>OZ012735.1:857353358-858553358 GCA_963859935.3 Lathyrus sativus | reverse complement strand
TGTCAAGTTTCAAGACTTTTCTCAAAAGTTTGCTCAGTCAGATGATCAGATAAGTCAAAAGCAGTCAATGCAGTTAAAAAGTCAAACTGAGGTCAACTGTGGTCCAAACCAAAGTCAAACTTCATGATTTTTTGCCGACATCAAAGAGAGGTTGGGTGAGAAATATTATCATAATAATTGTAATACCCCAAATTTTGCCCTAAGATTTGTCGTCGCATTTCATTGCATTTTTATTGCATTTAATCAATTACTAACAAATTTGTGTAGTCGTTTGACTTTTTGCAGGTAAATATCATATGGCATGCATTTTTTTTCTAAAAAGTAAAAATGGCACAATTGGCAGGAGGACATGTGTAAGGAGTTATGAGTGTGAGAGGTTGAGAGTTCGAATCTCACCTTTGTCACTTTTTTTTGTTTTTTATTATTTTTACTCTAAATTTTTCTATCTTTCATTAAAAAAATAACAAAAATAGTTTTTTATTATTATTTAATTATTATTTTCGTATTTTAATTAAATCATTTTTTAAAATATTATTTTTTTCACTTTTTTCTAAATTATTCATAAAAATATCCAAAAAATCATAAAATAAAAAATATTGAAAAAAATTTTGTTCTTTTTATAATATTTTTGATTTTAGGAATCAATAGGATTATTAGTTTTTATTTTAAGTTTATTTTAATTATTTTAAATTATTTAAATTTTATTTTTTAATTATGTAGTTTGGGCTTTAAAATGGGCTTTAGGGACATTATTGACAATTTGGTGTTAACCCTACTCTGTTCCCTATATATACATGTGTTGCCTTGTTGGAAAAAAGGGGGAGAATGAAAAAAACCTAAGAGGAGTGAGTGCCGTTTGCCGTTATTTAGTTTTCTTCTTCATCCATTACTATTGTTTCTTTTACTTCATCGTTTACCGTTATTTCTTTTCCTTCATCTATTACTGTTGTTTCTTTTTCTTCATCTATTACTGTTGTTTCTTTTTCTTCATCTTTTACCGTTATTTCTTTTTCTTCATCTATTACCGTTATTTCTTTTCCTTTATCCATTACTGTTACGTTTATATATATATATATAATTTTTAAATTGTTAGAGTTTATATATATAAGATTAATTTTTGATCGAATTATGTCGATACGATGTTTGCATATTTGTGTGCATGACGCGTGACATTTGTGTTAGTTCGATCTGGTTGCGATGATCGCATTTTTGTGTGAGCAATAATACTATTTTTTGCTTAATTTCTTTTTCTTTGCGATAAATTTTGTTTCGTCCGATTTAGATCTGGTTGCGATGAGCGCATTTCTGCGTTAGCAACATTGTTGGGTTATTTGGCACATTTAAAATTCATTATTGCTTTATTATTATTATTATTATTATTATTATTATTATTATTATTATTATTATTATTAGTATTATTATTATCATTATTTATTATTATTATCATTATTATCATTATTATTACCATTATTATTATTATTGTTATCATTAATTTATTAAAACTTGTTATAATATAAAAATCTGTTTTTTAAAATAAATAACATTAACATCTTTTCCAAATTAATATGAAAACCTATTATTTTTAAGAAAAACTTTTTTTAGATAAATTTAAAATAATAACTAAAATCTTTTTTTTTTTTATAATAACTAGAACCGTTATTTATTTTATTTTATTATTGTTCAATTCAAATTTCATTATCATATTGTATCTGCTCCTCTCATGTAACCTCGCGAACATAATAATCGCGTTTACTTTCTGCCTTTTAATTCTGCTTGTATGGTTTTAATTTCTTTCATTATTCTCTGTTTTCAATTCAGTTATCTCACACATTCATCTATTATTCTGTCACACTACGCGCATCCGAAGGTTAGGTCTAGCATATGACCGCCGCGTCAATAGTCCTCAACTTCAAACCCTTACAGCCTTACAAACCCTACTTCTCACAAATGCCTCGCCGCAGGCAAAATTACAACTTTACCCCTAGCATTAGGTCAAAGAGCCGCCGCGCTCATTTTAGGGTTTCCCGCCGCGGAATCCCTAACCTAATTTAACCCTAATTACAACTTAACAATTCAGCGTAGAGATTTGGAGTTTCTACACTCCGCGTAAGCGTGTCCTTAAGATGCGTTTATTCCCCTTGAGACCTTGACCACAGTCAAGAAGTCTCTAACCTCCCTTTTGAGGGGAACTACGATTACTCTGATTCCATTCCCGTAAGGATACGTAGGCACAAGATGCGATGTCTTGCCGAGTAAACTTAGAATTAACCCCCTTTATTATTTATTATTGCTTATTTATATTTTATTTATCTTTGCTATTTAATTATTTTGCTTATTATTTTGTAATTGTTTCTTGGATGTAAAGTTGTTTAATTATTTAATTATCATTATAGTTAGTAATTAGGGAGTGCTAATATGTATGATATTTAAAAAAATAAATTAGATCATTTTAATATAAGATAATTAAATTAAACATTTCACACACGTAAGTCGATTTTAATCGCCGTCTCACTTCCTAAGGATATCCCTCAAGTTGCCTATGAATATTGGTTAAGTAGGGTGTATAAAGCAAGTCCCTCAAAAAGAAAATCATCAAAGTCCCTTATGGTTGCCTTTACGAATCGAGTCCCTTTCGAAAAATGATGATAGTCCCTCCAGTTTGCTTATTACACCCCACAATGGCCTTCAAAAATCCAATTGTCCCTCACATGTCCCTTAACATCCAAAGTAAGGACTACCTACTCCATTATAGTAGGGATAGTCTTACTAAAGGAAAGAATAAAGAATAAGAAAGACCTTAAAACATTAGGGTAGGCTACTCCTAGATACTTGCTCACTTCAAAACTGTTTCACACTTAAACAAATTTTCAACAAGTTTTCAAACAAGTTCTTAACACATCCTTACATGGATTATTTATTAACTATTCTGAAAATTTTCTATTCACACACTACACTTTCAAAACAATTCAAAAGTGAGCTTAAGTACCTAAGAGCCCATGGATAACCATGGATGAAAAGGGTGCTAACACCTTCCCTTTTCATAACCTACCCCCCGGACCCAAAATATTCTCTAAGGTCTTTCCTGTTCTTTTATAACCTTTCCTTATGGATAAAATAAAAGTCGGTGGCGACTCTTGCTATCCGCAACATTGTTTAAAGTCAGTTCTCCCACCGTGTTACAGAGACATGTTGGACAAGTGATTTGCAACAGTATTTTCACAACCCTTTTTATCTCTAATTTCAAGATCAAATTCCTGAAGAAGGAGGATCCACCTTAAAAACCGAGGTTTTAATTCCTGCTTGGCAAACAAATACTTTAACGCAACATGGTCAGTATAAACAATAATTTTAGAACCATGCAGATATGACCTGAATTTGTCAAAAGCATACACTACGTCCAACAACTTTTTTCGGTAGTTGCATAATTCGTTTGGGCCGGATTAAGGACATGACTAGCATAATAAATTACATGCAATAATTTGTCCCTTCTTTTCCCTAAGACAACCCCGACAGCAATGTCACTAGCATGACACATTATTTCAAAGGGTAGTGACCAATCAGGGGCTATCACTATAGCTACAGAAATTAACTTACTCTTGAGAGTCTCAAAAGCCACCTTACACTTATCATCAAAATTAAAGAGTTTATCTTTGACAAGAAAATTTGTCAAGGGTTTGGCAACTTTTGAGAAATATCTGATGAAACTGCGATAAAAACCTGCATGTCCTAAGAAGCTTATAATCCCCTTTTCATTCACTGGGGGTGGGAGATTAGCTATCACTTCCACTTTTGCTTTGTCCACTTCAATCCCCTTGTGAGAGATCTTATGTCCAAGCATTATACCTTCGTGTACCATAAAATGACACTTCCCCCAATTGAGAATGAGGTTAGCTTCCTAGCATCTTTTCAAAATAAGAGACAAGTTAGTTAGACAAGTATCAAAAGAAAAACCAAAAGCAGAAAAATCATCCATAAACACCTCCATATGTTTTTCAAGCATGTCGGTGAATATAAATGTCATACGTCTCTGAAATGTAGCAGGAGCGTTACGTAGCCCAAATGGCATCCTTCTATAGGCAAAGATACCGTAAGGGCATATAAATACGGTCTTCTCCTGATCTTCCGGGACTACAACAATTTCATTATACCTCAAGTAACCAGCTAAAAAGAAGTAGTACTTATGACCTGCAAGTCTTTCCAACATCTAGTTAATGAAAGGGAGAGTAAAATGATCTTTTCTTGTTGCGGTGTTGAGCCTCCTGTAATCAATACACACTCTCCAATCTGTTACAGTTCGAATGGGGATCAATTTATTCTTCTCATTCAGAACCACCATTGTTCCTCCCTTCTTTGGTACCACATGCACCGGACTTACCCAAGAACTATCGTAAATAGGGTAAATTAACCCAGCATCCAACAGTTTAACTACCTCTTTCCTCACAACTTCCTTCATCGGTGGATTTTATCTTCTTTGGGGTTGGACCACTGGTTTGTGATTGTCCTCCATCAGTATCTTATGCATGCATATTGTAGGGATAATTCCTTTCAAATCCCCAATGGTCCATCCCATATCGCTCTTGCATTTCTTAAGTACATGTACTAGTTTTTCCTCTTCTTTTTCTTTTAGCCCAGAATTGATTATAGCAGGACACTTGGTTCTAGAATCCAAAAACACATATTTTAAATTTTCAGGTAATTGTTTTAGTTTATAATTTGTACTTGCTTTTCTTTCCTTTTCAATCTCTGTTTCTGGTGAAGCTCTCAAATCCTCCCACCGGTGTGGTTTGGACTTCAACCAAGGTGGTTGAGCATTCAACATCGTAAGAACTTATTTCTCTCTTTCATCCTCGTTATCCTCTATCTCTTGGGCTGATAAGCTAAGAACTTTTTCCAAAGGTGATTTAGGGATTTGACTGTGAATAGCTTTAACTACCATGCTATCTATAACCTCCATAGTGTGACTTGTCCTTATATCCTCTTTGTGCTTTATGGTATTCCTCACATCAATTTTCAGCTCTTCATCATAAACTTTGAGGGTCATGGTGCCTCCCTCGATGTCTATCATACATCTTCCTATTTCTAAGAATGGCCTCTCTAAAATCAGAGGGATATCCTCATCTTCGGGCATCTCCAGAATCACAAAATCAACAAGAAACACAAATTTATCAGTTTACTAGAACATCTCCAACCACTCCCTAAGGCCTCTTAACTGAATGATCTAAAAATTGGAGTGTCATCCTACTATCTTGAACACTTCCTATTCCAAGCTTCTTATATATGGGCAATGGCATAAGACTCACACTAGCCCCTAAATCAATAAGCTCCTTTTTAAATGATCTATCTCCAATTGTGCACGGAATGGTAACTGATCCTCTATCTGGCTTCTTCACTAGAATCTTCATACCCTGCAAAATAGCACTACAAGTTTCAGTTAGAATAACAGGTTCAGTGTCAATGGTGCACTTCTTAGTGATGATGTCCTTCATAAATTTAGCATATATAGGCATCTGCTCAAGTGCCTCGGCAAATGGGATGTTGATCTCTAACTTTCTGAACATCTCTAGAAACTTCTCAAAGTTTTTCTCATGTTGATCTTTTCTCTTGTTTCTTGTTGGGAAAGGAAGCTTAATGACGGGTTTTGGTTCAGTGGGTTTTTCCTTCACAACTGGATTTTAAATCCGTTCTTCCTTGATGGGGATTTTAGTTTATAATATTTCCATATCTACCTTAAGTAATTGGTCCTCTTCTTTAGATTTCTCTTCAGACACTTCAACCTTATTCCCACTTCTGGTTGTTACAGCATTCACGTTATTACGATCTCTTGGATTTGTCACCGTTGCACTAGGTAGGCCACCTTGTGCTTGAGAATTTGTTACCTGTTGTGCTATCTGACCCATTTGAACCTCCAGATTCTTAATAGAAGCATTAGTGTTCCTCTGATTATTTTTGGTCTCTTCTTGGAACTGGATGCTTTAAACGGCCATCTTTTCAATGGCAATTTCCCAATCCGCTTTTTTTGGAGCTTGTTGTTGATATTGTGGCTGAAGTTGTTAATATTATTGTTGATAAGGTGGTTTTTGTTGTTGTTAAGGTCGGTATTGTTGTTGTTGTGATTGGTTTTGGTACAAAGTAGGTCCTTGTCTCTATGCATTCCCTTGTTGGTCTTTCCAGGAGAAGTTTGGATGATTCTTCCAACCCGGACTGTAAGTATTAGAATAAGGGTTGTTCTGCTTCAAGAAATTAATTTCTTCACTTTGTTGACCCGTGGCTACACAATGCATAGCAAAATGAGGACCCCCACAAATCTCACAACTAACAGCTTGTATCGGTTGAACTTATGTTATAGTTTGGGCACCTATATTCATAGCTTTCAGTCTCCTTTAAACTTCAACAGTGATTTGATCCTCCATCTTCACCACTTGATTAAAAAGTTTCAAATCAATCACCCCTTCAGGCTTGTCCACACTTAGATCATACAATTCTAGGTGTTCATTTGAAACAATGGTTTCAATGATATTTTTGATACCAATGGTTGTTGTAAAGTTGGAAGAGCCACCAACAGCTGTATCAATAAGTTATTTTGTCTTCATTCTAAGGTTATTTACAAACATCTGCATTTGTTCTGTTTGATCCATGTTATGTGAAGGACAAGCAACCAATAATCTCTTAAACCTCTTGTATGCATCACCAAGTGACTCTCCTTCCTTCTGTTTAAAATTCACAATATCATACCTTTTCCGAATATAAATAGAAGCTGGAAAGTACTCATTCAAGAAAGTTGTCTCCATCTCCTCCCAAGTAGTAATACTCCCTGCAGGTAAATAATAGAACCACTCTTCGGCATCTTCGGAAAGAGTGAATGGAAATATATGTAACGTTTTAGCTTCTTCCAAATGCCCCTCAATTTTCAATGTTGTGCTCATCGTAAGAAACCTCTGTAAATGCTTATTTGCATCTTCATTGATTTTTCTGGTAAAATGTCTCTTTTTAAGCTGACGGATTGTTTTCGGGTGCAGTTGGAAGTTTACTACATTAAGCGGTTGATTCACGATGGTCAGTCAACCTGCTGGAGCATTTACTTCTTCATAGTCACCCAAAAGTCTTTCTGCTGGTCGAAGTCCAGCCATTCTCACTCCTTCTGGCTGTGTCTCTATGTCTGTGTCGGACTCTGAGTCCAAATGCTCAGAATGAACCAAAATTTCTTCGTCTGACTTTGCCAGTTTTGCTTGTTTTGCTTGACGGTGTATCGCGTGTAAGGATATTTTGGGTTTTGCGTCAAAAAGAAACTCAGCTGAGGGTTTTCCTCGCATACACAAATTAGACAAATATTAGTAAAAATAAAAATAAATCTAAAAACAAAAATAAAATTTTAATCGCATAGCAACAAAATTTTAATTGAATAAAACTCAACTAATATTTGGCAGTCCCCGGCAACGGCGCCAAAAACTTGATCGAGAAAATAGCAAGTGTATTATTTTATCAATTGTATTTAAAATAAGGGAGTTATCCCCAGTATCGATCTCGAGGACTGCGTAGGCAATATAAGTGTAATTTGTATTCAATCAAACAAAACTCAATTGGGGGTTTTTAGATTTGATTTGAGAACAATAAAAGGCAATATTTAAAATAAGGCAAACTAAAGAATAAGGTTTAACAAGATATGAGAGCATACTAGGGGCAGTGTATGAATTGCCTTGTAAGAATATCAACCCTTATTTCATAACATAAACACAGTTTTTATCAAGTTCTTGACTGCTTTTAGTGTTTTACTCCTAAGGCCTTAGTAAGTAAACCTTTGAAATCATAATTAATTTACTACATCCATAGGTAAACTAATTTGAAATCAAGCATTGAAAAGAGTTTCAACAGTATTCAAGTGCACAACAGGATAATCCTAGTCCTAGGAATTATCTACTGAGGCATTATCGATCAAATTATATTAACAATGGTTTTTCTGACCTAAGGTTAACTGAAAAACTAAATCAATTTGTCCGATTGAAAAAGTGATAAAATCATTGAACGATAAAACTTGATGAATAAAAATAAGCGCTTATATCATTAACAATAAAATAATATCAATACAATAGCAATTCAGGGACACCCCCTAGCATTGGGGGGTTTAGCCTCTCATAATAACAAAAGTAAATTCAATAATTAAATTTAACATTACAAGGGTGCTTGGGGATTAGTTTGATCTTCAATTGCTTCTGCCTTTGAAAATCTTTCGTTCTCCCTTTGCTCTTGAGTGCCCAATCCTTCTTGTCAAAATGTTTCATTGTTCTCAAAATGCAATAGTCAAAAGTGTCTTTTTCTTTGTCCAGATGTATCTTAAATACTAACAGATCCAATACAAAATTAACAAGAAATTGGAGAATGACACGTGTGACATCGGTGCGAAGAAGGGCCGACAAAGACAGAAGAGTCGCCACCGTTCGTTATTTATCCCAAAGAGAGAGAAAGGAAACAATAAGAGAAAACGTACGAAAAGGGAATAAGACAGGTCATCACAACCAAATCTTGGGTTCAGGAGTCGGTTACACAGGGGAAAGGTATGAGCACCCCTCACGTTCGTTGTACTCAATGGGATCCACACTTGTTGTCTATCTAAAAGGGTGTAAAAACAAACTATCTACGGCTGCTGCTAAATGAAGGTTAACGGAAAGAACTGACTCGATAGAGCATTGCCGCTCTATGGCTACGTATTCCCTTGTGCAATGGGAAAGTCATAGTCAATGTAGTTCGGAAAACTACGGGTTAAAATGGGGAAGGTTGCTCGCCAAGACATCGTCGTCTTGTGCCTACGTATCCTCGTCTGGTACAAGAAATCAGAGCAAACGTAGTTCGGGATGACACGACCACAGGTTGGTTCAAGTGTTTTAAACCGAGTAGGGTTAAACCTTAGTTCTAGCAGTTAGGTGTATGCAGCTCGACCATTGGAGACTTAGGCGTTACCTGTTTGCGGTAGAACCAAGAGCTTAACAACACTCTCTTTATGAAAATGATTTTCCATTTAAGATCCCGAAGGATAAAAAGATTTGATGTTTTTGTTTTGTATTTTTTAAGACGAAAAGTGAATTGAGTTATGGTTTGAAACTCATGTCGCACTAAAGACTATGACTCGAGACCGAATGCGTCGCATATCGCCCAAAGGGCATACGCTAACACTTTAAACAGTTGAGAAGAGGCCCCCAACCATCATTTCTCAAATACTTAGGGCTCGTAGCGTACGACACAAATTATTCTTTATTAAGTGTTTTGAATTGTTTAGGAGATGAGAAGAGAAAGACACGGACTAAGGGGAAATTGGACCCTAAAGTTGTCATAGACAATGCTCCTGAAGTTGGGATGAAAGGGAATGAAATTATCCTAATGTTATCATGCAAAGGATTGAACACCTAATGTCTCTCCTACTCCCATTCTAAACGGAGGGACTAGGAATCCCAGGGGGATCATGGCACAAGGCCAAGTAAACAATAAATAACTCAATCACAAATGAAATAAGAAAGAAAGGAAGTTGACTTGGACTAGTCAACATGCAATGCAAACAAAGGATGCAAAGAAAAGATGCAACAAACAAAGAATAGAGGGAGGAAAACATGCAATGAACAAGTGACAAGCCACAAAGTACATTCATTTGTAATTTCAATTAAAATGGAAAATAAAAAATAAAAATGATGAAAAATAATTTAACACATTAAAATATGAGAATATGATTTTTTTTGGGATTTTATGATATTCAAAACTATTTTTAAAATAAATAAAACAAAACTAGAAAAAAACTAAAATAAAATAAAATAAACAAGTTGATAAAAAGAAAGAAATGCCTCACCCAAGGCTTGAACCCAAGACCTTGGGATCATAGGCTTAAAACAACACCAATCCAACCATTAAACGCATGTGAACAATTATGGAAAAAGAAAGCAAAAATATTAAAAATGAGAAAATAATGAAAAAAAAACACAAAAAATGCCCTCGCTGAGGGTCGAACTCAGTAACACGCACATGATAAGGCATTTAAGGACAAGGCATTAACCACTGGGGTGGCGATACATCGTTTGTATCAAGCCACCCCATTAAAACATATGCCAAAACAAGACGCATCTGGGCAACTTCTCAAGGCAAGTTGAAATACGGTTTCAACACAACTTCTCCAATTCTTATCCAATTTTAGTGAAATTTTTGTCTAACTCACTTGATTTTTCATGAGGATTACGATGGTGCTGTCCATTTTTTGAGAAAGTGCACACAATTGAAAACACAATGACTCATGCATAAAAGAAGTTGGAAATGCATTTTGGTAGGCAAAGGTTAAACCAGATGAAAACACATACAAATGAGGGTCTGTACATATTTTAAAGATAAAGCTTATGATGAGTTTTGATTAAACAGCTCATTTTCTCAACAGAAATACAACATGGTTATTAGACTGCCAATGATGAATTGCTTTCCTCTAAAAAAAACTTTGCATTTAGTCCAGTTTAGCACAAACAAAACTTAAAGGCTAAACAAATTCACCAAAGGTCGTGGCCTCTACTCATACCTCACAAATGATAAAAGAGGTTGATAAAAATTAAAGCAAACTAACATGATTGAAAACACTAATGAAGTCACAGTATCATGGACAAAAACATGGACATATGCAGCATGCTTCTCAACCCAAAGGTTAACCCATATGCAATGAGTTTGAGCCTAATGAATTTAGAAAAACCAATGGAAGCTCTAATAAAGAGTTCATCTTGACAAACTCTTATCAATTGGCAGACAGTGAGCACAACTAGTTTAAGAACACAAATGCAAGCAGTTTGTGAAGATTGGATAGTTCTGAGGATCAAGGCATCATGTCAATTAAGTTGAAGCACTCTAAACTGTTATGAACTTATAGTAATAACCCCCTCTTATGTGCACGAGCAGATACCAATCTACACCACCTTAAATACCAACAGGCTTCTAAAGATTAACAGTCGCATGATCCTAACATAGGCCAATACTAAAACTCAGAAACTATCTCTCCAAAGATCTAGAGGCAAACAACAATCTAGAACTCATGACAACTCTCACTTGGTCCTTCAAAACTGTTCCAAAACCAACAACAAACTGCTCTTCTAAAAAGCTAAAACTGAACCAACCAAACTTGGCAACAGATGGTAGTAAGTTGACAAACTCATCCCTAGAAAGCAACCAACTGTCAACATAGTCATAACTTAAGCAAGTCACAGCAAATCAAATCCATCAAACTAGAACTCCCAGCTTAAGGACTCAACTCAAAGAAGCCAATACTAAGCAACCCTTAAGCAAAACCAATACATAATATGTCAACCACAAATGACAATCCAATTTGTCAAGAATTCCAACAGACTATGGTAAAGTCTCTAAACCAAAATAAAAAAACAGCCTTGGGTCCTCAAGACATGCCTTTACTTGTTATCCAACTAACAACAACTCCCAGATGTAAACGAAAGCAAAATCCAATCTCCTCTTATCATGTGAAATTCCTTTAGAAACAGCTATGAGTTAACCAACTTTGCTCTAGTTGCACTCATGATTACAACTCACCATATTAAACCTCCATTCTATATTAAACAATAAAAAGCTCAAGCCTAACCTCAAAGCCTCAAAGGAACTTACCTAAGACTTAGCAAAACCAAAGACTGACATTACAATGCCTAGGATATCCATACAAAGAGTTAACAACTTAAATATCTGACCATGGCCTGATAACTCCAACCTCATACATTCTGTCAGCAGCCCCTAAACAAAGCAAACTCAAACAGTCCTAAATCTTAATAATAGTAGGCCTTTGAATGCTATATTCTTGATGCAACAAGCACCACATAAACCAAGCAACCACCCTAAAAGTCTTAAAGCTCTTGATAGTTCTTACTTGCTATCCAATTCTAGCTCAAACCAAACAGTCACAGCAGCAAAAACTACTCTCAAAGGTTTAACAGTCAAAAAAATCCTCAAACCTAGTTACAACCTTGGTACAGATGAAAATCCAACAAAACTGCCCTCTAGAATGAGAGGCTAAACCTGGCAACCAACAGGCCTAATGTGATACGCTCAACCTTCAAGTCATGGACAACAAAACAAAAACCTAAGCATTTCCCATATCCAAACTAAACCAAACCTAGCATGAAGTTACAACTTCACCAAAACAGCATGGATACTAACTAGACCTAGGCAGCGCCACAAACTAACAATATAATGCTAGGGAAACTAAAACAACGAGTTATCAAATCTAAGCATTCAAACTTAAATTGATGGATCTAACCTCAACTTAAACTCTAACAACAGCCCTTAAAACAAGAACCTGAAGACAGTTCATAATGCAAACTAAACTATGCTAGGCAGATCTAAACTATGAACAAAGTTAAAGTTCACAAGCAAAAAAAAACAACAACCTGACAATGTTTAACAACTTCCAAAAACAGTTCTTGTGGCTTTTCAACATAACAATGTCAAAAGTAATAAACTCATCAAGTGTTCAACAACATACCTTCACAAAGGCAATAAACACACATACCAACCTAAAGGCATTCTAACAGCAACTACTCATGATATTGGTCTCACATATTTTGACAGCAAAAGTTACAACTTTAACATAACAATGCTTATCTTTCAACGAAGCAAATACACACATACATGATGCATAATAATGAGATGGTTCAAAGTTACATACCTCTTGTAGTCTTCACATCCAGCTAGCAGCAAGATATCCCTCCCTCCTTTGAGCAAGCTTTGAAGTTCCTTTTGAAGCAACAACTGATTTTTGATGACAACTTTAGCAAATGATGTTCTAGCTGTTCTTTAAGGACTTGGACAATTGGTACAACATAAATGGATGACGTTCAAGGTGTCAAAGAGGTCCAAACTGTTCTAGGCAGTGAGTTTCATTATCTTATGTAGAGAAGTCAAACTTTAGGGTGTGAGAAGTTGACTTTTGGTGTTATGGTATTTTTGGCCAAACTAGTGGTTGGAACACCTTCTAATAGTGGTTTTGAGATTATGTGGATGATTTTTAGGGTGGTTGGATGATTGGAGAAGGTGCTGGTATGAGATTTGCACAAGACAGTTTTTGTGGTTTTTTGGAGGATTTCAAAGCTCAAGTTCTGGTTTTTTTGCAACAGTGGTGGCTAGGGTTTCTTCTTGATTGTTCTTCTGCTTAAATATGAAGTGAGAAAGAGGCTTTGAGGAGTTTTACCATGGTAAAGATTGAATGGACAGATTTGCATTTTCATGATTTTTTGTAAATCAATGGTTGATGGTGGAGATGGTACACCAGCCAGCTTACATCCTTGTCTTCTTGTTGGTTTCTTGTGAGTGAAAAAAGCATGTTGGTTGTGGCTGCCAAGATCAGAATACAAGGGAAGCTTGTCCCTTTCTTGTTTGGGCAAAATATTCAAAAATGTCTCATGGTAGTAGTACATGCGTTGGTTTGGCTTGTTTGGGCAAAGTTTGACATGCTCCCAATGCAAATCTCAGCGCATGGGATATAGAGAAAACCAGACTGCATGATTAAAATGCAAATATGCCAAAATGTCTTTGTAACCATGTCTTCTGAAAATGTTCAAACCACCAACTTTGAGCAAAGATATCTTGGTGTACAAGAATCGTTTTGGCTTGAATTTGAGCTCTAAGCAAAAAGGGCATGGCATATAACACTTTTTATGTTGAACTTATCTTGATTTGAGGATTAGAAGACCATGAAAAATGATGTTGAAAATCATACCATGCAAGTTGTCTACAAATAACATAGAAAAAATTCTAAGTTATGGATTTTGGCTTACTTTTTCCCAACTTTGAACTTCCATAACTTGAGCTTCACAAATCATATGGAGGACTTCTAGGACTTTTTGGAAAGCTTGGAACATGATATATAACTTTAATTTGGGACAAAGTTTCATTTGACATCAAAAACATGATGGAATTTGGCTTGCAAAGTGGGTCCAAAAATCTGCCTGAACTTGCCAATTTTGAAGTCATTGAAATCCCCAACTTTGAATGATCATAACTTGAGCTCGAAGTATCATATGATGATGAATTGGTACTCAAAGGAAAGCTTGAAATACAAGGAACAACTTTGATATTTGATCCCAGTCCATTTGAAACCTTGATCATGAAGCAAAATGGCCTTAAAGACGGCTGCTTCAACCATAAAACTTTCCAAAAATAGAAGGTTTCTAAAACCCTAATTTCTCAAAATGGCAACTTTCAACCTTTCTTGATTTTCATGATTCCCTTGACTTTTCTTGATCAAATTCTATCCATTGGTCATATTGGACTTGAGGAACATGATTTTGACCTCAAAAAGTCAGGAGTTGACTTTTTCACTACATAGTTGACTTTTTCTCCCAATCTCCTGATTTTCAATTGACTGATCAATTGAAGCTCTTCTGATTAAAATTGATGATCAATCTCCCATCCTCAAACACCTTAGGACATATGGAAGACCATGGAAACAAGTATTGCTCCCAAAAACAAATGTATCTTGATTAAAAGTGGAACCCTAATTTCACCTTTTTTGCCTAGGCATTGCTTAGATAAACTGAGTGACCACTCCAACTCCACCATGACCTCTGAGGTACTCAACAAGCTTCTACCTCATGCCTCTACCAATGATGAAACCTAATGGATCCCCAAACAATCCTCTGATGGTTCTTTGATAATGATTTGTGGCACACCTCTCCTCTCTAGGAGCTCTGATGACTTCATGACAATAGCACCCACTTGATGACTTGTACCCATACCCTTGTTTGAGCTTGAAGCCAATAAAACCTCTCCTCTTGGATGGTACACAAACAATCACTTGATCCCTTGTAAGAAATATGTTATGCAAATGCAAGATGCTAAAATGCAATGAAACATAAGCCAAAGATTTAAGAAAAGAGGTTGGTCAAATTTTGGGGTACAACAACACGCCGAAGCCAACACAGGTCATGTCAGCTGACACGGGCAGCCGTGTAGGCTCCTTGTTCTTATGGTCCAAAACTCCTATGTACCAGACTTACTGACATGGGCACCCATGTCAGCCCCTAGCTCTCTTCTCTAACACAACCTCAAGGATCGTCTCCTAACACGGATGGTAGTGTCAGACCACTAGATTGTTTGAAAAACTACTCTGACTTTTCTCAAATCTCCTATTTATTTGCCCGAGTCTTTTGCCTTTCTCTCTATGGACCTGAAAACATCAAGACCACTACCAAACGCGTAAAATGCACTAAATGTAACAAAATCACTAGAAAAACATAAAACTCGAGAAAAACATTAAAATAGTAAATATCACTCAAAAGCAGTAAAAAGACTAACATAAACATTATCGATTCGTGGATTAGATGTCGAATAAGTGCGGGAAACAACATAGAAATTGTGACTGATCACATATCTACTTCGCTGGGGAAACAAGGAATCACGCTGAGTTCAAGGAAACAAGGTGTCCAAAGGTCCACTGGGAAATAAACCCATTCCACATGGGAAATATAGAGCTCAAGCAATCTTGCTAGAAATGGTCGTGTAGCTCCAGTAGAGACACCAGATGGCTCCATCGAGGATGGATCTTCACACTATAAAAAATTGCATGGTATAGAGGATACTGGGGAGACTGCCTTCAATCTTGGTAACCACACGATCAAAGGAACAACCCAATAAATAAAGTTAACTTATGCTACAAATGGGGAAACATGTTGAGATAGCATATTAAGACTTCTATTACCTTAAAACTTTATGGGGAATATATGACTTCCACCGATTCTTTAAATTCTTGGTAGGACATTTAATTAGTACATAAGCAGCAGTAGACACTGTTTCACCCCATAACTTTTATTTCAGCATGCTCCTAGCCATTTCAACTAAGCTTTTATTCCTTCTTTCAGCAATACCATTGTGTTGCGGTGTGTAAGGGGAGTTACTTCGTGCAAGATGTGACTTTCATGACAAAATTGCTTGAATTCATGGGAATCGTATTCCCCTCTTCCATTTGTCCTGAGTATCTTAACTAGTCATCCACTCTGTTTTTCAGCCATAGCCTTAAACCTTTTGAACATTTTTAAAGATTCTCCTTTAGTCTTTATCAGGTACACCCATAACATTCTACTGAATTCATTTACAAATAAGATGAAGTACTTGCTTCCTCCACAAGAAAAAGCTTCAAAAGGACCACAAATGTCAGATGAAACTACATTCAGTACATGTTTAACTCTCATTAGCAGTTGCTTCACAAAAGGTAACCTACTTTGCTTCACAAGCATGCAATTGTCACATGTTTTATCAGGTGTCACTATCTTAGGCAATCCTTCTACTAAACTCATAGTATTTAGCTTACCTAGAGTTCTAAAATTCAGATGCCCATGCCTTTTGTGCCAAAGTCGTCTTTCTTCATCAGGAATTGATGAATAAAGATAATGTGATTATGATGCCTTTAAACTAGCCTTCCAGATTCTGTTTTTGGTCAGAGTTGATTTCAAAACCACTTTTTTCTTTTTGTCATACAGCTTCATTGAGCCTCATTCCATGATTATTGAGAATCATTTCTCTACCAACTGGCCAATGCTCATTATATTACATTGCATACTAGGGACAAATAACACATCTTCTATAAATGTTGTTTTGCCTTCCTTTCTTTATGTGACAAACTTGTTCATGCCTTCTATCATTAAGCTCATGCTATTTGCCAGTTTCACACTTGTATTCTTGTCTGAGTTAAAGTCGGTTAACTACCTCCAGTCATGTGGTTAGAACAACCAGATTCTATGTACCACACAATTATAAGCTAGAGCCCCTTCAGATGTAGTTATCATCAACATGACAAGGTCTAAATCTGAATCATCTTGCACCATGTTAGCTTCCTTTGCACCAATCTTTTTCTTTCCCTTTCCAAACCAGTAATCTGAAGTAAAATGACCACACATCTCACAATTAAAGCATTGAATCTTTCTCTTGTCTTGAAACTTTTTCTTGTTTTGAAAATTGTTAGATCCTCCTCCTCCTTTAGAGGATTAAGATCTTTCTTCAAGCTTCTTCTTCTCTTTTCTATCTAGTGTGGCTTCTCTCTGGTGCTTTCCTTTTCCCTGCTTTCACCTTCTCTTCATGTCATCAGAACCTCCTTTTCTTGAATGAGAAATCAGGGCTTGTTCAAAATCTTTATATGTCTCTCTTTGATTCAGTCTCAGTTCTCTAGTTTCAAGAGATCCTTGAAAATCCTTCATCTTCATTATTTCAAGATCTTTGGTTTCCTCAATTGTTACTATTATCATATCATATTAAGAAGTGATACATCAAAGTACCTTTTCAACCTTCATTTGCTTTGTCAACGTATCTCCAGAACTCTTCATCTAATTGGTTAATTCTTGAACCCTTGTGAAGAAAACTAATATCGTTTTGCCTTCTTTCATATGCAACATTTCATACTCCTTTCTCAAAGATTGGAGGCACACCTTCTTGATCTTGGCATCTTCACCATAGTATTTTTCCAGCATATCCCATGCTTCTTTCGAAGTTGCAGCATGATCTATTTTATCAAACATCTTCGCTTCAACGCATTAGGGAATGTAAAATAGGGCCTTCTAATCTTTCTTCTTAGATTCCTTGTATGCTTCCTTCTAAGCATCAGTCGCATTTTCTGATAGCGATTGAAGTCCCTCTACTGCGTACTCAGACACACCTTGAACATTGAAGATGAATCTCATATGAATGCACCATTTTTCTTAATTATTGCCATCAAGAACTAGAAGATTTGCAGAGATAGCTACAATCACAATTGATTATGGATCAGAACTGGTCTGGTGATACCATATGTTGGTGTCATTATACATTACAAATGCAAAAGTTGATTGAGAGAAAGAAAGAGAGAGTGTTGGAGTGGAAGGGAAGAAAAGAGAGAGTAATGAATATTGAATGCGAAGAGAAGAGAAGAGAGAGTAATGAATATTGAATGAAAAGAGAAAATTATTATTATGAAGGATATATTACACCTATAATTATTATATATACACATGTAATAACTAACTAACTAAGTTTGAATTAATACACAACATATTCATTATTAAGTTTAAGTTATAGGTGATAAAAAATTATTATATTTTAAAGAAATGTTTAGCAAAACTCAACTACACATTTTATATAAGTCAATTTTAGTTCATTCAACTTCAAATATTATTGAATTGCTTTCCACCAAGAGTATTTTTTCTTTCGTAAATTTGTTGTAAACTGCATTTTTTTTATCAAACTTAATAATGGTTATAAATATAATATCTTGGCAAAAATATTGTTCAAGTCCTTTAAGTTATCTTAAAATATCAAGTTAGTCCTTAAAAATTTTTTTAACACTTTGATCCTTTATGTTAAGTAACGTTTGCGTCGTTGATCTTTTTTAAAATTTCCGTTACAATAAATTGCAAACTCATATACTATTTGAACTGCTTTTTCGCGCTGATCACGAATATGCAATCAAATTTATTAAACAAGTTACCGTTTATGAGAATCAGGGAAAAAAGTGGACAAATACATAATGAAAAATCATTCGATCCGACTAAAATACACAATCAAACGCAAATTTAATTACATATTTGTGATCAACGCGAAAAACCAGTTCAAATGGTATATGAATTTGCAATTTATTATAACAAAGATTTATATAAAGGTCAACGACGCAAACGTTATTTAACATAAAGGACCACAATGTTAAAAAAAAAATTTTTAAGAACTAACTTGATATTTTAAAATAACTTAAAGGACTAAAGCAATATTTTTACCTAATATCTTTAAAATGGATTTTTTTTTTTTAAATGTATGAGGGGTACGAAAACAAGTAACGGGGTTATGAAAAAATATCTGATTAAAACATGGGCTTTTGTGTAATGGGCGGGCCAGAGAAATGGCCCAGCAGAAAATATCAGAAAAATCTGCAGACGTTTTTTGTGTGCAGCAATCAATCAAAATAGAGGTGAGTAACGAGTTGAGTTGACGAACGAGTTGCGAAGGAAGAAGAAGAAGATGAGTGAAACAAGGCCAGTTCCTCGGAGAGAGAGTCCATGGGGGATAACAGGAGAGAATCATCCTGAACCTAAAGCTCATCGATGCAATGATCGTGTTGAAGATGTTATCCAGGTTTTCATTCCTAATCGTTATTCCACTCAGTTTCCTTTCAATTCAAAATTTCTTGTGTATATCATTACTAGGATCGTGTATCTTTTTTTTTTTTTGCTGAATTTTCTGGAAATTAATCGTAGTGTTTGAGGTTTAGGAAAATTGAAATCCATGACCTAGCTTTTACAGTTGCATAGAGTAACAATGAAAAACTATTGTTGATTTATTAACCAAGATAAATAATTAGGCAGTTGATAAGGCAAGGAAGTGTTCACATGTGATGTAAGGTGTATCAATTCTTGAAAACAGCTCAAAATTTTGAAGATGACCGATGTTGCTGCCTTATGTAGAAGTCTCGGTAGTCCATGTATTTATAGTTGAGACAGTGACCTGATCGGTGTTGACTCAACAAACACCACCAATCGGATCATGTCTCAATTGTGAGGACGAGTAATTCCGTGAGTTTCTACTTCCGTGGAGCAGCGCTGATTTTTGTTAGAGTTTTGAAGATTGGCAGGCATCAGTCTTATGTCATGATATGAGACACTTTAACCATCATAGAAACCACCAAATAAATAAACCTGAAAATGAATAATTTAATTACTGTAGAAAGTAATTACACACGTATATGGAGAGGAATGTGAGATCAATGTTATTAATAGTGGAGTGTAGAAAACAGAGTCACCTGAAATCCGATATGAGAAATAGCGAACAACGTAACGGGTAAATAGAAGAAGCCCCAATGCGGTTGAAATATATATAGATATAATTGTCTATAAAATAAAGCATGTTGCACACGTAGATAAAAAAATGCATGAACATATTGAAAAAGTAGCATACGTAAGACTCAAAATGTCAATATTTTAAATAACTAACAATATGATGCATAGTTGCATACATTGTGTGAATGAGATGAAGGAACTAAGTGAAAAACATTGTGGTTACTTGATGATGGAGGCACAGTGGTTACCTTTTCTTTCTTTCCTTTTTGAAGCCATGAGTTGTGTCCTAATCTAGGTACTCTTGGTGAGTTATATTGATTTAGGTATTATAATACCCACTAACTGACTCACCACTTCAAATTTATACCTTTTTTTAGTTTTTCAGTTTAAAATAATTTATTCACCACTTCAGATTTTGTAGTTTTGTAATCTTTTAAAATGATTGGCCACTGCTAAAACCTGTAACTCCACTATTCATTACTTACCGCCATAACCAATATATCAAATGCGTCGTCGCTATACTGCTAATAGCAGAGATGGCATATCGTATCAGCCATCCCAAATTCCGATACATAATAAGGAGAGCGTAGCGGATTAGACTTGTAGTGAAGTAACTAGAAGTAAAGATCCTGTGCAAGAGTGCGGAATTATGAGAAAATGGCAAGAAAACTAAGGTGTAAATTTCAGTCACATGTCATTAGCGTTATATTTTTTCTTAAAATAGATAGATGGATACATGGTTTGAGGTCTGTTGTCATTTCAGCTTGTTCTCTATACTTCATCATGCTTCCAAATTTATTTAATATAGGATCTAAAAGTAAACTTGGTCTTTTTACCTTCAAGTCCTAAGGGTTTTGAAATGTGTAGGCTTGCTTTGAGGGAAACCCTTTCAAGACTGTTCCAGGACCTTTCAAGCTCTTCTGGCAGTGCATGCGTTCTAAACCTGGGTGAGATTACTATCTAGCTTGCAATTTTATCTACTCTTAGGAATATCATTGTTTATGAACTCTGCCACTGAATTTTTTGGTTGTGGAATAAAGCAGCAGTTAACTAAAAGAAAGCTATCATTATCAAGATTGCATGCATTAACAATACAATAACATGTTAAAATTTGGATACTGCTTGCGATGCTTATGTACACTGAAATTGGCTATTCTATTTTTTAGTTTTTCACTTGTATTTGCATACCTTGTCTTCGCTTTTTCCATACAAGTTTTCCATTTACTTATTGTATATCATATGTTTCATTGGGCTGCTTGTGAATTTTGTTGCTATTGCAGCGAGGAACCAACTGAGCCATTTACCTATTTGGATTTGGATCCTCCGAAGAGAGAGCCTGTAAAGCTTGAGTAGTGCCTCTTTTGCAAACGCCTCTAGAACAATGTTGGCATTCCATGGTCTTTTTGTGGTTTCAACCTTTCTTTCCATGTTGTGGATGGGTTATGCAAAGATTATATGTAATTAATTGTCTTTGTTGCTTGCGTTGCTTTGCAAAATAGACATCCTTTGTATTTGTTCTACACTCTGATGTATTTGCCCAATAAACATGATCAGAGCTTTGTTCTTGAGTTACATGGTAGTCTATTAATCAGTTATCTGATGTTATAAATTCCACCGGTTTATGTTGTCTGGATTAGTTTCTGGGTTTCATTTTTATGTGTGGGAAATTCCAAGTCTCCTTAAATCCTTATATAGACTTGAAATGATTAATAGGTTCTCCAACAATTGCACTTCTGCTGAGATGAATTAAAAACTTTGTTAACATTGATGTTGAAGGTAGCACTAGAGAAGAATAATGTTTCAATGAGGGTCTTGGTCCTTAGTAAATCAACCAAAAACAAGAAAAGAAGAAAAGATATATTGGAATTCTCTTAATATTGCACAACTGCAAATTTGATTCTAATTACAATAGATTGCTAGAAGAGCATGCATATTAGTAATGTTTATGTGACTAACTCCTATTAGTTAATCGAATTAAATTGATTACTGACACATTAGATGCAACGTATATCAGATGCAAACAAAGTATTTGCGATTCTTAGAATTTGAATTGAAGTTTGACTCGACTCCAAAAGGGAACTTGAAGATTGCTCTTATTGAGCCATCTTGGCCAGCGGCCAGAGACAGTACTTGCATTGTATGGTATTTTATTATAAAAAAAAAGAAGGAGGATTTCATACATGCTTCTTACGTACCACGAAAAAAAATTAAAATATTCTTGATTTTCGCATTTCTGGCGTATCCAATACACACTCAGCACACAGGTCATTTTGAATGACATCCTATAATTTGAGTTTTTTTTTTTTTTTTTTAATTTAAATTTTGGGTATACATCTCTGAAATATTTTAAGAAATATATACATAATTGATTAGTTTAGTAGAAATTTTGGAGTCACATCTCTGGAAGTTTGGGCGAGATTTTTAAATATTTTGTCACTTTTGCATATTTTCGGAGATGCATCTCTGGAATAACCTGATAAAAGATAGTTGCACGATTACACAATCATTATTGCCATTGTTGTTTTCCTCTACAAACCCTCACCATTCTCAATTCATTTTTTCACTTTAAATCGCCAATCTTGTGGTTCATCACATCAAAGAGAGTAAAAAAAGTTAGAATTTCAAGTAAAAAATCATTTATTTCACACTGTATTGCTCACATTAATCCTGTAGTTTGCATGAAAAAATGAGCGTTGTGTCCGGAAATGTATCTCAGGAACGAGTATGAAGTTTTCTGAAAATGTATTTTCGAAACTTGTTTGTGTTAATTTTCCAACTTTGTTTTCAGCAATGGCGCTTATATAATATTTTTATGTTGTAATTGTTTTCATTAGATATGGTACACCCTGATGTTTTCCCAAAACAAGTTATTTCTCTGAATGTCCAAGACGTTGTTGTGAAGGCGGTAGATGTTGGCAACTAATTTAAAAACGAGCAAGAGTTTGAATCTCGTGATCAAATGTTTCAATGAATTCGTATTGAGGCCTCTAAATTTGGATTTAGTGTGGTTATTGGAAGGTCTGATAATGGTTCAGATAGAAGATGTGCTTTTATGACAATGATGTGCGAAAGAAGCGGAAAATATATAACTCCTCCGAAATTTTAAAAGAGACGATACCGGTTCAAGAAAATGTGAGTGTTCGTTTAAGGTGCGTCGTTACATGTTAGCAAACAAACTGGAGATTTAATGTCATATGTGGTTTGCATAACCATGATTTGTGTGAAAAATTAGTCGGATATCCTAGTGTTGTCGGCTCATACTGGAAGAGAAGGAATGCGTTGTTGACATGACATTGAATTTGGTTCAAACGAAAAATATACTTGCAACATTGAAACGAAAAAGACACGAAAATATATCAAATATCAAGCAAGTGTAAAATATTCAGTACCAAACTAACAAGGCGCTTAAGGGGGATAGAACTGAAATGCAATAACTCTTGAAACTGTTGGATGATAACACGTGTCTAGGTATCGAACGTGCGACGATGGAGTTACTATTAGAGATATATTTTGGACTCATCATGAGTTCATAAAGTTGTTCAACACATTTCCTACTATGTTCATACTTTATTCAGCCTACAAGACCAATAAGCATAAACTTCTATTATTAGAGATGGTTGGTGTTACCTCAACTGAGAAGACATATTCTGTTGGGTTTACATTTCTTGAGAGTGAAAAAGAGGACAATTTTACTTGGGCCTTATAAGTGTGTCAGACACTGTTGAATGACCAAGGTGAGATACCTAAAGTGATTGTTACCGACTACTATATTGTTGTTGCAGTATGGTAGCAATCAAAAGTAAGTATTTGTTTTATCGTATCTATAAGAATTGGTGCGATATCAAATGTTGTTTAACAGTTTCTACATTTTTAAGCTTATTATTCAGAGGGTGCTTGAAAGTTTAAAGATGCGGAATGTAAAACACGTGAATAAATAAATAAAATTTTGGAGAGAGGAGAGAACTTGTCAGGATTGAATTTCATCCACCGATCAAATATGTAAATCTACCAATCAGTTATGCACAATCTAAACATTCATCAATATCATCACGTATCGCCCACCAACACCGCTATGTCTAGCCGATGTCGTGATTTCTACACTATTGTTTAATCGATGATCTCTCACTCTATTAAACAATATGGAGCATTAAGATTCGATACTCACTGTGAATGATATATCTAAATTTATGTCTAGCATTTAAAATCTAACAAATGATTATCCAAGATCGAGATTTAAATAGTATTTCTCAATCACGATTCAAATCAAAATATAAAGCAAGTAAATAATGATAACATCAATATAGATTCATGAAATAGATTGTACACAACACCATGATCAACAAAAATACATACTTTAACAGTAAAATTACATCCAATCCCAACAAGAAAGGGATTTAGCTACCCATGGTATCTAAATACAAAGAGAAGAATGAAGATGAATAAGCATCCATCGCAGTGTCCCGCCGATAGAAGAGAATCCAATTGATTTTCAAGGTGCACCCTCTCTTATTGTTTTCCAAGCTCCTATCTCCCAAAAATGGGTTTCTTGTTTTGTTGTCCCAAGAGAATATGAAAAATGGTTGAGAGACCAAAAATATCTAAGAATAAATGAATATATACAAGGCTGAAAAGTGGATTCGTGTTAAGCACAAAATTTGGGGCTAAGCAGAAACTGCGCTAAGCACAAAATCTGGGGCTAAGAAGAAACCACACTAAGCACACTCTGGTTGTGCTAAGCCCAATCAGGAACTTCAAAAATGTCTTCCCCACTGCCTAGTCCTTTCAAAGCGCGCTATGATTGCACTTAGCCCGCTCAGGAACTTCAAAAAGTGCATTTAGAAGAAAATCTCATGTCCTTTGATACTCAAAGCTCTCCCAATGCATACAAACCTATAAAATAAGTTGCAAATGGTCAAACTACACAATATGTACACAAAAGTTGAGGTTTATCTAAGAAATTCAAATGAAACAAGTTAATAAATACCACAAACTACACACATATTTAACACAATTTGGCATTTATCAGATATCGCCTTGATGAATTCGGCTGCAAATTTATTTCCTTCTTCTAATACATTAATTTGTAGGTATTACAAAAAAATGAATGTGAGAAGTCGGGTTAAACCTGTGGTAGGGACAAAACAAATAGAGTCCGAAGATGAAAAAATGGTGAAGATTTGTGTGGTTGTGAAAAAAATAACGGATCCATGAAATCATATAATAAATTCTTCCACAAAAGAATTATATGTCAATTTCGTTATGCATTTCAGGAAAGTGTGAAAAGTATCTTGATTTGTTGAAATATGTTAAAAGTACAATTCTTGACTAAGTGAAGGAGAAAATTGTTTGTGCTTGGACTGATAATGTTAGACACCTTAGAAATACAACAACTAACAGAGTTGAGTTTGCCCATGCTACTTTGAAAAATTGGTTGGAAAAAGGTAAGGCGATTCGTGTAGAGATTGGGACTCCGTGAAGCAATAATTCAAAATTAACATAATGAGATAAAAACATCATTTGGTCGGGAGCATCACAGTTTTGGAACAAAGATTTAAAGACAACAATCTTTATTCTCAGTTGATCGAAAAAAAATTTTGAGCAGCCAACTCCAAAATCTCAAAAAGTGTTATCAAAGGAGCTCGCATTAGAAAATCACCTCTTACGCCGCCTCCACCAAAAATTTCATTCATGGACGAGATGCCTGTTTTTATGCATAAATACATTGAATGGATCATCAATGAATATTGTGGGGGACGGTAATTGTGGTTATCAGGCAGTTTTTGCTTTACTCGGTAAAGGAGAAGATAACCATACACTTCTCTACCATCAACTTATCCAAGAGTTGAGGACACATAAAAAATCATACACACAGTTGTACAGAAAGAAAGAAAAATTCTATGAATTTTATGAGTCTCTTGTTCTTGCCTTAGCGGTCTGACACCAGAGGCAAAATGAATGCGCTTTCCTGAAATTAGTCACCTAATAACATGTGTGTATGATAGAGTGTGTGTTGATCTGACACGATACAATTTTTCAAAAACCTTTTTTCTACTGCGCACCGTCCCACCTCAAAATCCAAAATGATCGTATTATGTGTATTGAGTGACTTTCAAAATAAAGTCATTTTGTTCAAGTTTAGTTAAAATCTGGAAGCCCTATACCACTTAAATCACCGGAGTGGACGACTCATTCAACAACAAAAGTCGAGACTTTGCCAGATCATTTCGAGAAATTGAGCAACATTGAAAAATAATCAAATGCACAAAAGTCCAACGGGAAACCACCCATAGATTTAGTCAGCAACATATGTTTCAATTTGTTTTAATTTCTTGTTTACTTGGAAAAATAAGTGTATGTAATTGTATCTCAATATAAATAAAGTGTTATATATGTAACATTTGTTCATATTGTGTCTTAATGCATTTTTTTATCTTTCCGATAACCAACTTTTTTCTTTTATAAAAAAAGGTTCTATTTAAAGGTTTTGTTTTCAGACCTGTTCAGAAGAGGTTTCAAAGATGCATCTCTGGAACAAGATAATATAGTGTTGAATCAGAGGTATATCTTTGAAATCAGAATGTCAATTTTTGAGTGGTTCATATTGATCTATGTCTTCTATAAATTAAGGTGCTCTTATATTTCAAAGATGCATCTCTGGAACAAGATAATATAGTGTTGAATCAGAGGTATATCTTTGAAGTCAGAATGTCAATTTTTGAGTAGTTCATATTGATCTATGTCTTCTATAAATTAAGGTGCTCTTATATTACATTTCACACAAACTGAAAATGTATCAAATGTCAGCAATAAACATCAACTAGTATGTCGCAAATTTCTCCTTCTCCATCTCTACACTCGAGCGAACGTTTAAGCACATCGAGTACACCTCTCTCAAAGATAATAAAGACAAAATCCATAATCTCCTACCTTATGGAGAAAATCAAAGGATTGTGAAGCTCGGGTATCGTTCACCATCGATTGACAACGAAGGGAAGATTGAGTTCAACAAATTTGAGTCCAAGACACAAGTAGATGTAAGGGCTATGTGGAATAGGTATTTCTATTTCGAAACAAAAGTTTTGCTTGAGTTGGAAGCAACTATTTCAAGATTGGTCGAAGATATTGTGAAGATGTTGAAGCGTCCATTTGTATATTAAAGTGTAATGTTGCATTTTATGTTGAAATGATTTATATAATGCTTATTTTATTTTATGAATGCTAATTTCATTTTGGAAAATTACATATTTTTGGTTCTTCTACTGGTGTGTATGTATACCATATACTTTGTAGCAGAAAAGTTGTACATGTCCTTACCGACCACAATAGTGACATACCCATGAAGCCCTAGCATAAGCATTAGAGTACTGGCTGTAATGTTAAACAAAATGTTAAAACTTGTAGTTTGACATGATGAACTCAGTCTTCTTGGTAGGAGGCACAAACTTAGGTTTAGAGTTTAATGCATCATAATCGAATCCAAATCCTTTCATATCGCTTGCCATCTTGCCTGCCCCTAGAATTTTATCAAGGGGTTGAGAACTAGAATTTAGCATGTGCACAAATTTAGTCATACCTTTAAGTTTGGATTTTAAATGATAAACTTCTTCCTTTAAGTCATAAATTATAGTTGTTATATGAGATTTGTCTTGAAAAAGAACACAATCTTCTCTTATTCTTTTTCACTAGTTGTGCATTCTTTATTTAACTTGAGGTATTACATCTCGTAGGCTTCAGCGAGTGCATCATCAAACAGTTATTCATCGCTTGAGTCATAATTATTAAGGACAATAGGTTTGGACCTTATGTGTGTTGTGAAGGCAACCCCACTATTGATTTGTTGTCTTTCACTTTCTTCATATGACTCATCATTTGAAAAAGTAGCAGTGTATCCCTTCTTTTGTTTTCTAAGAAAGTTTGTGCGTTCGTACAGAATGTGCCAAAATCCTTTGCTTTTATGACATTGGATTCTTTTACCCTTGATTAGTTCATCTCCTTCTTTTCCTTTGGGTTGAGGATTGAACCATTTGGAGTTTTAAGGCAGATTATCTTTGACATTATTTATGACACTATTCATTGATCTTCTTTCAGGTCTTCTCATGACCTTGCCAAACCTTTTGACTAGAAGAGTAACATATTCAATTTGGTTATTGTCGTGCAATTTTTGAGGTCGCCTCACATGTGAACTTTCAATTTATTCCAAAAGAGAGAAGGGGAAAATCTAAATAAATCTGTGAGTGTGCAATGTAAAAAAATGCAATAAGAAATTGAAAGTTCGGGGGTTGGTTATACTAAGGGAAGGTACTAGCACCATAAGTATCTATAGTATCCTATATGAACCTCTTGTGTATATTTGTGTTACTGTTGATTAATTCATTTGTTGTGTATTGGGGATTTGTTGACTGTTTTGAGTGAGTGATAAAATTGGGAAATGTTTTTATTGTTTTTGTAGGGTATGTTCAAATAAACTAAGACAAAGGTGTAGGAACCCTAAAGGTTTTGCTTATTATTGTGCTCTCTAAGATCTCACAATCTTATACCTACGTATTCTCAAAAGAAAGTTGAGAAATCAGAGCGCTCGTAGTTCCACCTACTAATGGGTGGAATTGGGTTTGAGAGAAGAGACAAGTTGTCATCTTAAGGGAGATATCTCACCTATTTCAACATAAAATTTTTGATAAATAAGATAATAAGGAAATAAGCTTTAAACCTGGATGTAGAAAATTCAAAGTAATGCCACATCTTCCTTTAAATGAGTCTTTGCATACTAAGAGAAGGACTTTGATTTGGATATAAAATCAACAAGTGTGCCACTTACATCACTTAAAATGAAAGAAGTGTTTTTGTACCATAATAAGAGAAGGACTTCACCTTGGATTTTGAATCAACAAGTGTGCCACTTACATCACTTAAATGAAAGAAGTGTTTTTGTACCATAATAAGAGAAGGACTTCAACTTGGATTTTGAATCAACAAGTGTGCCACTTACATCACTTAAATGCGGAATTTTTTGTAATGTTTGATTTATGTTGTGTGAAATAGAAGAGACATATTTTCTATAAAGATGACTCATGTCTTATCTCTGGGGGGAAACGTTTGAGTTTGAAGCCAAAGGTTGGCTAGGTTTTGACTTGAAGTTGAAGTTGAAGCCATAAAGGGGGCTATGGTTTGAGTTTTTGAAGGTTTGAAGGCACAAGGGGCTATGGGTTTGAAATTTTAATGAAGTTGAAATCTTCAAGGGGAATCCTAATGTTTTATTGAAGTTGAGAACCTCAAAAGGGATCCTAGGGTTTTAACTGAGTTATAGTTTGAAGAGGATCCTAAAATTTAAACTGAGTCTAAACTTAAGGATGAGTATTGAAATGCAACAGTTGTATGAATGCAAGTGTCATAAATGTAAATGTCAAGAGAAACCTAACAAGACAAAATTGATTAAGCTTTTAAACAAATGTAGTCATCCAGGATAAAATGAACATGATTGTGATCAAGTATGGTATATCAACATGTGAGTAAGCATCATACAAGTAGATATGTTCATCATGGTGAGAGTTTATGAAGGAAATACTTGAATATGTGATAAAATATTTGATCAATTGAAGCAATCACAAATAAGTTCAAGCAAGCCATATATTCAAGATGAATTAATGATTAGATGAATATAGCAAAGGGTAAACAAAACTCTAATGGAAACTTATGAAGACAAGCACATGAACAAGACATTTAAACATGGTTGAATCAATGGCTTTGGGGAATTCAAACTCAAGTGGAAGCCCTAGTCATGTATCAAGATGTTTTTCAAAAGATTATTTTAACAAAACCCTAAGGTTTCAACTAAACAAAATTTAATCAAAGTATTTTTCAAAGGAAATAACACCTAATCATGGTATGTATAAGTCAAGACAACATGTTATGTACATTAAAAAAAGACTTAGACAAAGTATATTATGATCATACAAACACACATGTACAATTAGGTCAATCGAATAATCAAAAGGAATCATGAAAAGGTATGAAAAACACTTAAATATTTTTATTTTTCAACCTAATAAAAAGTGATCAAATAAATATTATTTTTTAATATTTTTTTGATGGATTCGCAAAATAGGGGAGATGATTGACAAGTGTGCAAAAAATTACTCAAAAATAATTAATTTTGTTTGGTGAAACAATTGAATCAAAGTGTGAAAAAGATCATAAAAACAAATGATAAAAAATTAGAGAATGGATCCCACAAGTGTTGAACCTGCGCCTTTGGGGTGATGGGCCCAAAATCTTATCACTGGGCCACATGCTGTTGGTTGAACAAAGGGTGCGCACATTAAATAATATATTAAGTCTGAAGTGAAAAAATGGTTAAAAAAATAAAGTGCAAAAGGTTTGTTGGGACAAGGGGGATTCGAACCATAGACCTTGGCTTCGCTCACACACACAAACCAAACACTTAACCATTATGGCGCAATGCCTAAGTCATTGGGTATTTGCAATGAAATAATAATATATTAAACATTCATTTAATATTGAAAAATGGCGCCACCACCATGCATGTCTTCTTCCACGAGCTCCAACTTCTTCTTCATTTTTCAAATTCTTAACTTCTTCATTTCTCAATGAAATTGAATGAAGTAAAGATGAAACTTGTGTAGAATTTCACCAGGAACTCAATGATACCAACCAATTTCATTTATATAACCTAGATTTTAAATTAACACGTATGAACATATAAACCCTAAAACTGGAAAATTGAATATGAAATCCTATCTAACATAGTTTATGTACAGTTAACATAGGGAAATTATTCACTACATCATGACAAACAGATTGGTAACTCAAATGATACAAAATGATGCATGAATCATATAGTTCAAATTTTAAAAACTTACCTTCCAAGTGAAAATCAAATTCCTTGATAGAGGTTTTCCATATGCAATTTCCTACTGCTAATAACTTCCTTGACCTCCAAGGAGTGTGTTGATGTGCTCAAATTGGTTTAAAACCTTCTGGAACTCTTAGCTCGAATCAATCTGCAGCTTGATGCAAGCGGGATATGAACTTGGTGGTTCTGATGTTACACTTGGTGTATGAGTGTTTGTATCACTTCTATATGATGTATGTGAAGTGTTTGGATGCTTAGAATGATTGGAAATGGCCTTGAATTGAGAATTCAAGTTTTCACTTCTTTGAAACTTGGAATTTTGGGAAGGTGGAGGATTTGGAGAAAACAAGCTTCTTGCAATGTTCTGGTGTGATTAGAATGAAGGGGATGAGCCCTATTTATAGAAAAATGTTTTAGATATTTGTTAGAAATTTTGGATTAGGATACATTCCGTTACCCAAAAAGTAATGACATGTACTTATTACTTGAGTGCTAAGGTATACATAGGCTATTCCTCACATGGCTCAAATTATGATCTTTTGAGCTTGATTTTATCCTATTGCATCTTGATCCTTGGTGTTTTGGTCATTCTTTGACAAATTGTGGTGGTTTTTGATCAATTCACTATTGCACTTTAATGCTAGAGGACAAAACTTAAGTTCACTATTGCATGATTTTTTTCACATGCAAAGGAATAGAATTTTGGAAATTCTCTTATGTTCTTGCAGAGCACATGGTGTATTATGATTTTGATGTTAATCTAGTGAAGAGATCAAGCTTGCAAAGCTATCCAAATTGATCTCAAAATCGTGTAGTATCAAATCTGTCCTTGAGATTTCAGCTTCATCAATCTATTGTGAAATTCATAACTTCTTACTCAAGTAAGTTAAATGGATATTCTTGGAAATTTTGAAAAGTTGAGATAATATACTTCAATTTTAATGTTGAAAGCTTTTCTTGAATCAATGTGGATCATGGAGAAAAATTGCCTCAAAGTTGGCTACTTTTACAAGGCAGATTTGGTTGAAAACTTTCTAAGTGTTTTGGTTCCAAAAGTAGCGAAACCTCCACTTTTGGGAAATAATCCTCCAGGACAAAGTTGTAGTATAGAACAAGCTCTTCAATTTGATCTTTAGAGCAAAGAAAATGGTTGCTTGAGGAGGAAGTTATGGCCTTGGAAAGTAGGGCAAAAATGATGAAATTTCTTAACTTAGTGGAAATTTCCAAAACCTTATTTTTGCAATTTTGATCTTTCCTTTGATTTTCTTGATTGATCATGATCAAATGCATTAGTAAACCATATTTTCATGATATTTTACTTGAGGAAACCATGTTTGACCTAGAAGTGTCAAAAATCAGGCTTTGACTTGACTAGTTGTTTCATTTTGTATCAGATGAATTCCACTTTGCAATTGCCAAATGAATTAAGCTTCTTGGGAAATTAGGATCTTGTGAGTGGTCTTCAAAGATGTACTTGAGGTCCTTGAATCATGTTTTGAAGCATAAGATTATCCTTAGATGAAAAAAGTCAACCCAGGGACTGAATTAGGTCAAAACCCTAATTTGGATACACCAGATGACTTGGGACTTGTTGATCTTGATTCAATACCATCTTGTACTTGATCATTGATAAGAGGAGACCCTTGATCAATGTTGAATTAATTAAAGGCTTAGTTTTGAGGATCACACTCATCCTTTGATAATTCACCTGCTTGAGCTTTTGGAGGTCCAAACCCTACCTTGTGAACCAAGCAATCAAAGCACATATTTTTGTATTTTCAATGGGTGAATGATGCATAAAGACACACACATGTGATGTTAAATTTTATGTAAATGATGTGGAATCTTAGGGGTTAAAAATTAGGGTATGACAATTATCATCAGTATCACCTTCTACTTGATCTTCATCTTCTTCAACATCAACTTTGAATGCCACACTCTTGTTCTTTTCTTGAGTTTGTCATTAATAGTCATTTCAAAGGTTATAAGATAACCGATCAGGTCATCAACTTTGATAATACTCACATCTTTTTCCTTTTTAATGGTTGTGACTTTCATATCAAATCTCTTTAAAAGAGATCTAAGAATTTTTCTAGCCATCTTTTCTTCTGATATTTTTTCACCAAGGACAAAAGAGTTATTTGCAATGTCACAGAGAAGAAAATTAAATTGAATAATGGTTTCATCCTCTTTCATCTTTATATTTTCAAATTTTGTTATGAGGAGTTGAAGTCTTGACATACGAACCTTGGAGGTGCCTTCATTAGCAGTTTGGAGAGTTCCCCAAACTTCTTTAGCATTGATGCAAGTATTGATGATTCTAAAGATATTCTTGTCAACTCTGTTGTAAATGGCATCAAGGGCACGAGAGTTATCAAGTGCTTCTTCATCTTCTACCTTTGGCTTGTATGTCTCAAGCTTCAAGGTTTCAGTGTTGTCTTCAATTGTAACCTTTGGAGGAGCCTATTCTTTATGGCTGTTTTCCAAGTCTTACTATCCATAGACTAGAGAAATTCAATGATCATAGTTCATACCATCAAAAATAGGTGGTCAATTCACATATCTTTATTCTTTAGCATTGTCCATTTTGAACAAAATATAGAGAAAATCTTGGAGCTCACACAACTAAAACATGGTATTTACTCTTATGCCAATTGAAATTTTATTCTATTGGCATCAAAATGTCAAACACAATGTTAGAATATGTGTATGACAATATGTATGCGCAATAGAAAGGATAAGTGCAAAAATTGAATTACAGTGAAATTGTTAACTTAATTCAATGCAAAGTCACCTCGTATGAGGGCATTAACTCAATGAAAGAACACTCACTCTTAGTAGTCAGAATTACAAATTGGTTTTATTTTAACTCTCACAGTTTAATGTATATTTTCTTAATACTACCCCTGAACTTCGATCCAGACTCCCCTTAAATCTGAGACGCCTCTCACTTTCACTCAAACACTCTTCCAAGTATTTGGACAATTATAAAGATATATGAAAGATGAAACAACAATATAACTCAAATACTTTATTCTCCTAACTTAGAAATACAACCCAGGAATAAAGTATTACAAAACAAAACACAACAAAGACTCAATCACAATTAAACATGTTTGACTTAGTAGTGCAAGATGTGAGTCTTCACAAAGGAGAACGACTCCTTAAATAACAACAGAAGTCTAGCTCAAAGGCCCAATAGGATTTTTTGTTTGAGAGCGGCTGAACCTCCAAACGTGGATAAGATCAATCTTAAAAAATGTTAATTGTAAATCTTGATTGAAACAAATATTGAATAAATTTGAATATTTTAAAATATGAAAATCAATTTTGCTAAAATAGATACAAATGAAGTCTTTCTTAAACTAAAACGCACATACTCAATCAAATCTCTAATTGGACATAAAAGGAAACAATTCTCCAAAACTGCAAGAAATACTATAATCATCCTTGCGCTCAAAGCAAACAAAACGAGACAAGATGTCTCACATAATACAGGACATTTTGCTTAACATGTCACTTTCTACTAAAGTGTCTCAACTATTTTATGACAAAATGTCTCACAACACAACCAAACATTTTATTTCAAATATTGCCTACATGATATTGTCAATCAGATATAATAACAACGTTGACCACAATCAAACTCTTTCTTATATTTAACAATAACATTAAAACTAACGGTAAAATATTGAAATGATAAATAATTAAAGGATATAACTAACTTAATCAAAATTATGGCTGTGTCAAATAGATTATAACTCTTCCGTTTATATTTTCATAGAATTGTTATTGAATCAAACTCAATCATATAAAATCAGTTTGTAAGATAAGGTTTGTTTTCACTTATAAACACATGTTTATGTCACATTTGTCTATTGTAATACTTTTAACACGCCCCAACGTTCATTACTATTAGACTTGGTGTGTGAATAAAATGATGGAGAACCTGAAAGCGGAAACCTAATAACATGTTTCTTAACAGGTCTTTAACCAAGTTTTAATATCATCTTAGAATCATGGTTAAGTTTTACTGATCTTTACAAAATCGAAACTACCCCTCACTTTGAACATATATTCAGATCACATATTATCTTCAGAATATAAAATCTATAAAATTGTGTGAGAAGATATGTTTTTTTTCTCTTCAGAATAGTAAATCTGTAAAATTGTGGTTCAAGGTTAAAAGTAGCTCTTAGTTTTTGTGAGATGATTGGACTAGGGAACAAGAACATAAGAAAAATCAGAATCCATGTATATACTCACGTGCTGTATTTAATTTCTATGTTTTGATTTACATTTATGTCTCTGTGGTCAATTTGTCCCTAGCCTGCTCTTTTTATTAATCAAAGGGCCACAACTGTTGAACTTTATAAAAGCATCATAACTTGCAATATAAGACTATAAGATGATGGTAATTTTGATATCTGAATCAGCCAAATGTGGATGAAATATTTATTTTTCTATACTGTGTTAATAAATAATCTTACAACCATAATTTGTGTCATACTGTTCCTAAGGTATACCAAAAATATACATATATATGGTTATTTACTTACTTAAATAGGTGAACTTGATTGATCATCTAAACTCTCGCCGCGTCGCCTTTTCTTACTCTTCTGTCTAAGTATCTCCTTGATTTCTTTTTCTCTCTTATCCACAAATCCAATCAAGTCTTTGAAGCTTCTCGAGGATCGAAAAGTTCTTCTAGGCCTATCAGACGGATTTTCCTGGTCATCTTCTTCGTCCTCTGGGATGAATTTCATGTATTGACAGAACACTCTAACAAAAAACGCGATCAAAGAAAGGAAACATGCAATGCCACATATAAGAAAGAGGCCCCAAAAGCTACTAAGAGATAGTTTGTTTGAATCAACGTCGTCGTTGACTTTTGCAGCACAATCATGCCTTGATATCCATTTGTCATGGATCTTTTGCAAGTCACCGTTCTCCGAGAGTTGGAGAATGGCAGTTGACATATCGACTGCAAGGGGAGAGTCCCTTTGGAATCCCTGTGAACATGATACTAAATATGAGCAATGACAATGATATACCGTAGAACTTCAATATGCATAAACTTCGTTCCTAAGTTGTTTTCATAAGCTCTCGCAGACAAACACTTTTACGAGTGTTTACGCTTGTAGATAAACAATGGAGGTGTAAATAAAGATACTTACAAATCCCCAACCACTTTTAGTGAACTCTTGTCCAACAGTTGTGAATTTGCAGTTGGTACCAGACATAAAGAGTTCAATATATGGAAGCTCGTCGACGATAGCCATAACCCCTCCTGCTTTTGGTCCACGCGTAAGGGCGTCCACATATGCATTTGGATCTTTCAACGAAATTATCCTAGATGGTTGTATGTTGAGTTCGTCTATCAGATACCTCTTTGCGAACGAGCCGTCTTGAATTCCAATCGGTTGAGTACCTGATATCAAGCTTTCAATTCCTTCAATTTGTGACGAAAGTTGCTGCACTGTGAGGATCGACGTTAAGCTTGCTGTGTAGCTTGAATTGATAATTAGAACCACGAAAAGCCATATGATTAGCACGAATCTCCCAAGACCACTCACGGTGTTCTCTCCTGCACCAAATCAAAGCGATAAAGAAAATCAGAAAGTTATACCACGTTGCGAAAATTGAAAATATATGAATGAGAATCTGGGAGACACATACGGTGTGAGAAAAACATTGTTGAGAAAGTAAACCTGCAAAAGAAGGAACTCGTCTTAGAAAAATAACTACAACACGCGAAAGCGAGCCATGCGGAAAAGATCAAGCTAAAAACGGGTTCTAAATGGTTAAAAATACTAACCAAAATATCGTCATGATTTGTTTCTTGGGTGGACCTCGGAACTCTGGATTGTGCCTGTGCTCGAGAATCCATACAACGGCTCCGACAAAAAGGAAAAAGGCGCCGGTAACACACCACATTTGAGCAGTGAATGGCTTGAGGAAAGCCCAAGGACTTGACTTGATCTCCTTGACAGGAACAACAACTACCAGCCCTGATTCCATGAATGGTTGAGTGAAATCCAAAATCCTAGTCCTGTTTGGGACAATAGTAACATCTCCAACAGCTGCATCATAGGTCTGAACAAGGATAAAATTAAAACAACACATAGTTTAATTAAGCGCTTATCAAATGAGTGTTTATGTATAAGTTGTTTCTATAACAGAAGATAAAATAAAGTCGAATTGTTTTCTTATAAACTAAAAGTTGATTTCATAGGCTATTTCGGAGAGCTTATGTAAATAAGACGAAAACAACTTATAGACATATCGTAATTTGTTTCCATAAGCTCTCTCAAACAGGCTTACAATAGATAAACTCAAATAAGTTAATCCAAACAGGCCTTTAGAAACCTACATTTAGTGCAACCTCATTGACAATCTGGCTATAGTCGGGATTTCGATTACCATCTCCGTATAAGATATATTTTCGCGGAACGGGATAAGGCAACAAGTTTATGGCTGCTTCAAACACATCAATGCAATAGCCTTTAACTCCAGGTGGATTCTTATCTGTAGAAACAAAACCCAAGTAGCTTACTCTACGAGGCACTGCTATTTTCAGCGGCTCTCCGTTGTTCGGAAAAACCCATCCTTTTGGGGTATTTATAGTTTCTCCAGGCCACAAAACATTGAACAGTTTTTGATTGCTTGATGAAGTGTTAGGTGGTCTTGTGTACAAAATTTCCGGAGCTAAAACTGATAGACCGGAGTAGTTAGACCAATAACCGACTCTTCGGGAACCTGATTCTCCGATGTTAAGGATATCATATGATGGTTGAATTAGATTATTATCTGGATCAAACTGAATCCTACCACTTAAACCGGAGAAGTTCGTTCTCAAAAGTGTAGGGAGAAACGAAGGACCGCCATCGAAAACACGGAGCGAAGACAAATGCAACATGCTTCCTTTGGTGTCAACCAACTTAGGATCAGATGAGAAAGATACATTTCCACCTTCTTTGAGAAATGTATCAAGAGCATAAGCTGCTAACCAAACAGAATCATATGCGTATAAAGAATAAGAGTTGAATCTCGAAGTTTCCACGCCTTTCGTGTTCTTCAACCTCGCGAAAAAACTCTTCTTCAAATTAGTATCAGGAGTGTGATGCCTCAAAGCTACAACACCTTGAAGGAGTTTCAACGTGCCGGTATCAACCGTTTCCATCGAATCCAGCTTCGAAGGAAGCCAATCGGTCGCAATCCAAACATAACCACTTTTCATCATTCCAAGATTCTTGGCAACATTAAAAACATTCAAACCATAATCAGGATTAACATGAAGAACAAACACTCTCGATTCCATCAAATTTACACCATTCAACAAATCACTAATATTACTCTCCGTCGCTCCAGGAGACAACGCGGCTTTATAAGATATCTTCCCGCGTTTCTTCGCTAACGCATCACCGAGCACCGAAACGCCGTTTCTCCCATTATCATCATCTACAAAAATCGCAATCACTTGCCTCCATCTATAAAAATCAACAAGGTCCGCAACCGCATACATCTGAAAATAGTCGCTGTGCGTGGTTCGGACGAAATACGGATACTGCAAAGAGGACAAAGTCGGGTCCGTCGCTCCAAACGAAAGAAGCGGAACATGAAGTTCATTAACAACATGAGAAATTATATGAGCTATTCCTGAAGATTGTGGACCGATTGCCGCAAACACTTCATTCTCCATCAACTGCAAAGCTACACCATAAACAAATTCTAACTAAAACTACAAACATCAAGAAATAGGCACTGAAGATAAAGTTTTTGGGGAAATTAAATTAAATACCTTCCACAGTTCCAAGAAATCCACTGCAATTTGTATCCTTGTAAATAACTTGAAGATTAACACCAGAAAGAATGGTGTTATTAGCATTAACATCTTCAATTGCAGCCATGATTCCTGGTTTAGCTGATTTCCCAATCACAGAATCAACAGTAAACAATGCTCCAATTTTCACTACTCTAGGTCTAGAAGAAACACTAGAATTTCCAATGGTACTTCCCATAACTTTCTTTGAAAACCACAAACACAAAATCAAAAGGAAAAAACAACCCTTTACCCCAAACACCTCCATTTTTTTGCAGCTAAGATTTTCTTCTACCTTAAACCAACATCAGAACTCAAAACCTGTAAAAAACACCAACCTTTTCAACATCATCAGCACAAAGACATCAACAAAGGTAACAACAACCCATTTTTCTAGAAATCTTAAACTCCCAAAAAAGATTAAACCGCACAACAAAAACATCAAAATATTTAGATACCTACTTACTTTTACTTACCTGAACATTAAAAAACAAGGCATGAGCAAAAATCAAGAATTTTTATTTCATTATTTAACTATGAGGTTATAAAAATTTAATGATAAGTCATATATAGACCAATCATGGTGAAATATTCCAAAGTCAAGACAAAAACTCAAACATTAATAATTGAGAGAGTGTTATGTATAAGTTAAGACCCACATGAATATTAAATTTTTCTATTATAAATATGTATAAAAGAAGTAAGAGTATCTTAGATTACCTCAAGACTAAACTTGCAAGTTGTAAAGATTCTGAACATTAGATATGTAACAACATGTGGTTTAAGACTCAAAGCAAAGTATCTATGTCATAATAGTAACTTTTTAAGAGTGAACAAGAATTGTTTTCCCACGTTATTCTTGCTAAAGATGTTTTTATCTTTATTGTCTTGACTCAATTATTATTGCATGAATGTTGCTTTTTTTTTTTTTTTATTCAAAGAGGAATCAATGATGACTTATTTTTGGCATGCGACATTGATAGAGAGATATACCTAATGGATTTATGTGGTAATAATGATTTTAATGTCACGTGTTTAGAGTGGTGTGGTGATACTCTTTGACGGATTTGTGAGTAGTGTGGGAATAGGTTAGTTGAAGTAAAGTTTTCAGAGTTCAAGTATGAACTAGTAAGAGAAAAACTACTCCTTATTTATTGTTGGCTTATTTTTAGGATGACAAAATAGTTAAGATATGTCTAGTTGACTTGTTTAGTCCTTCATTTTATTAATTGTTCAACTTTGGTGAGGTCTAAATTACATATCCATATTAGAAGTTAAATTTGTGTGGCTTTAGTAATTGGTATTGGTGTCAATTGTAAAATTATAGAGTGATAAAACTTTATTTAATTTTTATCAATTATAATGATTTTTACTTGGTAAAAATGAATATGAAAATTTCAATGGAAAATGATTTTTTTTTATTGGAGGATGCAAATGATAAATCTATTTATTTTACAAACGTTCCTCAAGAGACATTAGAGGGAAAATAAAAGAAACATGTGAGTATGATGAAGCATAACCACGATAATCTTATGTCTTAAGAGAAATGGTGTGCTCATGGTAAATTAAGAAGAAACGATAGTCAACGTGTGGTCAAAGTTAAAGAATAATTTCATGACGAAAATTCTAACAAACTGTGTCTACTCGAAAATAAAATTGTATACATACAAGATGGGGGAAGGCATCTCAATCTAGGTTTATGTCAACAAGTTTGATATGATTATATCAGGCTTGAAGGATATAGATGTTAAGGTTTATGAAGAATACTGTTAGCTCCTAAATTCGACACCTCTTGCAAGTTAAGATATTTAAGAGAAAGCATCAAAATCTCGCTGGAGATAAAAGCTGATCAAAGAGTTCAAGGTCTACGAAGAAGAAGAGTCGAAACATTTGGACGACTTTGGGAAAATCATGAAACTTCGGAGGGTCATGCTTCGACCGAGACGTTGCTTGATGATTATCTTAAAGATTTGAAATTCAAATAAATTGGAGGGAGTAGTTTCATTCGCTAATAACTAAGAGGACATGTGGCACCCAGTGGGCGAAGGACTTCATGCATCACGACATGTGTCGGAAGATGATGGTTTTAGGAAGTTATTGTTAGTTATTTCTTCTATTATAAATAGGAGTTTTAGAGGTTGAATTAGGGGTGTTGTAATTTACTTTTGTACAAGTCACTCCTAAAATTACTCCAAGTATCCGAGTGTAGAGAAAGAGAGTATCAAGGAGAATGTACGTGATGTAAACACACCATGTTTTACTTTTCAATGAAGTTTACTTTGTCCTTTTACTTTTATTAAGTTTTCTTTACCTTCTCGCCATACTTTCCAGTTTTTATGCATTCTTACTTTGCCTTGGACCCCTTTTCTTCCTCTAAAGATTTCTATTTCTTTCTATCCAAATTTCCACCTTCTTCCTCTCTTCAGTCTAATAAGCAATTCTACCATTAAGACTTTTCATCCAATATTGTTGAAGTGTGTAACTTAGGCAGATTCTAGAAAATGAAACCTTTTAGCACATGTCCTAGGATCAATCTGATTGATCCTGTGAGTCAGCAAAGTTAGATTTGAAAGATCAACGGTTGTTTTCCAATTTTCAAGGGGAAAAAATACCTAGCACTCATGTTACTGCTTTCATTACCAGAATCTTGCGAAAATCTATTCCAAACATTGATGTTTGTAAATGATACTCTAAAAATGGATGAGACTAGAACATTACTTTTATCAGATGATCTTCGAAAGGTTGCTTCAAGTGGGATGTCGAGCAATGGAAGAGAAAATAGGGAACAAGATCAAGGATCATTTGCTACTAAAGGGAGGACTAATGAAAGAGGACAAGGTAGGGGAACACAATCTAGATCAAAATCTAGAGCTTTTGTAGAAATAATATGATTCAAATGTGGTGAGCTTCGACGCTTTAAAGAAAATTATCTAAATAAGAGGGTATTATTTAAGAAGCATACCAACAATGGCAACAACTCTAAAGGCAAACAACAAGATTTGTTGAATGCGAGTTATGTATCAAATGATAAGGATGATTGTTTCTCTGTCTCAAAGAAATACCATGATATTTTCGTTAAGTGGGTGCTTAATTCAGAAGTTTCACACCATATGTGCCTAAATAGGATGTGGTTAAGTACCTACCAAAGTATAATGGTGGAACTTTTTTAATGGGAAACAATCGTGCTCATAAAATTATGGGGGTATGGTACAATAAGAATCAAAATGCATGATGGAATAATGAGAACTCTGATGAATGTGAGACGTGTTGAAAAATTTGTGGAAAACCCTTATTTGTCTTTGTATTATAGAGGAAAATGGATGTCAAATAGCTATGAAAAATAGAATTTTAAGATTTGCATGTGGTTCATTGGATGTGATGAAAGGAGTTTGTTACAAAAATATTTATCCTCTTATAGTTGAAACCATTACAAGAGACTTAGTTGTTGGAACCATTGGAAGTAAAGATCAAACAGAATGCATGACGATATGGCGCATGCGCCTTGGGCATATGTTAGAAAAGGGTCCATCATTGCTTAGATGGAAAGGTTTATTGAAAAACATGAAGACACCATGCATGGAACTTTTGTGAACATTGTGTATATAAAAAAGCATATTGGTTGAAGTTTTCTACAAGCAACCACAAAAGCAAAGGGGTTGTTAGACTATGTGCATATTGATGTTTAGGTCTGACTAAAGTTATTTCTAAAGGTGGTTTCAAATAATTTGTTACATTTGTTAATTAACGATCGTTCTAGGTATGTTTGGATTTACCTTTTTGAACATAAGAACGAGGCATTTGATATTTTCAAGCGTTGGAAAGCAATGGTTGAGAAAGAAACGGGTAAAAAGTTTAAAACTATAAGGTCTGACAATGGTACAAAATATACAGAGGGAGCTTTCAAGAAGTTATGTGATTAGGATGACATTGTAAGACATTGGATTATCAGAGACACACCACAACATAATCGATTCGAGGAAATATTGAATCACACACTTCTTGAAGAAATAAGGTGTATGCAATCTAATTATGGGTTAGGTCGAGAATGGTCTCCATAGTCAGTTGCTACATCTTCTTACGTAGTAAATAGATCCCCACATTATAATATAGATGGAGACATGCCTTATATGGTGTGTTCAGGTGAACATGCTAATTATGACCGACTAAAAAAGTTTGGATGCAAAACCTATTATCACGTCAAGGATAACAAACTAGTTAGTAGAGAAAAGAAAGTTATATTTTAGGATATGCAAATGGGATCAAAGGCTTCACCTTTGGAGTGTAAGAGATTCTAAGTTTATGATTATAATGGATGTTATTATTGATGAAAAATATAGGATTCCTATGAGAGTGATGTTAAAATATCAAAAGGATATTAATAAGTCTGATAATATAAGGTTTAAGGGTAGTTTAATATAAGGTTTAAGGGTAGTTTATTTCCTAAGGGATTTTCATACAAATAAGAGGTTGAATATAATGAGATATTTTCTTTAATAATAAAACATACTTCTATTGAAGTGCTATTAAATTTTGTTGCTCATGGTGTTCTTGAGCTAGAAAAACTTGATGTCAAGAAAACCTTCTTGCATGGTAATTTAGATGAGGAAATCCATATGTATCAACCTGAGGGATACATTAATGATTGTAAGAAAATTCAAGTATACCGTTTGAGAAAATCAATTTATGGATTGAAGGAATCGCCTCGGTAGTGGTACAAGCAATTTGAATCATTTATATTAAAGCAAGGTTTCTCTATAAGTGATTATGATTGGTGTGTAGACATTCTTAAGCTTTGTGGAAGTGATTATATTGTACGTAGATTACATGTCGATGACTTCTCGGCAAGTGTACCGATATTGTCGTAGTAATAAAAGATCGAATTCACATGGATTATGTTCGAACACGACAATATTTGTGCAATATAAAATAAAATAGTAAATAGGGGGTTTCTAGGTTAAAAAGCGAAAAACAAAATAAGAGTTTTAACAGAAATGCTAAGACGATCAGGTTATGTATTGAATCCCATTATCCTCTCTTGTTGATGTATGATGCCTTGAATGAATGATCTTATCCCTATAATCTCACGGCGAATCAACAAAACTATTATAACTGATCCCTCACGAAATAACTCAATAATCACTACTCGAAGCTTCATATTCCTAGTCCACCAGCGTAAGTAGGATTATACAATGTACAAAACGTTAATTTACTATGCCACTACTTGGGATCTCCTATCCTTATTCAATCAGTGTAAGTATAATAGTTGCCCTAGGTCCAATACATAGGCTAAAGGTCAGTAATCCCTATGTGTCCAATATCAGATTAACAGAGTATCTCGAATAAAAAGCATTAAGAACAATAAGCAACTGAATAAAATTATAATTCAAAGGATTCATACAAAGTTAAATCAACATATAATTCAAAAAGATTGAATAAGGTTCGTCATAACACAACCTAACCTAGAGGAGCTTAGTTAATCATAATTCAGGTAACAATACCATAATTGATATAAGAAAATAACATATGAATTTCCTTGAAGTAATAGCCTCTAATGGCTTCAAATGCCCTAAAAATCATCCTTTATGCTCTCAAAGTCGTGTTTTGCTCAATTTTCGTAACTCTTGTCAATATGCTAAAAATTCCCTTAACAAGAGCTCAAAACAGGTTATAATGCGTCATAAAAGCCCAAAAAATACTCATCGCGCGCATTATAAATGTATCACACGCGCGATGTAATTTCTACATCCCTATCGTGTGTGCGGTTGTTGTGGGATGGTGCGGATGATATTTCCAGTAGCTATATCAAAAAGCACCCTTTTTCACCAGAATTTTCATTAAGTTCCATTCTTCGATACTTAACTATTCTTCACTCATTCTTGGGTCTTTCTTCTTCCTTTTGGCTCATCTTTCATTTTTTTTCTCTGATTCTTCGCCTAATTATATGCAATGACGGATTGTCATCACATGCTTATTGCTTTCAAGAGCAAGTTGGAGATAGAAAGGCTAAAAACTCAACTCGGTAAATAATTTGAAACAAAAGACTTGGAAATTTCCAAGAAAATGTTGGGTATGGATATTAGAATAAAAAGATCAAACTGAAATTTGTTCTTGAGTTAAAAAGGCTACATTGAACGTGTTATTAAAAGTCTTATGATGAAGGTGGTAAGTCAATGGTGACTCCATTGTCTCCATATTTTAAGCTCTCTAATAAACAATCTCCCTCTACATTGGAAGATAAAACATACATGAACTATGTTTGTTAAGCTAGTGAAGTTGACAATTTATATTGGACAAGCGACTTCAAGCACAAACAAAACTTTTTCAGGATAAGTTCTAGAGACAAAATGAGATTTTAAGACTGGTTAATCTCAATAACTAAACTCGATTTCCCAATAATATCACACTCTTTAGAGTAATAACAATGGCACGACACTAATACACATTCTTCCTCACAAGGATTTTTCACTCAAAAGTAACTAAGGCAACTTTGGATGTAAAGAAAATATTTTAGAGAGAGATAAATTCAAAAGAAATAGAGATATTTGGAATTCTGGTGTGAAATGAAGAGGAGAGGTGCCTCCTTTATATAGGAGAAAATTTGGCTAAAAAGGAAACGATCCATGAGCCAAACTAATGATCCAATTGATTGGGTCATTATCCTAATCGATTGGATGCCTCAAATAATCGATTATATTTGCCCATTTTAAAAAGTTTGAATGAAAGTCATTACCAATCATTAAGACTATATCATAATCGATTATATAATCGATTTTCCTTTTTCCAATCGATTGGATATTGACCCCAAATGATTAGATAGTTCAAAATGTGTTTTTAATGAAGTTGGAAGTTTCCTAATTAATTGGCCAAGGCTTAAAAACATTTTTAGGTGTTTCGTTAGTTAAGAAAGAGGTCAAAAAAGGCTCTTTTTTTATGTGTGTTTGTGTGTGTGTGTGTGTGTGTTTGTATTTGTGCGTGTGTGTGTATGTGTGTGTGTGTGTGTGTGTGTGTGTGTGTGTGTGTGTGTGTGTGTGTGTGTGTGTTGCCTTAGTATCTTAGGATTTACTTTCCTACTTTCACAAGACTCTAGTCACCTGGACAAGAATGACTAGGCAAGCTTTCACTCTTCATCTCTTTCACAACTCTGAGGCTTTCAAGATCTTTTTCCAGATACATCAATCATATAATCACTTCAATGAAATCTTGAGTCTCCTTACTTGACGAGACTTGAAATGTTTTTGAGTTTGTTCACCATCATCAAAGAGTTGGAAATTTGTTACCACCAACTTCAGCAATCATTGGTGTTTTCGTCATCAAAACAATTAAGGTTCTCAGCAGGATCATCAGTTTCATACATGCAAGCCCATAAATCTACTATTTAATGCACGCCATGGTGTGTACATGTTTAGATATTTCACAAGTGGTTAGTTTTGTTAGTATATTCATGGAAAATCCAGGAAATGAACATTGGAAAGTAATGAAATAGATTTCATGGTACTTAAAGGGTACCATTTACACATGTTTGTGCTATGGTATGTTAGTTAAATGGCTTTGTTTATTAAAATTATGTAGGTGATCTAGATAGATAACAATATACTTGAAGGTGGGAAAAATACACAAGAAGGAGGGGTTGAATTGTGTATACGATTTCTATTTCTCTTATGAAAAACACAACTTCAGAATCTGAACACATAATAAGAGTAGCAATGGAATAATAAAGTTCATAAGCAAGAGTAAATCAACATAAAGAATTTACTCAATCACACTAGAAAGAGACTTCACTACTTAAGCACACATGCAATAGACTTTACTGCTCAAGCACACAAGTAAGAGACTTCACTGCTCAAGCAACCTTGCAAGAGAGTTCATCTACTTTAAACAAATAGTTTAGTAGAAAAGATAACAAATATACCTTGATACATGATCAGAAGTATAGCAGTTGTACAACAACCACAGATGGTTCTTAACTCTTAAGATTTCTAATATATACAAAGATAAGAAATCTTAAGACCTTATACAATAACAAATATAAACAACAGCTCAAAGTTATGCTTGAAGTTGTTCTAATGTAGTGTTGTGTCCTTCTTTAAAATATCCAACTTCCTTTTATAGAGGCATAGAAAGAGTCGTTGGATGGGATGAGCATAAGAGCTTTCTCGAGAAGAATCATGCCAAAAGAGATGTTGGAGAATGTATCTAGTTGGAAACATTGTTGATAACACTGAAACACATTTGTATTTGGCTCGACTTGCACATGTTTTATTATCGTTTTGCACTCATTTCTAGTATTATACTAGTATTTTGTCTGTATTTCAGGTACATAGCCAAGAGAGAACCATACTCGAAGAAACATAGTGAATCAAATGAAAAATGGAGAAAAATGAGCAGTTTGCGCACACGGTGTCCAACCTGGCGTTCACCGTGGAGGTAGCCATGAGGTGGATGACGTGTCCCACGCACCAACGGTCACAAATACTATTTCCAAGAAGTTTGTGAAGGTGGCGTTCGCCACCCTAGACATGACGATTTCCATCTTTGGCAGTTTCTCCCCAGTCAAAGGGCAGTTGGAGATTCACCTCACTACTCCTTCTTTTCTCTCACTCGAACTCAGTAGTTATTACTTGGTTTCCAAGGCTTGATACCATTATAAATAGTAGTAGAAACTTACTTTTAGAGGCATCCAAGCTTAGTTACAACTTAGGCCATAAATTTACATTCAAAAGTTTTAATTCTTCGCATCGCAGAGTTATTGCAGCATTGTTGTTATTCAGTTTGGAGCACTTTACTTTGTAACTTTAAATATTTCTGCCATTTACATTCCATTTGAGTTATTTCCCATCTATTTCTGTTGTACCAGATTCAAGTCTTTGATTGGAGCAGGTTCTTATTAATTTTAGTTATATTTATATTTTAATTGCCTTGTTTATTTACTCTGTTTTACTTATTTATTTCACCGTCTTGCTTTATTTCCTCGCCTTATTTAATTTAATTTCAATTTGTGCTATTTATTTCGATTGTATTGCTTTATATGTTTAATTTCGCATTTCAAACAAAAGTTAAATTCTTTACCATGAATATGTCCGGCTAAGCCATTAATGCTGGAATGTAAGGATCGTCGATTCAATGGTACTCTATCTGTTGTTTCTTTAGGACTACTATTGGGGCTGTTTTGGTTTTAATTCAATTTTTCTAAAATTAATTTGACCGGTTACTACGAAAGTAGAGCTGTGACCACGTCGGATAAGATCGAAAGTCGTCCTACACCTAAGATTAAAATTGATTAGTCTTTGGTTAACAAATACCACGAAAACACTTTGTTAATTAATTAGGAAAGTTTAATATTTCTAGAAAGTGATTTTAACTTATTCGCGGAAGCGTTCATAAGTTTATGATCTGGTTATTCGAGCGAAAGCCGGAAACTCTTTTAAGTCAAATTTTCCAATCAAGACAACTTTTCAACTGAGTTTAAGAAATGATTACTAAAAAAGGATTTCTACTTTAACGCAAATGCAACCGAGCACGCGAGAGCGAATGGTAAATATTAGAGATTAAGTCTGGTTTCGAATACGCGAAAGCGGCAGTTTCTTTTTAATTAAATCTTTTTCAAGGAAGAAAATCTTGCCCCGTGAGTAGTTCTATTTATAAATAATAAGAGTATTGTTGTTTGACGAGAGTCGCATTCCAATATTATATCTTTGAATTTGTTAAAAGTTTATTATTTAATTTTGTTCCTTTTTCCATAACCTTTTTACGACCACCTTAGATAAACACTGTAGCAATAGAAGACTATAGATTGATCATTAGGTCTCTGTGGGATTCGACAACCTTTTATAATACTCTGATACACTTTGTATACTTGCAGATAACATGCATCAATTATCCAATGAATAATAGCATTATTCAAAACAACTTTATAAGTATTAGGTATCTACCAAATGGTAGAACAAACTAAAAAAGTTGCATCACCATTCCTTGAGCTTTGCAAAATAAAATCCTAGTTGACTTTCTCTAGAAATATGAAGTTTGACAAGACATGTATGTCTAGGAGATAGAGTATGGATCAGAGGCACTTTTAGCCTTCAGAGTCTGAGCTATCACCAGAGGCAGAAATACCATGATCATATTCTTATCCTTTAGAGGCTGATGAACTTGTTCAGAGTTATCAGATTCTGATCTTTCAGAATTTGAGATACTTTGCTTCTCCACATATGCTTTTAACAGGGTTTATGATCATGCACACTTGAACATATGTTAGTACACCCATTTTTTTAATTACTTTGTTATCATCAAAATTCAAGGGATATTAACAATTTTGTTCTAACAATCTCTCTTTTTTTATGATAACAAACAAAGATATTTAAGAACAATGGTTGGTCATTTTAACTAACTTGAAAACATCAGAGTTTGAGGTTTGTAAGCTCCCTTTGAGTCTAATAGTCCAAAGGTTGAGTTTTGTAAGCTCCCCCTAAGTCATATTCAAGTTAATTAAACTTATTTTGATAGTGCAAAATAATGTTCAGATAAAATCAATATTAAATAAAGTATTTAAAAATAATTTTATCCTCTTAAATACTCCCATGAATTTCTCCCTCTTTTGTCATCAATAAAAAGTGAATTAGGACATGTCTATATATATATATATATATATATATATATATATATATATATATATATATATATATATATATATATATATATATATATATATATATATATATATATATATATATATATATATATATATATATATATATATATATATATATATATATATATATATATATATATATATATAGAGAGAGAGAGAGAGAGAGAGAGAGAGAGAGAGAGAGAGAGAGAGAGAGAGAGAGGGAGAGAGAGAGAGAGAGAGAGAGAGAGAGAGAGAGAGAGAGAGAGAGAGAATTTGGGGAAAAATTAAATTCTGATAAAAAATCAAAAACAACTTTTGTACTTCCCAACAGAGAGAGAAATGGTTGGAATGTGTCGTACCTCAAAAAATACATTCGTAAAGCATGTCGCGCCCTCGCAAAAATTTGATTCAAAAAAGGTTGTCACCGAACTTTGTTTATTCCAATGAAGAAGTACGAAAATACTATAAAATCTTTAAAAGAAAATTGCTGTTGGAATCAAATTCGGGTTCGGGAGTCGATTACGCAAGGGGAAAATATTAACACCCCACGTCTGTTGTACTCAACGAGAACCTTTATGTTAAACTTGCGATTTGAATGTTAGCTTATGTCATTTGTTTTCTTCTAATTATTAAAAAGGAAAAAGAGAAAAGAAATGAGTCGCAAAAAGTGTTTTATTAATGTGTCTGACGAGATTGTGAGTCTCGCTCCTACATATCTCTAGGTGCGATGGAGAATTCAAAGCTACGTAGTTTTAGATAGCAAATGTTTGTGTTAGTCGATTTTAATAAAAGATTCTTTAGTCGCATTCGAACAGAAAATATTATTACCCAAAACATAGATAATTAAACATTTACATCACTTTAAGATAGATGACTTAATTTGAATGAGCACAATTACTATTACTATTAGAGGGAGCCACTAGTTAGGTAATTATTACTATTAGTTAGGTTATTGTCAATGTTAGGCATATTATTGTGCTAACATTCACATGAAAATCTATTCCATTATATATATATATATATATATATATATATATATATATATATATATATATATATATATATATATATATATATATATATATATATATATATATATATATATATATATATATATATATATATATATATATATATATATATATATATATATATATATATATATATATATATATATATATATATATATATATATATATATATATATATATATAATTTATGAAAATTATAAATAAATTAAAAAATTTTAGTTGGTATACACCAAACTTACGTATTTTACACCATAAATTAATTCTAGCAATTGAATTTTAAATTATATTTACTTTTTGATTTGGTTATATTTAAAATAATAATTATATATAATTGTGATAAAGTGATTGTGTTTACATAGTCAATTTCACATGGTAGGAGCTATTTCACGGTTAATTTCAAAATGATAAGCTCAATAAGTTTAATAGAATTTAAATTGTTTGTAGAAACTAGAAAGAACCATAGAAAAGTGACTACTAACTTAAATTGGTTTGAAAAGAATATGCGCTATTATTTTTCTAATGCTACACATTATGCTTTCATTTTAGTTGTTATTCATTTTATAATTCATTAATCGTTGACCAAAATAATAGAACTTAAGTCAATGTTCGTTTCCAATGGATAATAATTAGAGATCTTTCACACACTCAGGCTACATTATTAAAAGATTAATGATAATCACTTTTGCAAAGATTCTTGATATACATAAGACTTTGGTGATTGTAGGCCATGCCTTGAGTGTTCTATATTTTGCTTTAATAATTTAAGGGCATTGGTATCATCAAACGTTCATGTCAAGGAATAAAAGTTAAATTCTCACAAATAAATAAACAAACAAAGGAATCAATGTTAAAGTATTGTCTTGCTATCAAATGTTACTATTGTCTTTTTGTTTTAAAAAAATATAGTCTTGAAAATGTCATGTTTTTAGTAGATAGATGAAATGGTAACACCACCGCAAATTAATATACACAAATGAAGGGTTTTAGATTTTAATTCATAATGCAAAATGGTGAGTTTTAAATTTAATAAATTGAGTACATCACATTTTTATGACGATATTTCTATTTTATTCATCAACATGTATCATATATGTGAGAAGAAAAAGTAATTATTGTTAAGTGTTAATTTATAACCAATTATGTTTTAGGTTGTTAAGTGATTAATGGCTTAACAATTATTTTACTAAGTTAGTTAATTAATTAGTTGAGTTGGTTACTTCACCAACAAATTATATAAAACTCTTGTGTGTTTTTAGTTTTCATTCATTTTCATTAATTCAGTCACTTCATGTAGTCTATTTGTTCTTGTTTGCATCACAAGAAATATAAGAATTATGCTAACAATTAGTATCACGAGTTTGGCTCTATCTTAGGGGGAAAAATTGTGAGGGATATATTATTTGGAAACAATGAGTGAACTGTAAGTTTTTAGTGTTTTTGATAAGCTAAAATGAATACAAATGATAACTTTCTATCAAACATTTCAATTCTTGATAAAATTAATCGGGAAAAGATGGTGTATCTTGATGAAATATTTGTTTCGATCTCAAAAAATGGTTAAGATGGTGCAAAATGGTTATGAGGAACTAAGTCTACAATCCACAAATGCACAAAGAGCCACATTAAAGGAGTCATATAAGAAGGATTGTAAAGTTTGTTCTACATTCAATAAAATATAGATGTTCATCATTTTAAAAAGATCTCAAAGGTGACAAAATCAAAAGAAACATGAGATATCCTAGAATAGTGGAAAAATTTGAAGCAAGTGAAGCTTCAATATTTAAAGAGGAATTATGAAATGGTGCAAGTGGATGAGGACCAAAAGATAAGTAACTACATATCTAAATTGATTGCAATGGTGAATCAAATGAAGACCAACACACGTCAATATTTTGCCCTAGAAGCCTCTAACCTTAGGGCGAGAAACTTGATGAAATGTCTGATCCTTAAAGCATTATGGAACACCCCTGACGAACATTTGTTGGTTCAGGTGCTTGACTTCCATGGTCGCCTCATTTAAATGGGTGAGATAATCCTTCAATGACTTAGAGGACCTAAGGCGTACGTTGAAGAGACTTATGGTTGATACCATTCGTTGCTTGCTTGTAAAAAACTGGTGGATTAATTTCTTCACTAGGTCCTGGTAGCTAGTGACTGACAATCGTGGTAGGTTCATGAACCATATTACTGTAGCAACCTTGAAAGTGCTAGAGCGTAGCTTGTACTTCAAGGATTCACTAGCGCCGATGATATCCATCTGGGTGTTGATGGAGGCGACATGCTTTTGAGGACCGCTCATTTCGTCAAATGTTGTCACTGAATGGGGACTTGAAATCTGCTGCCCCCCCCCCCCCCCCACACACACACACACATACACACACAGATTTTGTCAAAAAGAGGCTAGGGATCCAGGATTTCAATTTTATGTAGATCACCCTCCTTCTAGTGATGTTAAAGGCTGACGACCTTGTCTTCCAAAGTTTGATTGTGGCGGCAAACCTCTTTCGTAACAGCTTGCATTTCTACTATAGCTTAGCGGTTATTGTCTAAACATCTATCGACTGAAGTGACACGTCATGTTTGTACTCACTTAAAGGTGGAAATAAAAGAAGTTTCTGAAGTGAGTATAGGTGTGTCCTAGATTATTTTTAACTTAGCCCCACGATGGATGACAATTATACTTGTTAAAAGTACAACAGTGAGAGAAGTATAATTTGATCACGTATTAGTTGTGAGAAACCTTGTGTTTTCTCCTCAAATTTTGTATGTCTACTAACTTTAAAAGCTAGGCCATTTATAGAGATCCCGTGGACTTAGCTATGAGCGTTTTCCATCATTTCATCATTGTTGTGCTGATAATCGGATATCAAGCTATTGAATTAACTTGAATCACAAATCATGAAGTTCACCACCGAGCTTTGATTTATCCAAAGGAAAGGGTAAAGATCGAAGAAAACCCTAAGTTCGATATGTAACAACACAACTAAGAGATCTAAGGTTCAGAGGTTGGTTATACCTAAGGAAGGTATTAGCATCTTAAGTATCTGTAGTACTCTACAGGAACCTCTTGTTAGTATTTGTGTTATGCTAAAGTGTGCTTGCTAAGGAAAATGTGCTAAGGTAAAGACCTAAAGTATATACAAAGTATGTTCGCCAAGACATTGCATCTCGTGCCTACGTATCCTGACGTGAATGGAATCAGAGCAAATGTAGTTCCCCTCAATAGGGGTGAGGAACTCTTGACTGTGGTCAAGGTTCTAAAGGGAAAGTAAATGTCTGCGGTGAGACACCTACATAGAGTACGGCGACTCTAATCCTAAGGTTAGGTTAAACGGAGAAAGTGTCTGTGACAGAACACTCACACAGAGTACAGTGACTCTAATCCTAAGGATAAGATGAAGGGTAAGGACCTAAGATTAGGTTAAGTATGACATGGCAGTCAACAGGGGGAATCCTTTCCTTTGGAACGGGAGTAAGAAACTGTGGGACAAAGAGATGAACCTCCAGTATCAAGTGTAAGAGGAATAACAATATATACAGTAAATGCTCAGGCAAATCAAACACTCAAAAGATAGGACATCGAAATCAGAATTTAACTATAGCCAAAAGTAACAAGAATTAGATCGAACATCAAGAATTAACTAAAATGAAAATGAGAAAAAGTTATGATTAATTTTAAAATTAATAAAATCAAATTAAACAAAAATCTAATTAATTAATTAAAAATAAATAAATCACTAATTAACTAAACCTAACTTTAAATAAGGTCTAATTAAAAACTAATCGATTAAATAAACTAAAACCTAGTTAAAACTAATTAATTAAAATTAACTAACTAAATTCTAATTAAAAATCTAATTAACCAATTAAACTAAAACCTAGTTACAACTAATTAATTAAAATTAACTAACTAAATTTTAATTAAAAAAACTAATTAACTAATTAAACTAAAACCTAGTTACAACTAATTAATTAAAATTAACTAACTAAATTTTAATTAAAAAACTAATTAACTAGTTAGACTAAAACCTAGTTACAACTAATTAATTAAAATTAATTAACTAAATTTTAATTAAAAAAAGTAATTAAATAATTAAACTAAAACCTAGTTACAACTAGATAATTAAAATTAACTAATTAAATTAAGACGAGTGCAGGCTGAAAAGAAGGAATGGGGCAGGAAATGATGAATCGAGCCCAGAAGGTGAATTGGGCCACACAGAGTTGGGGCGTTCGACTGGAGGCTGGCGGCTGGCGGGTTGGGTCGGTCCACCCTTGACCCGGTTCAAATTCTTAAGAGGGGAATGAGAAACCCTCACTCATCCAAACGGATGACCTTTCTCCCTTCGTACAAACAACCAACGAAGCCCCTAAAAAACAAATCTAACACTCACGAACAAAAAAACCTCTAGAACAACAATATCAAAAGCCAAACGCCTCCCAGATTATGTTCTAAGGCTTAACCTCGATCTTTTCCAGTTTCGGTTTGTTTGTGGTGGTTCCACAGTGTTGATTCGCCTTAAATTCGGTTATACTCTTAAAACGTCGTTACGAGGGATAGAACGGAAAAGGTAAAAGCATCACAGAATCAACAACTCCTTGATTCTGCATTTTTAGTCCATCACACCTTCCTTGCGAGAAATAAAAGCAACAAAACGAAAATTCTCTATCGACATCGTGATTCAAAACTCGTCTCAACAAAAGTATTTACGAGGCATCCTAAAACTCGGGTTTGAAATCAGAACTTAAACATGGTAAGCGTACATTCTCGAGGAAAATTTAAAAACACAAAAGGCTACACTTTAGTAACGACAATAGAATGGGCGGGATTAAGAATGGAAGCGTAAAGAGATACCTCAATTCAATGACAATCGTACTGATGGTAAGCCTTCCTTAATTCTGCTTAATGTTCTCCCTTTGAAACAAATGATGTGGTTTTTGAAAATGAGTTCACAATCTCTGTTGTGGCTTTTTTGAAAATGAGTTTCCAATCTCTGTTGTTTGATTTTTCTTTTACAATAATAGTGACATAAACTCTTGGCCTAATTTGCAGCTTCATGAAAGTGGAAGTCAAAAGGTTTTCTGATATTTGTAAAAAAAGTTTTTTTTAACAAGTTTTTTGGTATGATTTTCTACGGTCTCCCTCTTCTCTGATCTCCTCGGCACTTCCTTTTTGTAAACACACATCCAAACTTCTTAACTAAGTTTTGATGATACCCAAAATTTTTCTTGTAATGTTGATGCATCATTCTCATGGTAGGATATTGGTTAGTGTGTGAGGAAGAGTTATGTAGGTCTTGGATGGTTTTGTCTTTCTTACTGTAGCTCTTTTGCTTTACAGGGTATCCACATGTCTATATTTGATGTAAATCTCTTGAGACTTTGAAGAAGCATTTGTCGTATGGTATGGATACTACGCTGAATTGTTACTATCAAATTTTACAGGTTTAATACGTGTGAGATTAGGGTTTTCTCAGCAAAACGTGTGAGCTTTTTTGGGTGGAAATTGGATTGCTTTCAGGTTCTTTCTTGTGATTTCTGTTTGTTAGTTGTTTCTGGAAATGTTTGTTTTTTACCTTGCTTTTTACTGTGTAAAAATGCATTTTTCACTGCTAACGTGGGATTTGCCCCTCTGAACTTCAAACATAACCTTTAACTCTTTGTTTTGTTTTAATGTAATGGGTTCTGTTTCTTGCCCAGGATCTTGTAGTTTAATCATCCTTGAATTATCTCGCAGGTTATATGAAAATGCTACAGAAAATTCCATGAAGATGATGGAGTCTTGTTTTCGTGGCCGGGTAAATGGATGATGTGGAATCTCTTCTAACAGCATCCTTTAGGTCGGCAGCCTTAGGACATTGACAATACCGGTATCAGTCAATGTCGTAAACACAATTTTTAGGTAATATGTCTTGCAGCCTAGCTAACCAACTCCTGTTTGACATATTTCTAATCTGCTGACATTTGCTTGTGTTGCAGTATTGTTAGGCAGCAACGACAATGGCCACGAACCTAATGAAGCGAAGCTGTCAAATAATCAAAAGAGAGAGTATTATGATTGCTGCGGAAGACCGACGACGACACTTTCTCTGCTATGAATATCGGACAGTGTTGATTTTTGGTGTGTGCCAATTCCAAATTTGGTAGCATTTTCTCTTAGAATTTGAATTCCACAGCTGTTGTTGGTAGCTTTGTGACTTACGTGATTAGGCATATGGTTTTGCAGGTATATTGGCTTCATCAAAGACCAATCTTGATATTCATCTTTTTTACTCACGCCAAGCCAAAAAGAGTGTATGCAATCCCAAGTGAGCATATTGTTCCACAACTTCAATGAAGTGACTGGTTTGCTGCTCAGCACGAGCATAGGGAATAACAGCTTCACCTGCTGTGTTATACAATTTGTGAATCCTTGGTTTCACGATCTGTTTTGTTCATGCTGTTGAAAGTCTGATTGTTGCTTGCTTATTATTTGTAGGCATCAAGCTCAAGGAACTTCAATTTGGAGCATATAGATGAAGAGCGACATCAACAGTTTAGTGGAACATCTGACATCTGCTGAGAATTCTGGGCTCATGTGACCACAGTATTGTTGACTTCTTCAACTCTTATGCTGCAACACATGAGGCAAGCATAATTTTGGTAGAGGTAGTTATTGAATCATTTGTGGTACCTCTTACTGTGTTTGTTCTCCTATAAATCATTTACTTTGAACTTATGCAGGTTTTGGTTATAGGAGTGCGAAGCTTGAAGGTGGTTGGAGGTATTGGCAAGGTTGTGAATCAGCTTGGACATCGTGTATGTTGTTGAAGATCTTGACATCTTCCGTACCCATGAACCAAAGACTCCCCGTGCGTTCTGTTCATCTTCACTTGAATTTTTGACTCACTATTTAAATTACGAGTAAGCTTCATGTCTCTCACCAGCTTTTCTTACTTTGTTAGGCACCAATATGAGAAAAACTTGCGAAAACAATGACGTCTCAAATACCAAAGTTTTGCCAAGTATAGAAGTGGCTGGATGGATGTCTTATCTAGGAATTGATCTAACCTTCAAGCATCGAAGCCGCCAATGGATTCTCTTCGAGTCAAGATTGAATACCACCCTTGTAACGACCAAACGTGTGACAATGTTATTTCTAGGGTGATGTAATCATATTTAAATTCTGAAGTTTTGAATGCAACATCTTGGATTTTAATTGTGAGTGCTGCCATTACTTCATGTACTCACTGTTGATTTATAAATTATAACTTCTGCACTGTATAAGACAGTGAGTTAACATAGTTTTCATTGCAATGTGAACTGATTGCAACTTGTTTTGTTGAATGTAAGGCACATACAGTTGCTGTCAGTTGGAGGATGAAGCTGTCGCCGGTTGAACGGAAGCTGCAGATCTTAAAGTGAGTTATTTGAATAAGTCGGTGCAGCTCTGTGAAGATTTTGGCATGGACACAGTCTTGACTTGAATAGCCTGAACATGTCCTCCAAGAATTGGTGCAAAAATGTGAACTAAACTGAGACTTAGTGTTGCAGAATCTCTTTTATTGTCATGGAATGTCTGTACTAATCATCTTTTCATGTTCATAATGGGAGTGCAGGCCATCATATCCTTAACCAAACCTTGAAGCTTACATTGAGGGAGTTTGGAAGTGGTAGATTCATCATGGAGAAGGGTACTTGGTATGAAGAGGAAATCCACAGTTGCTCTTTAAGTCAGGTGCTTCATTCAAAGATCGAATTTAGTTTTTTATAGACTTAAAGGACTCTGCAGAATTTGGAATTTAAAGCTTCCATGCATTTTCAAACTGTGTTGAAACCTCTTTGTAAAAGTTATCATTGTTAACCATGATGTTCAAAGCTTGGTAACTTAGCTTTTTTGTGAATCTCCCTTTTCCAACCCTTTGATCACAAGCTGTGTAATATTTTGTAATGCCAGAAATTCTTTTGTGAATTCACAATCCACACCAATTTAGAATAGCATGTTACTTTTGTCATGAGTTTGGCTTCTTTGAAATTTAAGTCTTGCAACTGGTAAATGTATTGCAATTTTGAACATTGGATGATATTGAAATCACTGGCGGAAATCCTGTTATACTGATGCTGATTGAATTGGAATTAATATTTGTAATATTATCATTGTTGAGAAATGGACATGAATAGCCTCACACGGCTTGTAGTAACTTGCCCATAGCTTGAAAAAAACTCTTTTTATGGTTTGTTACTTTATCATAACTTGGCTCCATGGTATCCAAAACTCTACAAACAATTTGTGTTCACGCATCAATCGATATGTTGTAATGAGAATAATTTGATTTATACATCCAGACGTCAGCTTGGTAACTTTCATAGTTTGTTATTTTTGTTTTTTTCCACCAAAGCTTTGCTCATGGAACAACAAAGTATTAAGCATAATTTACGTTTAGACATAACTTAGTCATGGCTTAACGTTTAGTCGTGTCTTGACAAGAATAGCCCAAATCATATAACTCTCATGGGCAAAATAAAACAGTTTATCTTGATCCAAAACCTTGGTCTCGATTTGGTTGAAAGAGACCACGGGAATGACTTGAATGTCTTGTTCATAAAACGCAATGAATCTCTTGCAAACATGGGTTAAAACAAACATGACTTGAAATCTGCGAGCTAAATCTAAGTTTGTCACAAACTGATTTAGAATCCAAACATAACTTGACACTTGCAATCAATTCGAACAAGGCTTGAGGCAAAGTCGACCATGTCTAGAAGCAACATGTGAAGTATCTTTGAACAACTTACATTAAGTGCCTATCATAACAAGTAACTTGTAGCAATGTTTAAACAACCTTTAGAGAAATTTATAACCAAGTTGAAATAAGGTTTATATTTCTTGAAAACCAATAATTGTGTGGCGAGATGGATCTAATCATGTACTTTATGGTATTGACCATATCATGTCTGTCTGATCGTGAGAACGAGGACACACATGAGTTTGGGTGTAAGGGGCTGGAGGCGCACTCCTCCCACAAGAATTCAGCATAAATTGCTAGGGATTATGACCACAATGGGCGCACACAAGGTTTTAGTAAATGAAACCTTAGAGGGTAGTGGCCAGAAGTCATGTGGCAGTAAGACATTCATTAAATACCTAAGTAGGACAAATTTGGGGTATGACAGATGCCCCTATCTAATTGCCTTAAACCTGAGTGAATGAACTGCTGCATGGCGTTCATTTTAAGGTGGAAGTCAATTAGATACAAGAAGACCCCAAAATTTGTCCGGTAGAGAAGTGAAAAGTACCATGAATAGGATGAACAAGATAACCTAATATTCTATGGGTTGTCGAAGCAGTCACTTATCTAATAAGGTCCTTCGTGATACCAGATTAGTATAACCAATCCACTTTGGGTGGTCGAAGCAGTCACTCATTCGTTAAGGTCCTTCGCGATACCAGAGTGGTATAAACGATCCTCTTTGGGTGGTCGAAGCAGTCCCTCATTCGTTAAGGTCCTTCGCGATACCAAAGTGGTATAAACGATCTTCTTTGGGTGGTCGAAGCAGTCCCTCATTCGTTAAGGTCCTTCACGATACCAAAGTGGTATAAACGAGCCTCTTTGGGTGGTCGAGGCAGTCCCTCATTCGTTAAGGTCCTTCGCGATACCAAAGTGGTATAAACAATCCTCTTTGGGTGGTCGAAGCAGTCCCTCGTTCGTTAAGGTCCTTCACGATACCAAAGTGGTATAAACGCGCCTCTTTGGGTGGTCGAAGCAGTCCCTCATTCGTTAAGGTTCTTCGCGATACCAAAGCAGTATCTCTGAACACAAACAAGATTTCTTCGGGTGGTCGAAGCGGTCCCTTATCCAATAAGGTCCTTCGCGATACCAAAGCAACATCTCGGATGATAAATTTGTTGGGTAATTGTTGAGCCAAAATTCCTATTAGAGGAACCGCGTTGTACCAACTCTACAGGGGGAAAGCCTTCAAGAAACTTTTTAAGATAACCTCTGCTTGGGGAGCCATAAGAGCAATAGCTGCTGGGGATTATCATCATCAACTGCATGGTTGAAGAATGACTTGATGGGGAGTAGAATTCCTTGAACTCGCGGGGTATTAACTCTTTTCAGAGTCATACTGCCAACTTCATTGGAGAACTGGCCAAGATGCTTGCAAACTGATCCTAGATCCTGCTATGTTGTTATGTGATGCAATGCGTTATGATGCCCAAACATGCAGATAATAGTACAACTGCTAGGGAGTGCAAGATGTGAATCCAAATGATATGCTAATGCTTGATATGATTATGATATGATGCTATATGTCGTGCTTATGATAATGATCGGGTATGCTGGGGATAAAATCCTGTCGGAGATATCACCAGGGACTGGATTTGGTAGTTGCCAAATGGATTTGGACTTTGGTTTTATGAGGATGCCATCGAGGGTGGACTTTTAGTGGTTGCCAATGAAGACTGGACTTTTAGGATGAATTGAAGGTGCCAATTGGAGTGACTTTTTGTAGTTGCCAATAAAAGATTGGACTTTAAGGACGTGCCAAGCGAGATTGGACTTTTATTGGTAAAAGGATTTGACTTCCTGACACATGGTATATGACAGCGCCACAATCAGAAGACAGATGTGGATACCCTTGGTGTCCCAAGTTGGATCCTTTGCAGAAGTGGTATACTCGTTCTGGTAAGAACCTAGCTTCTAGCTGATATGTCATGATGACTTACAAACATTGAGCGTAGCGACTTATCCAAAGCATGTTGACTGCGCGAGCGTAGCGACTTAACCAATGCATATAGATTGCGTGAGCGTAGCGACTTAACCAATGCGTGTTAGTCATGCTTTTGCTCTGCCCTAAGGCTTTTGATGCTTGTTGACTTCAACCGTTGCCGATCTCTGGCATGGACAACTTGACCAATTTGAAAGCATAAAGGGAATGACCCATGTTCAACTAATATGCCCCAGTTCAAATGTTGCCCTAGTCTGTCGGGTATTTGAAGGATTTCTTCTGGGATGAGAACTTTGGCGGTGATTATACCAGGATAGAGCTTCAACCCATTTGCCCCAGTGTCTAGATTTTGCAACGGTTTGCCCCTGTTTAAACCTCAGAAGGACTTGCCGTAGATTCACAGGGTTATGAGAAAGTCTTGATTCAGGTCAACACCAATGAGTGATCAAGTTCCTCTTACTTTGTTGGAATTCCATTATGCCAAGTACCGATTTGCAGCTAGAATTGATTATTCAAAAATGGTAATTTTAATGCGACATTCATGTAAGTTTTGAAAAGATCATTTATTTAAATGATGTGAAAATATGTGACGAGTTGGACCACTAATCCAAATGTAATGCTGATTTAATTGGTGTGAAAGATATAGCAAGAATATGACACCAATACATAAGATTAGCAAATATGTAGGAGTCAGTTTACGCAACCTTGCTGTAGTATGTTTTTCAGAATAAAACTCTGCCTCAATTAGGTCTTTTGAGGGTTGTAACGTGGTCTGGTTCACGGTTATAGAAACAAAGGATATAAGGCTCAAAATTTAATTTTAACCCACCCATTCTTCGTGATGATCTCCAGTCCTACGTTCATTTAATTCTACACACTTACTTAGAGCTTGACGGTGTACGCTTGATGATTCAAGGTATGCTCTAAATGGCAGTCACCTTATTATTTTTTTATGGATGTCAGTTACCCTTTTGGTTCTTTATATGGTGGCCACTGAATCTTATTTTGTTTTTTGTTGAGGATTTGAGGACCTCTTTTGATTCTTATTTTGATCCCTAACTTTTGCATGGACTGATTTTGCTTATTTGAGTCCATCGGGATTGCCCAGATTTTTGCCTAAGTATCCTTTTAAGGTATTTGACTTAGCAGGCTTATGATTATTTTTGAAGACTTGTGACTGCCAAGTCAATGGTCTTTAAAGAACAACCGTCATATCTTTTGGATTTTGTCTCGAGTGCGGGATTGGATTAACTGAACACTACCCTTGCCCCAGGTTAAGTGTAAGGATTTATAGATCTGAAGGAAACTCCTACTTCTAGGCTCGAAGTGGTTGACTAGGGACTAACTCCTTATCTCTCCAGTGTTTGGGGGTTCGAAACAATGACTGTACATCATCGGCGGAAATTTATCCAAAAAACATACTATCAGCAATTATGGGTATTTAGCTTTCGTCATCCTCCCTCAAATCTTTGCTAAACAGCAGTGTGATAAAGGAAGTGAAAATATTTTTTGTTTTTTGTGATAAGTGGGAAAATGTGAGTGAATACGAATGGATTTAATCAAAAACATGCATAATTATCACATTAACAATACCATTAATAAGAAACAACGTCTAAAAGCAAGTAGCACTTAACATAAAAGAAACTACAAATGCGCATAAATGATATGGAAACTGCCAGCATTGATGAACTGGGCTATTCTTCCTTGATCAATTGTCTAGAGAAGATGCGTCTTGAAGTCCTCAAACTCATTCAGGTGCAAGGCGAATACGCACAACCAAAATCTCTTCTTGAAAGGATATGTCTCCCTCGTCAATCAATTGCTGCACCCTAGCCTGAAAAGCTTTGCAATCTTCTGTTGAATGCCCCATTGATCCAGCATGATATACACAATGTGCATTGGGATCATACCCAGGAGGGTATGGTTCTGGCACTGGCTTGAGAGACTTAGGCTCCACTAGTGAATTTCGAATCAAATGTGGCAGAAGTTGAGTGTGCGATACAGGAACTGGGTGAAGAGGAGCGTTCCTTCTTCCCAAATTGTTGCGAGGCCTATGTTGATTTTGGCGTGGATTCTGATTTCCTAGGCCATAAGTTTGTTGATTTACATAGGGAGCAATCCATGGTTTCTGACATAGTTCCTCAAGTATTGTTGGGTGTCCTTTTGGGATCCAAAGGTGGATGTCGTCATCTTCCTTAGTATCAGTAGGATGCTCTCCCAAGTGACTTTTCGAGGTCTCTTCAGCAGATACAACCCTTTTAGACTCCTCTTTCAACTCTTCTCTTGAGATCACGGTCTCAACATGATTATCAGAGGATAAAGACAACTCATCTGCCCTAAAACTCAACCTTTTCCTTATGGTACCGAATTTTGATTGGTCCACAAAACCCTTGTACTTCCTCTTTGCCAGGTCTTTGAGTTGAACCATTTATGCTATGACATTCCTTTCTGGTCAATCTTTGCAACTTGTTTCAAAAGCTTTCACATTCTTCGACAGCATGCCCTATGGTTCCAGTATGATACCCACACTTTGCCCATGGGTTGTCTTCCTCGAAGACTATGCGCTTGTTGTTAATTAGCTCTCGAACTTTATTCTTGAATGACCAACAACCTTCAATAGAGTGCCCTCTCGCCCCCTTATGGTATTCACACTGTGCATCAGGATCATATCCAGGTGGAAGACGAGTACGAGCTGGCCCGAGGGATACGGGTACCACTAATGAACTCTGAATCAGGTACGAGAGTAGTTGTCCACACGGTATGGGAATAGGGTCGCGAATAGGGCGTGACTGAGACTTCTTGACGCCTCTCTGGTTTAAATTCCCCTGTTCCTGGGATAGAACAGGTGATGATCGTTGATTCTAAGGCTTTGGAAGAAATGGTTGGGGATAAGACCTAAGAGGAACAACACACAATAGACTATTCACTGCAGGCTGTAGAGTCGGAGGAACTAGGGGAGTAAAACTCCTAGTTGTGGTACCTTCTTGAAGCTTTTCCTTTCTTCTTCCCACTTCTGGCATCTGCTTGATCTTGCCTTCCTTGTTATTCTCGTCTTTTCTCAGCTCAACTTGATTCTGCCTCAAGTGTTCCATGGTCTTATAGCAGTAAGTCAAGTTCAATACTTGTGTCGGGAAACCAACTGCGGATTATGGACAAAGGATGGATGAGATTTTTGGTTTTGGAAGACGATATGCAATGCAAATGAAATGCATATGCAATGATATACGAATGCAATGCAGGTACAAACAGGATCCAGGATAACAAAAGCAGGTCAAAGTGCCCTAACTAGTAGACTATACAAGGCAAGTTCTAGATTCTTTACCCACAGACCCACTCACGGGATAGCTTCTATGTTGACGGGTAAGGTTCCCAAGATCACGGACACCAATCGCATCAACATCATGCAACAGGCTAGCTGCATTTTGACGGTAATACAAGAAGGTCTCTCCTAAGCGGAGTCCTCATGCTAGGCACACGAGGAGTGGGTCCTCGGAGACTAACACTACATGACTACCAATATAGAAACTGGTTCTAAGAGCGGTTCCTAGAGTCACGGACCCTTCATGAATCAAGTCGTGCAACAGGCTAGCTGCGTTACGATAGGATCTACGAAAAGGTCTATTCTGGAGGAGCTTTCATGCTAGGCACGCAAGGAGCGAGTCCTTGGGGACTAACACTAATTACTACCAATTCTAAACTATGTTTTCTCTCTTCTTTTTCCAAAGCTCGGGTGTGGAGCTTTACTTGCAATGCTATCCCCAAATCCAGCAGGCAGATATAATAAACAGCATACGATAGAAAGAGAAAACAAGAAATAAACAATAGGAGAAAATAAACATAAAGAAAACAGTTAAGCAAAAGGTTAGTACTCTCGAATCGAGTCAAGTGAGGCTTGAATCTCTCTTGCATAGGGTAATGCATGTCCCCAGCAGAGTCGTCATCCGTCGTACCTCGAAAAATACGATCCTCGCGATGGACGCGGAAAAAACGTTCGAACAGAGTCGCCACCAAACTTTATTCATTCCAAGGATGGAATAGGAAAATATCGATAAAACCTTTAAGGAGATAAGAACATGGTCATCACAACCAATATTCTAGGTTCGGGATTCGATTACATGAGGGGAAGGTATTAGCACCCCTCATGTCCGTTGTACTCAATGGGAACCTCTTGATCGATTCGAGAGTAAATTTAATTACACTTGTTTGTTTTATTTTAAGGTTTCTCCTATGGGGAAATGAGTGGTTTTAAGATAGGGTGCTCGCCAAGGATTGGGGCCCTTATGCCTACGTATCTTCACTTGTAAGAAGTGGAAAATCAGAGCATTCGTAGTTCGTGGGACTACGGGAAAAAGAGGGGAATGTGCTCGCCAAGATCATCACAATCTTGTGCCTACGTATTCTCATTGATAAATGAGAAATCAGAGCAGTCGTAGTTCGACTAACTATGGTAAAAGGTGTTTGAAACTGAATGAGTGTTTAGGTCGCATTCTAACTGCTAAACATTGGCTTGATTGCTCTCTAGGGGAGGCTGAAGCACGAGTTTGTTATGCGCGGAAGAAAGGACTAAACAATGTTCTTTGAGAAAAGTTGTATATGAGTTGGGAATCGCACAAGGGCGAAGAATTTAGTGTTTGAAATGTTTCAATTGCACGGGGGCGAGAAAGAGGAGTTGAAATGATTGAATATTTTAAGGGAGAATGACGACTACTCGATAAACGAGACGTCAGCCTCGCAATCAATTAATCGAGATATTATTGGAATGCTAGATCCCAACGATACCTTTTTCATTCAATTTCGAAAGTTGTGTTTGATGGACGGTTTAGACGCGAAAGAGTTTGAATTGAAAGAGATTTAAATTCAATCACACGAGGGTGAGAAACAAGGTTAGACGGGTTGTATGTTTAGGAGGAATGACGACTATTCGATAAGCGAAACGTCAGCCTCGTAACCAATTAGTCGGGGTATCGTTGGAATGCTAGATCCCAACGACATCTTTTTCATCCCATTAATTATGAAATATGTTTGTTGGACAGTGAATGTACTTGTCCAAATAATTAGATGAAGTGTTTTAGGAACAAAAGTTCGAATGACACGCCACTCGAGGCGTACGCCTCAATAGTTGTCACTCATGAATTCAAGGAGTGCAAGACCCCAAAAACTCAATTCTTTCGTGATTTAATTTAGAAAATAATTTGGGAAATATTAGTGTATGTAGATTAAACTAGGGTAGGCATATCGCTCGAATTAGGGTTTGCCTACTTTGAAAGGTTTAGACAAAGTTGAGGTGTTTTAATGATGAAAGATGAAAAAAATCACAACTCAAGGTGTGCACCTCGAGAGCGGTCGCTTAAGGTCCCAAAGAGTGCTAGACTCCACGGACCCACTACTTTCATTAGTTAAAAAAACTTAAACTTAATTTGAAAACTATCTGTATCGAGGTGAAAATGACTTTAGTCATATTTTTAGAGAAAAAAATGATAAATATCATACTAATAATTTATAATGAAGTTGTAACCATATCTTTTATTTAATCAATGCTATCATGTTTGTCTATTTAACTTTGCAAAATAAATAAATAAACATTTAGATATTAAGATTAAAGCGACACTTAATTAACAACAATATTTTTAATTGACTAGTGGTAAGTAACTAAATGACTTAAAATATTAAGTTAGAGGTGAACAAATAGGAAAATATCTAATTATTCTTAAATTTCTACCTAAGTAGTTTATGTTTATTAAGACATTTAATTGAATCAAGGCAACAAGGCCCACTAATTACTCCAACTTGGCCTAAACAACACCATGACCTAAACCTGGTCGTTGCTGCTACAGTTCTTGGCCAAAGGTACGTGCAAAAAAGATTTAATATTAATTGGTTTGATTTATGGGGCAGTGAAATATTTGGAAAAGAAACAAACGGTATCAAAGTACCGCCTGCACATCTTCTCATGGCTATTAAAAACAATTAAAACTTTTAATTTGAAACAATCAATGATAATCAAAACCAACACACCTCTATCCTTTATCTAAATGCATTACCCCTCGTACCATCTATCATTTCCTCTCTCTCGTTCCATTTTCCAACCCACCCCTCTCTGCAAACTCAAACCTTTCTTCTTCAAAAAAAAAAACCTATTCCCAAATAAAATCCCAAAAATCCCTAACCCCTCTATTAATTTCAACAAGTTGAAAACCTAGTTTCACAACCAATCATTTATGGAAAAAAAATCAAGCAAAAGTTCACGATTCAAGGCATTTCAACAACATTCATTAAAACAGAAGAACAATATAGCGAAAACTTACCAGTTTTCAAGATCCTGGGGGGTTTTTCGGCGAAGGTGCTTTCCCGAGTACGTACGTAAGCCACTTCTTACTTCCTTCCACTTTTCCTTTTTCTGCTAGCTTCCTCTATCTCATCGTGTTTTCTTCATGTCCTATGCGTACTGGGTTTGGGGATTTGAGGTTAAGCTCGCCTTACACAGAGCTCAGATGTGAGCTCTGAGGAAGTTTGGATAAAGAGCTTTTGAAAGGGTTTTAGGGTAGATTTCGACAGATTAATGTTAGGGTTTTTTCTTGTTCTCTGCTGCCGCCTCTTCTTGAATGAATAGTAACAAATATATAGGGGCTTCATACGTGTGAGATTAGGGTTTTCTCAGCAAAACGTGTGAGCTTTTTTGGGTGGAAATTGGATTGCTTTCAGATTCTTTCTTGTGATTTCTGTTTGTTAGTTGTTTCTGGAAATGTTTGTTTTTTACCTTGCTTTTTACTGTGTAAAAATGCATTTTTCACTGCCAACGTGGGATTTGCCCCTCTGAACTTCAAACATAACCTTTAACTCTTGGTTTTGTTTTAATGTAATGGGTTCTGTTTCTTGCCCAGGATCTTGTAGTTTAATCATCCTTGAATTATCTCGCAGGTTATATGAAAATGCTACAGAAAATTCCATGAAGATGATGGAGTCTTGTTTTCGTGGCCGGGTAAATGGATGATGTGGCATCTCTTCTAACAGCATCCTTTAGGTCGGCAGCCTTAGGACATTGACAATACCGGTATCAGTCAATGTCGTAAACACAATTTTTAGGTAATATGTCTTCCAGCCTAGCTAACCAACTCCTGTTTGACATATTTCTAATCTGCTGACATTTGCTTGTGTTGCGGTATTGTTAGGCAGCAACGACAATGGCCACGAACCTAATGAAGCGAAGTTGTCAAATAATCAAAAGAGAGAGTATTATGATTGCTGCGGAAGACCGACGACGACACTTTCTCTGCTATGAATATCAGACAGTGTTGCTTTTTGGTGTGTGCCAATTCCAAATTTGGTAGCATTTTCTCTTAGAATTTGAATTCCACAGCTGTTGTTGGTAGCTTTGTGACTTACGTGATTAGGCATATGGTTTTGCAGGTATATTGGCTTCATCAAAGACCAATCTTGATATTCATCTTTTTTACTCACGCCAAGCCAAAAAGAGTGTATGCAATCACAAGTGAGCATATTGTTCCACAACTTCAATGAAGTGACTGGTTTGCTGCTCAGCACGAGCATAGGGAATAACAGCTTCACCTGTTGTGTTATACAATTTATGAATCCTTGGTTTCACGATCTGTTTTGTTCATGCTGTTGAAAGTCTGATTGTTGCTTGCTTATTATTTGTAGGCATCAAGCTCAAGGAACTTCAATTTGGAGCATATAGATGAAGAGCGACATCAACAGTTTAGTGGAACATCTGACATCTGCTGAGAATTCTGGGCTCATGTGACCACAGTATTGTTGACTTCTTCAACTCTTATGCTGCAACACATGAGGCAAGCATAATTTTGGTAGAGGTAGTTATTGAATCATTTGTGGTACCTCTTACTGTGTTTGTTCTCCTATAAATCATTTACTTTGAACTTATGCAGGTTTTGGTTATAGGAGTGCGAAGCTTGAAGGTGGTTGGAGGTATTGGCAAGGTTGTGAATCAGCTTGGACATCGTGTATGTTGTTGAAGATCTTGACATCTTCCGTACCCATGAACCAAAGACTCCCCGTGCGTTCTGTTCATCTTCACTTGAATTTTTGACTCACTATTTAGATTACGAGTAAGCTTCATGTCTCTCACCAGCTTCTCTTACTTTGTTAGGCACCAATATGAGAACAACTTGCAAAAACAATGACGTCTCAAATACCAAAGTTTTGCCAAGTATAGAAGTGGCTGGATGGATGTCTTATCTAGGAATTGATCTAACCTTCAAGCATCGAAGCCGCCAATGGATTCTCTTCGAGTCAAGATTGAATACCACCCTTGTAACGACCAAACGTGTGACAATGTTATTTCTAGGGTGATGTAATCATATTTAAATTCTGAAGTTTTGAATGCAACATCTTGGATTTTAATTGTGAGTGCTGCCATTACTTCATGTACTCACTGTTGATTTATAAATTATAACTTTTGCACTGTATAAGACAGTGAGTTAACATAGTTTTCATTGCAATGTGAACTGATTGCAACTTGTTTTGTTGAATGTAAGGCACATACAGTTGCTGTCAGTTGGAGGATGAAGCTGTCGCCGGTTGAACGGAAGCTGCAGATCTTGAAGTGAGTTATTTGAATAAGTCGGTGCAGCTCTGTGAAGATTTTGGCATGGACACAGTCTTAACTTGAATAGCCTGAACATGTTCTCCAAGAATTGGTGCAAAAATGTGAACTAAACTGAGACTTAGTGTTGCAGAATCTCTTTTTTTGTCATGGAATGTTTGTACTAATCATCTTTTCATGTTCATAATGAGAGTGCAGGCCATCATATCCTTAACCAAACCGTGAAGCTTACATTGAGGGAGTTTGGAAGTGGTAGATTCATCATGGAGAAGGGTACTTGGTATGAAGAGGAAATCCACGGTTGCTCTTTAAGTCAGATGCTTCATTCAAAGATGGAATTCAGTTTTTTATAGACTTAAAGGACTCTGCAAAATTTGGAATTTAATGCTTCCATGCATTTTCAAACTGTGTTGAAACCTCTTTGTAAAAGTTATCATTGTTAACCATGATGTTCAAAGCTTGGTAACTTAGCTTTTTTGTGAATCTCCCTTTTCCAACCCTTTGATCACAAGCTGTGTAATATTTTGTAATGCCAGAAATTCTTTTGTGAATTCACAATCCACACCAATTTAGAATAGCATGTTACTTTTGTCATGAGTTTGGCTTCTTTGAAATTTAAGTCTTGCAACTGGTAGATGTATTGCAATTTTGAACATTGGATGATATTGAAATCACTGGCGGAAATCCTGTTATACTGATGCTGATTGAATTGGAATTAATATTTGTAATATTATCATTGTTGAGAAATGGACATGAATAGCCTCACACGGCTTGTAGTAACTTGCCCATAGCTTGAAAAAAACTCTTTTTATGGTTTGTTACTTTATCATAACTTGGCTCCATGGTATCCAAAACTCTACAAACAATTTGTGTTCACGCATCAATCGATATGTTGTAATGAGAATAATTTGATTTATACATCCAGACGTCAGCTTGGTAACTTTCATAGTTTGTTATTTTTGTTTTTTTTCGCCAAAGCTTTGCTCATGGAACAACAAAGTATTAAGCATAATTTACGTTTAGACATAACTTAGTCATGGCTTGACATTTAGCCGTGTCTTGACAAGAATAGCCCAAATTATATAACTCTCATGGGCAAAATAAAACAGTTTATCTTGATCCAAAACCTTGGTCTCGATTTGGTTGAAAGAGACCACGGGAATGACTTGGATGTCTTGTTCATAAAATGCAATGAATCTCTTGCAAACATGGGTTAAAACAAACATGACTTGAAATCTGCGAGCTAAATCTAAGTTTGTCACAAACTGATTTAGAATCCAAACATAACTTGACACTTGCAATCAATTCGAACAAGGCTTGAGGCAAAGTCGACCATGTCTAAAAGCAACATGTGAAGTATCTTTGAACAACTTACATTAAGTGCCTATCATAACAAGTAACTAGTAGCAATGTTTAAACAACCTTTAGAGAAATTTATAACCAAGTTGAAATAAGGTTTATATTTCTTGAAAACCAATAATTGTGTGGCGAGATGGATCTAATCATGTACTTTATGGTATTGACCATATCATGTCTGTCTGATCGTGAGAACGAGGACACACATGAGTTTGGGTGTAAGGGGCTGGAGGCGCGCTCCTCCCACAAGAATTCAACATAAATTTCTAGGGATTATGACCACAATGGGAGCACACAAGGTCTTAGTAAATGAAACCTTAGAGGGTAGTGGCCATAAGTCATGTGGCAGTAAGACATTCATTAAATACCAAAGTAGGACAAATTTGGGGTATGACAAGAACATCATAACAAAATTATATATCTGAAAAAGCATCAGATAGACACCAAAAGAGTTCTAGAAAAACATAAAAAACAAAGGTCATATCCGGAAAAACATCAGATAGACACAAAAGGAGTTCTGGAAGAACATCAAAACAAAAGTCATATTCGAAAAAGCATTAGATATACACAAAAGGAGTTCTGGAAGAACATCAGAAAAAAAAGTCATGTCTGAAAAAGCATCATATAGACACAAAAGGAGTTCTGGAAGAACATCAGAACAAAAAGTCATATCCAGAAAAGCATCAGATAGACACAAAAGGAGTTCTGGAAGAAAATCAGAACAAAGGACACATCTGGAAAAACATCAGACGGTAAAAGAAATGGAATTCTGGAAAAGCATCAGAATTACAAAGGACTATCTGGAAAAACATCAGATAGGTTCTGGAAGAACATCAGAACATAGACTCAATATGGAAAAACATCAGAGAGAGAAACAAATCTAGAAAAACCTCAGAAAGATTATGGAAAAACATCAGATTCAAAGGGAAAATTTGGAAAAACATCAGATAAGTTCTGGAAGAACTTCAGAACAAAGACTCAATCTGGAAAAACATTAGAGAGAGAAACATATCCAGAAAAACCTTGGAAAGATTCTGGAAAAGCATCAAAATCAAAGGGAATATCTGGAAAAACATCAGATAAGTTCTGGAAGAACATCAGAACAAAGACTCAATCTGGAAAAATATTAGAGAGAGAAACATAGGTGACATCCAAGAATGGCATTGGATAAAAAGATACCAGACATCCAATAATAGCTTTGAATGAAAGGTATAATCATAATATCTGAGAATGGTATTGGATGTGAGATAGGAACAGACATATTCAGAAAAACAATCGGATAAGAAATATCATATCTGGAAGAACATCATATAGACACGACAAAAATCTTTTTGGTAGATGCCAAGTGAGTTGGACTTTGACCACAAGGTAAAACATGGATAACAACATGACCTATGGAGAAAACAGAATGAGGATGAAACACTATTGCTATGCATATGTATATGAATTGTACATATGATATATGATCAAATGCAAATGCAGATGTCGATGATACGACTCGACTTATTTGGTGAGATGACAAGACTGGAGAACTGATTCCTCAACACGGAGATCACTGCCATTCTACTCGGGGACCAAAGATGCTACTGCTGAGCATAATTCTACCACATTGGTAAACTGTATCAAGTTGATGATCCTTGTAGGAAGGATGGGGAGCTGTTTGGGGATTATTCAAGTAAATGGCCCTAGATTAGCTGTTTGTTGTACATGAGCTGATAATTGCTTCAACTTGTCTGATTTTGTAGATGAATGTGTTATTATGCACTCAGAAGGCTTTCCTTCCCTAGTATGAGTCTTGAAAGATCTTCTAGATAAATCAATTATGAGAAGGGTCTACCCCTGACAGGATCACCAACCAAGTTTCTCAACTGTTTGAAAATTCCTTGAGAGGAAAGCCAGTTTACAAACAAAAATGTTCATACAAACATGGTAATGCATAGTTCATGCAACTTTTGAAATCAAAATCACTTTTGAAATATGCAAAGTATAAGAGTTTCATGTCAGAACATGGCGGTTCAAAACACTTAAAGTGTAAAGCAAAGGTGTAATGGCAAAATAATTGAATTGCAAAAATCTTTTGGAGTCAGCTTACGCAATCTTGTTGTAGTATGCTTTCAAAATAACCTTGCTTCAGTTAGGTCTTTCGAGGTTTGTAACGTGGCCTGGTTCACAATTTAATAAATAAAGGATAAAGACACAAAGTTTATTTGTGTCCACCCAATCTACGTGATGATCTTCAGTCATACGCTCAGTTAACTCATATTATTCACTCAGGTTCCCATAGGTTGGAAATTGCACTGTTGATAGCCATGATGATGGTTCAGAAATCAAGGGACCTTTGAAAAGGCGGTTACTGCTTCTTTACAATATTTGGTTATTTTTGTCATTGAGGATTTTTATGATAAGAGTTTAAATATATCCTCTTTTATTATCCCTAACTTTTGGCTGAACTATTTCTTTTAAAGCTTACAGTCAGTGGGATGCCCCAGTTTTTCCTAAATCTCCTTCATAGGTTTTGACTTAGCGAGCTTTCTTTTGATTTTTTTAAAGAGAATGATTGACTGGTGTCGCATTGCTGCGAAGAGGGGCCGACAATGACAGAAGAGTCGCCACCGTTTGTTATTATCCCAAAGAGAGGGAAAGGAAACGATTAGAGAAAACCTACGAAAAGGGAATAAGATAGGTCATCACAACCAAATCTCGGGTTCGGGAGTCGGTTATGCAAGGGGAAGGTATTAGCACCCCTCACGTCCATCGTACTCGACGGGATCCACACTTGTTGTCTAGTCTAAAAGGGTGTTGAAACTATTTATGCTAGTGGCCACGGGAACAAAGAAAAGAAAAAGAGACTCGATAGAGCATCGCCGCCCTATGCCTACGTATTCCCTCGTGCAATGGGAAAGTCAGAGTCAACGTAGTTCGGAAAACTACGGGTGAAGGAGGGAAAGGTTGCTCGCCAAGACATCGCCGTCTTGTGCCTACGTATCCTCGTCTGGTACGAGAAATCAGAGCAAACGTAGTTCGGGCTAACACGACCGCAGATTGGTTCAAGTGTTTTAAACCGAGTAGGGTTAAACCTTAGTTCTAGCAGTTAGGGGCGATGCCTGTTTGCGGTAGAACCAAAGCTTAACAACACGCTTTCTATGAAAATGATTTTCCAACTAAGATCCCGAAGGATAAAAAGATTTGATGTTTTTGTTTTGTGTTTTTTAAGACAAGAAGTGGATTGAGTTATGGTTTGAAACTCGTGTCGCACTAAAGACTATGACTCGAGAGCGAATGCGTCGCATATCACCCAAAGGGCATACACTAAACACTCTAGACAGTTGAGAGGAAACCCCTCAACCATTATTTCTCGAGTACTTAAGGCTCGTAGCCTACGATACAAATTATTCTTTATTAAGTGTTTTGGACTATTTAGGAGATGAGAAAAGAAAGACACAAACTAAGGGGGAAACTGGACTCTAAAGTTGTCATGCACAATGCTCTTATAGTTGAGATGAAAGGAAAAAAACTACCCTAATGTTATCATGCGTAGGATTGACCACCTAATATCTCTCCTACTCCCATCCTAAACGGAGGAACTAGGTATCCTAGGGGGATCATGGCCAAAGGCCAAGTAAACACTAAATAATTCACTCACTAATGAAATGAGAAAGAAAAGAAATTGATTGGAATAAAAGATAAACCACAAAGCACATTAATTTGTTAATTCAAAAATAAAATGAAAAAATAAAATGAAAATAAATGGAAAATGAAATAATAAAAAAAAAAGATGAAAAACAATTAACACACCCACATATTAAGAAATGATTTTTTTGGATTTTATAATATTTAAAACTAATTTTAAATAAATAAAACAAAATAAGAAATAAATAAAAATAAAAGAAATAAAAATAAACAAGTAAACAAAACATTAAAAATAAGAAAGTGCCCCCCCCCCCCCCCCCTCCCCCAAGGCTTGAACCCAAGACCTTGGGGCTGCAGGCACAAAACTATGTCAATCCAGCCAACCACACACACGTGTAAATAATTGGAAAGGAAAAGAAAAAAGTTAAAAACAAGGAAAATAACAAAAATAAGGCGAAAACGCCCCCGCTGGGGGTCGAACTCAGGTTTAGGCGCATGATAAGGTACTTAAGGCAAGGCAGTTAACCACTGGGGTGGCAATGCATCCGTTGTATCAAGTCACCCCATTAAATCATATACCTAACAAGGCATGTTTCTGGGCAAGCTCTCAAGGCAAAGGCAAGTGAAAACTTGAAATGCGAATTTATCACAACTCACTCAAATCTCATCCAAATTCAGTGAAATTTTAGTCTATCTCACTCAATTTTCCACAAGGAACATGATGGTGCTGTCCAATTTTCCAAATAACACACACAAAGTAAAATACAAATGGAAGTGCAAGTGAAGGTTTTGAAATGCATTTTGAAATCAAAAGACCAAAACAGATGCATTTGAAGCAAAGTGATGTTCTGAGCAACTTCCAAACATGATATGGGATGAATCTCAGGAGAAAGTTGGATCAAAAACACTCAGAACAAGAAATTGGTATGTGAGTTGGTATGAAGATCATGAGTTGCCTATGAACAATACAAGATGGTCAAAACAAATGAGTTCAAGGTTAAACAAAAGTCTTCTCATATTTGAAATATACTACTCATGGATTATGTTCAAAGAAGGATCTCAGTTCCTCAAAGAATCCACATGTGACCATCAAGTGGCAAGTTAATGAAATGGTATTTTTTCACACAAAAACTGAATCAATGATCTATGTTTAGTAAATGCTGTTAATTCATCTGCCATAGGTCAAAAATTCACACACACAAATTGTCATAACTTGTAGAAATGAAATGCAAACAGAGGCTAATAAACCCTAAGTGTTGATATCAGACCAAAACATTGGTGCAATTATCAGTGGTTTTCACAATAGCAGCAAACTAAACAGAAACTTAAAAACTAAACCTGGCTAGGCAATCCAACAAAACACGTAACCTATAACTTCTAAAACTACCTGTCAGCCAAAGCTTGAGGCTTCTCAAGTCAACAGAGGTTTAAACATGCCTCAAAAACTGGACAGTGTGCTGAGTATCAAGGCCTTATGTCAATGAAGTTGAAAAAACTCCAATCTGCTATGAACTCATGGCAACAGTTAGGTATGAGTTGACAAAACTCAGCATAGAAACAGTCATGAACATAATCTAACATTGCTAATTCTCAAACTAAAACTCTCACAACATGAAGTTACTACCTCAGCAAAACAACAAGGACCCTAAACTAGATTTAGATAGTTCTACAAATCTTTCATCACAAATCATAAATCAAGGATGATGTAAACTAGCATAAAGAGTTAGCAACTCTAAGCACATCAAAATGAATTGACAGGTCCAAACTTCACACAAAACCCAACAACAGCCCTTAAACAAAGGACTTAAATGACAGTCTCAATGCAACCCTAATGAGCTAAACAGATCTAGAACTGAGCAAAGATAAGCCTCACCAATGAGGAACACCAAACATGACAACAGAGGTTTAAAGAACCTTAGGGTAAATAGCTGACAACAACATTATCAATCTATTCACTATTGGCTTTACAGCCACTCAAAGTAAAGGTAGAAGTCATCTAACTACCTAAACCACATTAAAGGAGTCAAGTCTGCAGTGAGCTCCTAGAGGTATTAAAGCAAACTGATGAGAATCCAAACTAAACATCCTAAGAGCAATGTGGACAGCAGGCACAACAAAAGTACAATAGGTCCATTAACTCAAGTAACAGTTTTCAACTTCACAAGCAGAACAACATTAAATTACCTTGACAAAAGCAATACCAAACCAAGCATACTGACAGCTTTCATGAGTTGACATACTCATAATGGCTCCCTCAGGGCCAAAGCACTTTCTAAACCTAACAGCAGTTGATGCTTTCAACAGGTTTCACATGACATCAAAATGCAATTCTACATTCCTATTGATCAACCAAACCTAAACTAAACAAACTAAATACACCAAACCAGGTTGTAAGTGATCAAGGACTCACTGCAAAAATATTGAACTCTACCTCAAAGCAACAGCCAAAACAAACGGTTTAAACATGGTTCTGATGGGAATCAATGTTGGTCAAATTCTTCCATAAACCTGGACAGTAAGCTGAGCAACAAAGTATTGTGTTGATGAAATCTAAACTTCAAACAGTCATGAACTAAAGCAATTACCCTCCATCTCAACCAAACCTTCCCAAAGCACTTACAAGCTGCTAAATGGTTAACCATCACCAAAAGTTTAAAACAAACTATACTAAACTGAGTTAACAAACCTAAACACTCAAAACCAACAATCCAATTACAAACGTGCCTCAGATGATCATCAGTAGCAATAAACATGCCTCCTAGCATAAGAAACTAAACACAAAAAAACAAAACCTTAGTTGACCAACTTAGTTCAGACATTGACAACATAGTTAACACTGAACATGTCAAAATCCAAATTAAACCAAACAACCAAGACCTAACATCTTAAAGATACCAAACTGGCACAAAGGACCTGATATCCTATTTCACAGCTAGATGCAAACCAATCATGAAAGGTCAACAACCCTAGGCATTCTAACAAAGGAAAATGATAGATCCATAATGCACCTATATTCCAACAACAGTCACTTTTACAAAAGTGGCATCACATCCACATTGCCCTAGTGGTAGTCACACACCTATTAGCACATGAGTTTGACAAATTCCTAATGCTTCCTAACAGAACCAAACAAGAGATAAAGCATTTCAATCAAAAGGAGTCAACAGACTTAAGGCATACCAATGTGAACTGAACAGATCCACACATAGGTTCTAGCAGCAGGTCCTAAACCAATACTCCCAAAGACAGTCTTAATGTAGCTACACTAAGCTGGACAGATTTAAATTCAAACCTCATCAATGATACATCTCAAACATAACAATGTTCAATGTTAAAGCCCCTAACCTAAAGCTTCTCCTGTTGACAGTTTCAAAACAGTTTGGATACTAAATGGACACACCCTTGGCATAACAATGTCAATACATAAACTTCCATGTAACCAACACATTACTTTTACAAAATTAATAATAAGCATACCACTGATGACATTACAACAAAAATGCACATTTTTGACAGATACTACCTCTAACTAGATTTGGACAGCATAAACACCATTTATCATAACAATGTTTAATCAATCTCACCAACCACAAAGCATAACATATGATGCATAATGAAGAGGCTTAGGGTTACATACCTCTTGTAGACCTCCTTGAGCAAGCTAGCAGCAAGAACAATGTACCTCCTCTTCCTTTGGTGAACTTTGAGCTTTCTTCCCTTTAAAGCAACAAGTAGCTTTTTGGGACAGTTTGAATAAACAAGCTTCCAGCTGGTGTTTGTAACTATGGATAGCTAGAGTATCATGGACATGATGTGTTTTGAGTGTTAAAATGGTGGGAATGGATCTAGGTAGTGATTTGGTATGAAAGGTGCACAAAAGTCAAACTATGGTGGTATGAAGTTTGACTTTTTGATTTATGGATTTTTTGATGAATGTGATGATGGAAACAACTTCAAATGGTCATTTTAAGGGTGTGTGTATATGGTTTTTATGGTGGTTTAGTGTTTGGAACAAGGACTGGTGTGAAAAGTCTAAAGAGGCAAAAATGGTGTTTTTGTGAGATTTCTTCACTTTTAAGCAAAGAGGGAAGGAGGAGAGCTATGAGTTTTTGGTTCTCTTGGATAGCTCTGGTGTGTTATATACAATGACATGAAGCCTCTATTTATAGGCCATGAGAAGCATTAGGGCAGATTTGAAGTTTTGGCCTTGGAGGGAGATTTTTGGAGCAAATCTTGTTCAAGATCTTGATGCAGCTGGTTTTGAGTATCCTTGATGCATTGTGATGCATTAATCAGACTGTATGCAAACCATAGGATGTGACTGAGTTGTACCAATAGAGTAGGGGCCCTGTTGCTCAAGATTTTCTTCAAAAGTTTCTCTTTCTTCTTGGATTTCTTTGAATATAATATTGCCGACTTGCAAAGCTCTCAAAACCTCATTATTTCTGCATTTTCTAACCATCATCCTCTCTAAATATCAGATTAAGACATGATCCAATGGTTGAGAATGGTCCAAGTGGCTGAAAAGTGAATTTGTGAAAAAGTGGAAATGGTGCACTCAAGCGTGGAGACCCCAACTTTCTGGATTCATAACTCTCAACTCACAAGGGCTATGGAGGAGTTCTAGAACTTTTTGGAAATCCCTCATGGAGCTCTACATATTTCATGTTTACATGATCTTCAGATTCCAAGCGAAACTAGGTCAAAAAGCCCTTCAAAGTTGGCTGAAAATATGATATGCAAGGCCAAAAAAAACTTAGAATTTTTCTAAGTGTTTTCCCCTCTTGTGGTGATTTTGATCATAACTCTCAATCTACTCATTTTTTGCACATGGACCCCTGTGAGACTTTTGTAGGAATTGTTAAGAACTTTCCAACAAGCTTTGAACCACCTCAATTGGATGTGTGGTTAAAGAGTTATGGTCTTGCCCCTTTCAAAACCCTATTTTCCCAATTTCTCGATTAATCCTCAACCCTTGATCCTATGGTCATGAAACTTCATGGATAGGTGTAATATGTCATTAGGAACATTTTTGCTTCACACTTTAAGGTCAAATTCCTTATGGTCAAGGAGTTGACTTTTTGGTCAACGAAACGATCGATCGATGACTACCGAGTCGATTGTTGATGTTCTGGGTCTTCTGAGGCCTTGAAACTTCTTGAGTGGACTTCACTAAGCCATATGAGCTTAATGGACCATAATTCCATCATTGGAACACCTTCTAAATCAAAAGTCAAACTACAGTTGACTTTTCTTGATTAGAAACCCTAATCGGGAATCCTGAACTGCACTGTCTTTAATCTTTGGGTGACAACCTCAAATTGGATTCATACTTGACCCAACAGAGTATCTTTGATGATGTGGAGATTTATTTCTTGGAGAATCAATTCAACACATTGACTGATTAAACCGTCGAAACCTCAATTTTTACTGTACGAAACCCTAATTCACCCTTTTCGCCTAGGCAATGTGCAGATGAGTTGAGTGACAATTCCCACTCCCCAATGACCTCTGAGGTACTCAACAAGCCTCTACCAATGATAAATCTTCATGGACCCCTTGACAACCTTCTGATGGTTCCTTGATAATGTTGTGGCACACCTCTCCTTTCTAGGAGCTCTGGTATCTCCATGATGATAACACACACATAACAACCTCTACCAATGCCTCTGCTTGAGCTTGTGGCCAATAAGGCTCTCCTCTTGGAAAGGAAACACAAACAAACACTTTATTCCCTATAAGAACTATGTTATGCAAAATGCTAAAATGCAATGAAACATAAGCCAAAGATTAAGAAAAAGGTTGGTCAAATTTTGGGGTGCAACAGCTGCCCCTATTCAAGCAACTTGGACCTGAAGGGATGAAAAGCGAACGGATTTCAAACATTCGAGGTAAAAGGTGGTTGAATACCAAAGAACCCGGAAATTTGACAACTGTAGAAAAGAAACAGTAACAGAATAAACTTGTTCACTGGAATAAAGTCCCCGGAAATAACTGTATCTGATGGTTGCAAGGATAATGAGCTAACTCATTACCAAATAGGAAACATCGACGTCAAGTCGGTAAGAACATCTGACCTTGCCGTCAGTCATCAACATCAAGTTTGTAAAAGCATCTGACCTCGCCGTCAGTCCTCAATTTCAAATCACTAAAAGCATCTGACCTTGCCGTCAGGCCTCGACATCAAGTCGGTAAAAAGATCTGACCTCGCCGTCAGTCCTCGATATCAAATCCGTAAAAGCATCTGACTTCACCGTCAGGCCTCGAAATCTAGTCAGTAAAAAGATCTGACCTCACCGTCAGTCCTCGATATCAAATCGGTAAAAACATCTGACCTCACCGTCAGGCCTCGACATCAAGTCGGTAAAAAGATCTGACCTCGCTGTCAGTCCTCGATATCAAATCGGTAAAAGCATCTGACCTCGCTGTCAGGCCTCGACATCAAGTCGGTAAAAAGATCTTACCTCGCCGTCAGTCCTCGATATCAAATCAGTAAAAGCATCTGACTTCGCCGTCAGGCCTCGACATTAAGTCGGTAAAAAGATCTGACCTCGCCATCAGTCCTCGATATCAAATCGGTAAAAGTATCTGAGTTCGCCGTCAGGCCTCGACATCTAGTTGGTAAAAAGATCTGACCTCACCGTCAGTCCTTGATATCAAATCGGTAAAAGCATCTGACCTCACCGTCAGGCCTCGACATCAAGTCGGTAAAAAGATCTGACCTCGCCGTCAGTCCTCAATATCAAATCGATAAAAGCAACTGACCTCGCCGTCAGGCCTCGACATCAAGTCGGTAAAAGCATCTAACCTCGCCGTCAGAACTCAATATCATCTGTAAAAACATCTGACCTCATCGTCAACCCTCAAAATCATCTGACTTCGCCGTCAGTTCTCAAAATCATCTGACTTCGCCGTCAGCTCTTCAAAATAATCTGACTTCGCCGTCAGCTCTTCAAAATAATCTGACTTCGCCGTCAGCTCTTCAAAATAATCTGACTTCGCCGTCAGCTCTCAAAATAATCTGACTTCATCGTCAGTTCTCAAAATCATCTGACTTAGCCGTCAGTTCTCAATATCATTTGACTTCGCCGTCAGTTCTCAAAATCATCTGACTTCGCCGTCAGTTCATTTGCTAAATAAAAGCGAGCGTCGAACCCAAAGGCCGGCTCAACCCTAAGTTGAGAAGAACATCCGTCGATTCACCATTTGGGTGAAGAAATCCGTTGGGGAAATATGAACTTGAATAAATAGACTTTGTTGGAGAGAATGATAAGATGAACACATCTGTCAAAGATCTTGCTGGAGGTCTGGATACCACACAGGCCGAAAAAAATAAACTGATAATTGCTGGAGATACACCTAAAAATAAAGAGGTAACTGTTGCACCCCAAATTTGTCCTACCTTTACATAGTTTCTAGTGCCATTTTATTTTAAATGAATAAAATGGCACAATTGACAAGAGACCGTGTGTAAGGAGTTGTGAGTGTGAGAGGTTGAGAGTTCAAATCCCACCTTCTTAACTTTTTGTTTTTCTTTTATTTTTATTCTAACTTTTCTATTTTTATAAAAAAAATAACAAAATAGTTTTTTTTTTATTATTTAATTATTATTTTCTTATTTTATTTATATTATTTTTTCACTTTTTTCCATATTATTCATAAAAACATCAAAAAACCATAAAATTAAAAATATTAGAAAATATTTTATTCTTTTAAGTTTGTTTTAGTTTGCTTTAGTTTGTTTTTTTAGTTTTGACTAATTATTTAAGTTGGGCTTTAAAATAGGCATTAGGTTAGAGTTAACCCTAATTTGTTACCTATATAAACATGAGTTGCATTTGATAAAAGGAGAAGGAGACAAAAGAGAAAAACGGCGACCGTTCTCACGATTTATCAAAAGAGGGAAGATTTTTGAAAAACTTTCAAAGCTTCATCACCGGCGGAATCACCAACAAACCGTAACTCGTAAGATTTCATCAATATCACATTTGGTTTCTGTTATTCTTTTTTTTTTATAGGAAAAAGAGAAGATTATGGCGAAGCGAGGAAGAAGAAGATGCAAGAATAGCCATGCAAAAGAAAAAGAAAAAGCTTCAAAACTTCATCAATGAGGGAGCCGCCACCGCTACGAATCCCCCTTTTATTTCCAATTTTCTTCCTCCTATTCTTTTTATTTATTTTGTTATTATTATATTGTTATTAGTATTTTATTATTGTTGTAGTATATAATTTTCATAATGCAGGTTAATGAAAACTGTTAAAATCAAAATATTTCTAATTGTTAATCTCATTAACTTAGTTTACTTAAGTTAATTAAAATATAAAAAAAAAATTAAACCATTTTTTAAGCTAAAATCATAAAATTAAAATTAAACCTTGTTTTTAAAATTAAGACTCATATTTAAAACTTAAAATTAAAAATAATTCTTAAAAATAAATTTAAAAAAAAAACATTTTATAACTTTAAAAAATAAAACATTTTTTTTTGCTTTAAAATTTAAAACATTGTTTAAACATTAAAATTAAAACATTTTACAAAAATTAAAACTAACTTTTTTTCATCAAAAACCTTAAAATTAAATCATTTTTTAATCAAATTAAAACTAATTTTTAAATAAAAACATTAAAATCAAATTAAGTTCTCCTTTTAAATGCAAAAATTAGTTCTTCCCTTTAAATAAAATTCAAAAAAATAAAATTTTTGATTTAGCCGTTTCATTTTCGTCTAACCCTCATTAGTTTGTTCGTTGCAGCTCCTCAATATTTCATTTGTTCGTACTATTTTTTTGTTTCATGGATGTAATTTATGCGAGACCATGATCGCAATTATTTTTATTTTTGCATTTGTTTTTGGGATTTGTAATTTACGCGAGTGATCGTCGTGATGCTTCTTTTACCGCTTTCTTTATTTTTCCGCATTTTAATTCGGTCGTACGATATTTTGTCTATTTGCATGTTTTTACCGTTAGGATTCCTTCCGAAGGATTATGTCTAGCCGTTTGACTGCCGAGTCAATAAACCTAATTTTTGACCGTTTCAAAAACCCTAATAGCCTAGGTGTCCCGCCGTGGACGAAAATGCCCTTTACCCTAGCATTAGGTCAAAGAGTCGCCGTACTCTGTTTAGGGTTTCCCGCCGTGGAATCCCTAATTTCAACCCTAAATTTTCAATTAAAAAATTCAACATAGAAATAGGAGTTTCAAAGACTCCACGTAAGCGTGTCCTTAAGATACGTTTATTCCCCATTGAAACTTTGACCATAGTCAAGACGTTTCTAACCTCCCTTTCGAGGGGAACTACAATTACTCTGATTCCATTCCCGTCAGGATATGTAGGCACAAGATGCGATGTCTTGTCGAGTAAACTTAGGACTAACCCTTAGGTCTTTAGGTCACTTTATCCCTTAGCTCAATATATATTAAAGCAGATAATAAATAAAAATAAAAAAGCATACAATAAACAAAAGGTTCCTGTAGAGTACTACAGAAGTTTAGGGTGCTAGTACTTTCCCTAAGCTTAACCAACCCCTTACCTAGATCTCTCCCTGCATTGTCTTTACGATGCAAAATTAGGTTTTCCTCTTTTGACCTTTTCCTTCGGATAAATCAAAGAGCGGTTGTGAACTAAAGATGCGATTCAAATTAATTAATAATTTGATATCATATTCTAACCGCAACAGAAGATGGCGACTTCACTGGGGACCCTCCTAATTTTTAAGGGTTACCCCTATTTTGTTTATTGTATGATATTTTATTAATTATTTTTATATATCATTGTACCTTGTGGGGATACCTGTTATTGTGAGATAAGTCCTAACCCGGATTTGAGTGACCTTATTATAGGAAGGTGAGATATTCGACGAGGCTTGCCGGGAGTGAGTCCCGACCAAGTCAACTCGAGAATCACCGCTCAGTTGAGACCCTTTCGAAAATGGTTCGGTTGATCGAGTGCAGTCGTGAAAACTTTTACTATTTTCAATTGGAGTCTGTGATACTGGGGACCGTAGCACCTTAACACCACCTTGGCCTTATATAGGACGTAGTGCAGGAACTATGTGGAGTAGTCCTACAATAGTTGCTACGCGATACTACACTCAAAAGAGGTTCTCTTGAGAATATTATCGACCTCCGAGTCAGTTGGAAAGTTGATAATATCCGAAAGATGGACTGATGACTTTGGGCACCTCTTTAGAACCTTGTTCTGCAGGTACAACTACCCCATAATACATACCTTTGGGGAAGGGTAGACCTTAACTTCATTCATTGTTCCTCTAACCTATGACTTTGTTGTTTGTGTGTATTTGTGCATGGCATTCATAAAACATCATTCCTAGTTTCAAGGAATTCAACAGTCCTTTGCGAATTCAAAAGTCTTATATTTCAAATTTTAAAATTGTTTCCAACTTTCCTAAAAAAGAAATGTTTGCAATCGACCGTTGAAGTTCTTGAAACTATTGCATTGCATTAGCATCATGTCTTGCATGGCATCTTTCCCCAGGTTTCTCATGTCCAGTTGTCTTTATCTTCCAGTGTTCCGTTGAGTCGTCAAGCTGATTCCTCGACACAAATATCAGACTAGAGCTAACTATAGACGCCAAATGTCAGAACAAGAGGAACATAATGCAGAGGTCCGAATGGAGATTGATGAGTTGAAGGCAGGCATGACCAGGCTTACCGAGATGCTTCAAGTGTTGATTGCCAGAGGAGAGCCACCTCATAGGACTGTCATTTAGGAAGTTTCAAGTGTTGATCCACCTCTTATTTCAGTGCCGCCCTCTAGTTGGCCTGAGTTTGGCTTACCTCCTAACTACTCTCCACCTGTTGCATCTGCTTCTATGATTGGTCAGGCTGTCAGACCGGTTTTTCAAGCTCCTGTCCTTACCGAGGCCCAACCTGTGGTCCACACGGTTAATCAGACTATCCAAGCTCCCGTTGAGAATCCTCCCGATGAGTACAATGTTGCCGATGTTCAAGAAGATTTTGTTGAGCCTGAGATCACCCGTGAACAGTTTCAGATCATAAACAAGAGACTCCAAGCTGTCGAGGGTACTGATTTCTTCAACGTTGATGCCGATAATATGTGCCTAGTTTCTGGTCTTGTTTTGCCTGCCAAGTTCAAGACTCCTGAGTTCGTGAAGTATCAAGGTCATTCATGTCCAAGAGCCCATCTAGTCATGTACTTCCGAAAGATGGCAGCTTACACCAACAATCATAAGTTGCTCATCCATTGCTTTCAGGATAGTTTGAGTGGTGCTTCTCTTAAATGGTATATGAACTTACAGCATAACAGTGTTCACTGCTTCCAAGATCTCGTCAACGCTTTTATGAAGCAATACAAATACAATTTGGATATGGCTCCCGATCGTCGTCAGCTTCAAAGTATGTCTCAGAAGGAAAAAGAGTCGTTCAAGGAGTATGCTCAGCGTTGGAGGGAGTTAGCTTCTCAAGTCGAACCCCCTATAGCAGAGAAGGAACTGACAGGAATATTCATGGATACTTTGTCTCCTTTCTATTGGGAAAAGATGATTGGGAGCGTCTCTTCAAGCTTTACAGATCTGGTGACTATTGGCCAAAGGTTAGAAGAAGGTTTGAAAAATGGGAAGGTATCCAAAGCTTCCGAATCTTCTAATGGTGCAAAGAAATCCTATGGGAATTTCCATAAGAGGAAGGACGAGCAGACCAATGCTGTCATGACTGAATCAAGAAAGCGTCGCCAGGGATCTCAACCTGTTGTTGCTCCGCAGCCAGCTCAGAATCCTCAACGTCCATTTATTAGACAAGACCAGTATCGAAATAGGAATCAATTTGATCCTATTCCCATGACTTACACAGAACTTTATCCTTACATGGTTCAACGAGGACTGATCACTACAAGGGCTTTACCACCTCCTCCTAATCCTCCTCCAGCTGGATTTAGGGCTGATTTCCAGTGCGCTTTTCATGAGGGTGCCTTAGGCCACGACTTGGAGCATTGTTTTGCACTGAAAGCCAGAGTGCGTGAGCTGATGAGAGCAGGATACTTGATTTTCCAGACAATCCTCCAAACATCCATAAGAATCCTTTTCCAGGGCATCAGAAGTGAAGCTTCAGGCTGACCTCAGCAGGCTATTTATTTGTTTTAGACATGACAGTTTATCTTTGTATTGTTTTAATCACAGACCTTTGTTTCTCATTGTTTGTATTTTCCTTATTTTATTAGCTGTTTTCTTTCGAACTATGTTTGTACTTTTATATTGATGAACTGAGCATTGCAACTTTTGATTTAATTCATTTTATCTATTATTTTTATCTCTATGCTTTATCTTTCAAATATTTACCTTTGTCCGAATTTTTGGTATGCAAAGATTGGAGGGAGGATGACGAAAACGTTATACCCATAACTGCTGTCAGTATGCTTTCAATCAATCCTTGTTGACGATGTGAGGCATTATTTCAACTCCCAAACACTGAAGAAATAAGGAAGTTATCCCCTTGTCACCCCCTTCGAGCCTAGAAGTTGGAGTTCCTTTCTTTACAAAAAAAAACCCGCAATTTTAACCTGGGGATGGGTATTTCTCAATTAACTCGATTATGTGTTCATGCAATATACCTTTCATATAAAGGTCGCACTTACAATTTTCCTTCACACACAACAAACAAGTGTCGAGGATTTTTTTAAGCCAAAAAAAACCGATGATGGTTCACCGTAATCATTAAGCCAGGCAGTCATGTTTCAAAATAAAAAATCAAAAGAAAGAGCCCGCTAAGTCAAAACCTATGAAGGAGACTTAGGCAAAACTAGGGCATCCCGCTGACTATAACTTTCAAAATAAACAGTTCAGGCAAAATTTAGGGATAATACAAAGAGGAGTTTTAAATCTTTACCCTGAAAATCCTCAATGTCAAAATAACCAAATATCATAAGGAGGTAGTGGCTGCTTTTCATAGGTCCATTGACTTCTGAACCATCATTGCTACCATCAATGCAATTCCTAATCTATACGAACCTGAATGCATAATTGGAGTTAACTGAGCATAGGACTGGAGATCATCATGTAGATGGGGTGGGTATAAATAAATTTTGAGCCTTTATCCTTTGTTTCATAAACCATGAACCAGACCACGTTACAACCCTCAAAAGACCTAATTGAAGCAAGGTTATTTTGAAAGTATACTACAACAAGGTTGCGTAACCTGACTCCAAAAGATCTTTGTGAATCATTTATTTTGGCAATACACTTTTGTTTTAAGTTTTGAGCGTCTTGAACCACCGTGTTCTGACCAACGACTTATTTTTCATTTTTCAAAAATAATTTTGATTTCAAAAGTCGCATGAACTTTGCATTACCATGTTTGTATGAATATTTTTGTTTGCAAACTGGCTTTCCTCTAAGGAATTTTTAAACAATGAGAAACTTGGTCAAGTGATCTTATCAGGGGCAAGTTCCTTTTACATCCTGTCAAAGAATCAGTTCAAGATTTGTTCAAGACAAGATCTTCTCAGATTTGGTTTATCCAAAGGTTTTTTTTTTCAAGACTCACACTGGGGCAAACCTTCCGAGGGTACAATAAAACAGTCATTTTCAGAATCAGACAAGCTGAAGCAATTATCAGTTCATCTGTAATGGACAATTTAATCTGGGGCAGTTTACTTGAAAGATCTCCAAGCGGTTTTCCATCCTTCCTACGAGGACCATTAACCTGATTACAATTTAGCAAGTGGCAGTGATCTCCGGGTTGAGGAATCAGTTTTCCAGTCTTGTCATCTTACCAACAGATTCGAGCCTTGTCGTCGACATCTGCATTGTCATTTGATCATCTATCATAGCATGATTTATACACATGTGCATATCATGGGTGTTTTATCCCCATTTGCTTTTTCTCTCGAGGTCGTGTTTTACCCGCGTATTACCTCGTGGACGAAGTCCAATTTACCTAGCATCATGGGTGTTTTATCCCCATTTGCTTTTTTCTCCCGAGGTCGTGTTTTACCCGCGTCTTACCTTGTGGACGAAGTCCAATTTACCTGGCATCATGGGTGTTTTATCCCCATTTGCTTTTTTCTCCCGAGGTCGTGTTTTACCCGCGTCTTACCTTGTGGACAAAGTTCAATTTACCTGGAATCATGGGTGTTTTATCCTCATTTGCTTCTTCTCCCGAGGTCGTGTTTTACTCGCATATTACCTCGTGGACGAAGTCCGATTTACCTGGCATCATGGGTGTTTTATCCCCATTTGCTTTTTCTCCCGAGGTCGTGTTTTACCCGCGTCTTACCTTGTGGACGAATTTATTTACTTGGCATCATGGGTGCTTTATCCCCATTTGCATTTTTCTCCCCGAGGTCGTGTTTTACCCGCGTATTACCTCGTGGACGAATTTATTTACTTGGCATCATGGGTGCTTTATCCCCATTTGCATTTTTCTCCCCGAGGTCGTGTTTTATCCGCGTCTTACCTTGTGGACGAATTTAGTTACTTGGCAGCATGGGTGTTTTATCCCATTTGCATTTTTCTCCCCGAGGTCGTGTTTTATCCGCGTCTTACCTTGTGGACAAAGTCCAGTTTACTTGGCACCCATCGACTATTTCGTGTCATGTCTATCTGACGTTCTTCCAGATACGACGTGTCTCCTTTTCGATGTTCTTCCGAAATGTTCTGATGTTTGTCTCTCCCTATATGTTTTCTGGTGAGTCCTGAAGATCCCGCTCGATCTCTTCAAGGAATGTCCCGAAAACTCTAGCGTCTATCGTTTACCTGGTCCTGCCTCCGTGTGGATCCTATGTTACCTTGTCACCACCGCGTGTCTTCTTCCCCAGTGCAATTCTTCGCTGCGCTGTCCCCTATGACGTCGTGTCGTCTGCATCCTTGCATTCATCATTCCATCATACGCATCATATTATATTCATGGCATTGTCAGCATTATAGTTCGTGTTATTTTGTCCATATCATTGCATATCACTGCATCTAGGGGCCAAATTTCCGGTTATCTGTATTTAAATCCCTTTCACCGCGATTTCTCGAGTCTCCGCTGCTCAAATCATCTGGTGAAGCTATTTAAATAGGGGCATCTGTTGCACCCCAAATTTGTCCTACCTTTACATAGTTTCTAGTGCCACTTTATTTTGAATGAATAAAATGGCACAATTGGCAAGAGACCGTGTGTAAGGAGTTGTGAGTGTGAGAGGTTGAGAGTTCAAATCCCACCTTCTTCACTTTTTGTTTTTCTTTTATTTTTATTCTAACTTTTCTATTTTTATAAAAAAAAATAACAAAATAGTTTTTTTTTTATTATTTAATTATTATTTTCGTATTTTATTTTTAAAATAGGCATTAGGTTAGAGTTAACCCTAATTTGTTAACTATATAAACATGAGTTGCATTTGATAAAAGGAGAAGGAGACAAAAGAGAAAAACGGCGACCGTTCTCACGATTTATCAAAAGAGGGAAGATTTTTGAAAAACTTTCAAAGCTTCATCACCGGCGGAATCACCAACAAACCGTAACTCGTAAGATTTCATCAATATCACATTTGATTTCTGTTATTCTTTTTTTTTATAGGAAAAAGAGAAGATTATGGCGAAGCGAGGAAGAAGAAGATGCAAGAATAGCCATGCAAAAGAAAAAGAAAAAGCTTCAAAACTTCATCAATGAGGGAGCCGCCACCGCTACGAATCCCCCTTTTATTTCCAATTTTCTTCCTCCTATTCTTTTTATTTATTTTGTTATTATTATATTGTTATTAGTATTTTATTATTGTTGTAGTATATAATTTTCATAATGCAGGTTAATGAAAACTGTTAAAATCAAAATATTTCTAATTGTTAATCTCATTAACTTAGTTTACTTAAGTTAATTAAAATATAAAAAAAAATTAAACCATTTTTTAAGCTAAAATCATAAAATTAAAATTAAACCTTGTTTTTAAAATTAAGACTCATATTTAAAACTTAAAATTAAAAATAATTCTTAAAAATAAATTTAAAAAAAAAACATTTTATAACTTTAAAAAATAAAACATTTTTTTTTGCTTTAAAATTTAAAACATTGTTTAAACATTAAAATTAAAACATTTTACAAAAATTAAAACTAACTTTTTTTCATCAAAAACCTTAAAATTAAATCATTTTTTAATCAAATTAAAACTAATTTTTAAATAAAAACATTAAAATCAAATTAAGTTCTCCTTTTAAATGCAAAAATTAGTTCTTCCCTTTAAATAAAATTCAAAAAAATAAAATTTTTGATTTAGCCGTTTCATTTTCGTCTAACCCTCATTAGTTTGTTCGTTGCAGCTCCTCAATATTTCATTTGTTCGTACTATTTTTTTGTTTCATGGATGTAATTTATGCGAGACCATGATCGCAATTATTTTTATTTTTGCATTTGTTTTTGGGATTTGTAATTTACGCGAGTGATCGTCGTGATGCTTCTTTTACCGCTTTCTTTATTTTTCCGCATTTTAATTCGGTCGTACGATATTTTGTCTATTTGCATGTTTTTACCGTTAGGATTCCTTCCGAAGGATTAGGTCTAGCCGTTTGACTGCCGAGTCAATAACCCTAATTTTTGACCGTTTCAAAAACCCTAATAGCCTAGGTGTCCCGCCGTGGACGAAAATGCCTTTTACCCTAGCATTAGGTCAAAGAGTCGCCGTACTCTGTTTAGGGTTTCCCGCCGTGGAATCCCTAATTTCAACCCTAAATTTTCAATTAACAAATTCAACATAGAAATAGGAGTTTCAAAGACTCCACGTAAGTGTGTCCTTAAGATACGTTTATTCCCCATTGAAACTTTGACCATAGTCAAGACGTTTCTAACCTCCCTTTCGAGGGGAACTACAATTACTCTGATTCCATTCCCGTCAGGATATGTAGGCACAAGATGCGATGTCTTGCCGAGTAAACTTAGGACTAACCCTTAGGTCTTTAGGTCACTTTATCCCTTAGCTCAATATATATTAAAGCAGATAATAAATAAAAATAAAAAAGCATACAATAAACAAAAGGTTCCTGTAGAGTACTACAGAAGTTTAGGGTGCTAGTACCTTCCCTAAGCTTAACCAACCCCTTACCTAGATCTCTCCCTGCATTGTCTTTACGATGCAAAATTAGGTTTTCCTCTTTTGACCTTTTCCTTCGGATAAATCAAAGAGCGGTTGTGAGCTAAAGATGCGATTCAAATTAATTAATAATTTGATATCATATTCTAACCGCAACAGTAACAACCTGGCATATGTTTCAAATGCACATGTTTGAATATGGCGTAACGCTCCATACGAAATGGAAATGCTACGCGTTTGGGAGGATGATATGCACGATGCAAATGCAAAGGAACCACTTTAGCAAAATAAATGCTAAATAGAGGAAACCAACTCCACTGGGGAAAGACTAGGCACGCCTAGTGCAAACAGACTCATGCTGGGGAATACAAGCCTTGGACGGCCTCCGAGAAAACTTCTGGGTAAAACTGCTCTGCCAAGCACAAATCCACTCCGCTGGGGATCAAAATCAAACACTGCTGAGAAAAACGTCCCGGATGGCCTACCAGAATACAACTCTTCTGGGGAACTAACAACTTGGCTGGAGACAAAAACTCCATTCTACCGGGGAAATCAGCCCTGGATGGTCTTCCAGAATATAACATTCTGGGGAACAGACAACTCTGCTGGGGAATCAAGGTAGACTACTGAAGGATGGCTCTATTTTTTCAGAGATTCCGCTATGCTGAAGATTTAATCTGCTATATGTTAGGGAAATCGAATAAGATTAACTGGGAGTTATCCCAACCTCTCTCTCTGCTGAGGATGGAGAATAACAATCTCTGAGTCAGTCTCACTCTGTGGGGAAGAAAATTAACTCCGCTGACTTCGTTGGGGATTAGATAGGGAGGGAATCAACATCGACCTCTGCTTGGGGAAAATGAGAAATGAACTCAACAATAACAACTTCCGCTTGGGGAATGAGTCAGTGACCTAGACTCTGAGGAGAAAACGAAATTCTGAATTTATTCCACTGCTAGGGATAATCCCACGCCTACTTGTTGGAGATGATCCTACTCTACTGGAGATATCAATCTCGACCTGCTGAGGATATCCTCGATTGTATAAAGTTCCAACCTGCTGGGGATGAGAACCCACTTAAACTGCACAATTCCTTTAGATGCGGGACCTCTGAAAAAGTCCCGAGGATGAGGGTCCTGCGAATAACAAACAAACAAACATGTTATGTGCAGCAAGCATCATCTTAATTATCACCTATGACATTATTCAAATAAAAACATTGTTTCGATTATGGTTGGCAGAGCCCACAAAATTATGTATGTAAAGTTTTATCAAAAACATCAGGCGTCTTTTGCAAACAAAATGGTAAAAGCTGAATCAAAAACAAAAGTTTTCTGAATAGTATGTTTTGTTGATAAATAGCCCGTAAATAGGAAAATTTACAAAGGATGCAACTCTTGAAATGAGAAAGTTGCGTAATAAAAATATAGAAATGCACAAGAATATACAAAAATGTCGGCAATGTGGCATAGACAACCAACATAGAACGACTCAACTATGATTTGCGTGACTTCGACGCCTTTCTGATGCTTCGTCTTTTGAAGAGATTGATTTGAATGGATGACTCTCGAGTTCTCCCATAATCCACTATGCTTTGAAGATCAACGCGCGGACCGCATACATTTGCTCTTTTCAAACCCCTAACTTTTACCTGAATCGCCCTTTGCAGGTTTTCGATTCACCGGGATACCCATTTTTGCCAAAGTCGCCTTTTTAGGTTTTCAACTTTGCGGGTTTACATTTTTTTTCTTTTTATCCCTAATTTTTTCCCGAACCTATCCTTTTATGGTTCGCCGGGATGCCCCATTCTTGCCTGGATTTTCTTTTTCTTTCCAGCGGGTCTATTTTTAAGCAAAGTATCTTTTGACTACGTTTACGTTCACGGGGGACGTGAAATCTTCACCGTCCATGGTTGAAAGTAGTAAGGCTCCTCCGGAGAAGACTTTCCTCACAACATACGAACCTTCATAATTGGGAGTCCATTTGCCCCTGTGATCGTTCTGTGGTGGAAGAATTTGTTTCAACACCAAATCACCTGCCTGAAAGCTTCGAGGACGTATCTTCTTATCATAGGCTTTCTTCATCCTACTCTGATACAGACGACCGTACGCAATAGGCGCCAACCTCTTCTCATCCATCAAACTGAGTTGAATTAGCCTGTTCTTCACCCATTCTGCCTCATCTAGTTTGACGTCATCCAGAACTCTTAAAGAAGGGATATCGACCTCCAATGGCAGGACAACTTCCATACCATATACCAACGAGAAAGGAGTTGCCCCAGTTGAAGTACGCACCGAGGTACGATATCCATGTAAAGCAAAGGGAAAAATCTCATGCCAATCTTTATAGGTCACAACCATCTTCTGCACTATCTTCTTTATGTTTTTGTTGGCTGCTTCCACAGCGCCACTCATCTTCGGACGATAGGGAGACAAATTGTGATGCTCAATCTTGAAGTTCTGGCACAACTCCTTCATCATCTTGTTATTATTATTGGAACCACTATCAATAATGATCCTCTCAGGTATCCCATAGCGGCAGATGATGTCCCTTTTGATGAACCGGGCTACAATTTGCTTAGTGACATTAGCATAGGAGGCTGCTTCGACCCACTTGGTGAAATAGTCAATAGCTACTAAGATGAAACGATACCCATTGAATGCGGTCGGCTTGATCTTGCCAATCATATCAATGCCCCACATGGAGAAAGGCCACGGAGATGACATGACATTCAAAGGACACGGCGACACATGAATCTTGTCGGTATAAATCTGACATTTGTGGCATTTCTTGGCGTACTTGAAGCAATCAGACTCAATAGTCAACCAATAATACCCTTCCCTCAATAGTTTTCGAGACATGGCGTGCACACCTGCATGTGTTCCAAAGGCTCCTTCGTGGACCTCTTCCATAAGCAAATTCTCTTCTTTTTCGTCCACACATCTTAGTAGCACTAAGTCAAAGTTCCTTCGATAGAGTACACCATCTAGATTCAGATAGAAGTTACCAGATAACCTCTTCAAGGTCTTCTTATCCCGGGCCGATGCCCCAGGCGGATACTCTTGATTCTTGAGAAAGTTATGGATGTCGTAATACCATGGCTTGCCATCAGAAGCTTCTTCTATTGCGAAAATGAATCTCGGCCTATCAAGGCGTGAGATGAAGATTCTTGGTGCATCGTTCCAAAAGTTTACTTTGTACATTGAAGACAATGTAGCCAAGGCATCTGCCATCTGATTTTCTGCTCTCGGCACATGGTGAAACTCTACATGGTCGAAGAAAGGTAGCAACCTTCTTGCGTAGTTCATATAAGGGATAAGATTTGGCTGACGGGTCTCCCACTCTCCTTTGATCTGGTTAACCACCAAAGCTGAATCTCCATAAATATCAAGGTTCTTGATTCTCAAATCGATTGCTTCCTCGATACCCATGGTACACTATTCATATTCGGCTTCATTGTTGGTGTATGGAAATATTAACCTTGCAGTGAATGGTATATGAGAACCATGGGGAGTTGTAATGATCGCCCCAATTTCACTAACGTAGGAGTTAACTACACTGTCAAAGATCAATTTCCACTGGGAGCCTTTTTCAGGACCTTCCTCGGGTAACGGCTCGTCGCAATCCTTCATCTTTAAGAACAAAATGTCTTTATCGGGAAATTCAAACTTCATAGGCTGATAGTCGTCGATTGGTTGTTCTGCGAGATGCTCCGATAGAACACTCCCTTTAATATCTTTCTGGGACACGTACTGAATGTCGTATTCTGTTAGAACCATCTGCCATCTAGCAATCCTCCCTGACAGTGATTGCTTTTCGAATACGTACTTTATCGGATCCATCTTTGAAATTAACATGGTTGTATGGTTTAGCATATATTGTCTTAGGCGTTTAGCGGCCCAAGCCAGTGCGCAACAAGTTTTCTCCAACATCGACTATCTGGACTCACAGTCTGTGAACTTTTTACTCAAGTAGTAAATTGCATGCTTTTTTATTCCAGTCTCGTCGTGTTGACCGAGAACACAACCCATGGAATTCTCAAGAACTGTTAAGTACATTATCAACGGTCTTTCAGCCACCGGGGGCATCCGTATTGGAGGTTCCTGCAGGTACTCTTTTATCTTCTCAAACGCCCTCTGGCAATTTTCGTTCTAGGCGACCGCCTGATCCTTCTTCAATAGTTTAAACATTGGTTCACACGTGTCCGTGAGATGAGATATGAACCTCGCAATGAAGTTCAATCTACCCAGGAATCCACAAACCTCTTTCTCAGTCTTTGGTGCTGTCATTTCTTGAATTGCCTTGATCTTGACAGGATCGACCTCAATACCTTTCTCGCTGACAATGAAACCTAACAGCTTCCCTGACCGCACACTGAAAGTACACTTGTTTGGATTCAGCCTTAGTTTGAAATTCCTTAATCTTTCAAACAGTTTTAGAAGATTCACCAAATGCCCCTCCTCCATCTGGGACTTTGCAATCATATCATCAACATAAACCTCAATCTCATGATGCATCATGTCGTGAAAAAGGGTCACCATAGCCCGCTGATAAGTTGCCCATGCGTTCTTCAAACCAAAAGGAATTACTTTATAGCAGAACGTCCCCCATATCGTGATAAAAGTCGTTTTCTCTATATCCTCCGGTGCCATCTTAATCTGATTATAGCCCGAAAAACCGTCCATGAAGGAAAACACTGACTATTGTGCGGTGTTATCAACAAGCACATCAATATGGGGGAGCGGGAAATCATCCTTTGGGCTTGCTCTATTCAGGTCCCTATAGTCAACACACATCCTGACTTTTCCGTCCTTCTTAGGCATGGGCACGATGTTTGCGACCCACGGAGGGTAGTTGGTCACAGCAAGAAATCCAACGTCCAATTGCTTCTGGACTTCTTTGATCTTCACTGCCATATCTGGCCTGGTTCTTCTAAGCTTCTGTTTGACGGGAGCACATTCTTCTCGAAGAGGCAGGCGATGAACTACAATGTCTGTGTTAAGTCCAGGCATGTCTTCGTATGACCAAGCAAAGATATCCTTATACTCTCGAAGCAATTCAACCAATATTTGCTTGACATCACTTTGCAGCACGACCCCTATTCTGACTTCCTTCTTATCCTCCTTTGTTCCCAGGTTGACGACTTCAACTTCCTCCTGATGAGGCAGGATGACCTTTTCCTCTTGTCTTAACAATCTGGCAAGCTCTTTGGGCAGGTCTTCGTCTTCTTCGATCTCTTCTTCCGTTTGAAAGATCGGATTGTCAAAGTCACACCGAGTCATAGACGGTCTGAGTCGGTGGTATCTAAAATGTGTAACCTGCAATGATGATGATTTTATGCTTAAATGATATGCAAACAAACAAACACAAACCACACTGCCATTTTATTGTTAAGAAAATAAAAATAAGAAAAACAAGGATCACAAATTTTGAATAAAAAGACGCCTTTTTGATTGATGATAAAAAAAGATTATTCACACACATAACAGATAGGGCCCTACAAATAAAGACCACTATGCTCCGGGAAGAGCATAGAGCAATACATTAATCAAAATAAAGCAATTACTCTTCGTAGGTCACAGAGATAACTTCTTCCACGGTCCAATTCTTCAAGCTTTGACCAGGGATACATGGCTTGATCCACGCATCCATGTCGCAGTCACTGTCTCCCTCTTCATCTAATACGACATTAATCCTCTCGAATATTACCCCACCACTGGTGAACTGGACAGGCCCTTTGTAGCACAGAGCGCTCTGTGAAGATGATGCATATGGGCTGTACCCCAGTCCGAACTTATCCTGTTTGTTTGGGACGCTTACCACCTGCCCCCACCCCTGCGCTGATCCAAACTTCACTACGGCTTGTGCTTCCTTGTAGGAAGACATAGCAACTTCTGGTGCTTTTACTTCAACCGGTGCTTTCTCCTTAACTTGAACACCCTCAAAGGCTAAGAACAGGGTCTCGTGGATCTCCCCCTCAACCTCAACATACTTGAATGAAGACAACTGACTAATCACGATGTCTTCTTCACCACATACGGTGATTATGTTTCCATCCGCCATGTACTTCAGTTTTTGGTGCAATGTCGATGTTACGGTGCCTGCCGAGTGGATCCATGGTCGTCCTAGCAGACAGTTATATGCCGGATGGATATCCATTATATAGAACACCGCATAAAAAATCTCAGAACCGACCTGAATTGGTAACGTCAACTCCCCAAAAACGGACCTCCTTGTCCCATCAAAAGCTCTGACCACCAAGTCGCTCGGAGTACATATTATCCCTTGAGTTTCTAGCTTCATGAGGGCTTTCTTAGGTAGCACGTTTAGTGACGACCCAGTATCTACCAGTACATGAGACAACACAACCCCTCTACACTCGATGGATATGTGCAGCGCCAAGTTGTGATTCCTTCCTTTTGGTGTTAAGTCGAGATTAGTGAACCCTAGTCCATTTCCAGCGTTAACATGCGCGACCACTCCTTCTAGCTGATTAACTGAAATCTCTTGTGGCATGTAGGCTGTGTTCAAGATCTTAAGAAGCGCATTTCGGTGTGCCTCGGAGCACAACAACAAAGACAGGATTGAAATCTTGGAGGGTGTCTGCTGTAAGTGATCTATGATTTTGTAGTCACTCTTTCTGATCAAGCGCATGAATTCTTCTACGTCCTTCACCAGAGCTTCTTTCTTTCCTTGTCGTGGATCCTCTTCAATCACCACTTTGTCCTTCCCCTTGTCAGTTCTTCCAGTACTAACCTCTGGAGGTGCGAACACTCTTCCACTTCTCGTCACCCCACTGCTTCCGACCAGATTGTCGACCGACTCGCAAGGCGAATTCTTCAATTCTTGTTTTTGCCCATTACAGAACACATCTGCCCCATAATTCCAGGGGATTGCTTTAGTGCTCTCGTAAGGCATCGGTCCTGCCTTTGTAATCACAATTGTCGGCGGCCTCGGTGGTGCAGAAATGTTGATAGTCTTATACAGGATAGAGATCGTGAACACTTCATCCTCCTTTTCAATGATCTTCGTCTCGTCATCCTCCTTACTGATTCTGTCAAATTGTAAAAACCCCTCATCCATCATATTCTGAATACAACTCCTCAAATGTGAACATCCTTCTAGATTAATCAAACAACCTTCACAGTCGCTCCCACAGCCTGGGAACACCCCACCAGCTAATAACTTACTTTTTACAAAACTCAGTGGAGTTTTCAAATCTTCAACACTGGATACTAAGTTCATATTGTCTTCGATAATAGCATTCACTCTAGCAGCTCCATGGTTCGGTATGGGATTTTGGACAATGTTGGGTACATCATGAGTGAAGTTAATGACCTTACTATCAACAAGGTCTTGAACCTTGTGCTTAAAGGCTTTGCAGTTATCAATATTGTGGTCGGGTGCCCCTGAATGCAAATCACATCGAGCATTGACGTCATATCCCGGAAGAGGTGCACCGGTCAATGGTGCCAATGTTCTCTTCTGGATGAGTTGTAATTGAAGTAAGTGTTGTAACAATTGAGAATAAGGCATTGGAGCCGCGTAAAAATGCCTATTCATCATTTTCCCACGGTCTTGAAACCGCCGTTGGGCGTAGTTCTGTTGCTGCTGTTGTTGTTGTTGTTGTTGACGTGCTTGTTGTTGGGGTTGCACTGCCAGGATGGCAATACTAGCCACTTGTGGTGGTTGCTGATAATACGGTTGTTGTTGATGTTGATTCTGATTCCGATTCCAATTCCGATTCTTAAAACCTGACACTGCGTTTGTCTCATTTTCCCTTTTCCTGTTACCAAAAACTTTCTTCCCACCTCCAGATGAGGTCCCTTCTCCACTTTGTATCTTTCCCAGTTTTATCTCGTTCTCTACTCTTTCCCTAGTTATAATCATATCCGAAAACCTCCCTGACATATTTCCGATTAACTTCTCGTAATATATTCCTGGCAAGGTCGCCACAAACATATCGATCAATTCCCTCTCCACCATTGGAGGCTGAACTCTAGCCGCTAGTTCAGGCCACCTCTGGGCATATTCTTTGAAACACTCGTTGTTCCTTTGTGATAGATTTTGCAACTGCACTCTGTTCGGTACCAAGTCGCTATTATATTGGTAGTGCCTCACGAAGGCCTCTGCTAGATCCCTCCAACTTTTGACTTGAGCTGGCTCCAACCCCATGTACCACTCCAATGAAGGACCAGACAAGCTGTCCTGAAAGAAGTGCATAAGCAACTTCTCGTCATCTGAATATGTCGACATCTTCCTATAGTAGGATCGAAGGTGTACCCTAGGACAAATCGTCCCTTTATACTTGTCGAAGTCTGGCACCTTAAACTTCGGAGGAATTCTAAGTCCCGGAATCAGTCCCAGATTGGACATGTTGAGACCCATAGCATTCTGGTTTTCAAGGCTCCTCATTTTTTCTTCTATTGCCTTGAACCTTCTATCAGAGTCAGATTGTAATCCTGCTCCAAGGTCTCCCATGGAGAAGACATCATCTTGTTCATCGTGTTCCCACTGGGGACCATTGTTACCCTGCACAGCGCCTATTGGAACTGGGATAGGAATTCCAGTCTGGTTTCCTCCGCCCAGATGGAAAACCATTGTTGGGACGACATTTGCTTGTGGCATGCTGTTGCCAGCTGGACGAGGTACAACAGTGGTTCCACCATGTAAAACTCCATTTCCATAAACCCTTGATACCAAAGGTTGGACCAGCGTCCTTAACTGTTCTTGGCCATTGGCTACGCCCTGCATCATGTCCATGAATTGCACCATCCTTTCGCGAAATTCCTGAAGCTCAAGCTGAACTTGATCCATAATTCTTTGTTGGTTTCCTCGTGTAGAATAACGGTGAATCAGTTGACCTTCAATCCTGAAATAACTCTAGAGAACCATAGGAAAATGTAAGGTTAACAGAAAAACCTACAATGCAAATGAAGAATGATGCAAAAATGCAGAATGCAGGCATGTAAATACGTTTCAGGAACACTCTCCCCTTGATTCTAGTTCCACGAGCATGGTGAGAGAATGAAAAACCACAGAGATAGCCAAAGAAAACTCCTCATAAATAAAATGAGTCATAGTGTATCATCATACATCACCAAAGGAATACAAAAAAACGTGACCTCATCCAACAACCCTAGTGATGGTCAGAATACAAATAACAACAAATAAGAGAAAAAACGCCAGAAACGGTGTCGAGTCCGGAACTCTTCTAGCAACTCCTTTGTGTCCGGATGATCGGGCTTGTCAATCTATCCCTGAATAAGCAAGTCCTTCTTCTTGATAGTATCTTGCAGACTCTGAACATGATCTTCCCAAGCATCCTCTCTAAAAGCATCTTCTAACCTGGGCTTCTTCAGGTCGATCCTCAATTTATATTCCTCCAACGTTGCAAGAGCTTCGTGGAGTTTTCAGTTGCTTTCTAGTAGACTCATGTGTTCACCCGGAGCTTTTGCAATTCTGTCTCGAAGCCGAGCTCTCAAACTATCAACTTGTTGACAGAGTTTGTCTTCTCTTTCTTTGTTGTTGGTTAAAAGAGCATTCCATTGAGCTTCAAACTTGGATATGTTCAGATGAGCTCTCTCCAACTCCTTCTTTTTGCTTAAGAGGACATCACTGACGCTTTTCAAAGCTTTACCTATTCGTTCTCGGTTGCTGATTTCCTTCGTCAATTCTATATCCATCTTGTTTACCAACTCCGTTATGCTTCCTGGATGACTGGATGGCTTGACTCCTCTCGATCCTAAGCTGGACAATTTCCTTCTCTAACTCCTTATTACCCCTATGCAATTCTTCCTTCTCGGCCCATAGTCGATCATATTTCTGTACGTCAAATGTCGTAAGCTCTGCGACTACCAAAGGATACAAAGGCTCCCTTGTTGGAAAGGGTAGCAACAGTCTCTCGACTCTCTCTTGAATCCATTTTGTGTAAGGTTCATAGGCTCTAGAATTGCTCTTGCCTAGTAAAGGCTTTCCCTTGTGATGTATATTACCCCAAGCCTTCTCAAGTCTGATTAAGGTCTCGTCATTAATTAAACCGGTAAAATATAGGGATTCCAATATTTCTTCTTCCTTTGGAGGTTCCTTAAGAGCGTATCCAAATTGTCTCACAGAAAGAGCCAGGTTATAATTAATGCCTTCTTTTCTTCCAATCAGAGGGACGTTTAGGAAACCTCCGCAGTTGTGAATAACTTCCATTCCCAACAGGTCTCTGTCAAACCAAACAATATTCTTTGCTCTTAATCCCATAAGCCTTTCTGGCCACTCTGCAGACTTTGCGAGGCTAACAAAAGGCCCAGATTTTGGTAGGTGTGAGATGAACCACTTGTACAGCAATGGGGGGCAGCATGAAACATTCTTGTCCCGCATGTTCTCATTCTTGTAATGAATAGAATGATACACGTCGCCCAAAAAAGTTGGCACTGGATTCCTTGAGGCAAAGATACAACAAGCATACCAGTCTACAAAGTCAGGCAAGTTAGGAAACAAGATTATCCCATAAATACATAGGGCCAGAATGGCGTTGAAGACTATCCAACATCCCTCTTTGGCAAAGTGCTGAGCTTTTTCCACCAGAAATGACAGTAGGAAACCAGGACTTCCAACTTTCCGCACAAGGTTTCCTTCTAATTCAGAGACGTCAAGATGCAGAGCGTCAGCCAGCTTGACTAACTCAGGCTCTTTTCAGAATGCACAAAAGGCATCTCCTTCAACACTAGAATCCCTGCCAACTGAGAAAATTATTCCAAGGTGGGTAACAGAATGAAACCTGGGAAGGTGAAATAGCACAACTGGGGGTCATAGAATTGCAGCAGTGCATAAATACCATCCAATTCAAACTTAAAAGCTTTATAAACAAGACTTAGGATTCTCCCATACTCTCTTCTAAAATCCTCCATCACACTACGATCAGCCGCAGAGATTAGCCTAAGCAGAGGTCCTATCTCAGGAGTCGGGAACTTGTATAACACATTTTTCTTCAAATCAGATTCCATGACAACAGTGGATCGAGGGTGACTAGAATCAAGGAGGAAGTATACACCTGAAACACAGATACATGTTAATGTAAGAAAATGCAAATGAGTGTGCAAATGCAACAGAGGGATCAAGTTGTTGTGCTGTTGACGGTGATGAACTAGCGCTTCGCTTTGGAGAGAAAAATAGTACTGGTACAAGTAACCCATTGTAACTGGCTCAAAGTCTCCACTGATGAGAAAAACCGGGTAGGTTGAAGGTCAAGGTTCCCTGCATATCCCAATCCCCTCACAGGTATGGACCTAATCTGACAAGGTTCGGCATCCTATGCGGTCGTCAGCGTCACAGACTTTCGAGAAACGATGATACGTTCACCATTTTTGGTTTGGCATCATTGCCTCACGAAGCGGCCTCACTTAGCTGACTCCCAAGTGATCGGTCTCCAGAGTTGACAGTTTCCTGATCCAACACCCCCTCCCGACTAATGTACAGGATAGGATGTCTTCAAAAGAAAACCTCGTATGAACGCGAATTTTATGGGGACTAATGCATGCTAAAACATACAGGTCTGTCACTACTTTCCACTCTAATGTTATGGTTATTCTCAAGCCTGGGTTTTGGCTTATCTCTCAATGGAACAACCCCACCCATATCACAACAACATGATATATGATATAAAGTGCTAGAAATAAAAATGCAAATGCAAAACTGTACAAATGCAACACATATACACACTCAAAGACAAAACACACAAGCGCTACGATTGACTCGCATAGGGGATGGGAAGAGTCCCCAGCAGATTCACCAGTTGTCGCATCGCTGCGAAGAGGGGCCGACAAGGACAGAAGAGTCGCCACCGTTTGTTATATATCCCAAAGAGAGGGAAAGGAAACGATCATAGAAAACCTACAAAAAGGGAATAAGACAGGTCATCGCAACCAGATCTTGGGTTTGGGAGTCGGTTACGCAAGGGGAAGGTATTAGCACCCCTCACATCCGTCATACTCGACGGGATCCACGCTTGTTGTCTAGTCTAAAAGGGTGTTGAAACTATCTATGCTAGTGGCCACGGGGACAAAGAAAAGAAAAATAGACTCGATAGAGCATCGCCTCCCTATGCCTACGTATTCCCTCGTGCAATGAGAAAGTCAGAGTCAACGTAGTTCGGAAAACTAGGGTGAAGGAGGGAAAGGTCGCTCGCCAAGACATCGCCGTCTTGTGCCTACATATCCTCGTGTGGTACGAGAAATCAGAGCAAACGTAGTTCGGGCTGACACAATCGCAGATTAGTTCAAGTGTTTTAAACCGAGTAGGGTTAAACCTTAGTTCAAGTAGTTAGGGGCGATGCCTGTTTGCGGTAGAACCAAAGCTTAACAACACTCTTTCTATGAAAATGATTTTCCAATTAAGATCCCGAAGGATAAAAAGATTTGATGTTTTTGTTTTGTGTTTTTTAAGACAAGAAGTGGATTAAGTTATGGTTTGAAACTCGTGTCGCACTAAAGACTATGACTTGAGAGCGAATGCGTCGCATATCGCCCAAAGGGCATACGCTAAACACTCTAGATAGTTGAGAGAAGGCCCCCCAACTATCATTTCTCGAGTACTTAAGGCTCATAGCCTACGACACAAATTATTCTTTATTAAGTGTTTTGGACTATTTAGGAGATGAGAAAAGAAAGACACAAACTAAGGGGGAAATTGGACCCTAAAGTTGTCATGCACAATGCTCCTAAAGTTGGGATGAAAGGAAAAAACTACCCTAATGTTATCATGCGTAGGATTGAACACCTAATGTCTCTCCTACTCCCATCCTAAACGGAGGGACTAGGAATCCTAGGGGGATCATGGCCAAAGGCCAAGTAAACACTAAATAAATCACTCACTAATGAAATGAGAAAGAAAAGAAATTGATTGGAATAAAAGATAAACCACAAAGCACATTAATTAATTAATTCAAAAATAAAATGACAAAATAAAGTGAAAATAAATGGAAAATGAAATAATAAAAAAAAGATGAAAAACAATTAACACAACCACATATTAAGAAATGATTTTTTTGGATTTTATAATATTTAAAACTAATTTTAAATAAATAAAACAAAATAAGAAATAAATAAAACAAAATAAGAAATAAATAAAAATAAAAGAAATAAAAATAAGAAAGTAAACAAAACATTAAAAATAAGAAAGTGCCCCCCCCCCCCCCCCCCCCCCCCCAAGGCTTGAACCCAAGACCTTGGGGCTGCAGGCACAAAACTATGCCAATCCAGTCAACCACACGCACGTGTAAATAATTGGAAAGGAAAAGAAAAAAGTTTAAAACTAGGAAAATAACAAAAATAAAGCAAAAACGCCCCCGTTGGGGGTCGAACTCAGGTTTAGGCACATGATAAGGTACTTAAGGCAAGACAATTAACCACTGGGGTGGCGATACATCTATTGTATCAAGCCACCCCATTAAATCATATACCTAACAAGGCATGTTTCTGGGCAAGCTCTCAAGGCAAAGGCAAGTGAAAACTTGAAATACGAATTTATCACAACTCACTCAAATCTCATCCAAATTCAGTGAAATTTTAGTCTATCTCACTCAATTTTCCACAAGGAACATGATGGTGTTGTCCAATTTTCCAAATAACACACACAAAGTAAAATACGAATGGAAGTTCAAGTGAATGTTTTGAAATGCATTTTGAAAGCAAAAGACCAAACCAGATTCATTTGAAGCAAAGTGATGTTCTGAGCAACTTCCAAACATGATATGGGATGAATCTCAGTAGAAAGTTGGATCAAAAACACTCAGAACAAGAAATTGGTATGTGAGTTGGTATGAAGATCATGAGTTGCCTATGAACAATACAAGATGGTCAAAACAAATGAGTTCAAGGTTAAACAAAAGTCTTCTCATATTTGAAATATACTACTCATGGATTATGTTCAAAGAAGGATCTTAGTTCCTCAAAGAATCCACATGTGACCATCAAGTGGCAAGTTAATGAAATGGTATTTTTTCACACAAAAACTGAATCAATGATCTATGTTTAGTAAATGCTGTTAATTCATCTGCCATAGGTCAAAAATTCACACACACAAATTGTCATAACTTGTAGAAATGAAATGCAAACAGAGGCTAATAAACCCTAAGTGTTGATATCAGACCAAAACATTGGTGCAATTATCAGTGGTTTTCACAATAGCAGCAAACTAAACAGAAACTTAAAAACTAAACCTGGCTAGGCAATCCAACTAAACACGTAACCTATAACTTCTAAAACTACCTGTCAGCCAAAGCTTGAGGCTTCTCAAGTCAACAGAGGCTTAAACATGCCTCAAAAACTGGACATTATGCTGAGTATCAAGGCCTTATGTCAATGAAGTTGAAAAAACTCCAATCTGCTATGAACTCATGGCAACAATTAGGTATGAGTTGACAAAACTCAGCATAGAAACAGTCATGAACATAATCTAACATTGCTGATTCTCAAACTAAAACTCTCACAACATGAAGTTACTACCTCAGCAAAACAACAAGGACCCTAAACTAGATTTAGATAGTTCTACAAATCTTTCATCACAAATCATAAATCAAGGATGATGTAAACTAGCATAAAGAGTTAGCAACTCTAAGCACATCAAAATGAATTGACAGGTCCAAAATTCACACAAAACCCAACAGCAGCCCTTAAACAAAGGACTTAAGTGACAGTCTCAATGCAACCCTAATGAGCTAAACAGATCTAGAACTGACCAAAGATAAGCCTCACCAATGAGGAACACCAAAAATGACAACAGAGGTTTAAAGAACCTCAGGGTAAAGAGCTGACAATAACATCATGAATCCATTCACTATTGGCTTTACAGCCACTCAAAGTAAAGGTAGAAGTCATCTAACTACCTAAACCACATTAAAGGAGTCAAGTCTGCAGTGAGCTCCTAGAGGTATTAAAGCAAACTGATGAGAATCCAAACTAAACATCCTAAGAGCAATGTGGACAACAGGCACAACAAAAGTACAATAAGTCCATTAATTGAAACTAAATATGTCCTAATAAATCTAACAGTAACAACCCTCAACAATCAAAACCCAAATTACATATCAAAATGGAAGCCACTGCTCTAAAAGTAATCACAAGCCTTTTTTTTATAAAATGCAGAATCAAACCCTAGTGGTATGAGTAGTATAGATAAGCTCACATCAGATCAGTTATGTCACCAAGACAATGTTCAATCCAACTGGTTTACTCAAGTAATAGTTTTCAACTTCACAAGCAGAACAACATTGAATTACCTTGACAAATGCAATACCAAACCAAGCATACTGACAGCTTACATGAGTTGACATGCTCAGAATGGCTCCCTCAGGGCCAAAGCACTTTCTAAACCTAACATCAGTTGATACTTTCAACAGGTTTCACATGACATCAAAATGCAATTCTACATTCCTATTGATCAACCAAACCTAAACTGAACAAACTGAATACATCAAACCAGGCTGTAGATGATCAAGGACTCACTGCAAAAATATTGAACTCTACCTCAAAGCAACAGCCAAAACAAAGGGTTTAAACATGGTTCTGATGGGAATCAATGTTGGTCAAATTCTTCCATAAACTTGGACAGTAAGCTGAGCAACAAAGTATTATGTTGATTAAATCTAAACTTCAAACTGACATGAACTAAAGCAATTACCCTCCATCTCAACCAAACCTTCCCAAAGCACTAACAAGCTGCTAAATGGTTAACCAACACCAAAAGTTTAAAACAAACTATACTAAACTGAGTTAACAAACCTAAACACTCAAAACCAACAATCTAGTTACAAACTTGCCTCAGATGATCATCAGTAGCAATAAACATGCCTCCTAGCATAAGAAACTAAACGCAAAAAAACAAAACCTGAGTTGACCAACTCAGTACCGACATTGACAGCATAGTTAACACTGAACATGTCAAAATCCAAATTAAACCAAACAACCAAGACCTAACAGCTCGAAGATACCAAACTGGCACAAAGGACCTGATATCCTATTTCACATCTAGATGCAAACCAATCATGAAATGTCAACAACCCTAGGCATTCTAACAAAGGAAAATGATAGATCCATAATGCACCTATATTCCAACAACAGTCACTTTTACAAAAGTGGCATCACATCCACATTGCCCTAGTGGTAGTCACACACCTATTAGCACATGAGTTTGACAAATTCCTAATGCTTCCTAACAGAACCAAACCAGAGATAAAGCATTTCAATCAAAAGGAGTCAACAGACTCAAGGCATACCAATGTGAACTGGACAGATCCACACATAGGTACTAGCAGCAGGTCCTAAACCAATACTCCCAAAGACAGTCTTAATGTAGCTACACTAAGCTGGACAGATTTAAATTCAAACCTCATCAATGATACATCTCAAACATAACAATGTTCAATGTTAAAGCCCCTAACCTAAAGCTTCTCTTGTTGACAGTTTCAAAACAGTTTGGATACTAAATGGACACACCCTTGGCATAACAATGTCAATACATAAATTTCCATGTAACCAACACATTACTTTTACAAAAGTAATAACAAGCATACCACTGATGACATTACAACAAAAATGCACATTTTTGACAGATACCACCTCTAACTAGATTTGGACAGCATAAACACCATTTATCATAACAATGTTTAATCAATCTCACCAACCACAAAGCATAACATATGATGCATAATGAAGAGGCTTAAGGTTACATACCTCTTGTAGACCTCCTTGAGCAAGCTAGCAGCAAGAACAATGTACCTCCTCTTCCTTTGGTGAACTTTGAGCTTTCTTCCCTTTAAAGCAACAAGTAGCTTTTTGGGACAGTTTGAATAAACAAGCTTCCAACTGGTGTTTGTAACTATGGATAGCTAGAGTATCATGGACATGATGTGTTTTGAGTGTTAAAATGGTGGGAATGGATCTAGGTAGTGATTTGGTATGAAAGGTGCACAAAAGTCAAACTATGGTGGTATGAAGTTTGACTTTTTGACCTATGGATTTTTTGATGAATGTGATGATGGAAACAGCTTCAAATGGTCATTTTAAGGGTGTGTATATGGTTTAGTGTTTGGAACAAGGACTGGTGTGAAAAGTCTAAAGAGGCAAAAATGGTGTTTTTGTGAGATTTCTTCACTTTTAAGCAAAGAGGGAAGGAGGAGAGCTATGAGTTTCTGGTTCTCTTGGATAGCTCTGGTGTGTTGTATACAATGGCATGAAGCCTCTATTTATAGGCCATGAGAAGCATTAGGGCAAATTTGAAGTTTTGGCCTTGGAGGGAGATTTTTGGAGCAAATCTTGTTCAAGATCTTGATGCAGCTGGTTTTGAGTATCCTTGATGCATTGTGATGCACTAATCAGACTGTATGCAAGCCATAGGATGTGATTGAGGTGTACCAATAGAGTAGGGGCCCTGCTGCTCAAGATTTTCTTCAAAAGTTTCTCTTTCTTCTTGGATTTCTTTGAATATAATATTGCCAACTTGCAAAGCTCTCAAAACCTCATTATTTCTGCATTTTCTAACCATCATCCTTTCTAAATATCAGATTAAGACATGATCCAATGGTTGAGAATGGGCCAAGTGGCTGAAAAGTGAATTTGTGAAAAAGTGGAAATGGTGCACTCAAGTGTGGATACCCCAACTTTCTGGATTCATAACTCTCAACTCACAAGGGCCATGGAGGAGTTCTAGCACTTTTTGGAAAGCCCTCATGGATCTCTACATCTTTCATGTTTTCATGATCTTCAGATTCCAAGTGAAACTAGGTCAAAAAGCCCTTCAAAGTTGGCTAAAAATATGATATGCAAGGCCAAAAAAAACTTAGAATTTTTCTAAGTGTTTTCCCCTCTTGTGGTGATTTTGATCATAACTCCCAATCTACTCATTTTTTGTAGATGGACCCCTGTGAGACTTTTTTAGGAATTGTTAAGAACTTTCCAACAAGCTTTGAACCACCTCAATTGGATGTGTGGTTAAAGAGTTATGGTCTTGCCCCTTTCAAAACCCTAATTTCCCGATTTCTCGATTACTCCTCAACCCTTGATCCTATGGTCATGAAACTTCATGGATAGGTGTAATATGTCATTAGGAACATTTTTGCTTCACACTTTGAGGTCAAATTCCTTATGGTCAAGGAGTTAACTTTTTGGTCAACGAAACGATCGATCGATGACTACCGAGTCGATTGTTGACGTTCTGGGTCTTCTGAGGCCTTGAAACTTCTTGAGTGGACTTCACTAAGCCATATGAGCTTAATGGACCATAATTCCATCATTGGAACACCTTCTAAATCAAAATTCAAACTACAATTGACTTTTTCTTATTAGAAACCCTAATCGGGAATCCTGAACTGCACTGTCTTTAATCTTTGGGTGACAACCTCAAATTGGATTCATACTTGACCCAACGGAGTATCTTTGATGATGTGGATATTTATTTCTTGGAGAATCAATTCAACACATTTACTGATTAAACCGTCGAAACCTCAATTTTTACTGTATGGAACCCTAATTCACCCTTTTCGCCTAGGCAATGTGCAGATGAGTTGAGTGACCATTCCCACTCCCCAATGACCTCTGAGGTACTCAAAAAGCCTCTACCAATGATAAATCTTCATGGACCCCTTGACAACCTTTTGATGGTTCCTTGATAATGTTGTGGCACACCTCTCCTTTCTAGGAGCTCTGATATCTCCATGATGATAACACACACATAACAACCTCTACCAATGCCTCTGCTTGAGCTTGTGGCCAATAAGGCTCTCCTCTTGGAAAGGAAACACAAACAAACACTTGATTCCCTGTAATAACTATGCTATGAAAATGCAAGATGCTAAAATGCAATGAAACATAAGCCAAAGATTAAGAAAAAGGTTGGTCAAATTTTAGGGTGCAACAACTGGATTTAATGATTACGGCGAACCATCATCGGCTTTTAACTTGGAAAACATCTTCGACACTTACTTGTTGTGTGTGAAGGAAAACTTGTGAATGCAACCTTTATATGAAAGGTGTATTGCAGGAACACACAACTAAGTTAACTGAGAGCTATCCATCCCAAGGTTAAGATTGCGGGTTTTTTGTAAAGAAAGAAAACTCTTACTTTTAGGCTCAAAGGGGTTGACAAGGGAATAACTTCCTTATTTCTCCAGTGTTTGAGGGATTCAAACAATGCCTTGCATCATCAACAAAGTTTGATTGAAAGCGTACCAACAACAGTTATGGGTACAATGTTTTTGTCATCCTCTCTCAAATATTTGCATAATCAAAAGTTTGGACAAGAAGTAACTATTTGAAAGATAAAGCATAAAAGTGAAAATAATAGACAAAATGAATTGAAATCAAAAGTTGCAATGCTCATTTCATTAATACGAAAGCACAAACATTAATTAAAAGCAAACAGCTTATACAAAATGAAGGAAAGTACAAACAAAGAGAAACAAAAGGCCTAGTGACTAATCAGTAACAAGGATGAGCCGTTCTGTCTGAAACACTGGCTTTTAGAAAGATAGTCTGCTGAAGTCGACTGAAGCTTGACTTTTGATGCACTGGCAAGGGATTGTTATGGACATTCGGATGGCTATCCTTAAAATCAAGGATTCCAGTTTTAACCAAATCATGAACTTTGGCTTTCAATGCATATGTCATGGGAATAAAGTTATGTATATATCATGGATAAAGTTATGTATATGTCATGGGAATAAGATCAAATTGATTCCTATTCCAATACTGGTTATGTCCAACAGCTGGACATTGAGGAACTTGTGCTGGTCGTGGAGCAACAGCAGCAACAACAACATGATGATCAACATATTAAGGTATATGACGAGGCATTCTCACATCAGTCATGACAACATTGATTTGATCTTCTCTCTTCTTATGGAAATTCCCATAGGACTTCTTCGTACCATTGGAAGATTCAGCAGCCTTAGATACTTTACCATTCTTCATACCTTCTTCTAATCTTTGGCCAATAGTTGCTAGATCTGTAAAACTTGAGGAGACACTCACAGTCATCTTCTCTCAATAGAAAAGGGACAAAGTGTCCATGAACATTCCAGTTAGCTCCTTCTCCGCTAGAGGGGATTCAACTTGGAAAGCTAACTCTCCCCACCGTTGAGCATATTCCTTGAACGACTGTCTCTCATTCTGAGACATATTTTGGAGCTGGCGACGACCCGGATCCATGTCAAGATTATACTTATATTTCTTCATAAAAGCATTGGCAAGATCTTGGAAGCAGTGAACATGTTCTGTTCTAAGTTCATATACCACTTGAGAGAGGCGCCACTCAAACTGTCCTGAAAGCAGTGGATGAACAACTTTTGATTGTTGGTATAAGAAGCCATCCTTTGGAAGCACATGACTAGATGAGCTCTTGGGCAAGAGTGACCCTTGTACTTTACGAACTCGGGAGTTTTGAACTTAGCAGGCATAACAAGACCAGAAACTAGGCACATGTTGTCTGCATCCACATTGAAGAAGTCGGTACCCTCAAAAACTTTAAGTCTTTTATCTATGATCTGAAACTATTCACGGAAAACCTCAGGCTCAACAAAATCTTCATGGTCTTCACCTTGAACATTGGCAGCATTGTACTTATAGAGAGGGTTCTCAAAGGGAGCTAGGGCAGTCTGGGTAACAGTGTGAACCACAGGTCTGGGCTCAGCAAAAATAGGAGCTTAAAAACTGGTCTGGCAATCTGACCAATCATAGCAGTAGATGTAAGAGATGGAGAGTAGTTGTGAGGTAAACCAAACTCTAGCCAAGTTGAAGGCGGCATCTTAACAGGAAGAGGATCAACGTTTGAAACTTCCTGAATGGTAGTCCTTTAAGGTGGCTCTCCTCTGGAAATTAGGACTTGAAGCATCTCGGTGAGCTTGGTCATGCCTGATTTTAAATCATCGGTCTCCATTCGTATTTCTGAATTGTGTACTTCTTGCTCTGACATCCTACGTCTATAGTTAGCTCTAGTCCAATATCAGCGTCGAGAAATCAGCTTGACGACTGAGAGGTGGCGCTGGAAGATAGAGACAACTAGATATGAGTGGCTGGAAAAACTGATGCATTCAATGAATCATGGAAAGATGCAAATGATATACAATGCGATGCAAGGCAGGATGCAAATCACACATAGAAAGATCAAAGGTTCAAGATCACAACATGGAGTATGGGTAAAGAACCAACCATGGGGTGTGTACTAGAGGTAAAGCACCAGCACAAAAAGTTCTAACAAAGTTCCCAGAGTCATCGATAAATCTTTTAGATATTATCAGCTTACACGACTACTCGTGGGCTAATAATATTCCCAAGATAAACTCATCTGGGTTTTGTATCGCATGACAACCATCACAGGTCTACACCTATATAATGACTGCACTACGTCCTAAAAAGGCAAAGAGGGGTGAATGGTAACTAAAGGTCCTCAACTTCACGGATTCTCAGGTCGTAAAAAGTGATGTGAATACGACTACTTGCATCAGACACCAGTAATCCTAAAGGGACCTCCACTAAGCATGGTTATCATATGCTAGACATGTTAGGACTACTCCCAACAGCTAACTATTGATTATACCATAATCCTACCATAGGTGTACGCTCAATTCCGGGTTAGGACTTATCTCACCACTCAAGGTAACAACCCTGCATACAGAAAACCCAAGCACAAACAGATATATACAGATATACAAATATACAGATATACAAGAAAGCAAACATATAACACTAACACAAATACAAACAAGGTGGGCTTAACCCTCTTAGGAGATGGGTCCCCAGTGAAGTCGTCATTTTTGTTGCGGTGAGAATCAAATATCAAGCTATTGAATTAACTTGAATCACAAATCATGAAGTTCACCACCGAGCTTTAATTTATCCAAAGGAAAGGGTAAAGATCGAAGAAAACCCTAAGTGCGCTATGTAACAACACAGCTAAGAGATCTAAGGTTCAGGGGTTGGTTATACCTAGGGAAGGTGTTAGCATCCTAAGTATATGTAGTACTCTACAGGAACCTCTTGTTAGTATTTGTGTTATGCTAAAGTGTACTTACTAAGGAAAAAGTGCTAAGGTAAAGACCTAAAGTATATACAAAGTATGTACAAAAAGTATGCTCGCCAAGACATTGCATCTCGTGCCTACTTGTCCTGATGGGAATGGAATCAGAGCAATCGTAGTTCTCCTTTATAGGGGTGAGGAACTCTTGACTGTGGTCAGGGTTCCAAAGGGAAAGTAAATATCTGCAGTGAGACACCTACATGGAGTACGACGACTCTAATCCTAAGGTTACGTTAAACGAAAAAAGTGTCTGTGGAAGAACACTCACACAGAGTACGATGACTCTAATCCTAAGGCTAGGATGAAGGGTAAGGACCTAAGGTTAGGCTAAGTATGACATGGTAGTCAACAGGGGGAATCCTTTCCTTTGGAACGGGAGTAAGAAACTGAGGGACAAAGAGATGAACCTCCAGTATCAAGTGAAAGAGGAATAGCAATATATACAGTAAATGCTCAGGAAAATCAAACACTCAAAAGATAGAACATTGAAATCAGAATATAACTATAGCCAAAAGCAACAAGAATTAGATCGAACATCAAGAATTAACTAAAATGAAAATGCGAAAAAGGTATGATTAATTTAAAAATTAATAAAATCAAATTAAACAAAAATCAAATTAATTAATTAAAAAAACTAAATCACTAATTAACTAAACCTAACTTAAAAAAAGGTATAATTAAAAACTAATCGATTAAATAAACTAAAACCTAGTTAAAACTAATTAATTAAAATTAACTAACTAAATTCTAATTAAAAAGCTAATTAACTAATTAAACTAAAACCTAGTTACAACTAATTAATTAAAATTAACTAACTAAATTTTAATTAAAAAACTAATTAACTAATTAAACTAAAACCTAGTTATAACTAATTAATTAAAATTAATTAACTACTTTTTAATTAAAAAAGTAATTAACTAATTAAACTAAAACCTAGTTACAACTAATTAATTAAAATTAACTAATTAAATTAAGAAGAATACAGGCTGGAAAGAAAGAATGGGCCAGGAAATGATGAGCCGAGCCCAGAAGGTGAACTGGGCCACACAAAGAGTTGGGGCGTTGGGCTGAAGGCTCACGAGTCGGGTCGATCCACCCTTGACCCGGTTCAAATTTTTAAGAGGGGAATGAGAAAACCCCACGCATCCAAATGGCTGACCTTTCTCCCTTCGTACGAACAACTAACAAAGCCCCTACAAAATCAAATCTAACACTCATGAACAAGAAAACCTCTCGAACAACATTATCATAAGCCAAACGCCTCCCAAATTACGTTCTAAGGCTTCCAACCTCGATCTTTTCAAGTTTCGGTTCGTTTGTGGTGGTTCCACAATGTTGATTCGCCTTAAATTCGGTTATACTCTCAAACCGTTGTTACGAGGGATAAAATGGAAAATGTAAAAGCATCACAGAATCAGCAACTCCTTGATTCCGCATTTCTAGTCCATCTTACCTTCCTTGCGAGAAATAAAAGCAACAAAATGAAAATTGTTTACCGACATCATGACTCAAAACTCGTCTCAACAAAAGTATTTACGAGGCGGCCTAAAACTCTGGTGTGAAATCAGAACTTAAACATGGTAAACTCAAACATGGTAAGCGTACATTCTCGAGGCAAATTTAAAAACACAAAAGACTGCACTTTAGTAACGATGATAGAGTGAGTGGGATTAAGAATGGAAGCGTAAAGAGATACCTCAATTCAATGACAACCGTATTGATGGTAAGCCTTCCTTAATTCTGCTTAATCTTCTCCCTTTGAAACAAATGATGTGGTTTTTGAAAATGAGTTCACAATCGTTGTTGTGGTTTTTTTGAATGAGTTCCCAATCTTTGTTGTTTGATTTTTATTTTACAACAATAGTGACCTAAACTCTTGGCCTAATTTGCAGCTTCATGAAAGTGGGAGTCAAAAGGTTTTCTGATATTTGTAAAAAAAGTTTTTTTTAACAAGTCTTTTGGTATGATTTTCTACGGTCTCCCTCTTCTCTGATCTCCTCGGCACTTCCTTTATGTAAACACACATCGAAACTTCTTAACTAAGTTTTGATGATACCCAAAAATTTTCTAGTAACGTTGATGCATCATTCTCATGGTAGGATATTGGTTAGTGTGTGAGGAAGAGTTATGTAGGTCTTGGATGGTTTTGTCTTTCTTACTGCAGCTCTTTTGCTTTACAGGGTATCCACATGTCTACATTTGATGTAAATCTCTTAAAACTTTGAAGCAGCATTTGTCATGTGGTATGGATACTATGTTGAATTGTTACTGTTAAATTTTGCAGGTTTAAGGAGCAGAATGTTTTTTGTAATTTTGGTGTAAGGCGAGTCTTTGGAATGTTGCTTTGTGGTAGCAAAAGTAACAAAGGTGGTACGACTTTTTGCTGTAGCTTGGTTTTGACTTGACTTGGAGTACAGAGTGTAGGTAGCTTTTGGTCTTGTAGAATTATGAAGTTGTTATTGTTGTTGTAGCAGGATGTAGGAGTGTAGAATGGTACATGCTATTTTGGAGATTTGAGGGTTGTAGTAGAGAGTGCTATATACGCATGATGTTGCAAGATGTACTTTCCCTTTATTATTATTTTTTTGGCACTAACTTGTAATGGGTCTTTCTGGGATAAAAATATTTTTTTTTTTGTAATGGATTTAAGTGATAACATATGGGCTTTGATTATGGATTTGTAAATGATAATGGGTTTGGATGTTGCAAAATGGATTTTTTTTTTTTTTGATTTTGAAATGGTAGTAATATGGATTGAATATTTGGGAGTGGAATAAGACAAAATAAAAGGTGGATAATAATAATAATAGTAAGTGGATAAATGGATAAAAAAATAGAAAATGATTTAGAAATGTGGGTAAAAATGGATTTAAAACAAAATTGGCTAAATGGATGAAATATATATATATATATATATATATATATATATATATATATATAATAAGTGAAAGTGGATATGATGGATTTGATTAATGAAATGACTTTTAATCAGATATGAAACAGAATTTTGAGCTGGATATTGAGATGGATTGGATTTAGAATGGTTACGGGTAAAGGTAACGCGCCTTAGCACCTGAACGACATCTAAAACTTTGAAAATTGAAATCCTCATGGCACAATTCTTGAATTAGACCAAAGAGGATTCCTTAAATCAATCATAGAATGAAATTGATGGAACAATAAATCTGACGAATTCTCCGTTCAATGACGAAAAACCTGGACCACACATTTAGTACACGCACACAAATCAACTGCTTTAACCTTCAAAGGCTCAGTAACCAGACTTCAATGAAACAATCCCCACTTTCCTGGCAAAGACTAGGGTCACATTCAATTGAACTGAAACCCTAATCTTCCAGAATCCTGATTCAAAAACTTTCCAGTCAAACCTCTGATGAACCCTAAACAATGACGCCCTTGTGGCAATTCATAGGAACTAAAATCGTGCCTTGATAAACCTCTGATAAGATCTGTTCATGACAATTGAAAACTCAACACTTCTGTCTTAAACTTGAGTACAAGTAACTGAAGGGGGAAAACTCTGAACGAAGGAAATCCAATTCAACAGGAAACTTCTAACCCCACATCTTTCGAGCTTAAATGGTGGATAACCTATCCAAAACCTTAATCCATTGACCCTTGAAGTCTCCTGAAGTAAACCCTGATTCACAAGTGAAACAAAACAAACAAAACCTAATAAACTGGTTAGTTATGCAATATGATTGACCTAGAATGCTTATGCAAAAGGTCAAATAATCTGAGGGTAAAATTTGGGGTATGACAATCATCAAGAATGCGGGGTAGATAAAACTAGCCCTCCCCAAATTGTGGAAATATGGTTTTCCTCCTTCACAGACATCCTTCCACTATAATTCCACGAGTGATAAATGAGGCGATTGTGGGTGGTAGGTCCTATCCCCATTGGGTGGTTCACCATACCTTCAGGTGACCAGATCCCTTTGGGCACCAAAGCCTATTTCGGGCGAACATCTCATTTCAGGCGCTTGAGCCCCTTTTTAACACCCTTTCCAAACTCCAAATATCTGAGTGAATATACTCAAATGATCTATTAGAATTATACATACCAGTCCCAAATTCCACCGTGTATTTTTTTCCTATTATACAATGATCACGAAGTTCTAGTATGTTTAATTTATCACTACCTAAAAACCATTTCATAGCTAGTTCACCCAAACCTCATTCACTAACATATTCTAATCTCAAATTTCATAGCTTATTTTTATCATGAAATTCTTGATTAACTAACGGTACATTATAAATAACCTAAAACCATCTAAAACACGCAAAACATGCATTTTATATCCTTTTGCAATTATGAATGCACCATGGAAAAGTTTTAACATATCATGTTCAAATTTAGTGTAATGTCCTATATAATTAAACATTATTATAAATAACAACTTTTTCTTGAGTTAATAACATGCCTCACGTAGTTATTAAACATCTTAAGTCCAACTGTCTCAACACTACAAACTTTACAGACTCTATTATTGTATAGTTGAACGACTCCGCCTTCTTTTTGCTCCAAAGTTTCAAAGTATTCATTCCTTGGACACATGTGGTAAAATCATTCAAAGTCCATGATTGAACATTTTTTATATCTCCAAACACGTTACTACTAGCACACTAGCACACATTACTCTCAAAGCCATCCTCATGTTAGTAAACTACATCTGAATTAAATCATCAATGCTCCCTCTTTGGGACAATCCTTCTTAAAGTGACCAATTTTATGACAAATGAAGAATTTGTACTACTACTTGTCAAACCCCTTTAAATTGGACTTAGATATAAATACCCACCCCCTATTTGGTTTCTCCATACTAACTTTCACTATTGAAATATTCAAGCCTTCATTAATATCATCACACTTTAACTTTTTCATCTTAGTTAAATATTTGGTTCTTCTAGTGGAATAGACTTCCTCCAATGTGATAATGTATTTCTTATCATAAAGATGAGCATCCTTAAAATGTTCAAAAGATATACATAATAACCTCAACAAGAATATATGGATGTCATCATCATTAAGTTTTCACCTTAATATTTTGCAAGCCATCAATAATATTGCGAAATTTTGTCAATTTCTCTCCAGTGGATTTATTCTCCACTATTCAAAATGAGAAGAGTTGTTGTTTCAGACATAACCACCGAGTCAAGAACTTAATCGTATACAATGATTCAGATTTGACCCACACCTTCTTTAGAGTCATATCTGTTGCGAATTTCCTTAAATTTATTTATGAGACATAAGATAATGACACTCGTGACCTTATCCACCATCTTAGTCTCCTCTACTTATGTCAGACTTATCGACATCAAAGTTTCACCTTTCACTATTTCTGTGTACTTTTATTGAATCAAGATTGTTTGCATCTTAACTTTCCACAATCCAAAAGCACTGTCTCTAAAAAACTTCTCAATATCTCATTTAAAACTCATAGTGTTCATTTGTAAACATAGAACACTTTTTCCACAATGAAAGTCACTTGTTGTGAAATGATGATCAAATGATCCAAACACATTAAGAAATATGATGCGTAGTATAAAGAACAATGACAACTAATACTAAATAGTCTCAAGCAATAATAATCTACAAACTAATGTGAAAGCAAAACTACAATAATATAAGCAAGATAAAAAAAAATCAACACATAGAAGAGTATTTATCCAATTTGATCCAAAATGATCTACTCTGAGTATTTATTCAATACCAATCAATAGTCATAATTAAAATATTACATGAGTTACAAGAAATTACTTTAACAAGTTCATAACTATACTTTTTAATTTCGATCCAATTGAGACTCAAATCTCTCATCCTCTCAATACATAAATAATTCAATCCTAAGATATTTATAAACCCTTATATTACAATCAAAGATCACTCAAATCCTTAGAGTAAAAATGAAAAAAAAAACTTTTCCTTTGTTGTCTAAATCTTTTGTTTTTAAAATCTTTTAACTCAACAAAAATAGAAAAAAAATATTTAAATATGGTACAAGTTTCAAGGAACTTAACATGCTCTTAACTTTTCAAAATGTATCATTTTAGTTATTTTTGTCTTATTAACAACGGAAAAACTTATAAATCGATTGTTAAATTCGTCACTAATTAAACTACAAAGACTAGCATGATACGTTTTGAAGAGTTATAAAATAAATATAATTTTTTTTTTTAAATTATGGGATCAAAATGAACCATAAGATTAATATATGAAACTAAAAAAAAATATTAAACCTTTTTAATGTTAAATGTAATTCATTGTTTTGATTTGATTTGATATGATTAGATTTGATTTGAATATTTTGGGTCTTTTATGTTTTGGGCTTTTGTAAATCTAAAACTATAAATAGGGTGCCTTGTTTTGTATTCAATCACAACACAACAACAGAACAGATTTCACAGTTGCAGTTAGCAAGTGAAAGTTCAATAAGAAATCCCACAGTTTGTGGGTAACAACTCTCTCCAAATATTTCTTCTCTCATTCTTCTCTTTCTTGTTTGTTATTCTTCTTTTCTTTTGTTGTTCTTGATAATTACTTGTTATTACCATTACTATCATATTGTGGGTTTGTTCGTCAATCTTGAGATCAAGATTGAAGGGAATTCTTCATAGAGTGTGAGGTGAATTTCCAACATCTGGTATCTAGAGCTCCGGTTGAGAGATTCAAGGAAGGAAGATAGTGATGGCGATGAACTATCCGAACGACAACTTTCCGGCGACCCTGCCAATTCTCAAGAAAGACAATTATGAGAATTGGTGCAAGCAGATTAAGGTGATTTTCTGTTATCAAGATCTTTGGGATCTTGTGAAGGACGGAGTAACATCGCTTGGGGAGAACGCAACAGAGGCAGAAAAGGCTGCGCACAAAGAATTGAAGAAGAAGGATTATAAAGAACTCTTTATAATTCATCAATGTGTTGATCCTGATAACTTTGAAAAGGTTAGTGGTGTTGATTCTGCAAAAGAAGCATGGGAGATTCTTGAAAAGTCGTTTAGAGATGCAGAGAAGGTGAAAGAGGTGAGGTTACAAACTCACAAGAGAACCTATGAGTTGCTTCAGATGGAAGACAATGAAAGCATTACAGATTTCTTCACCAGAGTTACAAAGTTGGTGAATCAAATCAAAGTATGTGGAGAAGTGCTGACAACGAAAGCAGTTGTCTCAAAGATTTTGAGATCGTTGGCTCCAAAATTCGACCATGTGGTAGTTGCCATAGAAGAGTCAAAAAATCTATCAGTGTTGACGAAGGAAGAGCTTCAAGGGACTCTTGAGTCTCATGAACAGAGGATGACTGAGAGAGCTGCAGGAAAGTCAAAAGATATGGCTTTGCAGGCGCAGTCAGAAAAGGAGAGAAAAGGCAAAGGTAGCTGGAATGGCAACAAAGGAGGAAACCAATCGAATCAGAAGAAACCTTGGAACCAAGGCAACCAAAGAGGTGGTTTTGCAGGTAAAGGAAGAGGTGGTGGTCGAAAGACAGACAAAAGCCACATTCAATGTTTCAATTGCCAGAAGTATGGTCATTATGCTAGTGATTGTCCAGAAAGGAAGAGAAATCAAGAGACTGATGCAAAGCTGGCGAAACATGAAGAAGAAGAAACGTTGCTAATGGTCACAACAAAAGATGAAGAAAGATTCATAGATCAGTGGTACTTGGACTCAGGATGCTCATCACACATGACTGGAAGGAAAGATTGGTTTGTCAACATGAAGCCCTCGTTGAAGAACACAGTGAAGTTTGCAAATGACAACACTCTAGCAGCTGAAGGTGTTGGTGATGTTCTGATTATGAGGAAAGATGGAAAAAGGTCAACAATCTCCAATGTGTTGTACATACCAGGCATGAAGAGTAATTTGCTCAGTATATGGCAGCTTGTCGAAAAGAACTACAAGGTAGTTGTCGAAGACAAGATGATGAGAGTTCTCGACGCAGGTGGTAGATTAATCTTGAAGGCTTCAATGTCTCATAATGGGACCTTCAAGATTGGACTCAATGTGATGGAGCACAGATGTCTAGCAACTGCAGCCAGCAGAGATGAGTGGTTATGGCATTTTCGACTAGGTCATCTCAACTTTAAAGACATCAGAGAACTGAAGAGAAAAAATATGGTTTCAGGATTACCAGAAATCGACATTCCAAGTGAAGTCTGTGAAGAGTGTGTTCATTCGAAACAACACAAGAATAGCTTCAGCAAGGATGCAGGAAGGAAGTCGAAGGCAATACTTGAAGTCATATACTCTGATGTATGTGGTCCAATCCAGGTGGATTCGATTGGTGGCAATAGATACTTTGTCACGTTTATAGATGATTACAGTCGAAAGCTGTGGACTTACCTCATCAAGAAGAAAAGTGATGTGATTGAGGTATTTTCCAGATTCAAGTCCATGGTCGAAAGACAGAGTGGTCGAAAGCTGAAAATTCTGAGGACTGATGGTGGTGGAGAGTATGTGTCGAAAGAGTTCGATACACTATGTGTAAAAAAGGGATTGTGCATGAGGTGGTGCCACCTTACACTCCACAGCAAAATGGGATTGCAGAACACAAGAAAAGAACCATCATGAATATGGTGAGAAGTATGCTGAATGGAAAGCATCTACCTAAAGAATTATGGGGAGAAGCAGTTCCGACAGCAACATATATATTGAACAGATGTCCGACGAAGAAGCTTGAAGGAATCACACCAGAAGAATGTTGGTCTGGTGTCAAGCCTAGTCTCAGTCACTTGAAGGTGTTTGGATCTATAGCACATAGACATGTGCCAGATCAGTTGAGAAGGAAGCTTGATGATAAGTCGAATCAGATGATCTTGATAGGGTATCATTCGACATGAGGGTACAAGCTGTTCGACCCGATGAATAAGCAGGTAGTGATCAGCAGGGACGTGATCATAGATGAGCTTAAAGAATGGGATTGGACTGAGAATGCCAAGAAGGATTCAGTGAGATTCTCTTGTGAAGAACCAGCCACTGAAGTCGAAATAGAAGCTCGACTAGAACCAGTTGCAGATGAAGCAGGTTCAAGCAGACCTCGACGAACAAGACACATGCCTGCAAGGTTGCAAGAATGTGTAATTACATCAGATGATGTAGTCGATGAAGAGGGTGAGTTGGTACATTATGCTTTTTACGCAGATGTCGAACCAGTCAATGCAGCTGAGGCATTGAAAGATTTGAAGTGGATGAAAGCAATGACTGAAGAGTTGGAGTCCATCGAAGTCAATGATACCTGGTCACTTGTCGAGTTGTCGCAAGGCAAGAAGGCAATTGATGTGAAGTGGGTTTACAAGGTGAAGGTAAATCCTAAAGGAGAAGTAACTCGACACAAGGCGAGACTTGTGGCGAAAGGATTTCTTCAGAAGGAAGGAATCGACTTCGATGAAGTATTCGCACATGTTGCTAGAATCGAAACAATCAGGTTGGTTGTTGGTCTAGCAAATATGAACAACTGGCACACATGTCAGATGGACGTGAAGTGTGCATTCCTTAATGACCCCTTAGACGAAGAAGTTTATGTTGCACAACCAGCTGGGTTTGTGAAACATGGTCGAAGCAAGCACATTGAAATGAGGTTCCATTATCTTCGAGAGCAGGTAGCAGAAGAGAAGATGAAGTTGGAACACTGCAGAACTGAGAATCAGATTGCAAATATCATGACGAAGGGAGTGTAGGTCGAAGCCTTCAGAAAACTAAGAGCCATGATGAATGTAGACAGTTTAGACACAATGAATTAGGTGGTGTGTTAAATGTAATTCATTGTTTTGATTTGATTTGATATGATTAGATTTGATTTGAATATTTTGGGCCTTTTATGTTTTGGGCTTTTGTAAATCTAAAACTATAAATAGGGTGCCTTGCTTTGTATTCAATCACAACACAACAACAGAACAGATTTCACAGTTGCAGTTAGCAAGTGAAAGTTCAATAAGAAATCCCACAGTTTGTGGGTAACAACTCTCTCCAAATATTTCTTCTCTCATTCTTCTCTTTCTTGTTTGTTATTCTTCTTTTCTTTTGTTGTTCTTGATAATTACTTGTTATTACCATTACTATCATATTGTGGGTTTGTTCGTCAATCTTGAGATCAAGATTGAAGGGAATTCTTCATAGAGTGTGAGGTGAATTTCCAACATTTAATTTGTAATTATTATCATCAACATAATATAAGAAATTTCCATAATTAATCAAAGCCATTTTAGCATTCTTACATGTTTACTAAAGAAATTTTGTCAAGGGTACAATCTAAAAGAAACTTCGTCATTTGGTGTAGTTGGTGGTTTGTTGGATTATTTGGTTGAACAGTAATAAAGTCGTTTTTCAAAAATCGATCTTTCGTGTTGTTGAGGTAGCTGATAGGGCCATAGACTTAGCTTGGAATTAGTTTGCTGACCTAGGTGCTGAAGTCTTTTATTGAGCTAATTGGTGTTTAAACTCAATAGATTGTCTTGTGAATCATTGACTTATTTTTATTGTTAGACTTTGATTCTGTTGACATTTTTTGTATTGTTTTATTCCGTTGACATTTTTTGTGTTGTTTTATTTCTCTTTTGTATTGGTTGAATACTCTTTGTACTCCATTTTTAATACATATTTGCTTATAAAAATTATATAAAAAAAACTAAATTCATTTTTTCTAAGAACATGAAAATTAAGAAAAATAATAATGTGAAAGAGATTAAATATGTGAGTATTATTTTGAAACATGATAATAATTTTATAAAAGTGGAGCTCTGACATTGACAACCAAATACACCTTGTGTAATTAATGAAGGAAATTAATTTCTAGAGGTTTCCATTTATTTGTATTGGTGAGACTATTGAAGCTACAGTACTATTAGTACATATATGAATGAAGATGAGTCGAGGACCCACTGCAGGTCCTAGATTTGATCTTGATGCATTGCAATGTGTCACATTTCTTTATTTTCATTAGAGGGTAGTGCGCACGTAAATAAATATGAGTAAGGGGAGATGGCATTTTCACAAAGAGACAGAATCTAGGAATCAAGTCTTTGTCCTTTTTTACTATAAAACAAAAATAATAAAAGATGGGGCCTACTAATGCATGGTTGTCATTTTTGTCGGCATATTTTTCGGATTTATATTATAAATAAATTTTACTTTTTTATATTAAATAATTTATATATTTAATTTATATATAAATTAGATATATTAATTACTGAATGAATTAAAAAATAAAATTTATTTTTAATATAGACAGAGGAAATATAAGATAAGAATTGATTGAAGTTTTTTTAGATTAAATGTTTTCAACAAAGTGTATTTAGATAACTAACATGTTTTTTTTCTTGATTTTATAGCATCATATACATAACTCATTTTATACAAATAGTTAAAATCTTATGCATAACAATATCCTGTGTCTTATATTTATAAATATAATTTTTTAAAAATTGTTTTGTCATTTAAAAAGATTAGCCATGCAATTTGTTGTATGTTTATATTTCATTTATGTAATATTTTTAATATTAATGGGAGATTCATCAAAGTAAGGTTATCTTATGAGATACCACATCTTTGTGATTAAGAATAATCCTTTGTAGGATCTTTAGATTAAATCATGATATTTTTATTGAACAAGAATAATGAATTTAAACTCTTGAAATTGAAGGGACAACTGGTCCCTCACAAGTGACTAATAATAACATTTGTGGAATTTCTTTATTGTTTTAAAAGTCAAGATATTTTTTTTAAAGGAATTTGCGAAAAAATATGCAGACAAAATTGTGTGAATTGTCCTTCTATTTGTGTTTGTTGTGAGTTGTGATCAAGATACTGTTACACTCCAAAATTTGACCAACCATTTATTGCATTTGATTTATGTTTCGATTCATTTCATTTTGCATCCGCATACCGTATACATTGCATTTTTTCAGTCAGATTGACTTTATCGGGATTACAACCCTCTCCTGGCGTTTCAGGCAGTTCATACCAGTTCGAATACGAGGATTTGATTTGAGAATCTGTGCTCTTCCCGGTGTTTTCAGCTCTCGCTGTTGTTTTTGAGGACATTTCGGTGTCCGGTTTTTACCGCTTATTTCGCTATAGTCGCACATCTGTTTTCTAATCGATTTAATTGGTTTCCTTGTATTTTTAGATTTTTTCCTTATTTTCTAAATTTTTTAAATAGATTTTAATAGATTTAATTGATTTTTCTAGATATTAAATGTGTTTTTTTAAATAGTTTTAATAGGGTATTTCTTTTTCTAGAAATTTTTAAATAGATTTTAAATTCTTCTCTTTTTAGAATTTGTTAGATATTAATTGAACTTGTTTAGATATTAATTGAACTTGTTAGAAGTTAATAGATTTAATTCATTAGTAGATTTAATTCTCTTTTAGATATTAATAGGGTTTTTTAGAAATTAATAGATAATTTTTCTAGATTTAATTTCTCCCATTTTAGATTTAATTGATTTGTTTAGAGATTTATAGATAATAGTTCTTTTAGATATTAATAGGATTAATCCTCCTTTTAAGATTTAATTGGATGTTAATTTCATTTTAGAATTTTAATTAGCTGTTAGTTAGCTTTTTAAGATGTTTAATTAGGTTAATTAGCTTTAATTAAGTCTAAATTAGCATTAATTTTTGTTTAGCATTTAATTATGTTAATCATCTTTAGTTAGTCATTTAATTAGCAGAATTAATTCAATTAGTCTTTAATTAGTCTTTAAGTGAGTCAAATTTGTTTTAATTGAGTTGGTTTAAGTCAAGTTGTGGTGGGCCAGATGTCCATGTTTTGGGGGCCCAGGTCCAGTTCGTGCCACTTGGCACTATAAGAAGCTTCCACATGTTCACTCTCTCTCTCTCCACCACCTCACTCTCATGCGCCACCTCACTACCTGCATGGCTGACACGCCACCTCCCACGTGTCTCACCCACGTCTCACCCTCTCCCCTCACCGGCCGACATGCAAGCGCCGAAGATCTTCGACGGAACCTTGCCGGTAACTCCATAACCGTCACCGGAGTCTCGCCGGAATCTGCAATCCTCTCCACCGTGACCTTCATCATCTTCATCGTTTCCCCAGAAAATCTATGAGATCTTCATCATGATCATCGTTTTCCAGAAACCGATCCATAACATTCATCATCTTCTCCGATGTTCATCAGTTTTCTCCGGAATCATCATCCGTTCATCAACAACCTTCGTCAACACAGATTTTTGTCCAGGAAACTTCTTCAAACCTTCATCATTCTCCCCCAATCTTCATATCTTCATCGCTATCATCAAGACTTCCATCACCTTCAAGAACATTCCAGAGAAGCTTCAAACGAACTTCGTATCGATCATCGTCAGCATCGTCAAGAATCTTCATCTATAATCATCAATATCACCTCCAGATCTGAACTCACTCACCGTCATCTGCATGAATGAGTTTCCAGAATTTGTTGAACTTCAACAATAAACCACAGATCTGCCTTCAATGAACACAACTTCCGATTCAACAGACCGTCAACTTCAGATCGGAAGAACACGAGTCATTTCATTTTGAAGAACAAGCTTCAACCACCAAAGCTTCGCATCTCCAGCTTCCAACCTCAAGCCATCGGTCGAAACACAATGACTTCGATCTCCTCGATAAATCTTCGCATCCAACATGAAATGATCTCAGTTGATTGGTTGTTATTTTGTTTTCGTTTCGTTTGAACAGGAGAAGAGTGAAGCTAGGGTAGGAGAAGAGAAGAAGGCAGGGGGTTTGTTTTGGCCAAGTGGAGAAGAAGAAGACGGTGGTGGAGTAAGAGACAAGGTGAATTAGGGTTTCTGGTTGTGGAAGAAGAAAGGGCCTAAGGGATTGAGTGATTGGGCCTTTGGCCCAATCTGTTTTGGATCCATACGCCTCCATTTTCCTTACGCCCCCTTCGTTTTTTTTGCAGCAAGTGGCTGTTGAGCTGGGCCATTGGTGTTTTTGCTGAAGCTTACCCCCGTCGCTATTACTTACACCCTCATTCCCCTTGGTTTTTGTTTATTGTTCTGGATTAGTGTATTGTGGGTTGGGCCCTATTTTTACTGCATTTACACCCTTTTGCAGGCTGTACCCCCCCTTTCCGTTATTTTCCCTTGTATTGGATGTGTGATTGTAATAGAATAGTTTTATTTTCCTATTTTCTTTTAGGATTATAGTTTTATAGTTTAGAATATTATGCATATTTTTACTATAGATTTTAATATAGAATTTATATTCTATTGTTTTTGGAATATTATAGAATATTGCATAGTATAGAAATTTCATTCTATTTTCTTATAGGATATTATTAGAGTTAGATAGATTTTATATGCTATTTTCTATTACGCATTCCCTTATATTTCTTTAGAATATTTTCTAGTAGAAATTAATTGCCGTAATTTAGGAGTAGGATATTATTTCCATTTAGTGTTGGATTTCTCTCCTATTTTCTTTTCTATCTGATTTTATCTTCGATTTTATTCTTGGCTGACCGTGTGACATGATTCAATTGGAGAGGAGAAGATTGGAATGGAGCTTGCGCGCATGTCAGGAGGCAACGGAGCCGCTTCGTTCAACATCGTCTTTCATCTTCAAGTCTTTGTGCAACCGTCGAGTGTTGTGAGCCGTAATAATAGATACGTAGGAAATGACAGTTGAGGGGTTTCCTCTCAATTGTCTAGGATGTCTAGTATGGCACCCTTTGGGTGACATGCGACGCATTCGCTCATACGCCTTAGGTTCTTGCGTGTGTGTCCTGAGTTCCTTCCCGTTTAGGCGTAGGCCTGCTTCCTCTTTGTTCTCGCCCCCGTGCGATCGAAACCCTTTTCTCTCGCATTCAGGCGATCGAGACCCCTTCTCTTGCCCCTGTGCAATCGAGACTTGTTTTCCTGTAGCGTCGAACTACGTTTGCTCTGATCTCTCGTACCAGACGAGAGTACGTAGGCATAGGATGCGATATCCTAGCGAGCTCCCTTCTCCCTTCTCCCTTTTCCCTGTTTTGCTGTAGTCGGCTGAACTACAGCTGCTATGATTTCTCATACCAGACGAGAATATGTAGGCATAGGATGCGATATCCTAGCGAGCACACTAACAACTAACGTCTATGTTCTCTCGCTGCCGTGCGATCGAGACTTTCCCGCTAACGACTAATTTATCCCTTTCTCTTGCCCTAGCGCAATCGAGACTAGACTGTAGTTCTAGAACCCGTAGCTTCCCATACCTTTAAACCCCAACATACTACGTCCGTTCTACTGCAAACAGGTAACGCCTAAGTCTCCGTCGAGCGAGCAGCATACACCTAAACTGCTAGAATGTGTACGCTAGTGTCGTCAACCCTTTCTCTCACCCCTGTGTGATCGAGAACACCCTGTCTAGCCGTAGTTAGCCTGAACTATGTTTGCTCTGATCTTTCATGCTGTGTGAGATTACGTAGGCACGAGATGCGATATCTCGGCGAGCAACTATCCCCCGTAGTTTCCCGAACTACGTTGACTCTGACTTTCCCATTGTACGAGGGAATACGTAGGCATAGAGCGCGATGCTCTATCGAGTCAGTTTCCTTCCGTTTAGCTTTAGCAGCCGTAGATAGATTGTTTTTTCACCCATAGACAAACCAACAAGCGTGGATCCCATCGAGTACGATGGACGTGAGGGGTGCTAATACCTTCCCCTTGCGTAACCGACTCCTGAAACCAGACAATGGTTGCGATGACCTTGTCTTATACCTTTTCGTCAGGTTTTTCTGATCGTTTCCTTTCCCGTTCTAAGGGATAAATAACAAAAGGTGGCGACTCTTCTGTTTTGCCGGCCTCGTTTTTCGCAGTAGTGACAGATACTGAAACTTCTTAATATATATTTTTTGTCTAGGAGGTGTAGGTGTGGATCTCTTGTTACTTTTACATAATCTTATGCTTTCGATTCAGGGTTAATATATATTGAAAAAATATTTCTAAATAATAATTGTATTTTAATAATAATAATAATATTATAACACTCCGCCTTTGAAATATCTATTACGGTGCTCCATCGAAATCTTATCAAGGAGAAACTTATGAGAGCATATATTGCCTCGTTAAAAACTTTATTAGGAAAAATCCATTGGGATAAAAATCTTAATAAGGGAAAAAGAGTACAACATGATGTTCCCCCTCAACATAGCACATATAGTTGACGCATTCCAATATCTCGAAGTTGACGCATTCCAATATTTTGTACATGCTTCTTGAAAATTGATGTAGGAAGCACATTTCTGAAGAGATCTGCCATACTATCAAATGAACGGATATATTGAATATTAATCTCTTCCTTTCTTTCAAGTTCTTGTGTGAATGAGAAGAACTTTGGAGGGATATGCTTGGTTCTGTCACTTTTAATGTAAGCTTCTTTCATCTGGGTAACACATGCAGCATTGTCTTCATACAAAATTGTTGGATTATTATAAATGGGTAAACCAGATGCTCCTTGGACATGTCTAGTTACCGATCGTAACCATCTACATTCTTTGTTTTCTTCATGAAGAGCAATTACTTCAGCATGATTTAAAGAAGTTGCTACAAGTGTTTGCTTTTGTGATCATTGCAGTGTTACCATATGTAAATATATATATCCAGTCTGTGATTTAGCATTATGTGGATCTGACAAATATCCTGCATCTGCATAACCAAGTAAAATTGGTTTTATATTAGAATAAAATAAACCAAGGTCTGATGTACCTGTTCGTCGTGAAAATTGATGAACAAACGCTGGTCTTCCAAATCAAAAAAGATTTGTTTTACTCGTATGATCTACCACACAAATCCTAAGACATGTGCTAGCTGATCTTAAACAAAGTTTGGAAAAACAATGAACACTTCGACAGAGTTCATGATAAAAATAACTCGTTTCAAAAATGTAAATTGAATTTAACATAAGAGATTAAAGTCGAAAGACAGGTAAAAAATGTAGAAAGTAATTTGCGTAAGGAAAAGATAAATTCTTAATGAAAAGACTTATTGAATTGCATTGAAATGTAAAAATGGTGTTGTATTAATGTACATTCTCACGAACTCGTTTCTCTACACGCAGGTACTTTGAGTATATTGAGGAATTTGTACACAATTGAACACACACCAAACCTAATACTAAGACTTACTATTTATACTAATCGAAAATAACTGCCATCAACGGCCAACAAACTAGATCAAGACAAGTGGCGTTCTGCATGTCTTCGACTCTTGGAAGCGCTCTACATGTCTTCTTTGAGGAATGGATAAGAGCGAACATTACCTCCTTTATTTGAATTCGAATCTTCCTGTCGAAATGCCTTCAGTAGCACCTCTGTCGAATCACATTTCTCAATTGTTAGGAAATATTTCTAAGTCCATAAAATAGTTCCTCCTTGCAAAGGGACGCTTTCGACTCACACTCCAAAAATTTAGTTCTAGTCGAAGTCATCTGATTTCTTCAGAAACTCTATTGCTTCCTTTTAATCCAATTCAGGCATCGAAATTTAGAGCCAAAAAATTGCCTCCAAAAAAATATCATTTTCGACATCACTGAAGAAAAAGGCATTTTTTTATAATGTCATTCGACGCCTCAAATGACTCTTGCATGAATTTGATCTCTATCACTATTTCAGAAAACCCATGATGTCATGACCATCATAGCGGTTTCTGAAACGTCTTATCAATGCGTGCAAAAATCTATAGCCATCACCACACTTTTTAGACTCTAGGAGATCATGGGACTATGCATTAACTGCCAACGTTTCATCAAACAGCCATGGTGGAACACGTGTCCCACTAACCATTAGTTATTTTAAAGTTGATTTGAAGTCCTTAAACTTCCACAAGCTTATAAATAGCTCCATACTTAGCCATTTTCACTTTTTACACTTCTAAAAAAATCTCAAGCATTTTCTTCTCTCTTCACCTTTCAAATCTTCAAAGAAAATACCTAAATTTCTTCAACCTTCAACAATGGCGTCTTCAAGCACCAACATCAAAGACTCCAAAAAAGGCCAAAAATCCAAAGACCTAAAGAAGATCTCTCAGCTTCCTCCCTTTGACACACTTTCAGGGCCAAAGATGGTGGGAAACCAACAGTTCATTCTTGAGCTTCTTGAGGAAGAAAAGAGAAAAATCTATGAATCTTATGTACTTGTTCCTGTTATTGTTTCTGGTAAACGACATGCATTATATAGTCATTTACTTGCTCTTAGCTTTGATCATAACAAATATAGGGACGTTTTTCCTTCTTATCACAAATCCAAACCCATAGGGCAAGCCAATAAATCTAAGGTTGAAAAATCCTCTTCTGATGCAGTAGCGTTGAATAACATGGACTTAAGTTATATGAATAATAGCTTTAAAGTCTTTCGAGCAACGTCATTCTTTAAGGAATCTGATGACTATATGAACTGGTTAGAAAAGTTAGAAAAACTTAAGTCCCAAACCTGGAAGAACATTGGAATCTATGACCTGATCATGCTGTCGAAGAAGGGTCTCAATCATTGTTCAACCATGTTCTCTCTTCTCTGTATTTCTAGGATAGCACCCATTATACCTTCTATCTCCCTTGTGGGATGATGACTCCCACACTATTTGACATAGCCGCTATCACAGGGCTCAAATTTACTGGAAGCACTTATGACCTAGACCTAGAATCTGATGACTCAATAGGTTTTGCATCCGCTAAGGCTACATATTCACATTTCATAACACATTACTATGACTAAATAATTGATGATGTCTCAGATAGAGAACATATAGCCTTCTTGACCTTATGGCTATCTCATTGTATCTCCTACTCGAAATCCCTCCAAGTAGATAGAAGATATCTTACTCTGGCCACTCAGCTTCATAAAGGCCATGATGTCTGTCTAAGCAAAATGATTTTAGGGAATCTTTACGAATCTCTAAGTGAAGGAGTGGCTCAACTCAAAGATTTAGGAGAATAAGGGAACCTCTTGCCATCTGGCCCCTTTTGTCTGCTACAACTCTAGCTGAACACATCATTCGAAGCCAGTCTTCCCAACAAGAATCCCATAGATGAAGTCGTTGAAGAAATCAAGAATAGAATAGTCGAAGGGACTCGTTTGGTCAAGCTTACTCCTAGTGAAGAAGGACAATCTCTCAGGACAACATTCTTGAGCTATGTCGATGTTTGCCAAACTTCATGAATTCACATCGAGCATGGCTCCCTTTGCTACAAGGAAGTACGACCCTGAGTGGTTCATAAGATCATTTCCAGCCCCAACCAAAGCTCAAGAAGCAGAGTCTTTACTGATCTGGGAGGCCTTTTTTATTCCAAGATTGTTAACCCTTCGACTAAATCTACTGAAGTTTCAAGTGACTCTGATTGCTTACCAACCAAAATTAATTGCTCGATAATTTAGGTTGGTCTAAGCCCTTCCCAAGTGTCTCTTTGAGAAGAAAGATGCTCTTCTTCTTCATCATATTAAATATACTAAGGAGATGACTTCGACACAACTTGCTCGCTATGCTGACAAGGCTCAACTCATCCCCACTAGCTTCAAACCAAGTTTTCTTTGCACCCAAGAATTCAGAAACTGGTGGTCAAAATATTATGTTGAGGAGTTCTTCGATGCTCCTTCATTCACTCAACTTATTAACCAAGTTTTCCTCTCTGTGCAGGAGAAGACCAAGAAAGGTATTTCAACACATTAAAGAAATCCAAGCAATGGAGAGTTCGCGATGCAACTGTTATGCTGAAGGAAAAGTTTATAAAGAAAATGGAGAGTTTACAACTCCCTTCGTTTGTTCCTCCTATGGAACAATACGCAATGGCTTTCAACAAGTTTCCTCCCAAATTTCCTCGACTGCCAACTGTTGACTTTGGAGTGGCCCTTGCCCCTCCATTTCCAGACTGGTTTATCTGTGGGGATTCTATAAAAATCCTTCGCCAACAATCGAAACCGAAGGCTCAGCGGGTGGTTTCAACTAAGTATACTTTAGAGAGTTCCAAAGGGCCTCTTTATATCAGTATCGAAGATGTTCGCATCGAGTCCTAAATATATGAAGGTGTAGAATGAGAGGTTTTCGAACTAGATTTCTCTTATTCGATTTTTCTCATCTTACTTGCAATAACTTGTTTAGATTTCAGCTACCAAAGTTGCACCCAAGAAGAAAAAGAAAAATGAAGAGAAGACAGAAGAAACCATCCCAATTGTTAAGATAATTTTTCTTACTCATTTCTTCTTTACTGCATAATATCATGTTGTCTAACACTTTGAATCTTTTCTCCTCATAGCTCTTGAAGATCACCCCCTACTCCAAAAAAGCAGAAACCAAAAGGAGCTTCCAGCCATATAATAATTGGATCGGATGAGGAAGATCAATCTCCTGCTGAAGAGCAGGCCCTTAAAAGGAGGAGGAAACTGGCCAAAATAACTGAAGCTTTTAGTCAACCAAAAACAAAGGCTGGTAGGATCTCGACGAAGGCATCCCTTGCTTGCAATATTCTGGAGCCTACCCCTAAGGAATTGGCGAAGATAGCTTTAGGGAAAACTGAGAGTGACAACTCCAGTCCTAGGGCTGATGATCCTAAGGTAATTATTTCGCCTAGAACCTCGTAATTTTCTTCACCATCTATCCTTCTAATTCTTTGACTTTTTTTCTTAGGTTACCTCCGATGTTAGAGGACAACCTATTGTTGCACCCCAAAATTTGACCAACATTTATTTACCCATCAAGAGTTGTATGAGAATTTGAAGCTAGCCAAGAGGGTTATTCAAAGGCTCAAAGGTTGATATCTTTGTCAGAAAACTCAAGAGATCCTCAGAGAGATTGGTTGAAACCAAGGTTGTGTGTCTCATAACTTGAGAGTTGTGGGAGCCTCTCAGATGATTCTGAGACTATGAGGATGGACTTGAAGCTTTGAGAAAGCTTGTGAGATGTATTGAAAGCCATCATGAAGCCTAGAGAGGTCATTGTACAAGAATTCAGAAGATTCAGCCATGAGTGGTGGAATTAGGGTTTGACTGGGTCAACCCTAGGTCAACTGATGATTTGGAGAGGGTTGAGACCTAATCCAAGAGCCATGTAATCATGGAATGATGTATTGAGATGCTATACGGATGATTCCTAGACCAACTCATCATGATTGAGGAGTTTGAGAAGTTTTAAGCTAGGGTTTCTAAGGCTTGACAGTGTAAAATCCCCTAGTTTGATCCCTATCTTCAAGGCAGTTTAGCTCAAGATGTGATTGTCATCTCATCTTCCCCACAACATGAATGTTGTAGAGCTTGTTCTTAGCTTTAATTTGAGTACTATAAGTCCTTGATAGGATTTGTAGAGCTCAAGTTATGACTTTGACAAATTACAGGTCATCTGAGGTATGTGAATCTGGGTCCTTGAAAGTCACCCAACTTGCATCCAACTTTTGCCCTAGTAGGATGATTCCTATGGATTCTTGGTCAACATTAATGTTGTAGAGAATCTTCTTATCTTTCTAGATAGTACTATAAGTCCTTGATAGGATTTGTAGAACTCAACTTATGGCTTTGACAAGTCAAGGGCATTTTGGTCATTTGGAGGTTATAGGTCATTTCAAGCATAAGGCCATATCTCCTATTTCCAAGCTTCAAATGGAAAAATCTTCAACATCAAACTTGCTTAGAATTATGTTTTAAGGCTGTTAGGGAGGTCATGAGATGTTGAAAGGCTTGTATCAAAAAAGTGATAAAAATGGCCTAAAATGGAGGCATAAGTTAATTAAGGTGAAATTGAAAATTGGAAATCACAAGTTATAAATCCAAACCATGTCATATAATAGGTCATTTTGAATCCAAATGACATTCTAAGAACAATGGTTCAGCCACAATTTTGATTTGACGCTTGGATCATAGGGCTTCTTTGGAAATGGCTTACTTGCATATTAAGGTACCAAAGCAAAACTCAAAAGAACTCAATGTACAAGTTGGTTATGCATTGTAAATCATCATAAATCTCATATGGGGAGAATTTCAAGTCAGTTACAAATGTTACAAGAAGCTTGGCATGAGATAGCATGTAAGGAGAATTGAAATCAAAATGTCATGACATGAAAAGTTCAATTTCTCATTGGATGATCCTAGATGGTTCTAGAGGATTCTAAACCACTCTATATAACATGTGTAACTTGCTCAGATGCAAGGTTGGTGAGAATTGGTGCAGAGAAGAGAGAGTGAGATCAAGAATCTTCCATTGCAAGTCAAGTTTCATTTCTTCATTCTTCTTCATTTCCATTCATTCTTTCTATTCAAACACATTCCATACATCATAGTGAAGCTGTGCAGATTGAATTGAGATCAAATCCATGGTGAATTGAAGAGTTGGTGATTCAACTTTCAAGGAAGCAAGTCAGAATCGAATTCTGAGATTGAAGCCTCCTCTATCAAAATTGTTGCAAACAGTAGCAAGATTGGCATCTAGGGAAACTTTCTGAAGAGTTTCAAGGTCTGAATTGGAGGATTTCATCATCTGTTCATCAAGATTAACCAGGTTTGCAAATTCTTTCCTACACCATGTTTTAGGCATAATTAGGTTAGTTTGTTAGTGTAGATTGGTTAGAGACCAATAGGAGATGGATTTTGGAAAGTTAGAAAACAATTGGTGAAGATTGGATAGTGGACACCATTTCTGTTTGACCTTGTATCTTGCTGAATATTGAGGGATAGGCTTTGTTTAATAGCAAGAAATGTTCAGGGAAGCATGATGATGAGATTAGGACCATTAATTTTGAGAATTGTTGAGATTGGTTCTTGATCAATAATTTGAAGTTGCTATCGGGTTTCGTGTTAGAGGAAGTTTCAATGGAGTTTGAGATTATGATTGTGTTCAGCATGAAAAATGGAGCATGTTAGGGTTTTAAACTTTGAGTTTTGATGGAGAAATGAGAGAGCACGAGTTGAGGAAGATGAAGCTTCATGTTCTGCATTTCCATGGAGGTTCCTTAGAACCCTAGCTGAAGGTTGAAGATGGCCTCTCAGCCATTAGATCAAGCAAGACTGGTTAACTGAGAACTGGATCTGAGGGCCACGATTCAATTGCATTTTGGGAGGGAATTCTGAGAAGTGAAACGCACCGTTTCATTAAACGGTGGTCTCTTGGGCTTTAGTGAAGTTTGATACCCACACCCCCAGTCAAGGCCCATCCAAGTTTTACACTGATTTCCACTTCTATTTGCACCATAGTTTTTTCATTTTCTTTAGGTTTTATTAATTGATTTTCTGATTAAATATTGGGCCCAGCGCGCTTTACTTTCTGAACCCCCCATTCTGGGCCCATGCGTGTATTGAACTGGATCTGTTTGCTAGCTGCATCCTGTCTCTTAATATTTCATTTTTATTTTCTTCCATTTTATTTCAACCTTGGAAAAATCATATAAATTTGAAAATTAATGATTTTTAAATGGGAATTTTTTCTCCCTTTTCATCTTTTTGTCAAGAAAAATATCAAATAAAAATATTTTCCTTTCATGCATTTTTAGTATTTTTTGTGTATTTTCTACTTTTATTGCATTTTATTTCTTTTATGTTGATCCATGAATTTGTAGAATTTTGTTTATGTAGTTCCCTTAATATTTTTAGTCCATTATTTTTAGGATAGTTAGATTAGGACTTTAGCTTCCACCTGGATTTATTCCATAATTTTGTGATTAATTTTAGGATAGTTTTGTTTAGATGACATTAGGTTGTGTAGAATTAGGTCAAACTTCAACATAGGTCCATAATAACACTAGAATTTTGGGTTTTTAGGACAAGTTAGACTATGGGACATATAAGGGTATTAAGGGTAGGTATGTAGGATCCCTTAGAAATTATATTAGGATTTAATATAGTAGTATACTATTTTTAGATGATTTTTGTAGTTGATGATTGTTTGTGTTGCCCTTGTGGGCTTGAATTGTTGTTTGCTTTGCTTTGTGGGCTTGGAGAGCTTGGTATTGTTCTAAGGAGCATTGAGGAGCATAGTAGAAGAATTGAAGATTGATTGAGGAGCTTGAGAGCTTGATCTTATTTGTTTGCTTGTTTGTTTTCAGGGTTAGGGATTAGGAAGAGTTTAGACTTAGATGGCTTCTTTCTTAAACATGGATGGTATCTTTCACCTTTATTCCTCCCTATGATTCAAAGTCCTTCCATGGTATACACCTCTCTCCTTTGGATGGATAAGTGAGGTACCTAGGGAGTAGAACTTTTGAGGGAACCATTCCTTTGATGTTGAACCCTTATGGGTCACCTTTGGTGGTCAGTAAGCAGTTCAATATCCCCAGCTTATCCAGTAAGTGATTTCCTCTGGTTTGATTATCTTGAGAGATGTTGAGCTTGAGTTTGAAGATGAAGACTTCAATGAAGAGTGTTGAAGAGGATGAATCCTTGAGTATTGCCATTCCAGCTTAAGCTTGAAGAGCAACAAGAGCAAGTTGATACTTGAAGATCCCTGATTGATAGTGAAGCCTGAAGGTGGAGCTGATCAAGAAGCTGAAGCTTAAAGGAGAAGATAAGTTGAAACTTATGTTGAAGGGTTGAAACCTGGAAAAGATATTTGTCAAGAGTATTTGGAAGTCTGAAGACTGCATTGCTGTTGGAAGAGCTGAAGCTTGGGAGTTGAGAGAGGAGTTGATCTGCTTTCTCTTCTTTTTCTTTTCTGTATTGATGTGTTTTGCTTGACTTGCTTGATGCATTAGAATAAGCTCATATCTAGAATAAGTAGAATCTAGGAGCATGATTGCACTAGAGGTTGAGTTGCTACCTTTGCTTGTATTGTTACTGTGTGGCTTTGCTTGCGGGTACTCGGTAGAGCCCAGCTCCCTTGCCCATGTGGTTTGTTTGCCTGATGGCATGTTATTTCATTTTATCTGTATGATTGCAGTTTACTGTATTTTTGCTTGATAGCATGATGTTGTTTATATTTCAGTATGATTACTGTTATCCATTCTGGCCTGAGGTTGAGATGAGCTTGTGGAGGCTGAAGCCCCACACACATTTCCTCCCTCACTTGCATTGCATGCATTCTACTGTTAAGCTGATGCTTTGTCTGTTTTGGTGTATCATTGACATGATCCCTTAGGACTCTCATTTCTTTTGATAAGGATTTGATGATAGAATCTTAGGTTGAAACCTATGCATGACAACTTCTAGGAGTTCCCTGTTCAAACCTCAACCATAGGATGAATCCATGGCATGACAACAGTAGGACTTGATAGTCTCCCTCCTAGTTGGGCCCGTTCTCTTCTCATCTCAAAACAGTTTAAGATACAGTAATCATGAATGATTTCTTTCGTACGTTACGAGCCTTAAGCTATCTGAGAAAGGATTGTGGGAGAGTTTCTTTTCCACAGTCTGGATGTTTAGTATGGTACCCTTTGGGTGACATGCGACACATTCACTCTCAGGTCATAGACTCTAGTGCGGTTGAAATCGCAAACACAATAAAAAACACTTCTTTCATAAAAGACAGGAAATAAACCGTAGTTTCCCGAACTACGTAAGCTCTGATCTCTCATGCCTGTTGAGAGTATGTAGGCATAGGATGGTGATGTCTTGGCGAGCTACCTTCCCCCATAACCCGTCGTAGGCCGAACTACGTTGACTCTGATTTCTCATGCTCTGATGAGAATACGTAGGCATAAAGCGCGATGCTTTACCGAGTCATTTTTCTTTTCTTTTTCAGCCAGCCTTGATAGGTAGATAGAATAAAACCAACCCGTCCAAGTAAACACAACAAGCGAGGATCCCGTCGAGTACGACGGACGTGAGGGGTGCTAATACCTTCCCCTTGCGTAACCGACTCCCGAATCCAGACAACGGTTGCGACGACCTTGTCTTACCCTTTTTTCGTTAGGTTTTTTCCGATCATTTCCTTTCCCGCACCGAGGGATAAATAACGAAAGGTGGCGACTCTTCTGTTTTGCCGACACCTTATTTTCGCGCAAACGACAGCTGGCGACTCTGCTGGGGACTCCAACGGTTCCCTGCGAGAGTCAATCCTAACGCTTGTATGTTTACTTGTTGGGTTGCGTTTATTTATCGCATTTTACTCCTCGCACTTTATTTCCCGCATTTTATTTTCAGTATAATATGATTATTTGTGCTGTTGTGGGATGGGAGTTCTGATGAGTGAGAAGCCAGACCCAGGCTTGAGTGCACTATAGACTTAGAGCGGAAATTAGTGGGCGCGTTCTTGCTTTGTAGGCACTAGTGTCTCATGAAATCCACGCTCAGACGAGGTCCATCCGGTTGGCTTCTCTTTCAACCCTTTGGGTTGAGACGGTTGCTGGTTTGGTGGATTGTCGACTCTGGGGACCGATCATTTGTGATTCAGCCGAGTGAGGCCGCTTCATGAGCTGGTGATGCCACACCTTCTGGGTATCGTATCACCCCTCTTGAATGTCTGTGACGCTGATGAACGCATAGGATGCCGAACTTGAGTCAGTTTAGGTCCATACCTGTGAGCAGGGTTGGGTTTATTGCAGGAAACCGTGACCTTCAGACCACCTGGTTTTCTTGACAGTGAATCAGTTTTGTTGGTACCGGGGTTTCTCAGTTGCAGATTTGTCTGTTCTTGATAGAGCAGGTTTTGATCAGAGGATCTTATCATCAGGTGTATATTTGTTCTTGATAGAGCAGGTTTTGATCAGAGGATCTTATCATCAGATGTGTATTTGTTCTAGATAGAGCAGAGTTTTCATCATCAGATGTTTGTTCTTGATAGAGCAGATTTTTGAGTGGGGTCTGAAGATCTCATCAGCAGATGTTGTTTGTTCTTGATAGAGCAGATTTTTGAGTGGGGTCTGAAGATCTCATCAGCAGCTGTATGTTTGTTCTTGATAGAGCAGATTTTTGATCGGGGCCTGAAGACCTCGTCAGCAGATATTTCTTGATCCTACATCTGAGGTCCTTATTATCAGACATTTGTTCTTGACAGAGCAGAATTATGATCCTGTGTATATGGTCCTATTAGATGGTTGTTCTTGGCAGATCAGATTTGTGGTCCGATACCAGGGTTTCTTCTCATCAGTTACAGTGGTTGTTCTTGATAGAGCAAGATTATGGTTGTGTTGATACAGAATCTCCACAGCAGCAGTTGCTTTGGCCTCCTATTGCATGATTGCATTTTGCATTAGTTTGCATATTCATTTGCATTTCATTAACGTGTGTCTGTGTTGCAGGTACCGTTTTCCCCGATCCAGGATTTCTTGCCTCCTATTGTATTGTTATGGGCTCTCTGAGGAAGACCGTGGCTTACAAGTTCCCTACCCCTGATGTGGTTAAGCTGACTGGTTTGATAGCTCTAGCAGATGATTCTGTGAAGGATGAGTTCAGAAAATCTTACGGCAGGTTGCTCAGTTTGGTTCATAAGCCTTCTGTGTTTGAGTTGAATGGGTTGCACGCTCTGCTGCAGTTCTACGACCCTCCGCTGAGATGTTTCACTTTTCAGGACTTTGTTCTCGCACCTACGCTGGAAGAGTATGCTGATTTGCTAGGTGTGCCTATCAAGAGGCAGATGCCTTTTGTCCACATGGATGCTGAGCCTGATCTGGCTGGTTTAGCTCCTTCACTTCATCTGGACGCCTCCGAGTTAGTATTGACTAGTTGGAACAAGGTTCCTGGGTTCTCCTTGCAGTTTCTAGTGGGTAAGGCTCAGCAGTGTGCCAAAGACGGATGTTGGGTCGCGTTCAATGCCATCCTCGCTCTATGCATATATGGCATCATCCTGTTCCCTAACATGCCCGATTTTGTATACTTTGATGTGTTTCATATCTTTGCTTCAGGGAATCCAGTCCCTACCTTGATAGGAGATGTCTATCATTAAGTCCACTACAAAAACGAGAACAGGAGTGGGAAGAATGTCTCGTGCTACGTACCCTTGCTGTACAAATGGCTTGATAGTCATCTGCCCAAGAGGGGTCCTTTTGTCCTGTCTGCAGCCACGGCTGAGTGGCCCGAGCGTCTGATGAGTTTATCTGCAGAGGATATTGACTGGTTCGACAGAGATAGGTTGGGTACTGAGGTGATCTTCAGTTGCAGTGGATTTCCAAATGTGCCTTTGATAGGTAGGAAGGGCTGTATAAACTACAATCCGTCGTTGCTGGTTCAACAGTTCGCGTATGCTTTGAGAACTCCGCCGAAGGATGAAGAGGTACAGGAATCTTTGTACCTCACTGGTATTCTAGAGGGGGATCTGTTGTCCAAGCTTCAGCGCGCGTGGAATGGTATCAGTAAGCGAGGAAAGCCATTGCTGGGAAAAAGCAACAATCAAGCCTACCCTCCGTATTTGACTTGGATCAGAGCCAGGGCCGATGCTATAGGGATGCCGTTTCCTCAGGCCAAGCCAGAAAGTCCTCCAATGATCGAAGAGCCTACTACTGTGCCCGTTCAGCAGCATAATCAGGTGTTAGCTGAGCGGGATGAATTGAAGCGGGCGAACAAAGAACTGGAGAAGGAATTAGCTCAGCTCCGAAGCGAGAGGAACGAAGCCGTTCATTCTTTCAAAAGGCAAACAGAGTTGGTGAACCAGCTGGGGACAGACCTGACTAAGCAGATAGCCGAGCGTGAACGCATGGGTCAAGACTTCAAAGCTATCAACGACGTACTGGCTACGAAGAAGTAGCACTTGGACGCGGCATATCGGAGGATATCCAAGTTCAACCAGCACTGGAAGGCTTCCCTGGTCACCAGGAAAGAGCGGGAGGATAAGCTGATGCTGCAGATCTCCAAGCTGGAAGCCCAGGTGAAGGGCAGTGAGAAAAGGTTTGATGAGGAAACCGCCCGCAGATACGCCGCCGAAGGCCAGCTCAACAAAGCTCTCGCTAACCTGAAGGAGCGCAAGCTGACATTTGAGTCCAAGAAGCGGAAGTTAGAAGATTGCTTCGGCGAAGGAGCATGGGAAAGTTCGGTCGAGGGACTTCAGTATACCATTGTGCAGAGGAAATTACTCGTCGAGGGGTTGCTCACTCTGCCAGATCATCTAGAGACGAAGGAGTTGTTAGAAGAGTATCACGCCCGTGGCCATACTTGACTATTTGTATTCCTTTTGTTTTGATCGTTGTTGTATGCTGACCATCACCAGGCTTGTTGGCTGAGGTCACGCTGTTGACTCATCTTGTACTCGCTGATGCTATGTACTACCTTGACATGCTTTCTTTATATATGAGATTGTTGTTTCCATGATTGGACTCGGACTTCTTCTTCTTATTATTATCAGCACTGGCACTCAGGCACTAGGATCGGGGGAAATCTCCCAAACACACAAACACACGCATGCATTTGCATGAAGCATTTGCATGGCGAGCATTTTGTTGTTTTTCCTAACCCTTCTGTGTTTAAACAGGTTTTTCAGGTTTACAGGTCCCAGGCTATTTCCGGTGGTTCCAGGATTGATCAGAGACTAATTCACCGTTATCCGACTATAGCTAATCAGACCAGGATCATGGATCAAGTGCAAACAGATGTTCAGGAGCTCCGCGAGATGATGGATCGCTTCATGGAACTCATGCAAGTGGTCGCCAATGGCCAGGACCAGCTCAGGACTTTGGTTCAGCCTTTGATCTCCAGGGTTGATAGCAACGGCATACTCCATGGCAGGGCCGTGCCTACTCCTCCACCAGTTGATACTCCGCAGAATGGTGTCCCCGTGGCCGGGGGCAATGGCAGTGCTAATGGCAATGTGATGGCCAACATCGGACTCAATACGACGGGCGTCGGTAATGGGAGTCTGGGAGCTAATGTCAACATCGGGCCGGGCAACGGCAATGCAGGCGTCAGGAATCTGTTGGTGCCTCAACCATGGCTTGAGGATCATCAGGATGATGTGTTCTCTCAAAGAGGTGCTGAATGCTGAAGCGCGGCTCAGATTCAAAGCACTTGAAGATAAAATGAGAGATATTGAGAATCAGAATACTTTGGGCGTTGATACGTCCAAGCTGGGATTAATTGCTGATTTCAAGGTACCTCCTAAGTTCAGGGTGCCTGACTTTGAGAAATATAAGGGCACCACTTGCCCTCGTGTCCACCTTAGATCGTACTACAGGAAGATGTCTGCCTATTCCGAAGACGAAAAGTTGCTGATGCACTTCTTCCAAGACAGTCTTTCCGGGCCATCCCTCGAGTGGTACATGGGTTTGGAGCCCACTAGCATGCACACATGGAAGGATCTCGCTGAAGCGTTTGTCCACCATTACCAGTATAATAGCGACTTGGCCCCGAACCGGGTCCAGCTCCAGAACCTGTCGCAGAGGAATAATGAAGGATTTAAGGAGTACGCCCAGCGGTGGCGTGAGTTGGCAGCTCGGGTTCAACCGCCGATGGTCGAACGCGAGCTCGTGCAAATGTTTGTAGCTACCCTCCCGGGGGTTTACTATGAAAAGTTAGTCAGCGGTATGTCTAGGACGTTCTCAGCTCTCATTATCATGGGTGAGCATGTCGAGAATGGAATCAAGATCGGGAAAATTCAAGGTGAATCATCCTCAGCTGGAGGAGGTGGAAAGAAACCTTATGCTGGTAAACGACGAGAAGGAGAAGCGAGCGTTGTGACCAACGCTCGAAGGAAGGGCAAAGGCCCTCAGCAGCAAATAGCCAGTATAAATATCCCAGCAGCCCCGCAGCAGCAGCAGCAACAATCGAATCAACAGGGATATAGAAAGTACCAGAATCGGGCATCTTTGGCAAACCGTCACTTCGAAGCACCACCCATGTCGTACGCGCAGCTCTTGCAGACTTTGCTTCAGCTTCAGTTGGTCCAGAAGAGGATGATGGCTCCCTTGACAGGGGCACCTCCACCAGGGTACGACGCAAATTACACTTGCGACTTCCACTCAGGGGCATCAGGCCACACAATCGAGAACTGCAAAGCCTTCAAGCATAAGGTGCAGGACCTGGTAGATGCCAAGATCATTAACTTCTCCGATAATGTGCCCAATGTTACGAAGAATCCTATGCCGAATCATAGGGGAGACGGAGTAAACGCCATTATCAAAGAAGAGAGTGCAGATCTGTTGACTGATGTCAGAGACCTAAAGACGCCGCTTAGCTTCGTTAAAGCTAAGTTGCTGAAGAGAGGGTTCTTTCCAGGATGCGGAGAACTATGCATGGACTGTGCTACACATTCTGATGGATGTGAGCAGTTGGTTGAAGGAATTCAAAGTCTGATGACTGAAGGGATTCTGCAGTTTAGCCGGAGGGCTGAAAATGTATCAGGAGAGGTAGTGTTGAAGCAGCCCGATGAAGTCGCCACCATCACCATCCCTCGCCGGCCAATAACCATTTCTGCGCCCAGGCCGCCCACAATCACTATTAACAAAGCTAGGCCAATACCCTTCGAGAGCACTAACGCCGTTCCGTGGCATTACGGGGCTGAAGTCTATTGCAACGGACAAAGGTTGAAGCTGGAACCGTATGGGTCGACTGTGGAGAATCTCGTAGGAATCAGTGGTATTACTCGCAGTGGAAGAGTGTTTGCACCGCCGGAGGTCGTGGCAGATAAAGCGGTCAAAGCTGATACGGCTGATAAGGGTAAAAGCAAAGTCGTCGAAGAAGTCCCGTGTGGGGTAGAGAAAGATTTGCTTGTCAAAGATGCCGAGGAGTTTATGCGGTTAATCAAGAAGAGCGACTACAAGATTGTAGACCATCTCCATCAGACGCCCTCGAAAATTTCTATTCTCAACTTGTTGCTGTGCTCTGAAGCGCACCGCAACGCGCTGCTAAAGGTATTGAACGCTGCCTACGTACCGCAAGAGATATCAGTGAATCAGCTAGAAGAGGTGGTGGCCCACGTTAATGCTGGCAATGGGCTAGGTTTCACAGACTTAGAGCTGACACCAAAAGGAAGGAATCACAATAGCGCCCTGCACATCTCGATCGAGTGTAGGGGCACAATCATGTCGCACGTGCTGGTGGACACGAGTTCGTCGCTTAATGTGCTTCCGAATAAGGCCTTAATGAAGTTGGATACTCGTGGAGTGATCTGCACACCCAGCGATCTGGTGGTGAAAGCATTCGACGGGACTAAACGCCACGTTTTTGGGGAGGTGACCCTGCCGGTCCAAGTCGGTCCGGAAACGTTCGACACGGTCTTTTATATTATGGACATCATGCCTGCCTACAGTTGCCTCTTGGGCCGGCCATGGATCCATGCTGCTGGTACCGTGACCTCCACGTTGCACCAAAAGCTCAAATATGCTGTCGGAGGAAGCATAGTAACCGTGTGTGGCGAGGAGGACATAATGGTGAGCCATTTGTCGTCCTTCAAGTATGTGGAAATGGATGGCGAAATCCATGAGACTCTTTGTCAAGCGTTCGAGGCTGTCAAAGTGAAAGAGGTAGCTCCTGTAGTCACAGAAAAGCCAAAGATGAATCTCTCCTCTTTCAAAGAAGCTCGGGCCGTCGTCCAAGCTGGATCTACCCCAGGCTGGGGCATATTTTGGAGATACCGAACAAGCAGGATAAGTTTGGGTTGGGGTATTCTCCTGGAGCTGAAGCTTCTTCTTCTTCGTCTAGCAGTGCGTCTCGAGGTAAGGGGCCGATCCTATTTACCAGCGGCGGATTGATTTTCGAAAGCATCAACGCGGCGTCTGTGGACAGCGGGGATATCGATTATGACCTCGACTCTTGGATTCAGCCAAGCAAGTCGGGCGAGGGCCTCAACAATTGGACCATCAAGGATATCATCCCGATGACAAGTGAAGAGATCCACATAACAGATGACATCGACTCTGGACCTTCTACGGCTCGCTTCGACTTCGATTGCCCGATCTATCAAGCCGAAGAAGAGATTGATGAAGACGAAGACCTTCCTGAAGAGTCGGCCCGCTTGTTGAAACAAGAGGAAAAGGTTATTCTGCCTCACGAGGAGGAGATCGAAATCGTGAATCTGGGTTCTGAAGAGCTCGTCAGAAATGTCAGGATAGGGGCTGCGCTGCAGAGTGATGTCAAGCAGAGACTGGTCGAGATGCTTCGAGAGTATAGTGACGTCTTTGCTTGGTCATACGAAGATATGCCCGGACTTGACACGGACATCGTGGTCCACCAATTACCGCTGCGAGAAGATTGCCCTCCCGTTAAGCAGAAGCTTAGGAGGACGAGACCAGATATGGCCGTTAAGATCAAAGAAGAAGTGCAGAAACAGCTCGATGCTGGCTTCTTAGCGGTCACCACCTACCCTCTGTGGGTCGCCAACATAGTACCTGTACCGAAGAAGGACGGTAAGGTACGCATGTGCGTCGATTATCGGGATTTGAATAGGGCGAGCCCTAAAGATGATTTCCCGCTGCCTCATATCGATGTGTTGGTCGACAACACAACCCAGTTCTCCGTGTTTTCGTTCATGGATGGCTTCTCCGGTTACAACCAGATCAAGATGGCGCCGAAGGACATGGAGAAAACGACGTTTATCACTCCCTGGGGAACATTTTGCTACAAGGTAATGCCCTTCGGTCTGAAGAACGCAGGGGCCACTTACCAATGAGCAATGGTAACTTTGTTTCATGATATGATTCATCATGAGATCGAGGTCTATGTTGATGACATGATTGCGAAGTCCCAAACGGAGGAAGAGCATCTGGTCAACTTATTGAAGCTTTTTGAGAGGCTTAGGAAGTTCAGGTTGAGGCTGAATCCTAACAAATGCACTTTCAGAGTGCGGTCCGGAAAGTTACTGGGGTTTATTGTGAGTGAACGAGGCATCGAGGTTGATCCTGCAAAAATAAAAGCCATTCAAGAAATGCCAGCGCCGAAAACAGAAAAAGAAGTTCGTGGTTTCTTGGGCAGAATAAACTACAATGCAAGGTTTATCTCTCAGCTCACGGCCACATGTGAACCGATGTTCAAGCTTTTAAAGAAAGATCAGGCGATTACTTGGAATGAGGATTGCCAGAAGGCATTCGACAAGATAAAGCAGTATCTCCAAGAACCTCCAATCTTGATACCCCCAGTGGTTGGACGACCATTAATCATGTACTTGACAGTTCTTGAGAATAGTATGGGGTGTGTTCTCGGTCAGCACGACGAGACGGACAGAAAGGAGCATGCCATTTACTACTTGAGTAAGAAGTTCACGGACTGTGAATCTCGCTACTCGATGTTGGAAAAGACGTGTTGTGCATTAGCCTGGGCTGCCAAACGTCTACGACAGTACATGCTCAATCACACCACCATGCTAATTTCGAAGATGGATCCGATCAAGTACGTCTTCGAGAAGCAGGCTCTTTCGGGCAGGATTGCCAGATGGCAAATGGTGTTAACGGAATACGATATTCAGTACGTGTCCCAGAAGGCCATTAAGGGCAGCGTATTGTCTGAATACCTTGCCGAACAGCCGATCGAGGATTACCAGCCGATGAAATTTGAATTCTCTGACGAGGATATAATGTTTCTCAAAGTGAAGGATTGCGATGAGCCGTTGCCCGACGAGGGGCCAGATAGGAAATCCTAGTGGAAGTTGATATTCGACGGGGCGGTTAACTCCTACGGAAGTGGCATCGGGGCTATCATCACGACTCCCCACGGATCCCACATCCCGTTTACTGCGAGACTGACGTTTCCATTCACCAATAATGAGGCGGAGTACGAAGCATGCATCATGGGTCTAGAAGAGGCGATTGATTTGAGAATCAAGAACCTAGACGTATATGGTGACTCAGCGCTTGTGATCAACCAAATTAAAGGGGAGTGGGAGACTCGTCAATCGAATTTGGTGCCGTACATGAATTATGCCAGAAGGCTGCTTCCGTTCTTTGATCGAGTGGAACTCCATCATGTGCCCAGGGCAGAAAATCAGATGGCTGATGCCTTAGCCACGTTGGCTTCAATGTATAAAGTCAATTTTTGGAATGAGGCTCCAAGAATTGTGCTTTCCCGTCTTGATAGACCGGCATTCGTATTTGCAATCGAGGAAGCCGCCGACGGCAAGCCATGGTTCCATGACATCCAGACTTTCCTTATGACTAAGGAGTATCCTGCGGGTGCGTCAACCCAGGATAAGAAGACTCTGAGGAGGCTGTCTGGAAACTTTTACCTCAATCCTGATGGAGTGTTGTATAAGAGAAACCACGATCTCGTGCTACTCAGATGTGTAGATGAGAAAGAGGCGAGTATGCTCATGGAAGAAGTCCATGAAGGCACATTTGGTACGCACGCCGGCGGGCATGCCATGACGAGGAAGATCCTGAGAGCAGGATACTACTGGCTGACAATGGAGTCGGATTGCTTTAAATTCGCGAAGAGATGTCATAAATGCCAGATTTATGCTGATAAAGTTCATGTGTCGCCGTGCCCGTTAAATGTCATGTCCTCCCCGTGGCCGTTTTCCATGTGGGGCATCGACATGATAGGCAAGATCGAGCCCACTGCATCCAACGGTCATCGTTTCATTCTAGTAGCTATCGACTACTTCACCAAGTGGGTGGAGGCAGCCTCGTATGCTAATGTGACCAAGCAGGTGGTGGCTAAATTCATAAAGAGGGACATCATCTGTCGTTACGGAATTCCCAAGCAGATCATTACTGATAATGGTTCGAATCTGAATAACAAGATGATGAAGGAGCTGTGGCATAGTTTCAAGATCGAACACCACAACTCGTCTCCTTACCGGCCAAAGATGAATGGTGCCGTTGAAGCGGCCAACAAGAACATAAAGAAGATTGTTCAGAAGATGGTTGTGACCTAGAAAGACTGGCACGAGATGCTGCCATTTGCATTGCACGGTTATCGTACAACGGTACGTACGTCAACCGGGGCAACTCCTTTCTCCTTAGTGTATGGTATGGAAGCTGTCCTACCGTTAGAAGTGGAGATCCCTTCTTTACGAGTTTTGGTTGATGTGAAACTCGACGAGGCAGAATGGATCACGAATCGTCTGAACCAACTCAGCCTGATGGACGAGAAGAGGTTAGCATCGATTGCATTTGGTCGTCTGTACCAAAGCCGAATGAAGAAAGCTTATGATAAGAAGGTGCGTCCTAGGAGCTTTCAGACGGGTGATCTCGTCCTGAAGAAGATTCTTCCTCCACACTCCGATCACCGGGGCAAGTGGACTCCGAATTACGAAGGTCCGTACGTCGTCAGCAAGGTCTTCTCGGGAGGAGCTTTGTTGTTATCCACGATGGATGGTGAAGATTTTGCATCCCCGGTGAACGCGGACGCAGTTAAAAAATACTTTGCTTGAAAGTGACCCGCTGGACAAAAAAAGAGAGTCCAGGAAAAAAAGGGGCATCCCGGCGAACCAAAAACAGAATAAAAGGTTCGGGCAAAAATTAGGGATATAAATTGAAAAAATGTACACCCGCGAAGTCGAAAACCTACACTGGGCGGCTTCGGCAAAAAAGGGTATCCCGGTGAACTGAAAACCCGCAAAGGGCGGTTCACGCAAAAGTTAGGGATTTGAAAAAGCAAATGACTGCGTTCCGCGTGTGGACTTTCATTGTTTAGTGGTTTGGAGGACCTGAGGGCCGTTCATCTGAATCAATCTCTTCCGAAGCTGAAGCGTCGGAGAAGTATCGAAGTCGAGTGGGTCATAGAGGGATCAACTCATGGTGTTCGTCTACGCCTCGTTGCCGACATTTGTATATACTGATGTATATTTATGTTTCACTTTTTGCGCAGCTTCCTCATTCCAGGAGCTTGCATCTGTTGTAAAACATTTTTACCCATTCAGGGGTTCGTTATCAATAAAATGCATACTATTCAGCAATTCTGTTTGCCTGTTTAGCATTTATCTGTTTTGTTTGCGAAAAAGAATGCCGATGTTTTTGATAAAATGCGCATACATAAACTTACTGGCCTAGGCCACTGATTGTTGAAACAATTAATTACTTGAATATTGTCACGAGATAATAACCTTGATAGGTCCCTTTGAGAAGGGTATCTTGTCTGTTTGTTTGTGTTGTTACAGGTGTAGCATATTCCAGACAATGCGCTGTGCGCATCCTCGAAGCAGGATGATTCCTCTTTCTCCAGCAGAGTTCAGTAGCCTCTCCCCGCAGAGTCTGAACATGAGATCGTGAGCATTAATATGTCTCCCCAGGCAGAGATGATTCTCTCCCCAGTCAGATGTATCCTGAAGGAACGTCATCCCCCCCAGCTGAGTCAGGCGCCGAAGCGTGTGCTCATCCCCCAGCACCGGGTCACAAGTGCAGGTTTCGTAGGAAACTATTCGTACGCCGAAGTATGCAGCAACTGATGGTGCCAGACTGAAGTCTCCAGTGGTATTGAAATTCCCCCACCAGAGTTGTACTCTCCCCTGAAGTCGGACGATTCCTTCTTCCCCAGCGGAATTGAGATTCCCCCGTAGAGTCGTACTCTCTCCAATGAAGCAGAATGATTTCTCCTTCCTCAGCCGAGTTTGCAGATCCCCAAGAAAGCCGAATCCTTGGAAGATGCTCAAGCCATGATTGGTTTTCCCCAGTAGAGTGTTGAACAACTGAAGTTGTTTCCCCACAGAGGTGTTATCTCCAGAGAAGTAGTCGAGAAGGCCACGCAGTTTATTCCCGCGATTGACATCGCTTTCCCTCAGCAGGTCCAGGTTCCCGTAGAGCTTCGTTCCCCTGCGGCAATCAACTGAAGTTGCTTCCCCCGCAGCAGTCAACCGAAGTTGTGTCCCCTGCGGAGCCCGATTGAGATTGGCGTGACCTTGTTCTCCTCAGCAAGATGATTCCTCTATCTGAGTAGTGTAATACCCCAAATTTTACCCTTATATTTAGTCAGTCATTTCGCATATCATCTCATATGTACATTTGCTAACCACTAACAAGTGATGGAGGTGTTTGTTTTGCAGATTTGGTCCCAGGGGTATTTTGGTCATTTTACGCAAATTCTACCAATTCCTTGAAGACGGGCTGTTATTAAAATTCTGAGGTGTTTGATACGTTATTGTTTTGAGGCATTTATCTATCACCGGGTCTGATCATATCAAGGTGCCAATTTGACGTGGTCGATATTAAAGTTTGCCGAGCACAACTGGATTTAAGATCCATTCCAAAGCGTTTCCGTTTCTGTTATTAAGGCACAGTCGTAATTGGGTGTTATTGGATTGTGGCTCTTGGCATTTGGTCAGTGGAATTTAATTACGAGTAGTGTTGTTGTTGATGCTGAAACTGTTGTGATTACGGTGCACATACGTGTTTGGTTATGAAATGGTTGGTTAACATTTAAATGGGATTTTAATCAGATGATGAGACTAGGATTACAAATGAGACGAGTGCGAATAAGAATATCACTTGGGAGTGTTTATGTTTTATGACTATGTTAATGAATTTAAATACTTGTGGATTTATCCACAAATGTTTATATTTTTTTAACTAAGAATAAAATATAAATGAATTCAAATTTTGGGAATTTTATTTCATAAAAAATCTCATCATACAAGAAATGGAGATTGCTTCACATTTTATACGTACTGTTACAAGGAATTACATTAAAGTTCTAAATCCTAAGGAATTACATTAAAGTATCTATCCTAAATCCTAAGAACATCTAAGTGTCTTCATGTTGTCTTTGAGCTTCTCCACGAATCCTCGACTAACCTGCACATCAAAAACATAACAAACAGTATAGAAAAATGTTAGAAGATGTTTTTGACACTCTCAGAACAATGTCATCATCGAGTGCCGGGAGTGGCACAACCAAAGCTGCGTCCTACCCCCGTTACCGATCCACGCCGTGGGCGTCAGATCAGGTAACATCTGTTCTTATCGGTACGGGACATCCGAGAGATAGAAGTAATAAAAGAAGCGGGACTGATTCGTTTTGCCGCGATTGGATTTCCGAACTGATACGAGAATAAGCCAACATAGACAAAATTAAACTCAGACCCGGATGCCGGCAGGTCTGAGTCACTTTGGTTCCGAAGCTTCCACACCTGAAAATCCACAAACACATCAATATCAGGTTCAGCATTCAAAACTCAAAACGATTCATAAGTCGCCATAGGCATCAAACTGCAGCAATCCTGAACAGAACAGAGAAATAAAACCAAACAGCATCATACGCTGCATCAAAGCCCTCGGCTCAAACACCATTGCGCAACAGCATACCAAAACAAAGCAAGAGAGCAGGTCAGTTCACAACAGCTCTGAGCCAAACAAGTGAATCCACATCATAAAAAAAATCAGAAGTGCAGAATTGGACTGCGCATCCAAGTTCAAATATCTGCAAGCGTACAAAGAAAAATACCATAAAGCGCCACAACAAGAACCCACCGTAAGTATCAGGGACAAAGGCAAGATGTGAAATCAGAAAGGACTGTCAGAACCATTATCGTTGCAAGCACTGGGCTCAGTTCAACATCATTGCCCTAAAACAGAAAGTTGGGGACCTGAAGATTAAAAGTTGAAACAGGTTAGGTTGTCACAAGCATCTCATGTTCATGAAATAAACAAATGCATAAACACATGGCTCAGCTCAACATGATAGCCAATCATCATCACCAGTTCAATCAACCTGCCAAAACTGCACAGAAGAACTGAAGTTCACGTCAGTTCAGAAATCGTACCAGAACGAACAAGCATAAGCTAACATAAACATATCAGTTCATAAGATAAACAAATCAGTCGTCGCGGCCCAGGCTATCAGGTAAGAGCCACAGCGTAAAACCAGGATTGTACTATCCTGCGTTGACGGTTCAGACTAAGCGTCATCACTACCGTAGACCTTTCCCGGCAATTTTGACTCAGCCAAAGCTTCAATATCAAGCCCTCTCTGAAAGAAGAAGAGGAAAAGAATCTGAGCTGCATCAAAGAAGCGAACCAATCAAAAAAACGAGTCAGTTCGAGATCAAAACATCAAACAGAGATACGAATCCATCAAGGAGTCCTGGGAATCAAAATCAGATATCAATCAATCCAATCTGAAGGCAAACCATATCAAAAAAATAGAGAGATTTTGATTTGATAATTAATCCCAAAGCAGATCAAAACAAATCAGTTCAGACTACTAAAATTGAATCGAATCAGGAAATCATATCAGCTCAATCAGGTTCTAAAAGAGGAAACAGGATTCAATCGTGTATCAGATGGATCCAAATCGTATCAGGAAACATCTCTATTGGAACTCAATCTGAATCAATCAAACAAATCAGTATCAGATTCATATCAGAAAATGAAATCCAATCTCACCGAAATACCAATCGAACCCTAAAAGAGGAACAGAGTATCCAATCGTAATCAAATCAAATCGCATCAACACGAAATCAAATCTCAGAGCAATGCAAATCCAATACAGATTGAAAGCCCAAAAATAAATCAAAGCGTATATAAAAGGGAAGACACAACCTGATAAAAGGGGGATCGCGTACAAACCCTAGGAAGGTAGCCGTGAGAGAGAAAGAGAATCGCAGAAACCCTAGCGAGATCGCAAAAGCTCTAACAAACGAAATCCCAACGGCCGAGACTCAGAGACGAAGCCTCATCATCGCCTCCAACAGCCGCAACCGCGCCACCGAACGAAGGAAGATCACCTTCGCCGTTTAAACGGCGGGCAATCAAACCCTCCGGCCTCAGTTCGGCACATCACCGGCCGTTTCATTCTAAGAGTAAGCTATGAGATCCTTGCCGCACTCTATTTCTGTTTGATTTCAGGATATGGAGGAGAAAGAAGAAGAAAGACGAGAGAGAGATGATGAAGGAAGAACAACGGCGCCGCGAACATACCCTGGGGAAACCCTAAAGTTTTGTTCTTGTGACTAACACTTGGGTTGGGTCCGGATGTGGTGACCGGCCCAACCCCCTCCTCCTTTTTATTTTTTCTGTATTTTATTTTTTAAATTTTATTTGTTTTATATTTTAAAAAAAACCATTTTTTTTACATTTTAATTTTATAATTAAAAAAAAATCTTTATAAAAAAAAAATATAACATTTAATTTTGTAATTATAAGAAATCTTTTTAAAATATAGTTATTAAGAATAAGTAAAAACTTTTCTTAAATAAAATAAGAAAACTTTTTTTAAATATAAAATTAAAACTTTTGTAAATATAAAAATAAAACCTTTTTTAAAAATTTCTTTTGTAAGCTAACATTAAATCATTAAATTCTTTAAATAAAACAATAGTAAAGTCTCAATTTACATCTTCTCGTAACTCATTGCTGCCTAATTCTGCCTACTAACGGGTGTTCATTTTTTGCAGTTCATATTTATTACTATTGTGTTGAGTTTTCATTTGAGTTACCTTTATATTTGTATCTGTTTCTCAATTGTAACCTCGCGAACCTAATAATCGCGTTTACTTTTCGCATTTAAATTTCTGCTGATGTATGATTTAAATTTCTGCTGATGTATGGCATTATTTCTGTCACATTGCACGCACTACCGAAGGTTAGGTCTAACTGTTTGGCCGCCGCGCCAATAGTCCGTAAAACTTCACACATTCAATTTCAAATCCTAAAAACTACAAACTACAAACCCTAATTTTCACAAATGCCTCGCCGCAGGCAAAATTACAATTTTACCCCTAGCATTAGGTCAAAGAGCCGCCGCACTCATTTTAGGGTTTCCCGCCGTGGAATCCCTAATTTAACCCTAATTACAACTTAACATTTCAACGTAGAGATTTGGAGTTTCTACACTCCACGTAAGTGTGTCCTTAAGATGCGTTTATTCCCCTTGAGACCTTGACCACAGTCAAGAAGTTTCTAACCTCCCTATTGAGGGGAACTACGATTACTCTGATTCCACTCCCGTAAGGATACGTAGGCACAAGATGCGATGTCTTGCCGAGTAAACTTAGAATTAACCCCTTAGGTTTATTTTCTCACTTTTAATCCCTTTGTACATATACCTTAAGCAAATAAATAAAGCAAATAGTAAACATTTGAACAAAAGGTTCCTGTAGAGTACTACAGAAGTTTAGGGTGCTAATACCTTCCCTAAATTTAACCAACCCCCGAACCCTAGATCTTTCCCCGCATTGTGTTTACGATGCAAAATAGGTTTTCCCTTTTTGACCTTTTCCTTCGGATAAATCAAAGAGCGGTTGTGAATTGAATTGCGATTCAAACTCATTAATAGTTTGTGATCCTATTTCCACCGCAACAGAAAATGGCGACTTCACTGGGGACCTCCTAAGCTTTTGAGGGTTATCCCTAACTTGTTCATATTTATTACTATTTGTGTTATTATTCATTTGCATGTATATATTTGTGCTTTGATTTTGGGACTGTTCCTTGTGTTGTGAGATAAAGTCCTACGCCCGGACTAGTGACATTATTATAGGATGGGGATATATTCGATGAGGCTTATAGGGAGTTGAATCCCGACCAAGCTGATTCGAGAATCACCGCTCAGTTGAGACCTTTTCGAAAATGGTTCGGTTGAACGAGTAATCGCGAAAACTTTTTCCATGGTCGACTGGAGTCTGTGATATTGAGGACCGTAGTACCTTAACACCACCTCGGCCTTATTTAGGACGTAGTGCGGGAGCTATGTGGGAGTAATCTTACAACGGCTGCTACGCGATACTACACTCAAAAGAGGTTCTCTTGAGAATATTATTAATCCCTGAGTCAGTCGGAAGGTTGATAATATCCGAAAGATGGGCTGATGACTTTGGGCACTTTGTAGAACCTTGTTCGGCAGGTACAACTAACCTCTAGTACACTCCTTTTGGGATGGGTATACCTTGACTCCACTCACGTTCCTTTAACTTAGGACTTTGTGTGTTTTCATGCATTGCATCCATAAAGCATCTCATTACATTGTATTTCATGGAGTTCAAACATCATTTATGGATATCGCGGGATACCATAAATAAATAAAAAAAATAAAATGAAAAAAAACAAGAAAAAGATTTCTTTGGTACCCCACGACATTCGTAAATGCTTGAATTCCATGAAATCTTCATTGGCATCATAGCATCATTCACTTCCTTGCATTGCATGTGTCTTCCGTTTTCTCATGTTCGGTTCTCTCGCCTTCCAGTTTCGTCACCCTGAGTTCTCGGCACCAGTACAACACCAGAGCTCAAACTCGGAAGAGAATGGAGGATCAGGCAAAAGAGATTGATCGCCTTAGCAATGAACTTGAAGACCTTCGAGGGGGTATGGGGCGTATGACGGAATTGTTACATGTCATGAATGCTAAGATGGATACCCAGCCCACTGTTGTTTCTGAGATTACCGGCGTTACTATGGACCCTCCACCAAGTGTGACCGTAGCAAGGGACCCACCTTATGGTCTTGCTCCCGGTTTTGTGCCTTCTCAAGCCACTGTTCCGATTAATCAGCCTGTTCAGCAAGTCGTGCCTTTATTTTCTGAAGTTTTTAGGGGGGCCCCTATCTTTGCACCACCTGTTGTACACACTCGTGCGCAACCGTACTTCAATGAGACAGTTTTTGATAATCTTGATGAGAATGTTGAGGGTTATGAGAAACATGATAAGCTTCGTGAGGAAGTAAACACCATCGTCCAGAGATTGAAAAAGGTAGAGGGTGATCAAATTTTTGGGACTGCTGCAAGGGATGTTTGTTTGGTCTCAGGTTTGGTTATTCCCCCGAAGTTCAAAACTCCGAACTTCGATCGTTATGAAGGTGCCACCTGTCCTAAGAGTCACCTGATCATGTATTATCGAAAAATGGCTGCCCATGTTGAGAATGATAAACTGATGATTCATTGCTTCCAAGATAGTTTGAAGGGTGCTTCTTCCAAGTGGTATTTAACTTTGGACCAGTCCCGCGTTAAGAGTTTTCAAGATTTATCTGACGCTTTCATCAAACACTACAAGTACAATATGGATCTGGCTCCTGACAGAAGAGAGTTGCTGAGTATGTCACAAAAGAATTCTGAGTCATTCAAAGAGTATGCTCAAAGGTGGAGAGAGACTGCTTCGCAGGTAGAACCTCCTTTGACCGAGAAAGAGTTAGCTGATTGGTTTGTCGACACGGTCCGTCCAGAATTTTACGAGAGAATGGTGGGTAGTGTGACTTCAAATTTCTCCGACATCGTGGTTGTGGGTGTCAAGATTGAATTGGGTATGAAAAGTGGTAAAATGGCAAATAATCATGGTGCTTCTAAGGATCAGCCGAAGAAACCTCCGTATAGCTCCCAGAAAAAGAAGGAGGGTGAGACTAATGCTATATCCTCTGGTAGACCCAGAGAACGCTTTTATCGACATCCGCAAGGTTATGCTCAACCTCAAGGGTACCTAGTCCAATATGCTCAACAACCCTATGTGGCAGCTATTACACCTTCTTTCAATCAACAGGTTCCTATGTATCAACCTATGCAACAACCTCCTGTTTATCCACCTCCTATCAACTACCTACAGGCGCCCAACACTCCTGCTCCTCAACAGCCAAAGAGTCCGGCTCCTCGCCAGAATGTTCCGAACAGAAGAACGTATAAGCCCTGTCCGCCGATCCCAATGACTTTCACCGAGTTGTACCCTTCTTTGGTCAAGCAAGGTCTAATCACTACTCGGGCTTTGGGTCCACCTCCTAATCCTCTACCCGCCAATTACAACGCCACCGCTCATTGTTTATTTCATGAGGGCGCACCTGGTCATGATCTGGAGAATTGTTATGCTCTCAAAAATATTGTCAGGGATTTATTGGAAAAGAAGATTTTGTCATTTGAAGATCCTCAACCAAATGTTAAGAAGAACCCTTTTCCTAACCATGAGAGTGTCAATGCCATTAGTGCTGATTCGGAGGAAGGTTACACCCTTGACGTTGAACAGATTAAGACTCCTCTCAAGATGTTCCATTCGAAACTGTTTGAAGCTGGTTTGGTAGATACTTCCCACGTTGCATGCGTAAGTTGTGAAGCCAGTATTAAGGGTTGTGTGTTGGTTCAGAATGATGTTCAGAGGTTGATTAATGAGGGTGTTTTACAAGTGACAAGCCAAGCCAAGAAAGATGAGGTCGCTGTGGTTGAGCCTGTCTTCCGTCAGCCTGAATCAAAGGGTAAGGTACCAGTGTTTAATCTATCAGGGGCAGGTTCTGCCAATCCCGTGTTCGATATACCAAAGTCGTCTATCCCTGAGGTGAATCAGCCTAAGCCTATAGTTATTCGAAGACCAAGTCCGTTTCCTTTCAGTGATCCTAAAGCTGTGCCTTGGAAATACGACGTGACGATGATTGACAAGGAGTCTGGGAAGGTTATTCCAAATGAAGAGGTTAAGGGCACTGTGACCAATATCGCAGAGGCAAGCAGGATGACTCGCAGTGGCCGTGTGTATACTCCCCATTTGAATGAGGTCCCACCTAAGGAAACAACTAGTATCCCAGTGCCTGCCAAAGACAAAGGTAAGGGAGCCGTTACGAATGATGAAGATGCCGAGTTTTTGAGGATCATCAAGAAAAGTGACTATAAAGTTATCGATCAACTTCATCAGACTCCTTCCAAGATTTCGATTTTATCTCTGTTGATGAGTTCACCCGCTCATAGGATGGCCTTGCAGAAGGTTTTGACTCAAGCACATGTGGATCAAGATATCAGCACCAGTCGGTTTGATAGTGTGATTGCCAATTTGACCGCATGTAACACCCTTAGTTTCAGCAATGAAGAGTTACCGAAGGAGGGTCCGAACCATAATCGTGCTTTACATATATCGGTGAAATGTCAGGAGGACAATTTAGCGAGAGTGCTAGTAGACACCGGGTCTTCTCTGAATGTTCTACCCAAGAGGGTTCTTGATAAGTTGGCTTGTAAAGAGACTGTGTTGAAACCTACTCCTTTGGTCGTCAAGGCTTTCGATGGCTCTCGTCGGTCGGTAATGGGGGAGGTTGAGCTTCCTATCCTGATTGGTCCGCAAGTTTTTAATATCACGTTTCAAGTCATGGACATTAATCCCAATTACAGTTGTTTACTTGGAAGGCCGTGGATTCATGCCGCTGGGGCAGTAACCTCAACGTTACACCAGAAGATGAAGTTCGTGATCGATGGAAAGTTGGTTATTATACACGGTGAGGAGGATCTGATGGTCAGTAACCTGTCTTCTTTCCGTTACATCGAGGTCGATGAGAATGCTTTAGAAATCTCCTTTCAAGCACTTGAGATCGCCAATGCTGTTCTGCTAGAAGTCGAAGAAACAGTGGGTCAGGGTAATCCATCTTTTGCATCTCTGAAGAGTACCAAATCAACAATTGACAGGGGCATTCCTGAAGGTTGGGGAGAGGTAATCGATGTCAAGACTAAGACTGATCGCTCTGGGTTGGGTTACAAACCAACTCAGAATGGAGCTGCCACAACTGTCGAAGGGCGTCCGAAGGTTATCCAAGAGGTATTTGTCAGCGGAGGTTTCCAAGTCAATGCCATCAGTGACTGTGAGAAAAATGAAGAGCTGAGCAACCTGGTGTTTAAGGGTGATGCAGTTTTGAACAACTGGGAGGCCGTAGAGATCCCTGTTATTTTTCCCTTGTCAAAGTAATTTTTTTAAGTTTCATTTACATTTTCAAATAAAAATCCGTTAGCTCTGCCCAAGGCTATAGGGTCGCTTTTATTGGGCCACCTTTCATTTCTAAAAGGATATTAATAAAGGCATTTTGTTCAATTCCACCTTGTTTCATTTGCGTTTTTCGTTTTCACCTTTAAAAATGAAATTGGCAACCTTTCTTCCAAAAAAATAAAACAAAAAACAGCATTCCATTTCTTATCTTGCATATCTTTGAGCATTTTAATTAAGTAAGCCTTCCATCATGCAGAGACATCGTAAACCTTGTTGGATCCAATGACTTTACTGACACTCCCGACTGGGATGCACCCATCAATCAAGCTGAGGACGAGGGTGAAGAAGATTTTGAAGTACCCGCGGAACTGACAAGATTGATTGAGTACGAGTACACAGAGCTTCAACCGTATAAAGAGCAGGTGGACTTAATTAATCTCGGTACAGATGAGAGCAAGAAAGAGGTCAAGATTGGTGCAATGCTTGGGACAGAGGTTAGGCCGAGGTTGATTGAGTTGTTAAAAGAGTATATTGATGTGTTTGCGTGGTCATATCAAGATATGCCGGGCCTAGACACGGATATTGTTGTTCACAAGTTGCCGCTTAAGCCAGATTGTCCGCCTATCAAACAAAAGCTTCGAAGAACGAGACCCGACATGGCTTTGAAAATTCGAGATGAGGTTAAAAAGCAGTTGGATGCAGGTTTCTTGGCAGTCGCAAAATATCCAGATTGGGTTGCCAACATTGTGCCAGTGCCTAAGAAGGACGGTAAAGTTAGGATGTGTGTAGACTACAGGGATCTGAACAAAGCAAGTCCGAAAGACGACTTCCCTCTGCCACATATTGATACACTGGTAGACAATACAGCCAGTTTTGCGTTGTTTTCATTTATGGATGGTTTCTCTGGCTATAATCAGATCAAGATGGATCCCGACGATCGAGAGAAGACTACTTTCATTACTCCTTGGGGAACCTTCTGCTACAAAGTCATGCCCTTCGGTTTAAAGAACGCGGGGGCAACTTACCAACGCGCTATGACCACTCTTTTTCATGATATGATGCACAAAGAGATCGAGGTGTATGTGGACGATATGATAGCCAAATCTCAGAGTGAAGAGGAGCATTTAGACCATTTGGTGAAGCTGTTTGAACGACTCAGGAAATATCAGCTGAAATTGAATCCTGCTAAATGTACTTTTGGTGTCAGATCTGGAAAATTGCTCGGTTTCATTGTTAGCCAGCGAGGGATTGAGGTGGATCCTGACAAAGTCCGAGTCATTCAAGATATGCCGGCTCCGCGAACCGAGACGCAAGTTAGAGGTTTTTTGGGACGTTTGAATTATATCTCCAGGTTTATCTCCAATATGACCGCTACTTGTGAGCCGATATTCAAGTTACTTTGCAAGGGGCAGACGGTTGAGTGGAACCCCGATTGCCAGAAAGCGTTTGAGAAGATTAAGGGTTATTTGCAAGATCCCCCTATTCTAATTCCTCCCGTGCCTGGAAGACCGTTGTTTATGTACCTTACCGTTCTTGAAAAGTCTATGGGTTGTGTGCTTGGGCAGCATGATGAGACTGGGAAAAAGGAACATGCGATTTATTACCTGAGCAAGAAGTTCACCGATTGTGAAAACAGATACTCACCATTGGAGAAAACTTGTTGTGCATTGGCATGGGCCGCTAGGCGCCTTCGGCAATATATGGTCTGTCATACCACATTATTGATTTCTAAAATGGATCCGATCAAGTATATTTTTGAAAAACCTGCTCAAACCGGGAGGCTAGCCCGTTGGCACATGTTGTTATCCGAATATGACATCCAGTATGTACCCCAGAAGGCAATTAAGGGTAGTATTTTATCGGATTATCTTGCAGACCAGCCAGTTGAAGATTATGAACCTCTTAAGTTTGATTTTCCCGATGAGGATATTTTGTTGATTAAAAGAGATTGTGAAGAGCCAGATCCGAGCGAAGGTCCAGAACCAGGTCTTTGGTGGAAGATGATGTTTGATGGCTCCTCGAATTTCAATGGGCATGGTATAGGCGCCGTTTTGATGAACCCAAAGGGTGGATTCACTCCATTTACAGCAAGGTTGGACTTTGAGTGTACTAATAACGTCGCAGAATATGAAGCATGTATTCTTGGCCTCGAAGCAGCAATTCACCTCCGAATCAAACTTCTTAAAGTAAGTGGTGACTCAGCCTTGGTTATTTACCAGGTACAAGGCAAGTGGGAAACGAAGAATGAGAAGTTAATCCCTTATAAGGACTACATTGTTGAGCTGATCAAGTATTTCGACGAGATAGAGTTCGAGCATGTTCCTAGATCCGAGAATCACGTTGCTGATGCTTTAGCCATGTTAGCATCCATGTGGAAAGTTAAATTCGTTAACGAAGCACCTCTCATCCATATTGAGCGCAAGGTTGAGCCCGCTTATTGTCAGTTGGTCGAAGAAGTTGAGGTGGATGAAAAGCCTTGGTTTCATGATATCAAGAACTATCTCGTCAAGCAAGAGTATCCCGATGGTGCTACTGGTCTGGACAAGAAAACATTGAGAAGACTGGCGTCCAAATTCTTTATCAGTAATGGTGTGCTATACAAGAGAAATCACGACATGGTTCTGCTCAGATGTGTTGATAAACGGGAAGCGGACATGTTACTGCAGGAAATTCATGAGGGGACCTTCGGAACTCATGCCAATGGTTATGCTATGTCCAAGAAGATGTTAAGGGCTGGGTATTATTGGTTAACCATGGAAGCTGACTGTATCCAATACGCTAGAAAGTGCCATAAGTGCCAAATTTATGCTGATAAAATGCATGTACCTCCATCACCGTTGAATGTTTTGTCTTCACCGTGGCCGTTCTCTATGTGGGGCATCGACATGATTGGGGCAATCGAGCCGAAGGCTTCTAATGGTCATCGTTTTATCCTTGTTGCCATTGATTATTTCACCAAGTGGGTAGAGGCTGCCTCCTACACCAACGTGACCAAGCAAGTGGTTGCCCGATTCATCAGGAAAGAGATCATCTGCCGTTATGGAGTCCCAAGCCGGATAATAACTGACAATGGCACCAATCTGAATAACAAGACTATGAAAGAGCTGTGTGATAGTTTCAAGATCACTCACCACAATTCTTCTCCGTACCGTACTAAGATGAATGGGGCCGTTGAAGCTGCGAATAAGAATATCAAGAAGATCCTGCAAAAGATGGTTGTAACTTACAAAGATTGGCATGAGATGTTACCGTTTGCTTTGCATGGATACAGAACCTCAGTGAGAACTTCGACAGGGGCAACACCTTTCTCACTGGTATATGGGATGGACGTCGTGCTCCCCATCGAAGTAGAGATACCTTCTTTAAGAGTGTTGATGGAAGCTGAACTTGAGGAAGCTGAGTGGGTCCAAGACAGACTGGATCAGTTGAATCTCATTGACGAGAAGCGTTTGACAGCCATGTGCCATGGGCAATTATATCAGAAACGGATGAAAAGAGCGTTTGATAAGAAGATCCGTATCCGTGAGTTCCGTCAAGGAGAGCTCGTACTCAAAAAGATCTTGCCAGTACACAAAGATATGCGTGGAAAGTGGATGCCCAATTATGAAGGCCCATTTGTTGTAAAGACCGTTTTCTCCGGAGGGTCTCTGATACTTACAACAATGGACGGGGAAGAACTAGCACATCCCGTGAATTCTGATGCAGTCCGAAAATATTATGCCTAAAAACCCGCTAAGTCGAAAACCTGCAAAAGGCGACTTAGGCAAAAGTAAGGGTTGGAAAAAAGAAATAATAATAAAAAGCTCGCTAAGTTGAAAACCCGAAAGGGCGGCTTAGGCAAAAAAGAGCGTCCCGGTGGATTGAAAACCCGAGAGGGCGGTCCAGGCAAAAGTTAGGGACAAAGGCATTTCATTGCATCAGAGAACACTGATCATCTCGAACACACTTTCCGCATGAGAGCCATGTCTCAGTTCTCTCATCCTTGCCCAAAGCAGGATTTTGGATTAGTCTTAGTTATTAGTGTCAGTAGGGGTCATTGGATTCAATGTAACCTTTTCCCATGTTGCCAATTTCAAAACATAATCATCTGTGGAGCTATGCCTTCAGCAAGCAACCACCCTTTAATAAAAGATACCATTTTGTTACTTACATTCCTTGGTGCATTACTCTTTGTTTTCTATTGTTATGCAAAATGCGTTTATTCTTAAAATTGGAAAATGAAAGGTGCATGGTAGATTTTTCAAAAAAATTGTTTTTCAAAAAAAGTGAAATTGAAATATAATAAATTACTTTGACTAGTGGAAATTTCGGAAGGATCTCTTCACCCCCCAGAAATATCATTATTGCAGAAACATTTTCAAACCATTGCTCTAACACAGTCCCCAGCGAGACTATAAGCTGACAACTTTTTCTTGGGTAACTCGGGAGTGTCCCTCAGGTTTTCTCCTCCCCATGTGAAGACGTGATACTGTACCCCCAAGCAATTTACCTTCTCCCCAGAGAATTCAGAACTTTGAAACCAGATTGGTTCTACCATTGATCCTTCTCGCCATGATTGATGTATTGGTTGCAGAGAACGCAGGGTATCCCCGTCGAGATGTTTATTTCATCTCTCATCCTGTCTCTAGTCTGTTTCGTCAGCATACGCAAGAGCATAAGCATCACATGCCTATTTTCATTACATATTCATTACATGTTCATTACATATTCATTTCATAACATTTTGCAGACATTAACATACATTCACATTAACATATGCATTAGCATTCACAGGTTCATTGTGTTTCACCATCATTTGGTTGTTACCGCCGGGTAACTGGGGTTTGTCCATTCTCTCCAAATAGATTGTCAGCCCTAAGCATAAAATACATATGTGTTTCCAGTTTCCCCACAGAGCTCGATCCTCGTGGATGACGGTTACTTCAGCTATCTTTCCTCACCAGGATAAGATATTTACCCTCCGAGATCATTCCCTCGATGGAGTCTTGATTACCAGTTTTCTTTCTAGCTCGATCCTAGATTGAATCTCAGTCTTGTCGGCCGTCAAATCCCAACCGGACGTGCATTTATTTTGCACCATCTAAAGGTTTTCACCATACCATGACAGATACGCGACTATCTCGCTTGAGAAGTTTATCACTGTACCCGGACGTGCATTTATTTTGCACTATCTTTCAAGAAAATCAGCTACAATCATTTACAGATACACGCCAGTTCACGCCTGGAAAATCTACCAGTACAACACTTTACAATCCTACATGTTACAACAACACTTTGCACTTTACATCTTACAACATCAATATACAACATTTCTCACCTAAGAAGCCGATCCTACCTTCGTTATGACTCGCAGCAAATGGCCATCTCCATGGAGCAGTTGGGCTTCCATTTACCTGTCGTCTTGAAGTATAGGAGGTATGAACCAAATCGTATTCAGGAGAGCACGATCTTGAAGTACGGGGAGGTTTTGAGCGGAATCATATTCAGGAGAGCACGATTCTGAAGCATGAAGAAGTTCATTTATCCTTTAGTAAAAGAAGGAGCGGAATCATATTCAGGAGAGCACGATTTTGAGTTATGAGGAAGTTCAATTATCCATTTTCATATTCAGGAGAGCACGATTCTGAGTTATGAGGAAGTTCAATTATCCATTTTCATATTCAGGAGAGCACGATTCTGAATTATGAAGAATTTCATTTACCCGAAAAAGCCGAATCATATTCAGGAGAGCACGATTCTGAGTTATGAGGAAGTTCAATTATCCATTTTCATATTCAGGAGAACACAATTCTGAATTATGAAGAATTTCATTTACCCGAAAAAGCCGAATCATATTCAGGAGAGCACGATTCTGAAGTATGAGGAAGTTCAGTCAGCCCTTTTCATATTCAGGAGAGCACGATTCTGAAGTATGAAGAGTTTCATTTACACGAAAAAGCCGAGTCATATTCAGGAGAGCACGATTCTGAAGTATGATGAAGTTCAGTTTACCCTTTTCATGTTCAGGAGAGCACGATCTTGAAGCATAGAGAAGTTTATTTATCCTTCAGTAAGAGAAAAATCAGAATTGTATTCCAGGCGCCGACCTTAAATGCGAGAAGATTTATTTATCCGATAAGCAGCAGCCTCTTTATTTGAGTGCTTATCCACTTTGGCATATAAGTCCCTTCCAACGATAAGTGACAATTCTCCCTCGAGAAGCTTATCAGGGCATTTCCCATCAAAGTCCATTTATTTTGGCATACATCCGGTCTTTATCCTGTATATTTGTTACGGAGTTCCGAAAAGTCCGTTTGATCCTGTCACGAGGGATAGTTTACAGAAACTTGGATGTTATTCTTTGCTCAATGCTCCAGCGTTCTGTAATCGATCTTGCAATCGTACGTGATCCAGTTTTATCTTTTAGATTCCCCAGTGGAGGCCGTCTCACAGGTGTCATCTCCATTTGAGAATCTTGTCCCCAAAATGACAATTGGTCGTGTTCGCACTAGTTGACCATCATTTTAGGATCCCCCAGTGTTGTACTGCGTCTCAACACGTCGTTTTCCCCAGTGTGTTCTTCTCGTAGCGTCTGTGTCGTAGTCGTTTTCGCATCCACCATTCCAGCATACGCATCATATCATATTCATATCATCTGCATTAAGCGGTCCTCGCTTTGTCCATAGCATTGCATCGTCGCATATAAGGGCAAAATTTTCGGTTATCTATATTTAAATCTCTCCACCACGATTCCTCGAGTCTCTGTCACTCAAATCGTCCGGTGTAGCTATTTAAATAGGGGCAACTGTAATACCCCAAATTTTACCCTTATATTTAGTCAGTCATTTCGCATATCATCTCATATGTACATTTGCTAACCACTAACAAGTGATGGAGGTGTTTGTTTTGCAGATTTGGTCCCAGGGGTATTTTGGTCATTTTACGCAAATTCTACCAATTCCTTGAAGACGGGCTGTTATTAAAATTCTGAGGTGTTTGATACGTTATTGTTTTGAGGCATTTATCTATCACCGGGTCTGATCATATCAAGGTGCCAATTTGACGTGGTCGATATTAAAGTTTGCCGAGCACAACTGGATTTAAGATCCATTCCAAAGCGTTTCCGTTTCTGTTATTAAGGCACAGTCGTAATTGGGTGTTATTGGATTGTGGCTCTTGGCATTTGGTCAGTGGAATTTAATTACGAGTAGTGTTGTTGTTGATGCTGAAACTGTTGTGATTACGGTGCACATACGTGTTTGGTTATGAAATGGTTGGTTAACATTTAAATGGGATTTTAATCAGATGATGAGACTAGGATTACAAATGAGACGAGTGCGAATAAGAATATCACTTGGGAGTGTTTATGTTTTATGACTATGTTAATGAATTTAAATACTTGTGGATTTATCCACAAATGTTTATATTTTTTTAACTAAGAATAAAATATAAATGAATTCAAATTTTGGGAATTTTATTTCATAAAAAATCTCATCATACAAGAAATGGAGATTGCTTCACATTTTATACGTACTGTTACAAGGAATTACATTAAAGTTCTAAATCCTAAGGAATTACATTAAAGTATCTATCCTAAATCCTAAGAACATCTAAGTGTCTTCATGTTGTCTTTGAGCTTCTCCACGAATCCTCGACTAACCTGCACATCAAAAACATAACAAACAGTATAGAAAAATGTTAGAAGATGTTTTTGACACTCTCAGAACAATGTCATCATCGAGTGCCGGGAGTGGCACAACCGAAGCTGCGTCCTACCCCCGTTACCGATCCACGCCGTGGGCGTCAGATCAGGTAACATCTGTTCTTATCGGTACGGGACATCCGAGAGATAGAAGTAATAAAAGAAGCGGGACTGATTCGTTTTGCCGCGATTGGATTTCCGAACTGATACGAGAATAAGCCAACATAGACAAAATTAAACTCAGACCCGGATGCCGGCAGGTCTGAGTCACTTTGGTTCTGAAGCTTCCACACCTGAAAATCCACAAACACATCAATATCAGGTTCAGCATTCAAAACTCAAAACGATTCATAAGTCGCCATAGGCATCAAACTGCAGCAATCCTGAACAGAACAGAGAAATAAAACCAAACAGCATCATACGCTGCATCAAAGCCCTCGGCTCAAACACCATTGCGCAACAGCATACCAAAACAAAGCAAGAGAGCAGTTCAGTTCACAACAGCTCTGAGCCAAACAAGTGAATCCACATCATAAAAAAAATCAGAAGTGCAGAATTGGACTGCGCATCCAAGTTCAAATATCTGCAAGCGTACAAAGAAAAATACCATAAAGCGCCACAACAAGAACCCACCGTAAGTATCAGGGACAAAGGCAAGATGTGAAATCAGAAAGGACTGTCAGAACCATTATCGTTGCAAGCACTGGGCTCAGTTCAACATCATTGCCCTAAAACAGAAAGTTGGGGACCTGAAGATTAAAAGTTGAAACAGGTTAGGTTGTCACAAGCATCTCATGTTCATGAAATAAACAAATGCATAAACACATGGCTCAGCTCAACATGATAGCCAATCATCATCACCAGTTCAATCAACCTGCCAAAACTGCACAGAAGAACTGAAGTTCACGTCAGTTCAGAAATCGTACCAGAACGAACAAGCATAAGCTAACATAAACATATCAGTTCATAAGATAAACAAATCAGTCGTCGCGGCCCAGGCTATCAGGTAAGAGCCACAGCGTAAAACCAGGATTGTACTATCCTGCGTTGACGGTTCAGACTAAGCGTCATCACTACCGTAGACCTTTCCCGGCAATTTTGACTCAGCCAAAGCTTCAATATCAAGCCCTCTCTGAAAGAAGAAGAGGAAAAGAATCTGAGCTGCATCAAAGAAGCGAACCAATCAAAAAAACGAGTCAGTTCGAGATCAAAACATCAAACAGAGATACGAATCCATCAAGGAGTCCTGGGAATCAAAATCAGATATCAATCAATCCAATCTGAAGGCAAACCATATCAAAAAAATAGAGAGATTTTGATTTGATAATTAATCCCAAAGCAGATCAAAACAAATCAGTTCAGACTACTAAAATTGAATCGAATCAGGAAATCATATCAGCTCAATCAGGTTCTAAAAGAGGAAACAGGATTCAATCGTGTATCAGATGGATCCAAATCGTATCAGGAAACATCTCTATTGGAACTCAATCTGAATCAATCAAACAAATCAGTATCAGATTCATATCAGAAAATGAAATCCAATCTCACCGAAATACCAATCGAACCCTAAAAGAGGAACAGAGTATCCAATCGTAATCAAATCAAATCGCATCAACACGAAATCAAATCTCAGAGCAATGCAAATCCAATACAGATTGAAAGCCCAAAAATAAATCAAAGCGTATATAAAAGGGAAGACACAACCTGATAAAAGGGGGATCGCGTACAAACCCTAGGAAGGTAGCCGTGAGAGAGAGAGAGAATCGCAGAAACCCTAGCGAGATCGCAAAAGCTCTAACAAACGAAATCCCAACGGCCGAGACTCAGAGACGAAGCCTCATCATCGCCTCCAACAGCCGCAACCGCGCCACCGAACGAAGGAAGATCACCTTCGCCGTTTAAACGGCGGGCAATCAAACCCTCCGGCCTCAGTTCGGCACATCACCGGCCGTTTCATTCTAAGAGTAAGCTATGAGATCCTTGCCGCACTCTATTTCTGTTTGATTTCAGGATATGGAGGAGAAAGAAGAAGAAAGACGAGAGAGAGATGATGAAGGAAGAACAACGGCGCCGCGAACATACCCTGGGGAAACCCTAAAGTTTTGTTCTTGTGACTAACACTTGGGTTGGGTCCGGATGTGGTGACCGGCCCAACCCCCTCCTCCTTTTTATTTTTTCTGTATTTTATTTTTTAAATTTTATTTGTTTTATATTTTAAAAAAAACCATTTTTTTTACATTTTAATTTTATAATTAAAAAAAAATCTTTATAAAAAAAAATATAACATTTAATTTTGTAATTATAAGAAATCTTTTTAAAATATAGTTATTAAGAATAAGTAAAAACTTTTCTTAAATAAAATAAGAAAACTTTTTTTAAATATAAAATTAAAACTTTTGTAAATATAAAAATAAAACCTTTTTTAAAAATTTCTTTTGTAAGCTGTTGCACCCCAAAATTTGCCCTCACAATACAAGACTTTGTGTTCCAAGAAGGTTCACAAGGTTCACAAAATTCATAATTGGTCAGAAGAGTTGACAATTCCCTCAGACAATGCACCTCCTAAGCAGTGCATCCAAAACTAGGGTTTTGACTTTAATCAGGCTAAATGGACTTCCAAGACTTCAAGTGAGCTTCATAACATCTTATATGTGTATAAGAACCCCCATGTCAAGTTTCAAGACTTTTTCAAAAGTTTGCTCAGTCAGATGATCAGATAAGTCAAAAGCAGTCAATGCAGTTAAAAGGTCAAACTGAGGTCAACTGTGGTCAAACCAAAGTCAAACTTCATGATTTTTTTTTGCCAACATCAAAGAGAGGTTGGGTGAGAAATATTATCATAATAACTGTAATACCCCAAATTTTGCCCTAAGATTTGTCGTCGCATTTCATTGCATTTAATCAATTACTAACAAATTTGTGTAGTCGTTTGACTTTTTGCAGGTAAATATCATATGGCATGCATTTGTTTTCTAAAAAGTAAAAATGGCACAATTGGCAGGAGGACATGTGTAAGGAGTTATGAGTGTGAGAGGTTGAGAGTTCGAATCTCACCTTTGTCACTTTTTTTTGTTTTTTATTATTTTTACTCTAAATTTTTCTATCTTTCATTAAAAAAATAACAAAAATAGTTTTTTTATTATTATTTAATTATTATTTTCGTATTTTAATTAAATCATTTTTTAAAATATTATTTTTTTCACTTTTTTCTAAATTATTCATAAAAATATCCAAAAAATCATAAAATAAAAAATATTGAAAAAAATTTTGTTCTTTTTATAATATTTTTTATTTTAGGAATCAATAGGATTATTAGTTTTTATTTTAAGTTTATTTTAATTATTTTAAATTATTTAAATTTTATTTTTTCTTAACTAATTATTTAGTTTGGGCTTTAAAATGGGCTTTAGGGACATTATTGACAATTTGGTGTTAACCCTAATTTGTTCCCTATATATACATGTGTTGCCTTGTTGGAAAAAAGGGGGAGAATGAAAAAAACCTAAGAGGAGTGAGTGCCGTTTGCCGTTATTTAGTTTTCTTCTTCATCCATTACTATTGTTTCTTTTTCTTCATCGTTTACCGTTATTTCTTTTCCTTCATCTATTACTGTTGTTTCTTTTTCTTCATCTTTTACCGTTATTTCTTTTTCTTCATCTATTACCGTTATTTCTTTTTCTTTATCTATTACTGTTACGTTTATATATATATAATTTTTAAATTGTTAGAGTTTATATATATAAGATTTTTGATCGAATTATGTCGATACGATGTTTGCACATTTGTGTGCATGACGCGTGACATTTGTGTTAGTTCGATCTGGTTGCGATGATCGCATTTTTGTGTGAGCAATAATACTATTTTTTTGCTTAATTTCTTTTTCTTTGCGATAAATTTTGTTTCGTCCGATTTAGATCTGGTTGCGATGAGCGCATTTCTGCGTTAGCAACATTGTTGGGTTATTTGGCACATTTAAAATTCATTATTGCTTTATTATTATTATTATTATTATTATTATTATTATTATTATTATTATTATTATTATTATTATTATTATTATTATTATCATTATTTATTATTATTATCATTATTATCATTATTATTACCATTATTATTATTATTGTTATCATTAATTTATTAAAATTTGTTATAATATAAAAATCTGTTTTTTAAAATAAATAACATTAACATCTTTTCCAAATTAATATGAAGACCTATTATTTTTAAGAAAAACTTTTTTTTAGATAAATTTAAAATAATAACTAAAATCTTTTTTTTAAAATAATAACTAGAACCGTTATTTATTTTATTTTATTATTGTTCAATTCAAATTTCATTATCATATTGTATCTGCTCCTCTCATGTAACCTCGCGAACTTAACAATCGCTCTTTAAATTCTGCCTTTAAATTTCTGCTTGCATGGTTTAAATTATGACATTATCTCTCTGTTTGCATGATTCAATTATCTCACGCGTTTACCATTATTTCTGTCACATTGCACACATCCGAAGGTTAGGTTTAACTGTTTGGCCGCCGCGCCAATAGTCCGTAAAACTTCACACATTCAATTTCAAATCCTCAAAACTACAAACTACAAACCCTAATTTTCACAAATGCCTCGCCGCAGGCAAAATTACAATTTTACCCTTAGCATTAGGTCAAAGAGCCGCCGCGCTCATTTTAGGGTTTCCCGCCGTGGAATCCCTAATTTAACCCTAATTACAACTTAACATTTCAACGTAGAGATTTGGAGTTTCTACACTCCACGTAAGCGTGTCCTTAAGATGCGTTTATTCCCCTTGAGACCTTGACCACAGTCAAGAAGTTTCTAACCTCCCTATTGAGGGGAACTACGATTACTCTGATTCCACTCCCGTAAGGATACGTAGGCACAAGATGCGATGTCTTGCCGAGTAAACTTAGAATTAACCCCCTTTATTATTTATTATTGCTTATTTATATTTTATTTATCTTTGCTATTTTATTATTTTGCTTATTATTTTGTAATTGTTTCTTGGATGTAAAGTTGTTTAATTATTTAATTATTATTATGGTTAGTAATTAGGGAGTGTAACAACATGTATGTAATATTAAAATAAATTTAGATCACTTTTAAATAAAGATAATTAAAATAAACACGTCACACACGTAAGTCGATTTTAATCGCCGTCTCACTTCCTAAGGATATCCCTCAAGTTGCCTACGAATAATGGTTAAGTGGGGTGTATAAAGCAAGTCCCTCAAATAAAAAAATCATCAAAGTCCCTTATGGTTGCCTTTACGAATCAAGTCCCTTTCGAAAAATGATGATGGTCCCTTATATGTGCTTATTACATCCCACAATGGCCTTCAAAGTCAAATTGTCCCTCACATACCCCTTAACATCCAAAGTAAGGACTACCTACTCCATTATAGTAGGGATAGTCTTACTAAAGGAAAGAATGAAGAATAAGAAAGACCTTTAAACATTAGGGTAGGTTACTCCTAGGTGCTTGCTCACTTCAAAATTGTTTCGCACTTAAACAAATTTTCAACAAGTTTTCAAACAAGTTCTTAACACATCCTTACATGGATTATTTATTAACTATTCTGAAAATTTTCTATTCACACACTACAATTTCAAAACAATTCAAAAGTGAGCTTAAGTACCTAAGAGCCCATGGATAACCATGGATGAAAAGGATGCTAATACCTTCCCTTTTCATAACCTACCCCCCGGACCCAAAATATTCTCTAAGGTCTTTCCTGTTCTTTTATAACCTTTCCTTATGGATAAAATAAAAGTCGGTGGCGACTCTTGCTATCCGCAACATTGTTTAAAGTCAGTTCACCGGGTTACAGAACTGGCGACTCTGCTGGGGACCTATTTAAGAGGGGTACCCTTAGGAATTAAGATCACTTTAAATTGTTTGCCTTGTTTGCTTTATTATTATATTGTTAGGGTGCTCTTATGTGTGAAAGATCCTAACCCGGATCTAGTGTACCTTAGGTAAATGGCAATAGACCAAGGAAACTGTACGACGTATATCGATACGGTTGATCTGGTGGCCATAGTTAGTGCGACTTCTTGGTTGGTGCTTATATTCCTTAAGTCAAGTTGAGGATAATATTGAGACTGCCATATGTTGTCAATGCACTAACTGACTCTTAGAACCCTAGTTAACTCATCTTGGCCTTTAGAAAGTAGTGAGGTAACCGGCTTTGGTGCAGACTGAAGTTGGTTGACACTCGATACTACGCTCATTGAGATCTTAAACTTGGAGGGTTTTGGTTGGCAAGTAAGTTGCCTTCTGAACAACCACCCTTGTGAAGGATCAATGATATTGAGATCCCTTAGAACCTGGTTACTTTTGTAGGACAGGATGAACCATCTAACTTCAGGGGAGGGTACTTGCCTTTGAACCTCATGCAAGCCTTTAAACCTAGGGCTATGGTGTGACTTGTTTGTGTGTGCCACATGTCTGTGATTGAGCATGACATCATGACATCATCATGCATCATAAGCATATCATTTTCCCTAACCATTTCAAGGAACAAAGGATTTATCTTTGTTCTTTGTTGCAGGTCATGGCTTCTGCTCGTAGAAACACCATCAGGATCAACTTTGTAGGGATACCTGCTAAGCTCAAGGAGTTGGTTTCCCTAGTGCCTGATCATTCCCAGTTCAACAAGAGACATGGTCACTTATTGGATCTAGTTACTTCAGGGTTCAGTGAAGACATGATGAGTGTGCTGTTTCAGTTCTTTGACCCTAAGCACCATTGCTTTACATTTCCTGATTATCAGTTGGTTCCAACCATGGAGGAGTTCTCTAAACTTCTGGGTATACCTGTTCTTGATCAGAAGCCATTCACAGGCTTAGAGAAGGAGCTTAAACCAGAAGTTATTGCTGCAGCTCTACATCTGAAGAAGTCTGACATTGTTCTAGAGACGAGAAGTGGAGTTAAAGGTATTCTTGCCAAGGTATTAGTGGATAAAGCTCAAATGTTCTTGAAGGCTATGAGCTACGATGCTTTTGAGGAGATCTTAGCCTTATTGATTTATGGCTTAGTGTTGTTCCCCAATCCTGATCAGTTCATAGACGTTCATGCCATCAACATATTCCTGAGTCACAATCCAGTGCCTACCTTACTTGGAGACATCCTACATTCTCTTCACACCCGTACTACAAGGGCAAGAGGAACTTTGATGGGCTGCATACCTTTACTTTCTAGGTGGTTTATTTCTCACCTTCCTCGCTCAGTAATGAAGAATGAGCAAGGGTTCAGATGGTCCAAGAGGATCATGTCACTTTCTCACTCAGACATCCATTGGTGCGCCAGATCTATGGAGAATGTCACCATCATTGACCGTTGTGGGGAGTTTCCTAATGTGCCACTTCTAGGCATAAGAGGAGGCATCACCTACAACCCATCTCTAGCTTTACGACAGTTTGGTTACGCCCGGAGCGATGGTCCACATGACATGTTGATTCAGGGCATTGTGTTTGACTACGACAACGATCTTCAGGGTTACCGCCAGAGATTCATACGAGCTTGGGGAAAGGTAAACAGGATTGACAGTAAGACACTGGAGCCTAAGTACACCATTCCTATGGAGGCTTATCTCAGATGGGTACGATTTCGTGCTCAGACACTCATGATGCCATATCCTGCCATCCTACCAGTTACCATGGAACCTGTTGCTGAAGGAGACACAGCTTATACCATCCTTCACCCAGACATGCCTACTGATATGGAAGACTTGCAGAGATCATGGATCCAACTGAAAGAGCAAAGGGATACTTTCGAGGCTCATTACAAAGCAAGCCAAGCAAGGATCCTAGAGCTAACAAAGCTACTTCATGAGGAACGAAACCTCAACTCATACCTCAACACCAAGAGGAAACGTCCATGGGAGACTTAAAACCCCATCTTTTGTACTTATTTCGTTTTCATTTTTTGTAAGCCTAAAAGGCAAAACAAGTTATTACTAATAAAAAGTTACTTTCTTGTTTGTTTAAGCAAATTTAAATCCTGCGGTCCTTGAAAACATTGCATATGCATTCCCATATCATTGCATCACAGGTTTATAATTATGCACAGGTTTCTCATCTTCTCGCTGTTTATTTCAGCAATGGCTCTTGAACAATCAGTTAAGGATCTCCAAGCACAGAATGCACAGTTCCAAGAGCTGATCCTGAACCTATCCAAGGGGCAGGATGAATTGAAGACACTGCTGGCCAAGAAGACTAAGAAGGCTAGAAGGTCTGCTGGGTTGCTCAACATGGGAAGAAGGTTCAAAGGTCCTGTCAAGACCAAGGAACATGTTGAAGACTATGAATCTGAAGAATCTGAGCAGGAGAGAGGCAGTCTCCACAACACTATGGGGGACTCTGATTCTGAGGCTAACTACTACCATGAGCCTAACGAAGACAAATTCAAGATGCTGGTGGATAGAATGGATGCTATGGAATTACAGAAATCATCTGGGCTGGATTTTGAGGATTTGAGCTTGATATCTGGGGTGGTCATACCCATTGGGTTCAAAGTTCCTACATTTGTTGTCTATGATGGGGTCTCTTGTCCCAAATTGCATCTGAGGTCTTATGTCAGAAGAATGCAACCCCACACTGTTGATAAAAAGTTGTGGATCCATTTCTTTCAAGAGAGTTTATCTGGAGCTCAGCTAGAGTGGTATTATCAGTTGGAGAGTGTCAACATCAGAGATTGGAATGACCTTGCTGAAGCTTTCTACAAGCAGTATCAATACAATGCTGACTTAGCCCCCGCTCGCATGCAGCTTCAAAGCATGTCTATGGGTGCCAAAGAAAGCTTTAAGGAGTATGCTCAGAAGTGGAGAGACTTAGCTGGAAGAGTTCAACCCCCTTTGACTGATAGGGAGTTGGTTGATATGTTCATGTGTACGCTGAATGGTCCGTTTTACAGTCATCTCATTGGAAGCTCATCATCTGGCTTCACTGAGTTGATCATGACAGGAGAGCGAGTAGAGAATGGTATCAAGAGTGGTAAGATCCAAGTGGGCACTTCTTCATCAGGTGCTGCAAAGAAGCCTCCCACTGGGAAGAAAGAATCTAATGCTGTGTATGGTCAGCCTGATCGTAACAGAAGGCATCAGTCTGTTAGTGCAGTTCATATTTCAAATCCAACTCCTGCAACAATAGAGCAGCCTCAAGGCAACCAACAGAGGGCTAGAAGACAGTTCACGAAGATCAACATATCAATGGCTCAGGCATTGCAACACTTGTTGAAGGCTGAACTTATTACCCTGAGGGAGGCTCCTCAGAATCCCAATGTTACCTCTCCCAAGTACAATCCCAATGCACGATGTGCATATCATTCAAACTGTCCAGGACATGATACTAATAACTGCTGGGTCTTGAAGAACAAAATTCAGGATATGATTGATGCTGGAGAAATTGAGTTTGATCCACCAGGTACTCCAAATGTGATTACAGCTCCAATGCCAAATCACGAGAAGACTGTCAACGCCATTGATGAAGATATTGATGAAGATCTGCATGTCTATTCAGTTATGGAGTTGAGCACACCATTGTCTGATATCAAAAAGAGGTTAGTACAAGCTGGGATCTTTCCAGGTTGTCATGAAGATTGTCTATATTGTACCTATAAGCCGGATAGTTGCTTCATTTTGAGAGATGGGATTCAACGTCTCATGGATAAATATACTATAGTGTTTGAAAGAAGACCAGCATCTGTAGAAAGTATGGTGGATCATCTGACTCAGGGTAAGAAGATTGAAGAGGTTGACATGGTTGACAAAGTACCACTAAGAATCACTTCAAAGGGTCCCATTAAAATCACTCATCAGGGCCCAATCAAGATTATTGCTGAAGGTCCTGTGAAAGTTGTTGCTGAAGCCAGAGTAGCTCCTCTGATCATTACCACTCCTGGTCCTATTCCTTATACATCTGACAAAGTTGTGCCTTGGCACTATGGGTCTGATGTTTACATCCATGGTGTCAAGCAGGAGCCTTTACCTGATATGCCTATTGACATTGATAATATTGCTGGATCTAGCAAGATCACTCGTAGTGGAAGAGTCTTCTCTCCTCCAGTTGCTTCTAAGAGTGCAGTTACTCCTGCTGTTACTTCCACCACTGATGCTCGGGGCAAGGGTCCTGTTATTGAGCCTGTATCTACTGATGTGCCAGCTGCTGATGACCTCTCTAAGCAGATGGAAGAAGTATTGAAAATCATTCGCAAGAGTGATTATGATATTGTTGATCAGCTGGGGCATACTCCCTCAAAGATTTCTATGCTCTCCCTGTTATTATGTTCTGAGGCTCATGCCAAGTCATTGATCAAGTTTCTAAAGATGGCTCATGTACCCAGTGCAATTTCTGTGGACCAGTTTGAGAATTGTGTTGCTCACCTGACCTATGACAACGGGTTAGGATTTTCTGATGCTGACTTGACCCCTGCCAAGAGGGATCATAACAGGGCCTTGCATATTTCAATTGAATGCAGGGGCACTACCCTGTCTCATGTGCTGATAGACAATGGTTCCTCTCTGAATGTGTTGCCTAAGGAAGTCCTGAACAAGCTGAGTCCTAAAGATACGGTATTGAAGCCCAGTAATATTGTGGTAAAGGCTGTTGATGGTTCTAGAAGAGTAGTGCATGGGGAAATTGATCTTCCAATCAAGGTTGGCTCTCAGGCGTTTACCGCTACATTCTATGTGATGGATATTCGTCCTTCGTACTCATGTCTGCTTGGTCGTCCCTGGATCCATGGGGCAGGTGCTGTGACCTCCACATTACATCAAAAGTTGAGATATCCGGTGAATGGAAAAGTTGTTACTGTCTTTGGAGAGGAAGAATACTTTGTCAGCCATGTAAACACTTTCAAGTATCTGGAAGTAGAAGGTGAATACATTGAAACTCCATGTCAGTCATTTGAAGTGGTTCCCTGGGCTGTTAAGGATTGTGTGACTCCTCTTGCTGTGAAGAAGGTTCCTGTGGTCATCGGAAACCCTCCAACAATGGCAATGGCCTCCCTCAATGATGCAAAAGCTGTGGTGGAAGAAGGTGGTTGTACTATTTGGGGTCAGCTTCCTGATATTCCATACAAGTCTGACAAGTTTGGTTTGGGTTTCACTGCAGAGTCCCAGAAGGCTGTCCGTCGTGCCCGTGCTGTTCGTATCACCAATCAAGGGGTTATCAATGCTGTGGGAGATCAAGATGAAGACTACAACTTGGAGGCATGGATTTTTCCTACTGTGGGTGCTGGACTCAATAATTGGACAGCTGAAGATGTTATCCCTATCTCCTTTAGTCAGGAGTAAATACTATTACTGTGTTATGTTTTTAAATTTATAATTTCTGGAACAATTAAAACTTTCAAGCCATGTGCCTTACCCGGGGCACAATGGTGTGCTTGTTACGGGTTGTCATTTCATTTGCATACTTCATTCAATAAAATCAGTGGACGTTTCGTTTTCGTAAATATTGTGTTCCTTGTCTTTCTTTTTCTTTTATTTTTGCTTTATCAGCTATGTGTTCTTACACACACCCACGTCACTAAAATGCAGATCCTCATCCACTCTGGATCCAATTGATAACAGTTCTACTATTGCCAATTACAATTTCGAGAATCCGATCTATCAAACTGAAGACGGAAACGAGGACGATTGTGAAATACCTGTAGAGCTTGCTAGGTTGTTACAACAAGAAGAGAAAGCTATACAGCCACATGAAGAGCCAGTCGAAGTTGTGAATCTGGGAACTGAAGAAAACAGAAAAGAGGTCAAAGATAGGAAGTTCCTGAGAAGGTTTTCTGCTAAGTTCTTTCTGAGTAATGGCATTCTGTATAAGCGTAATCATGATTCAACTATGCTTCGTTGTGTGGATAAGAAGGAAGCTACAGAAATTATGGAAGAGATGCATGATGGGACCTTTGGCACTCATTCTAGTGGTCATACCATGGCAAAGAAGATTTTGAGAGCAGGTTACTATTGGTCTACCATGGAAGCTGATTGCTATCAACACTCCAGAACATGTCACAAATGTCAAATCTATGCTGATAAAGTACATGTACCTCCATCTCCATTGAATGTGTTGACTGCTCCTTGGCCCTTTGCCATGTGGGGCATTGATATGATTGGTGAGATCAAGCCTACTGCTTCTAATGGGCATCGTTTCATCCTGGTTGCTATTGATTACTTCACGAAGTGGGTAGAGGCAGCTTCATTTGCATCTGTGACTAAGAATGTTGTGGCTCGGTTCATTAAGAATAATCTCATATGTAGGTATGGTATCCCTGAAAGGATTATCACTGACAATGGCTCTAATCTGAACAACACTATGATTACTGATCTCTGTACGCAGTTCAAGATTAAGCATCACAACTCTTCTCCGTATCGTCCAAAGATGAATGGGGCAGTTGAAGCTGCTAATAAGAACATTAAGAAGATTGTACAGAAGATGACTGTTACTTACAAGGATTGGCACGAGATGTTACCATTTGCTCTGCATGGTTATCGTACTACAATACGTACTTCAACAGGGGCAACCCCATTCTCCTTAGTCTATGGTATGGAAGCAGTTCTGCCTATTGAAGTTCAGATCCCCTCCTTGAGAATTATGAAGGATGCAGGCTTGGATGAAGATGAGTGGATTCAGACTCGACTTGACCAGATAAATTTGATTGATGAGAAAAGGTTAGCAGCAGTTTGTCATGGCCAGATGTACCAGAAACGGATGATCAAAGCTTTTAACAAGAAGGTTAAGCCAAAGGTATATCAGGCTGGTGACTTGGTAATCAAGCGTATCATATTACCACAGGGTGATCCTAGGGGCAAGTGGACTCCAACATATGAGGGACCATTTGTAGTCAAGACAGTGTTCTCAGGAGGTGCCATGATACTGACTACAATGGATGGTGAAGACTTCCCACAACCTGTAAACGTAGACATAGTTAAAAAATACTACGCATAAAAAGAGACCCGCTAGGTTGACAGGCCTAGGCAAAAATAAGGGCATCCCGGCAAACCAAAAGGGTTTGGGCAAAAATTAGGGATATATATATAAAAAGATGTACACCCGACAAGTCGAAAACCTGAAAAGGCGGCTTGGGCAAAAAAGGGTATCCCGGTGGATTGAAAACCTGAAAGGGCAATCCAGGCAAAAGTTAGGGATTAAAGCGTATGACTATGTCTCGTTTGGATCACTCATGAAACTGCAACCAGTTGTACTACTTACTCAAGCTCAAACAGATAAAGCTCAATCTAATCGTTTCCGTCTCAACAGCAAGAAGATGAGATACTTGAGTGGCAATAGTAGAATTGAAACTCAATAGGATTATTTCCCACATAGCTGATTCTTTTTGTAAAACTTCATGACAAAATTCTCTTACTAGGGTTTATGTCTCCTTGTACAAACTTACCCGTGTATGGGTCACTTTTGATATAAATAAATTCCATCTTTTGAATCCAGACTTACTTTTACCCTATTTACATAAGCGAAACGTCCATTGGTTGTGTTTGAATGTATGTATGCCTTTGAATATGATTGATGTTTACCAGAAATGCATGTATGCTTTTAATATGATTGATGTTTACCAGAAATGCATGAAAATGCAGTAATAGTATTTACTAAGGACGAACGAGGGAAGGATTTCAACGAAGCTTCGCCGGTTCATCTTTACAAGGCAGTTACAAACCATCAGTAGGACTAATCCATTTTCACAAAGTCTAATCTCCCCTGGAATTTATATCCATCTCTTTTATCCTCATACGGATATACGGGAAATTACTTTCCAATAAGGGCACGATGAACGAAGACGGGATGTTATACTTACCCTACTATCAAACGAAAACGAATGTTATACTTACCCTACTATCAAACAACAACGGGAGGTTATCTATACCTTGTTATCCCCAACAACGGGAGGTTATCTATACCTTGTTATCCCCAACAACGGGAGGTTATCTATACCTTGTTATCCCCAGCAGACGGAGGGTTATATATTCTTCAACAACGAATCGGGATTTATTTTCCTTGGCCAGCAGTTGTTATACAAGGATATCCAGACACTTCCAGCAGTGTCATAGCATACATACATCATTTACATCATACCATAACATATATGTCTATAGTACATTACCTAAGTGCATCATGTCATACATGCATACATAAAGCATAAACTAATGTTGTTATACAGAATGCTACCTTGTTTTCAGGTTAATTATCCAACAAACAATCTTATGATCTTTGGGACTGCTTTATTGTAACCTCAGGGTTACTTTATCCTCCTGATGAGCTTCTTATTACTTTGGGACTGCTTTATTGTAACCTCAGGGTTATTTTATCCTCCTGATAGCCTCTCATGACTTCAAGACTGCTTTAGAGCTACTGATTGCTCTATCCTCCTGAAATCATCCTATTACTTCAAGACTGCTTTAGAGCTATTCATTGCTCTATCCTCATGAGGTCATATTACTACTTCAAGACTGCTTTAGAGCTATTCATTGCTCTATCCTCCTGAAGCCATCTAATTATTTCAAGACTGCTTTAGAGTTATCCATTGCTCTATCCTCCTGAAATTACATTATTATTTCAAGACTGCTTTAGAGCTATCCATTGCTCTATCCTCCTGAAATCATTACTTCAAGACTGCTTTAGAGCTATTGATTGCTCTATCCTCCTGAAGACATATCACATTATTACTTCAAGACTGCTTTAGAGCTATTGATTGCTCTATCCTCCTGAAGCCATTATTACTTCAAGACTGCTTTAGAGCTATTGATTGCTCTATCCTCCTGAGGTCAGATTTATTACTTCAAGACTGCTTTAGGGTTATCATTATTGATTGCTCTATCCTCATGAAGACATGCTGTTACATCAGTATTACTCCAGACTCCTGACAGTTCTCATTATACTACTGAAGAACTTTCCCCTAGTGGCATCTTTAAGCCCACTCAATCATGTTCAACCAACCATCAATATCACTCCATGCACTGGTGAGTGCAAATTTTTGGGCTTTTGTGTTCAATCCCCTTCAACCTTCCAGGTTACGACTGGCAAATATACCAATCTAACCCCTCAGGTTTCAGAAAATTGAACAGGGGCAGCTGTTGCACCCCAAAATTTGCCCTCACAATACAAGACTTTGTGTTCCAAGAAGGTTCACAAGGTTCACAAAATTCATAATTGGTCAGAAGAGTTGACAATTCCCTCAGACAATGCACCTCCTAAGCAGTGCATCCAAAACTAGGGTTTTGACTTTAATCAGGCTAAATGGACTTCCAAGACTTCAAGTGAGCTTCATAACATCTTATATGTGTATAAGAACCCCCATGTCAAGTTTCAAGACTTTTTCAAAAGTTTGCTCAGTCAGATGATCAGATAAGTCAAAAGCAGTCAATGCAGTTAAAAGGTCAAACTGAGGTCAACTGTGGTCAAACCAAAGTCAAACTTCATGATTTTTTTTGCCAACATCAAAGAGAGGTTGGGTGAGAAATATTATCATAATAACTGTAATACCCCAAATTTTGCCCTAAGATTTGTCGTCGCATTTCATTGCATTTAATCAATTACTAACAAATTTGTGTAGTCGTTTGACTTTTTGCAGGTAAATATCATATGGCATGCATTTTTTTTCTAAAAAGTAAAAATGGCACAATTGGCAGGAGGACATGTGTAAGGAGTTATGAGTGTGAGAGGTTGAGAGTTCGAATCTCACCTTTGTCACTTTTTTTTGTTTTTTATTATTTTTACTCTAAATTTTTCTATCTTTCATTAAAAAAATAACAAAAATAGTTTTTTATTATTATTTAATTATTATTTTCGTATTTTAATTAAATCATTTTTTAAAATATTATTTTTTTCACTTTTTTCTAAATTATTCATAAAAATATCCAAAAAATCATAAAATAAAAAATATTGAAAAAAATTTTGTTCTTTTTATAATATTTTTTATTTTAGGAATCAATAGGATTATTAGTTTTTATTTTAAGTTTATTTTAATTATTTTAAATTATTTAAATTTTATTTTTTCTTAACTAATTATTTAGTTTGGGCTTTAAAATGGGCTTTAGGGACATTATTGACAATTTGGTGTTAACCCTAATTTGTTCCCTATATATACATGTGTTGCCTTGTTGGAAAAAAGGGGGAGAATGAAAAAAACCTAAGAGGAGTGAGTGCCGTTTGCCGTTATTTAGTTTTCTTCTTCATCCATTACTATTGTTTCTTTTTCTTCATCGTTTACCGTTATTTCTTTTCCTTCATCTATTACTGTTGTTTCTTTTTCTTCATCTTTTACCGTTATTTCTTTTTCTTCATCTATTACCGTTATTTCTTTTTCTTTATCTATTACTGTTACGTTTATATATATATAATTTTTAAATTGTTAGAGTTTATATATATAAGATTTTTGATCGAATTATGTCGATACGATGTTTGCACATTTGTGTGCATGACGCGTGACATTTGTGTTAGTTCGATCTGGTTGCGATGATCGCATTTTTGTGTGAGCAATAATACTATTTTTTTGCTTAATTTCTTTTTCTTTGCGATAAATTTTGTTTCGTCCGATTTAGATCTGGTTGCGATGAGCGCATTTCTGCGTTAGCAACATTGTTGGGTTATTTGGCACATTTAAAATTCATTATTGCTTTATTATTATTATTATTATTATTATTATTATTATTATTATTATTATTATTATTATTATTATTATTATCATTATTTATTATTATTATCATTATTATCATTATTATTACCATTATTATTATTATTGTTATCATTAATTTATTAAAATTTGTTATAATATAAAAATCTGTTTTTTAAAATAAATAACATTAACATCTTTTCCAAATTAATATGAAGACCTATTATTTTTAAGAAAAACTTTTTTTTAGATAAATTTAAAATAATAACTAAAATCTTTTTTTTAAAATAATAACTAGAACCGTTATTTATTTTATTTTATTATTGTTCAATTCAAATTTCATTATCATATTGTATCTGCTCCTCTCATGTAACCTCGCGAACTTAACAATCGCTCTTTAAATTCTGCCTTTAAATTTCTGCTTGCATGGTTTAAATTATGACATTATCTCTCTGTTTGCATGATTCAATTATCTCACGCGTTTACCATTATTTCTGTCACATTGCACACATCCGAAGGTTAGGTTTAACTGTTTGGCCGCCGCGCCAATAGTCCGTAAAACTTCACACATTCAATTTCAAATCCTCAAAACTACAAACTACAAACCCTAATTTTCACAAATGCCTCGCCGCAGGCAAAATTACAATTTTACCCTTAGCATTAGGTCAAAGAGCCGCCGCGCTCATTTTAGGGTTTCCCGCCGTGGAATCCCTAATTTAACCCTAATTACAACTTAACATTTCAACGTAGAGATTTGGAGTTTCTACACTCCACGTAAGCGTGTCCTTAAGATGCGTTTATTCCCCTTGAGACCTTGACCACAGTCAAAAAGTTTCTAACCTCCCTATTGAGGGGAACTACGATTACTCTGATTCCACTCCCGTAAGGATACGTAGGCACAAGATGCGATGTCTTGCCGAGTAAACTTAGAATTAACCCCCTTTATTATTTATTATTGCTTATTTATATTTTATTTATCTTTGCTATTTTATTATTTTGCTTATTATTTTGTAATTGTTTCTTGGATGTAAAGTTGTTTAATTATTTAATTATTATTATGGTTAGTAATTAGGGAGTGTAACAACATGTATGTAATATTAAAATAAATTTAGATCACTTTTAAATAAAGATAATTAAAATAAACACGTCACACACGTAAGTCGATTTTAATCGCCGTCTCACTTCCTAAGGATATCCCTCAAGTTGCCTACGAATAATGGTTAAGTGGGGTGTATAAAGCAAGTCCCTCAAATAAAAAAATCATCAAAGTCCCTTATGGTTGCCTTTACGAATCAAGTCCCTTTCGAAAAATGATGATGGTCCCTTATATGTGCTTATTACATCCCACAATGGCCTTCAAAGTCAAATTGTCCCTCACATACCCCTTAACATCCAAAGTAAGGACTACCTACTCCATTATAGTAGGGATAGTCTTACTAAAGGAAAGAATGAAGAATAAGAAAGACCTTTAAACATTAGGGTAGGTTACTCCTAGGTGCTTGCTCACTTCAAAATTGTTTCGCACTTAAACAAATTTTCAACAAGTTTTCAAACAAGTTCTTAACACATCCTTACATGGATTATTTATTAACTATTCTGAAAATTTTCTATTCACACACTACAATTTCAAAACAATTCAAAAGTGAGCTTAAGTACCTAAGAGCCCATGGATAACCATGGATGAAAAGGATGCTAATACCTTCCCTTTTCATAACCTACCCCCCGGACCCAAAATATTCTCTAAGGTCTTTCCTGTTCTTTTATAACCATTCCTTATGGATAAAATAAAAGTCGGTGGCGACTCTTGCTATCCGCAACATTGTTTAAAGTCAGTTCACCGGGTTACATAAGCTAACATTAAATCATTAAATTCTTTAAATAAAACAATAGTAAAGTCTCAATTTACATCTTCTCGTAACTCATTGCTGCCTAATTCTGCCTACTAACGGGTGTTCATTTTTTGCAGTTCATATTTATTACTATTGTGTTGAGTTTTCATTTGAGTTACCTTTATATTTGTATCTGTTTCTCAATTGTAACCTCGCGAACCTAATAATCGCGTTTACTTTTCGCATTTAAATTTCTGCTGATGTATGATTTAAATTTCTGCTGATGTATGGCATTATTTCTGTCACATTGCACGCACTACCGAAGGTTAGGTCTAACTGTTTGGCCGCCGCGCCAATAGTCCGTAAAACTTCACACATTCAATTTCAAATCCTAAAAACTACAAACTACAAACCCTAATTTTCACAAATGCCTCGCCGCAGGCAAAATTACAATTTTACCCCTAGCATTAGGTCAAAGAGCCGCCGCGCTCATTTTAGGGTTTCCCGCCGTGGAATCCCTAATTTAACCCTAATTACAACTTAACATTTCAACGTAGAGATTTGGAGTTTCTACACTCCACGTAAGTGTGTCCTTAAGATGCGTTTATTCCCCTTGAGACCTTGACCACAGTCAAGAAGTTTCTAACCTCCCTATTGAGGGGAACTACGATTACTCTGATTCCACTCCCGTAAGGATACGTAGGCACAAGATGCGATGTCTTGCCGAGTAAACTTAGAATTAACCCCTTAGGTTTATTTTCTCACTTTTAATCCCTTTGTACATATACCTTAAGCAAATAAATAAAGCAAATAGTAAACATTTGAACAAAAGGTTCCTGTAGAGTACTACAGAAGTTTAGGGTGCTAATACCTTCCCTAAATTTAACCAACCCCCGAACCCTAGATCTTTCCTCGCATTGTGTTTACGATGCAAAATAGGTTTTCCCTTTTTGACCTTTTCCTTCGGATAAATCAAAGAGCGGTTGTGAATTGAATTGCGATTCAAACTCATTAATAGTTTGTGATCCTATTTCCACCGCAACAAGTAGTTTCGTACCTCGAAAAATACGATCCTCGCGATGGCCGCGGAAAATACTGTTTGAAACAGAGTCGCCACCGAACTTTATTCATTCCAAGGATGGAATAGGAAAATATCGATAAAACCTTAAAGGAGATAAGAACATGGTCATTGCAACCAATATTCTAGGTTCGGGAGTCGATTACCTGAGGGGAAGGTATTAGCACCCCTCATGTCCGTTGTACTCAACGGGAACCTCTTGATCGATTCAAGAGTAAAGTTAACTATGCTTGTTTGTTTTCTTCTAAAGATTTCTCCTAAAGGGGGGAATGGGTGGTTTTTAGATAGGGTGCTCGCCAAGGATTGGGGCCCTTGTGCCTACGTATCTTCACTTGTAAGAAGTGGAAAATCAGAGCGTTTGTAGTTCATGGGACTACGAGAAAAAGAGGGGAATGTGCTCGCCAAGATCATCGCAATCTTGTGCCTACGTATTCTCATTGATAAATGAGAAATCATAGCAGCCGTAGTTCGGCTAACTACGGTAAAAAGGTTTGGTATGGGGACGAACGAGTGTTTAGGTCGCATTCTAACCGCTAAACGTTGGCTTGTCTGTTTGCTAAGGGAGGCTGAAGCACTAGTTTGTTATGCGCGGAAGAAGGGACTAAACAATGTTCTTTAGAAAAAGGTGTTTGGATTGGAAATCGCACGAGGGCGAGGAATTTGTGTTTATCGCATTGGAAGTTTTGGTTAGAGGATATATTTGAATAGGTTTAAGGTTTCGATCGCACGAGGGCGAGAATGAGGAGTATAGTTAAGTTATTTGAAGGGAGAATGACGACTATTCGATAAACGAGACGTCAGCCTCGTAATCAATTAATCGGGGCATTATTGGGATGCTAGATTCCAACGACACCTTTTTCATTCGAATAATTACGAAATATGCGTTTGAGAAAGTTTCAATCGCGCAGGGGCGAGGAAGGCGAGTTGGATTGAATATTTTGAGGGAGAATGACGACTACTCGATAGACGAGACGTCAGTCTCGCAATCGATTAATCGGGATATCATTGGAATGCTAGATCCCAATGATACCTTTTTCATTCAATTAATTAGGAGAGTGTATTGGAATGGACAATTATGGTATTTGTCCAAATAGTTAGGGCACGTGTTTTATAGGCGAAAGGTCGGGTAGTCCACAACCTGAAGCGTATGCCCCAAGAGTGGTTGCTCAAGAATTCAAGGAATGCGAGACTCCAAGAACTCAATTCTTTCGCAGTTTAGTTAAGAAAATAGTTTGGATTTGACGTATGGTTTAGAAACATACTAGGGTTTAGACTCGATCGCACGAAGGTGAGGAACGAGGTTAGACGGGTTGAAAATTTAAGAGGAATGACGACTATTCGATAAGCGAGATGTCAGCCTCGTAATCAACTAGTCGGGATATTGTTGGAATGCTAGATCCCAACGATACCTTTTTCGTTCCCTTAATTATAAAATATGTTGGTTGGACGGTGGAAGTACTTGTCCAAATAATTATGGAAATTTTAGAAACGAAAGTTCGAATGATATACTGTTCGAGGTGTACACCTTGATAGTAATTATTCTCAAATTCAAGGAATGCGCGACTCCAAGAACTCGATACTTTCATAATTTAATTATGAAACTAATTTTAAAATATTAGTGTGTAGATTAAACTAGGGTGAGCGTATTGCTTGAATTAGGGTTTGCGACCTTTGGAAGGTTTAAACGAGGTTAGGTAATTTTAGGGATGAAAGACGAAGCGACTACAACTTAAAGTGTACACCTCGAGAGCGGTCGCTTAAGGACCCAAAGAGTGATAGACTCTAAGGATCCACCACTTTCATAATCAATTAAGAAAAGTGTTTTTTAGAGGCGTTGTCTAAAAAGGAATCATAGTTTTAAATTATTAAGATAGTATTATCCTCAGTTAATTATTAAGTACTTGGTTACTATTAATATAAAATAACAATTGGATTAAAGGACCCTTATTTAAATAACCTAGAAATTATTTAGTATTAACAATCATTAAACTATAATGTGTTGTTTTTGGATATAAGGATTAACACAAAACTCTTAACCTATTTCATTATCTATAGTATAGCCAAAATTTAAACTTTGAGGAAACCAACTAAATGAAGTGAACACAAAAGGGCCCAACATAATCCAGATGGAGGCCTAATATCATCCTATCCTTTGCAGCGACAAGAGGGAATAGGAAGAAGCAACAATGATGCTTATCCTTCCGTTTGGGTTTTATCATGATGTGGCCACAATTCAGTCCAATAGAATGCATATTGGGAAGATAAATGATTAATTATCCCAAAAATGTAATAAATTAAATGAATCATAATGTTGATTAAGGTAAATAACCCTCATAGTCTCTCGATGCACAACAACTCATTAGCTGAGAAAGAAAAAAAACAATTGCGCAACTTAGTCTCTTCTTACAACTGAACCCTACTCCTTCAACAAACTTCCCCAATCTCTCCTCACGCTGAATTCCTTCCTCCTCTCACCAGGTTTCTCACCATTCTAAGTTTTTCTCAATTATCAATCAACCTTCTTCTTCTCTCTCTTCACGCTGAAACCCTCTCACCCTTTCTCTAAACCTTTCTCTCGAAACCCCTCTCACACCCTCTCTCTCTCTCGACCTATCCGCCTCCTGCTACCCCTTTCTGAAATCCTCTTCCAAATTTAACAAACAATCAACATATTTAACCATGCTTCACAAAAAACCTAATCTAGTCAGAAACACCAACACGACCGAGGGTTCAGAACAAATTAAGAAAGCATATCAAGCAAATAAGCGGAAAGGAAGACAACTCTAAATCATCGACACAAAAAACAAACGAATGAGCATCAAGGGGAAATAGACGAACAAACATGTAAATAAAGCGACCGTAAAATGAAGGGGAAAGGGAAGAAAAATCCTCGCCGAAGAAATTAGATTTCTGGCGAAGGTACCGTCGACAATCTCAACCTCAAGGTACGTCGTTCCTCTCACTGGGTTCTTTTCGTATACTCCTTCCTTCTCGCAGGTTATATGATTATACAAAATTGAAATGTAGTGGGTTATGTCTCTTGCCCAGGATCCTGTGGTTTAATCACCTTTGATTTATCTCGCAGGTTATATGATTATACAAAATTGAAATGCTACAGAAAATTCCATGAAGACGATAGAGTCTTGTTTTCGTAGCCTGGTGGATGGGTGATGCGGCATCTCCTCTAACAACATCATTTTAGGTCAGCAGCCTTAGGACATTGACAATACCGACATCAATCAATGTCGTAAACGCAATTTTAGGTAATATGTCTTGCAGCCTAACTAACCAACTCTTGTTTGACGTACTTCTAATCTGCTGATATTTGCTTGTGCTGTGGTATTGTTAGGCAACAACGATAATGGCCACAAACCTAATGAAGCAAAGTTGTCGAATAATCAAAAGAGAGTATTATGATTGCTGTAGAAGACCGAAGGCAACGCTTTCTCTGCTATGAATATCAGACAGTGTTGATATTTGATGTGTGCCAATTCCAAATTTGGTAGCATTTTTGAGCTCGGCATATGCTGCGGCAATCTGGTCAGATGCCTCTTACGCTTGGCATAATGGATATACTTCTTTAAGAAACTTAATTGTAAGTGTATCTCGCTTGCAACCTCTATCAGCTTTCTTCCCGTGTAACATTCTGTTAAGTCGTGTTTCGTGAACCTGTTGGATTAGAGTGCGTGTGTTGCTTTATAGTAAATGGTATACTGCTGTTGGTCTTCTTATACTAACCAACTGTCATCATCTCTTTTCATGCGAGTTCCGCAAACTTGGTGTGAAGAATTTGTACGTGATTCAACAGAGGGCGGGCTGGAAATGGAGTCGTTACACCATGTACCAAATTGTGGGAAACTTGTTGAACATAGACTAGCTGGGTGGATCGTCCAACCATAACAGCAGGAGAGCTTGATTGCAAATAAGCAGGTTCAGAAGCATGCCTTCTGGCAAGAGGGAAAATATCAGATGACAGGGCATTGATGGGTAATTCAAGAACTTGAGCCCAACCATGTACAACACTGGTTGAAAGGTAATTCAATGATAAGATTCTTTGCAACACCAAGGAATATGCTTGCAGAGTATTTAGAACTTCCCTATCTATATCATGACATTGTGCATGTGTTGGCTCAGGAACAATAGTTAGTGGAAGATGCAATCTCGTATTGGTTCAGAGCCTCGGCAAACCTCTCAAGTGTAGACTCAACAGCTGGTAGGCTAGTCAGTGACTGGTCGTGGTATTCCTGTAAGGGAACACGAATTTCCTGCACTCGAGAAGCAGATAGACTTAAACTAACAGCCAACTTCGTGCCTTGTGATTCGCTCGCAGCTCCTTGATGGTAATAAAACCTGCATTTCTTTCCATCTCGAGTATACTCATTCATCATTCTCGGTTTTGTAATACTGCTAACTGTTGTCTATTGTTCTTCGGTATTTTCCTCATTAACATTTGCTAATGTCATTCACAGGTTTACAGTGGGTACTACGGATGGCAATCAACGCAAACTGATGTAAGATTTGCAGTGTGGAATATTCCCTGTATTGTGTTCTTATTTCATTGAAACTCCCTATGATGCTTTTATTTGTTTCATGATCACATTGAAATGATATTTTCAAACTTGTATATTATGTTTTTTTGTGTACCTTGCCTTTCCCAAAATCCTTTGATGAAGTTTATGCTTACATTTTTTCTGATTGGAAAGGACTTGTATATGTCTTGGCAGGTGATTGATTTATTCTTCTCTACAGCTGCCATCAAACTCAGAGCATGCCCTTTTCGAAGAACTAGGAGGAAAAGAAAGGAAGGCACATGGTGATTTCAACATGAAAATAGCACCCCGAATCTATTCTGTTGAGTCAAAGTGAAGGGCAAGAATTCTCTTCGGTAATCATCTCGTAGCTTCACTAACTCCAATCAAATCTTGGTGGATCGAGGATTGTGCTGACACACCAAATACGTTCAGCTAGCTTACAATGTGACGAGGAAAAATTCTGGTGACGAAATGGCTGCTCTCAACAAGTTCTTGTGACGAGTCTTACGTAAGTGTCATCCCATGCCTTTCTTTCTCTCTTTATGAACTTTTGTTGTCACTATGCCATAGTTCTGAATCGTCCTTCTTTTGTGGACTTGGTTCTGCACAAGAATCCTGTACATCTAGGAGCAATGTCTAGTACAGTTCGGTGGCAACTCAATTACTGGAATGATAATTTGAATGAAGGGAATGTTTTGGTTACTAATCATCCTTCAGCTCGAGGTAGCCATCTTCCTGATATAACTGTTGTCACACCTATTTTCTTCCATGGGAAGTTAGTATTTTTGTTGCAAATAGAGGGCATCATGCAGAGATTGGGGGTATTACTCCTGGAAGCATGCCTCCATTTTCAAAGTCCATATTGGAGGAAGGAGCTGCCATTAAGGCATTAAGCTTGTTGAAAAAAGCGTCTTTCAAGAACAGGGAATTATTAAACTTTTATAGTTCCCAGGCTCCGATAACACTGGAACTAAGATCTGAGGAACTCGCAGGATTCAAGATAACCTATCTGATCTGCATGCACAAGTGGCCGCAAAAGAGGAATTTATCTAGTCCTTGAGCTTATTGAATAGTATGGACTCGAAACTGTTCAAGCTTATATGAATCATGTACAGATGAATGCAGAAGGAGCAGTAAGAGAGATGCTGAAGTCAGTTGGTCGTAGAATTTCCTCAGAGTCAAATGAAAACTTTGTGACAATTGAAGAAGAGGATTACATGGATGATGGATCTGTTATTCATTTGAAACTGAGTATTGACTCTAACAAAGGAGAAGCAGTTTTTGATTTTGGTGGGACAAGTGCTGAAGTTTATGGTAATTGGAACGCACCAGAAGCTGTCACAGCTGCAGCAGTCATATATTGCATTCGCTGTTTAGTGGATGTCGATATCCCTCTCAGTCAAGGTTGTTTGGCTCCAGTGAAGATTCTTATTCCAGAAGGCTCATTTCTCTCTCCTAGTGATAGTGCAGCTGTGGTAGGAGGTAATGTCCTTACATCTCATAGAATCACTGATATTGTATTTACTGCATTTCAGGCCTGTGCTTGCTCACAGGGTTGTATGAATAATCTCACATTTGGAGGTGATACTTTTGGGTACTATGAAACCATTGGAGGTGGGAGTGGGGTTCTCCAGTGTAAGGTTTCTTTATTTTGGATGAGAAACGTCAATATACTTTACTCGCGTGGTATCAAAAGTGTTTGACTAGAACCTCACCGATGTATCCTAGGGACGATAGACAACGGTATTTGTTCGACTTTCTTTATGCTTTTGCAATGATGCGCCAGGGCAACATAACTTGAAAAATGAAACTGAATAATATTTGCTCTTAACTATGTTTATCTTTGGACTTTTGTAGGTTTTGGCTATAGGATGAGGTTATGGTTTTGGTTTGAAAACAGACTAAGGACCTCTTCTTTTAATCACTGTCACCTGCTGTAAAGATCTTGGATAGTCATCACTGAGTTGGCTGATGGAGAACAAATTCTGTTATGTCTTTGTTTGTTTATGCTGATAGGCATTTCTGTTTTGTAAATTTTTCTAATCAAAGTATCTTCTAATCTTTGTAGGTACACCACTAAAACTTTGAAAAAAAGGCATACTCGCATAGTTTAAGTGTGTTTACGCGGTGATGAAGCAGCTAGCCGTGAAGGTGTTGTGTCGCAATCTTAGTCATTTAAGTGACTTCTGCTTGTTTTAATCTGATATTCATGTGACAGGGCTCGACCTCTTCAATGTGATCTTGGCCTTGTTGGTACATAACAAATGCAACTTGGAGAGATTTTGCAGAACTAGGAGGATAGGGGTATTGCTGCAGTTGTTACGGCATAAACACGTGGAGATGGATAAATAAAGGGGTTTAGTTGACGCTTATGCCAAGGCCTATGGACGGAACTTCGACATGAACAACCAGCCTGGTACAAATCTGATGAATTTAACCTTGGTTTGGTGAATTTTGGAGATTGACCAGGCGTACAAGCATGCTGAAGTTTGGTGCAGGCTTGTCACTTTCAAGTATGCATCAAAACTTCTTTTTACTCCACGTCCTTCATAATGATAAGCATTAAGTCTTGCCGTATTTTTTTCTAACTTGTTTATTGTTTTGACAGAGATGGCAGGTCTTTCTAATTTTATTTCTTTATTGGCTACACATGTACCCGAAGAATGATCCAGGCTGTACAACACAATCCTCTCGCCTGCAGCTCCTGAGATACCGTCTCTGCAAGACCGAAGCATTGATGAATCTTCATATCCAGCTATGACATTTGAACATCCTTGTAATTCAGATGGTACAAACATTTGAAATGCCATGCACATTCTTTTATTGTTAATATTTGAAAACTTGCTACCAACGTTTAGAGAGATTTGTGCAAATCTCTCAGCCGACTTAACAATTTTGTATTTCCTGCTTGTTGACATTTTCCTATTTTGCGGTATTGTTAGGCAGTAATGACAACAGTTGCAAACCTAATGAAGCGAGGTTGTCGAGTAACCAAGAGAAGGTGTGTTATGAGTTGTTGCGGAAAACCAAATGCGACACTTGATTTGTTATGGACAAAAGAACCAGGAATTGTGACTTGTTTTGTTGAATGCGAAGTACCTACAATTGCTGTCGGTTGTAGGACGAAGTCGTCGCCGGTTGACAAGATGAGTCCAACAGAAGCTGCAGATGAGATGTTTCAATAGGTTATGAAGGTTTTGGTATGATTGCAGCTGGTGGTCACTTGTAGGATTAGGCTTCACATTTTATGACAGAACCCATGTTTGCTTGCAACTCTGTACTGTTATTATTCATGCTGAAAGTTAATTATTGTAAGGTGATAAGAACCTTGGAGTGGTGTAAGGACTTTATTTGAAATAGTCTCTCCATATTTTTACCATTCTAAGTATTACATCCATAATTTGGCATGTATGAGCAGTTTGCGTGTCTCACCGTCTTTGGTTGGTAATCCTACTTAAAATCCTCTGTTCTGTGTTCCAAAAATGATTGGTATATGATCCTAACAAACCTTTCTCTCACGGCCTGTATTTCTAAAAAATAGATGTTGTCTTTAGGCATTGCCATATGGTTTAGGCCACGCCGAATAATGACTCGGCCTCTCATCATTACTTGAAAAGGATATTTAGTTAAATCATATTCTATCCTCAAAGCTTTTGCACCACCTGGCTTAAAATGAAAAGTTCCCATGCCTTAGAAAATAATCCAAGTACTGCACTAATCTGCCTGATCATGAATTTATAATTTGAAGATGACTCAAAATAAGGCAACTTGACTAGCAGTTACATCCTGGCTTTAGTATCAACAAATTAAATCATGGCTTATGGATCAATTGAACCTAACCAAAAACGAATTTGATTATAACTTGGGATTTTAAAACAAATTCAAACATAATTTGAGACACATTGCCAATTTTGAAAATCAACAAATTAAGTCAAAATTTGTTTCCACTTGGTCCTAAACCAAACAAAGCTTGGAGATTGAAGCAATCTTAATCGTGGTCTGTTTTAAATCAAGATTGGAAATAGCTTTGACAAGACAAAGCTTGGTTCATTTGACCCCGTGGCCTTGGCATCCACCTGAAATATGGTTTAGAATCAACTTGAAACCACTTGATAATGTTTTGAGATGAATCAAAACATCTCCTTGACTAATTGCATCTAGATTCAATTATGACTTGAAATTTGTAAGCTAAATTTAAGTTTGTCACAAACTAATTTAGAATCCAAACATAGCTTGACGTTTACATTCAATTTGAAGAAAAGCTTGAGGTTAAATCGATCGTGTCTAGAAGCAAGTACCTTTGAACAACTTGGATCAGATGCATATCATGACAAGCAATTTGCAGTGAAGCTTAAACGACCTTCAGAGAAGTTTGTAATCCAGTTGAAATAGGGTTCAAATTTTTTGAAAACCAACAATCATGCCTTTTATGCCATCGTCCCTATCATATATATCTGATCGTGATAACGAGGACACATATGAATTTGGATATAAAGGCTGGGGACACGTTCTTCGTCATAAATTGCTGGGGATTACAACCACAACGTGTACACACATGGTCTTTATAAACGAAGTCTCAGATAGTCATAGCCAGAAGTCGTGAAACAGTCAAACATCCATTAAATACCGAAGTAGGACAAATTTGGGGTATGACAGATGCCCCTATCTAATTGCCTTAAACCTGAGTGAATGAACTGCTGTATGCGTTCATTTTAAGGTGGAAGTCAATTAGATATAAGAAGACCCCAAAATTTGTCCGGTAGAGAAGTGAAAAGTGCCATGAACAAGATAACCTGATATTCTCTGGGTGGTCGAAGCAGTCCCTTATCTAATAAGTTCCTTCGTGATACCAGAGTAGTATAAACGAACCTCTTTGGGTGGTCGAAGCAGTCCCTCATTCGTTAAGGTCCTTCGCGATACCAAAGTGGTATAAACGAACCTCTTTGGGTGGTCGAAGCAGTCCCTCATTCGTTAAGGTCCTTCGCGATACCAAAGTGGTATAAACGAACCCCTTTGGGTGGTCGAAGCAGTCCCTCATTCATTAAGGTCCTTCGCGATACCAAAGTGGTATAAACGAACCTCTTTGGGTGGTCGAAGCAGTCCTTCATTCGTTAAGGTCCTTCGCGATACCAAAGTGGTATAAACGAACCTCTTTGGGTGGTCGAAGCAGTCCCTCATTCGTTAAGGTCCTTCGCGATACCAAAGTGGTATAAACGAACCCCTTTGGGTGGTCGAAGCAGTCCCTCATTCGTTAAGGTCCTTCGCGATACCAAAGTGGTATAAACGAACCCCTTTGGGTGGTCGAAGCAGTCCCTCATTCGTTAAGGTCCTTCGCAATACCAAAGTGGTATAAACGAACCTCTTTGGGTGGTCGAAGCAGTCCCTCATTCGTTAAGGTCCTTCGCGATACCAAAGTGGTATAAACGAACCCCTTTGGGTGGTCGAAGCAGTCCCTCATTCGTTAAGGTCCTTCGCGATACCAAAGTGGTATAAACGAACCTCTTTGGGTGGTCGAAGCAATCCCTCATTCTTTAAGGTCCTTCGCGATGCCAAAGTGGTATAAACGAACCCCTTTGGGTGGTCGAAGCAGTCCCTCATTCGTTAAGGTCCTTCGCGATACCAAAGTGGTATAAACGAACCCCTTTGGGTGGTCGAAGCAGTCCCTCATTCGTTAAGGTCCTTCGCGATACCAAAGTGGTATAAACGAACCCCTTTGGGTGGTCGAAGCAGTCCCTCATTCGTTAAGGTCCTTCGCGATACCAAAGTGGTATAAACGAACCCCTTTGGGTGGTTGAAGCACCCTCTTATCCAATAAGATTCTTCGATGATACCAAAGCAATATCTCTGAACTTGACTTGATGGGGAACAGTTGAGCCAAAATTCCTATTGGAGGAACAACGTTGTCCAAACTCTGCAGGGGGAAAGCCTTCAAGAAACTTTTTAATGTAACCTCTGCTTGGGGAGCCATAAGAGCAATAGTTGCTGGGGATTATCATCATCAACTGCATGGTTGGAGAATGACTTTCTGGCGAGTAGAATTCTCTGAACTCGTGGGGTATTAACTCTTTTCAGAGTCATACTGCCAACTTCACTGGGGGACTGGCCAAGATATTTACAAATTGATCCTGGATCCTGCTATGTTGTTATGCAATGTAATGTTTTATGATGCCCAAACATGCAACTAAGGTGCAACTGCAAGGGAGTGCACGATGCGCATGCAAATGATATGTTAATGCTTGATATGATTATGATATGAGGTTGCATGCTTATGACCAGGCACATGATCAGGTATGCTGGGGATAAAATCTTGCCGGGGTATCACCAGGGACTGAATTTGGTAGTTGCCAAATGGATTGGACTTTGGTTTTATGGGGACGCCATCGAGGTGGACTTTTAGTGGTTGCCAATGAAAGACTGGATTTTTTAGGGCGAATTGAAGGTGTCAACTGGAGTGACTTTTGTAGTTGCCAATAAAAGATTGGACTTTAAATATGTGCCAAGCGAGATTGGACTTTTATGAGAGGATTTGACTTCCCGACACATGGTATATGACATCGCCACGATCAGAAGACAGATGTGGATACTCTTGGTGTCCCAAGTTGGATCCTTTGTAGAAGTGGTCTACTTGTTCTTGTAAGAACCTCCAGCTGATATGTCGTGATAGCTTACAAACGTTGAGCGTAGCGACTTATTCAAAGCATGTTGACTGCGCGAGCGTAGCGATTGAACCAATGCGTATTTATCGTGTGAGCGTAGCAATTTAACTAATGCATATGGATTGCATGAGCGTAGCGACTTAACCAATGCGTATTAGTCGTGCTTTTGCTCTGCCCCAAGGCCTTTGACGCGTGTTGACCTCAACCATCAGCTAGTTTGCCCCAGTTCAACCAGTTTGCCCCAGTCTGCCGGATGTTTGAAGGACTCTCTTCTGGGATGAGAGCTTTGGCAGTGATCATACCAGGATATGGCTTGAACCCATTTTCCCCAGCGTCTGGGCCTTGCAGTGGTCTGCCCCGGTTTAAACCTTAGAAGGGCTTGCCCCAGATTCACAGGGTTATGAGAAAGTCTTGATTCAAGTCTACACCAATGAGTGATCAAGTTCCTCTTTGACTGCACTTTGTTGGAATTTCTATAATGTCAAGTACTGATTTGCAGTTAAAATCGTTCATTCAAAAATGGTAATTTTAATGCGACATTCATGCAAGTTATGAAAAAATATCATTTATAGGGAATGATGTGAAAATGTGTGACGAGTGGACTGTTAATCCAAACGCAATGCTGATTTAATTGGTGTGAAGGATATAGCAAGAATATGACACCAATGCATAAGATTTGAAAATATGTAGAGTCAGTTTACGCAACCTCGCACTAGTATGCTTTCAGAATAAACCCCGCCTCAATTAGGTCTTTTGAGGGTTGTAACACGGTCTGGTTCTCGGTTATAGAAACAAAGGATATTAGGCTCAAAGTTTGATTTTAACCTACCCCTTCTTCGTAATGATCTTCATACCTACATTCAATTAATTTTGCACCTGTTTTATCTTGATGGTGTAAAATTGATGATTCAAGGTTTGCTCGGCGTGGCAGTCACCTTATTTTGATGGATGTCAGTGACCCTTTGACCTGGGTGGCCACTAAATCTTATTTTATTTTTTTGTCGAGGGTTTGAGGACCTCTTTTTTTGTTTTGTTTTTGGTCCCTAACTTTTGCCTCGACTGATCTTGTTTTTCGAGTCCATCGGGATTGCCTTTATTTTTGCCTAAGTCCCCTTCAAGGTGCTTGACTTAGCAGGCTTTTGACTTTTTTGGAGACTTGTGACCGCCAAGTCACTTTGAAGAACAACCATCATATCTTTTGGATTTTGTCTCAAGTGTGGGATTGAATTAACTGAACAGCTACCCCTGTCCCAGGTTAAGTGTAGGGGTTCAGAAATTCGAAGGAAACTCCTACTTCTAGGCCCGAAGTGGTTATCTAGGGACTAACTCCTTATTTCTCCGGTGTTTGGGGATTTGAAACAATGCCTGTACATCATCAGCAGAATTTTATCCAAAAGCATACCATAAACAATTATGGGTATTTAGTTTTTGTCATCCTCCCTCAAATCTTTGCTAAACAGCAGTGCGATAAAGGAAGTGGAGTGAAATTTTTTTTGTGATTTTTTGCAATAAGTGAGAAAATATGAGTGAATACGAATGGATTTGATCAAAAACATGCATAATTATCACATTAACAATACCATTAATAAGAAACAATGTCTAAAAGCAAGTAGTAATTAACAGAAAAGAAACTACAAATGCATAAAAAACATGATCAAAAAAATGCCAGCATGGATGAACTGGGCTTTTCTTGCTTGATCAGTTGTCTTGAGAAGATGCGTCTTGAAGTCCCCAAACTCATTCAGGTGCGAGACGAATACGCACAACCAAACTCCCTTCTTGGAAGGATATGCATCCCTCGTCGATCAATTGTTGCACCCTGGCTTGGAAGGCTTTGCAGTCCTCTGTTGAATTCCCCATTGATCCAGCATGGTATCCACAATGTGCCTTGGGATCATACCCAGGAGGGTATGGTTCTGGCACTGGCTTGAGAGACTTAGGCTCCACTAGTGAATTTTGAATCAAATGTGGCAGAAGCTGAGTGTGCGATACAGGAACGGGGTGACGAGGAGCGTTCCTTCTTCCTAAATTATTGCGAGGCCGGTTTTGATTCTGGCGTGGATCCTGATTTCCTCGGCCATACGCTCGTTGATTTGCATAGGGAGCAATCCAAGGTTTCTGACACGGTTCCATGGGTATTGTTGGCTGTCCTTTTGGGATCCAAAGGTGGATGTCATCATCTTCCTCAGTATCGGTATGATGCTCTCCCAAGTGACTTTTCGAGGTCTCTTCAGCAGATACGACCCCTTTAGACTTCTCTTCCATCTCCTCTCTTGAGATCATGGTCTCCACATGATTATCAGAGGATAAAGACATCTCATCTACCAAAAACTCAACCTTTTCCTTGTGGTACCAGATTCTAATTGGTCCACAAAACTCTTGCACTTCCTCTTTGCCAGATCTTTGAGTTGAACCATTCGGGATAGGGTCTTCCTTTCTGGTCAATCTTTGCAACTTGTTTCGAAAGCTTTCACACTCTTCGACAGCATGCCCTATGGTTCCAGTATGATACCCACACTCCGCCCCTGGGTTGTCTTCCTCGAAGACTATGCGCTTGTTATTAATTAGCTCTCGAACTTTATTCTTGAATGACCAACAACCTTCAATAGAGTGCCCTCTCTCTCCCTTATGGTATTCACATTGTGCATTAGGATCATATCCAGGAGGAGGAGGAGTACGAGCTGGCCCGAGGGATATGGGGACCACTAATGAACTCTGAATCAGGTGCGAGAGCAGTTGTCCACACGTTATAGGAATAGGGTTGCGAATAGGGCGTGACTGAGACTTCTTGACGCTTCTTTGGTTTAAATTCCCCTGTTCCCGGGATAAAACAGGTGATGACCGTTGATTCCGAGGCTTTGGAAGAAATGGTTGGGGATAAAAACCAAAAGGCTGTGGAGTGGGATGAAACATGGGAGTAAAACTCCTAGTTGTGGTACCTTCCTGAAGCTTTTCCTTTCTTCTTCCCACTTCTGACGTCTGCTTCATCTTGCCTTCCTTGCTATTCTCGTCTTTTCTCAGCTCAAATTGATTTTGCCTCAAGTGTTCCATAGTCTTCTAGCACTGCTTCAAGTCCAACACGTGTGTCAGGAAATCAACTATGGGTTATAGACAAAGGATGGATGAGCTTTTTGGTTTTGGAATGCAAATAAAATGCATATGCAATGACATGCGAATGTAATGCAGGCAGGATCCAGGATAACATAAGCAGGTCAAAGCTCCCTACCCGGTAGGTTACGCTAGGCAAGTTCTATTTTCTTTACCCACATACCCACTCACAGGATAGCTTCTATGTTGATGGATAAGGTTCCCAGGATCACGGACACCGATCGCATCAACATCACGCAACAGGCTAGCTGTATTATAACGAGAGTACGATAGGGTCTCTCCTGAGTGGAGTCCTCGTAGCACGAGGAACGGGTCCTCGGAGATTAACATTACACAACTACCAATATAGAAACTAGTTCTATGAGTGGTTCCCAGAGTTATGGACCCTTCATGAATCAAATCGTGTAACAGGCTAGCTGCGTTACGATAGGATCTATGAAAAGGTCTATTCTGGAGGAGCTTTCATGCTAGGCACACAAGGAGCGAGTCCTTGGGGACTAACACTAATCACTACCAATTCTAAGCTATATTTTCTCTCTTCTTTTTCCAAAGCTCGGGTGTAGAGCTTTACTTGCAATGCTATCCCCGAATCCAGCAGGCAGATATAATAAACAACATACGATAGAAAGAGAAAACAAGAAATAAACAATAAGAGAAAATAAGCATAAAGAAAACAGTTAAGCAAAAGGTTAGTACTCTCGAATCGAGTCAAGTTAGGCTTGACTCTCTCTTGCATAGGGCAATGCGTGTCCCTAGCAGAGTCGCCATCTGTCGTACCTCGAAAAATACGATCCTCGTGATGGCCGCGGAAAATACTGTTCGAAACAGAGTCGCCACCGAACTTTATTCATTCCAAGGATGGAATAGGAAAATATCGATAAAACCTTAAAGGAGATAAGAACATGGTCATTGCAACCAATATTCTAGGTTCGGGAGTCGATTACTTGAGGGGAAGGTATTAGCACCCCTCATGTCCGTTGTACTCAACGGGAACCTCTTGATCGATTCGAGAGTAAAGTTAACTATGCTTGTTTGTTTTCTTCTAAAGATTTCTCCTAAAGGGGGGAATGGGTGGTTTTTAGATAGGGTGCTCGCCAAGGATTGGGGCCCTTGTGCCTACGTATATTCACTTGTAAGAAGTGGAAAATCAGAGCGTTCGTAGTTCATGGGACTACGGGAAAAAGAGGGGAATGTGCTCGCCAAGATCATCGCAATCTTGTGCCTACGTATTCTCATTGATAAATGAGAAATCAGAGCAACCGTAGTTCGGCTAACTACGGTAAAAAGGTTTGGTATGGGGACGAACGAGTGTTTAGGTCGCATTCTAACTGCTAAACGTTGGCTTGTCTGTTTGCTAAGGGAGGCTGAAGCACTAGTTTGTTATGCGCGGAAGAAGGGACTAAACAATGTTCTTTAGGAAAAGGTGTTTGGATTGGAAATCACACGAGGGCGAGGAATTTGTGTTTATCGCATTGGACGTTTTGGTTAGAGGATATATTTGAATAGGTTTAAGGTTTCGATCGCACGAGGGCGAGAATGAGGAGTATAATTAAGTTATTTGAAGGGAGAATGACGACTATTCGATAAACGAGACGTCAGCCTCGTAATCAATTAATCGGGGCATTATTGGGATGCTAGATTCCAACGACACCTTTTTCATTCGAATAATTACGAAATATGCGTTTGAGAAAGTTTCAATCGCGCAGGGGCGAGGAAGGCGAGTTGGATTGAATATTTTGAGGGAGAATGACGACTGCTCGATAGACGAGACGTCAGTCTCGCAATCGATTAATCGGGATATCATTGGAATGCTAGATCCTAATGATACCTTTTTCATTCAATTAATTAGGAGAGTGTATTGGAATGGACAATTATGGTATTTGTCCAAATAGTTAGGGCACGTGTTTTATAGGCGAAAGGTCGGGTAATCCACAACCTGAAGCGTATGCCCCAAGAGTGGTTGCTCAAGAATTCAAGGAATGCGAGACTCCAAGAACTCAATTCTTTCGCAGTTTAGTTAAGAAAATAGTTTGGATTTGACGTATGGTTTAGAAACATACTAGGGTTTAGACTCGATCGCACGAAGGTGAGGAACGAGGTTAGACGGGTTGAAAATTTAAGAGGAATGACGACTATTCGATAAGCGAGATGTCAGCCTCGTAATCAACTAGTCGGGATATTGTTGGAATGCTAGATCCCAACGATACCTTTTTCGTTCCCTTAATTATAAAATATGTTGGTTGGACGGTGGAAGTACTTGTCCAAATAATTATGGAAATTTTAGAAACGAAAGTTCGAATGATATACTGTTCGAGGTGTACACCTTGATAGTAATTATTCTCGAATTCAAGGAATGCGCGACTCCAAGAACTCGATACTTTCATAATTTAATTATGAAACTAATTTGAAAATATTAGTGTGTAGATTAAACTAAGGTGAGCGTATTGCTTGAATTAGGGTTTGCGACCTTTGGAAGGTTTAAACGAGGTTAGGTAATTTTAGGGATGAAAGACGAAGCGACTACAACTCAAAGTGTACACCTCGAGAGCGGTCGCTTAAGGACCCAAAGAGTGATAGACTCTAAGGATCCACCACTTTCATAATCAATTAAGAAAAGTGTTTTTTAGAGGCGTTGTCTAAAAAGGAATCATAGTTTTAAATTATTAAGATAGTATTATCCTCAGTTAATTATTAAGTACTTGGTTACTATTAATATAAAATAACAATTGGATTAAAGGACCCTTATTTAAATAACCTAGAAATTATTTAGTATTAACAATCATTAAACTATAATGTGTTGTTTTTGGATATAAGGATTAACACAAAACTCTTAACCTATTTCATTATCTATAGTATAGCCAAAATTTAAACTTTGAGGAAACCAACTAAATGAAGTGAACACAAAAGGGCCCAACATAATCCAGATGGAGGCCCAATATCATCCTATCCTTCGCAGCGACAGGAGGGAATAGGAAGAAGCAACAATGATGCTTATCCTTCCGTTTGGGTTTTATCATGATGTGGCCACAATTCAGTCCAATAGAATGCATATTGGGAAGATAAATGATTAATTATCCCAAAAATGTAATAAGTTAAATGAATCATAATGTTGATTAAGGTAAATAACCCTCCTAGTCTCTCGATGCACAACAACTCATTAGCTGAGAAAGAAAAAAAACAATTGCGCAACTTAGTCTCTTCTTACAACTGAACTCTACTCCTTCAACAAACTTCCCCAATCTCTCCTCACGCTGAATTCCTTCCTCCTCTCACCATGTTTCTCACCATTCTAAGTTTTTCTCAATTATCAATCAACCTTCTTCTTCTCTCTCTTCACGCTGAAACCCTCTCACCCTTTCTCTAAACCTTTCTCTCGAAACCCCTCTCACACCCTCTCTCTCTCGACCTATCCGCCTCCTGCTACCCCTTTCTGAAATCCTCTTCCAAATTTAACAAACAATCAACATATTTAACCATGCTTCACAAAAATCCTAATTTAGTCATAAACACCAACACGACCGAGGGTTCAGAACAAATTAAGAAAGCATATCAAGCAAATAAGCGGAAAGGAAGACAACTCTAAATCATCGACATAAATAACAAACGAATGAGCATCAAGGGGAAATAGACGAACAAACATGTAAATAAAGCGACCGTAAAATGAAGGGGAAAGGGAAGAAAAATCCTCGTCGAAAAAATTAGATTTCTGGCGAAGGTACCGTCGACAATCTCAACCTCAAGGTACGTCGTTCCTCTCACTGGGTTCTTTTCGTATACTCCTTCCTTCTGTTTATATGTCCTTGCGTTGTCGGTATGGTGATGCAGTTGGTTTCGTCGTAAAGATAAGGATAAGCTCAAGCTGCCTTAAGCTTTGATGAGAAACTTACGGATTTCTCACTGTTAGGAGCTCTACTAAGGTGTTTTGGTGGATTTTCAGCAGAGTAACGGTATGGTTCCTCTTCTCTCCTCTTATTTCACAGTGGTTTCGATTCTTTATCTGCTTTTGTGTTTTGATGAGAGTGCGTGAGTGTGTGGCCGAGCTCACCTTGCACAGGGCTTTGATGCTAGTTGTGAGAAGGTTTGCGAAAAGAGCTTTTAGGAAATGTTAGGCATTGAATTTGGCAGAGTTTTCTTAGGGTTTTCTTCTCTTCTGCTGATGTTTTTTTTAGGGTTTTTTTTCCTCTGTCGTCCCCTCTTTCTTGAACAAACAGTCTCACATATATAGGGGGAGAGCTAGGGTTTCCTTCTTGCAAATCATGTGAATTTCTGGTTGTAAATTGGTTGGCTTTTTGGTTGTGGGGTGGAAATAGTACAATTTTGCTAATTTTGTCAATAGCAGTTCTTTTGAAAAAAATTTGTTTTTTACTCTGATTTTTTTACCGTGTACTCTTGGGATTTTTGACTGTGGTTACATGGTAATTTTACTTTAACATTTCTTTTAAAACCAAACGCTGTTGTTACGCAATACTTCCGAATCTTGCTCTGAACTCTTGATTTTGTATGTATTGTTGTAAGCCTAAACATTAGCATGTTGCACACTTATTACTTGCAGGTATTAAGTTTATGGAGCTTTACCTTGAGCGATGGACAACAAACATAAGTCTGGCTAGACTTTCAAGGATACACGGGCAGGACTTGGGGTTATGTAAGTATTTCACTTAGTTCTAATAGAATATGACTCAACAACCCTCATTCTTGCTAACGTGGGATTTTCCCCTCTGAACTTCAAACGTAACCTTTTAACTCTTGGTTTGGTTTTAATGTAGTGGGTTATGTCTCTTGCCCAGGATCCTGTGGTTTAATCACCTTTGATTTATCTCGCAGGTTATATGATTATACAAAATTGAAATGCTACAGAAAATTCCATGAGGACGATAGAGTCTTGTTTTCGTAGCCTGGTGGATGGATGATGCGGCATCTCCTCTAACAACATCATTTTAGGTCGGCAGCCTTAGGACATTGACAATACCGACATCAATCAATGTCGTAAACGCAATTTTAGGTAATATGTCTTGCAGCCTAACTAACCAACTCTTGTTTGACGTACTTCTAATCTGCTGATATTTGCTTGTGCTGTGGTATTGTTAGGCAACAACGATAATGGCCACAAACCTAATGAAGCGAAGTTGTCGAATAATCAAAAGAGAGTATTATGATTGTTGTAGAAGACCGAAGGCAACGCTTTCTCTGCTATGAATATCAGACAGTGTTGATATTTGATGTGTGCCAATTCCAAATTTGGTAGCATTTTTGAGCTCGGCATATGTTGCGGCAATCTGGTCAGATGCCTCTTACGCTTGGCATAATGGATATACTTCTTTAAGAAACTTAATTGTAAGTGTATCTCGCTTGCGACCTCTATCAGCTTTCTTCCCGTGTAACATTCTGTTAAGTCGTGTTTCGTGAACCTGTTGGATTAGAGTGCGTGTGTTGCTTTGTAGTAAATGGTATACTGCTGTTGGTCTTCTTATACTAACCAACTGTCATCATCTCTTTTCATGCGAGTTCCGCAAACTTGGTGTGAAGAATTTGTACGTGATTCAACAGGGGGCGGGCTGGAAATGGAGCCGTTACACCATGTACCAAATTGTGGGAAACTTGTTGAACATAGACTAGCTGGGTGGATCGTCCAACTATAACAGCAGGAGAGCTTGATTGCAAATAAGCAGGTTCAGAAGCATGCCTTCTGGCAAGAGGGAAAATATCAGATGGCAGGGCATTGATGGGTAATTCAAGAACTTGAGCCCAACCATGTACAACACTGGTTGAAAGGTAATTCAATGATAAGATTCTTTGCAACACCAAGGAATATGCTTGCAGAGTATTTAGAACTTCCCTATCTATATCATGACATTGTGCATGTGTTGGCTCAGGAACAATAGTTAGTGGAAGATGCAATCTCGTATTGGTTCAGAGCCTCGGCAAACCTCTCAAGTGTAGACTCAACAGCTGGTAGGCTAGTCAGTGACTGGTCGTGGTATTCCTGTAAGGGAACACGAATTTCCTGCACTTGAGAAGCAGATAGACTTAAACTAACAGCCAACTTCGTGCCTTGTGATTCGCTCGCAGCTCCTTGATGGTAATAAATCCTGCATTTCTTTCCATCTCGAGTATACTCATTCATCATTCTCGGTTTTGTAATACTGCTAACTGTTGTCTATTGTTCTTCGGTATTTTCCTCATTAAAATTTGCTAATGTCATTCACAGGTTTACAGTGGGTACTACAGATGGAAATCAACGCAAACTGATGTAAGATTTGCAGTGTGGAATATTCCCTGTATTGTATTCTTATTTCATTGAAACTCCCTATGATGCTTTTATTTGTTTCATGATCACATTGAAATGATATTTTCAAACTTGTATATTATGTTTTTTTTTGTACCTTGCCTTTCCCAAAATCCTTTGATGAAGTTTATGCTTACATTTTTTCTGATTGGAAAGGACTTGTATATGTCTTGGCAGGTGATTGATTTATTCTTCTCTACAGCTGCCATCAAACTCAGAGCATGCCCTTTTCGAAGAACTAGGAGGAAAAGAAAGGAAGGCACATGGTGATTTCAACATGAAAATAGCACCCCGAATCTATTCTGTTGAGTCAAAGTGAAGGGCAGGAATTCTCTTCGGTAATCATCTCGTAGCTTCACTAACTCCAATCAAATCTTGGTGGATCGAGGATTGTGCTGACACACCAAATACGTTCAGCTAGCTTACAATGTGACGAGGAAAAATTCTGGTGACGAAATGGCTGCTCTCAACAAGTTCTTGTGACGAGTCTTACGTAAGTGTCATCCCATGCCTTTCTTTCTCTCTTTATGAACTTTTGTTGTCACTATGCCATAGTTCTGAATCGTCCTTCTTTTGTGGACTTGGTTCTGCACAAGAATCCTGTACATCTAGGAGCAATGTCTAGTACAGTTCGGTGGCAACTCAATTACTGGAATGATAATTTGAATGAAGGGAATGTTTTGGTTACTAATCATCCTTCAGCTCGAGGTAGCCATCTTCCTGATATAACTGTTGTCACACCTATTTTCTTCCATGGGAAGTTAGTATTTTTGTTGCAAATAGAGGGCATCATGCAGAGATTGGGGGTATTACTCCTGGAAGCATGCCTCAATTTTCAAAGTCCATATTAGAGGAAGGAGCTGCCATTAAGGCATTTAAGCTTGTTGAAAAAAGCGTCTTTCAAGAACAGGGAATTATTAAACTTTTATAGTTCCCAGGCTCCGATAACACTGGAACTAAGATCTGAGGAACTCGCAGGATTCAAGATAACCTATCTGATCTGCATGCACAAGTGGCCGCAAAAGAGGAATTTATCTAGTCCTTGAGCTTATTGAATAGTATGGACTCGAAACTGTTCAAGCTTATATGAATCATGTACAGATGAATGCAGAAGGAGCAGTAAGAGAGATGCTGAAGTCAGTTGGTCGTAGAATTTCCTCAGAGTCAAATGAAAACTTTGTGACAATTGAAGAAGAGGATTACATGGATGATGGATCTGTTATTCATTTGAAACTGAGTATTGACTCTAACAAAGGAGAAGCAGTTTTTGATTTTGGTGGGACAAGTGCTGAAGTTTATGGTAATTGGAACGCACCAGAAGCTGTCACAGCTGCAGCAGTCATATATTGCATTCGCTGTTTAGTGGATGTCGATATCCCTCTCAGTCAAGGTTGTCTGGCTCCAGTGAAGTTTCTTATTCCAGAAGGCTCATTTCTCTCTCCTAGTGATAGTGCAGCTGTGGTAGGAGGTAATGTCCTTACATCTCAGAGAATCACTGATATTGTATTTACTGCATTTCAGGCCTGTGCTTGCTCACAGGGTTGTATGAATAATCTCACATTTAGAGGTGATACTTTTGGGTACTATGAAACCATTGGAGGTGGGAGTGGGGTTCTCCAGTGTAAGGTTTCTTTCTTTTGGATGAGAAACGTCAATATACTTTACTCATGTGGTATCAAAAGTGTTTGACTAGAACCTCACCGATGTATCCTAGGGACGATAGACAACGCTATTTGTTCGACTTTCTTTATGCTTTTGCAATGATGCGCCAGGGCAACATAACTTGAAAAATGAAACTGAATAATATTTTCTCTTAACTATGTTTATCTTTGGAATTTTGCAGGTTTTGGCTATAGGATGAGGTTATGGTTTTGGTTTGAAAACAGACTAAGGACCTCTTCTTTTAATCACTGTCACCTGCTGTAAAGATCTTGGATAGTCATCACTGAGTTGGCTGATGGAGAACAAATTCTGTTATGTCTTTGTTTGTTTATGCTGATAGGCATTTCTGTTTTGTAAATTTTTCTAATCAAAGTATCTTCTAATCTTTGTAGGTACACCACTAAAACTTTGAAAAAAAGGCATACTCGCATAGTTTAAGTGTGTTTACGCGGTGATGAAGCAGCTAGCCGTGAAGGTGTTGTGTCGCAATCTTAGTCATTTAAGTGACTTCTGCTTGTTTTAATCTGATATTCATGTGACAGGGCTCGACCTCTTCAATGTGATCTTGGCCTTGTTGGTACATAACAAATGCAACTTGGAGAGATTTTGCAGAACTAGGAGGATAGGGGTATTGCTGCAGTTGTTACGGCATAAACACGTGGAGATGGATAAATAAAGGGGTTTAGTTGACGCTTATGCCAAGGCCTATGGACGGAACTTCGACATGAACAACCAGCCTGGTACAAATCTGATGAATTTAACCTTGGTTTGGTGAATTTTGGAGATTGACCATGCGTACAAGCATGCTGAAGTTTGGTGCAGGCTTGTCACTTTCAAGTATGCATCAAAACTTCTTTTTACTCCACGTCCTTCATAATGATAAGCATTAAGTCTTGCCGTATTTTTTTCTAACTTGTTTATTGTTTTGACAGAGATGGCAGGTCTTTCTAATTTTATTTCTTTATTGGCTACACATGTACCCGAAGAATGATCCAGGCTGTACAACACAATCCTCTCGCCTGCAGCTCCTGAGATACCGTCTCTGCAAGACCGAAGCATTGATGAATCTTCATATCCAGCTATGACATTTGAACATCCTTGTAATTCAGATGGTACAAACATTTGAAATGCCATGCACATTCTTTTATTGTTAATATTTGAAAACTTGCTACCAACGTTTAGAGAGATTTGTGCAAATCTCTCAGCCGACTTAACAATTTTGTATTTCCTGCTTGTTGACATTTTCCTATTTTGCGGTATTGTTAGGCAGTAATGACAACAGTTGCAAACCTAATGAAGCGAGGTTGTCGAGTAACCAAGAGAAGGTGTGTTATGAGTTGTTGCGGAAAACCAAATGCGACACTTGATTTGTTATGGACAAAAGAACCAGGAATTGTGACTTGTTTTGTTGAATGCGAAGTACCTACAATTGCTGTCGGTTGTAGGACGAAGTCGTCGCCGGTTGACAAGATGAGTCCAACAGAAGCTGCAGATGAGATGTTTCAATAGGTTATGAAGGTTTTGGTATGATTGCAGCTGGTGGTCACTTGTAGGATTAGGCTTCACATTTTATGACAGAACCCATGTTTGCTTGCAACTCTGTACTGTTATTATTCATGCTGAAAGTTAATTATTGTAAGGTGATAAGAACCTTGGAGTGGTGTAAGGACTTTATTTGAAATAGTCTCTCCATATTTTTACCATTCTAAGTATTACATCCATAATTTGGCATGTATGAGCAGTTTGCGTGTCTCACCGTCTTTGGTTGGTAATCCTACTTAAAATCCTCTGTTCTGTGTTCCAGAAATGATTGGTATATGATCCTAACAAACCTTTCTCTCACGGCCTGTATTTCTAAAAAATAGATGTTGTCTTTAGGCATTGCCATATGGTTTAGGCCACGCCGAATAATGACTCGGCCTCTCATCATTACTTGAAAAGGATATTTAGTTAAATCATATTCTATCCTCAAAGCTTTTGCACCACCTGGCTTAAAATGAAAAGTTCCCATGCCTTAGAAAATAATCCAAGTACTGCACTAATCTGCCTGATCATGAATTTATAATTTGAAGATGACTCAAAATAAGGCAACTTGACTAGCAGTTACATCCTGGCTTTAGTATCAACAAATTAAATCATGGCTTATGGATCAATTGAACCTAACCAAAAACGAATTTGATTATAACTTGGGATTTTAAAACAAATTCAAACATAATTTGAGACACATTGCCAATTTTGAAAATCAACAAATAAAGTCAAAATTTGTTTCCACTTGGTCCTAAACCAAACAAAGCTTGGAGATTGAAGCAATCTTAATCGTGGTCTGTTTTAAATCAAGATTGGAAATAGCTTTGACAAGACAAAGCTTGGTTCATTTGACCCCGTGGCCTTGGCATCCACCTGAAATATGGTTTAGAATCAACTTGAAACCACTTGATAATGTTTTGAGATGAATCAAAACATCTCCTTGACTAATTGCATCTAGATTCAATTATGACTTGAAATTTGTAAGCTAAATTTAAGTTTGTCACAAACTAATTTAGAATCCAAACATAGCTTGACGTTTACATTCAATTTGAAGAAAAGCTTGAGGTTAAATCGATCGTGTCTAGAAGCAAGTACCTTTGAACAACTTGGATCAGATGCATATCATGACAAGCAATTTGCAGTGAAGCTTAAACGACCTTCAGAGAAGTTTGTAATCCAGTTGAAATAGGGTTCAAATTTTTTGAAAACCAACAATCATGCCTTTTATGCCATCGTCCCTATCATATATATCTGATCGTGATAACGAGGACACATATGAATTTGGATATAAAGGCTGGGGACACGTTCTTCGTCATGAATTGCTGGGGATTACAACCACAACGTGTACACACATGGTCTTTATAAACGAAGTCTCAGATAGTCATAGCCAGAAGTCGTGAAACAGTCAAACATCCATTAAATACCGAAGTAGGACAAATTTGGGGTATGACAAGTAGTTCTTTCTCCTTGACAGGAGGATTCTCCCTTCGGCATTTATTTTGCTGACGGGATCGCATCATAGTGCATGATTGCATAGCATTTATCATAAACGCATAGCATGTCCACCGTGTGGAGCATTGCGCCATTGCCAAAGCATACGCATAATAAACATGATCTAGGTTGCTACCGTTCTTGTTTTGCAGGTGTTCCGCCGCAGAATTGATTGCTCAGGATGATTCCTGACATTCTCCCCAACGAAGTTGCTTGCTCAAGATGATTCTTGAGATCCCCAGCGAAGTCTTCGGTTCAAGATGATTCTTGAATTCCTCAGCAGGGCCGTTTGCTTAAGATGATTCTTAAGACCCCAGTGCAGTCTCCAGAATTGGTTGCTCAAGTTGATACTTGGAGCTCCCAGTAAAGGTTGCTCAGGATGATTCCTGAAAGCCCCAACAGAGTGTTCGCCCAGGATGATTCCTGAAATCTCCAGGTTGGTTATCGGTTCAAGATGATCCTTGAAGGTCCCCGGCGGAGTTATTTGTCCAAGATGATTCTTGAAGTCCTCAGCAGAGTTGATTCATCCAGAATGATTTCTGGACCCTCGGAGCGGAGTTACTTGATAGTTCTCCAGATTCCCCAGCAGCGGAGCGTCCTCCCCAGCAGGTTTTCTAACGGCGAAGTTGAAATCTCCTTTGAAGACTCCATGATTGAAGTCTGACCGTGTTAAGGAAGCAGTTCTCTCAGCTGATGCGAAGTGCCTGCTGGCAGAGGTTTAGATGTTCCCAGTTGGCTCATGATTGACCAAGAATTCTATTCTCGACTTGCTGATGAAGTCCGATTGATGCCCGACAGTAATATGGAATGCCTGATGGTTGAAGTCCGGCTGATGCCCGACAATTTCTTTGAATGCCTAATGGCATGATCAACCTGATGGTTGAAGTCCGACTGATGCCCGACAAGCTCTTTGAATGCCTGATGGCATGATCGACTAGGTATTATCGGTTACCATGTGACCAATTCCCCAATGAAGTTTCTTCACCCTGACGGCAAGGTCAGACGATGTTGAGAGTTGACGACGAAGTCAGATTATGTCGAGTACTTGACGGCGATGTCAGGTGTTTCTCAGATTATGTTGGTTCTCCAGCGGCGATGTTGGATGTTTGTTTCTGGCGACGATGTCAGGTGGTTTATCTTTCCGGCGGCGATGTCAGGTGATTCAGTTTTCCAGCGGCGATGTTGGGTGTTTTGGTTGTCCGACGGCGATGTCAGATCCTTTGTAGCTCCAGCGGCGATGTTGGATGTTTGTTTCTGACGGCGATGTCAGATTCTTTAGTTCTCTAGCGGCGATGTTGGATGTTTGCTTCCGACGGCGATGTTAGATTCTTTAGTTCTCCAGCGGCGATGTTGGGTGTTTTGTTTCTGGCGGCGATGTCAGGTGATTTAGTTTTCCAGCGGCGATGTTGGGTGTTTTGGTTGTTCGAAGGTGATGTCAGACGCTTTATTTTCATGAATGCCCGACGGCGAGGTCAGGTGTCTGATGACGATGTCAGAGGAATTTAATATGGATAACTGATGACAAGGTTCAGATCAGTATGTCTCCAGCTAGTTGTCGTGCAGCTATTGTGTCAGTTTTCGAAGATTCGTTCCCGCCAGAGTACCGTGTACTTGTGCAGTTGGCAAATTTCCGGGTTTATCGGTATTCAACCATCTCGCACCTTGATTGGCTGAGAGTCGTTCGCTCCTCACCCAGTCAGGTCCAAGCCGTTTGAATAGGGGCAGCTGTTGCACCCCAAAATTTGACCAACATTTATTTACCCATCAAGAGTTGTATGAGACTTTGAAGCTAGCCAAGAGGGTTATTCAAAGGCTCAAAGGTTGATATCTTTTCCAGAAAACTCAAGAGATTCTCAGAGAGATTGGTTGAAACCAAGGTTGTGTGTCTCATAACTTGAGAGTTGTGGGAGCCTCTCAGATGATTCTGAGACTATGAGGATGGACTTGAAGCTTTGAGAAAGCTTGTGAGATGTCTTGAAAGCCATCATGAAGCCTATAGAGGTCATTGTACAAGAATTCAGAAGATTCAGCCATGAGTGGTGGAATTAGGGTTTGACTGGGTCAACCCTAGGTCAACTGATGATTTGGAGAGGGTTGAGACCTAATCCAAGATCCATGTAATCATGGAATGATGTATTGAGATGCTATAAGGATGATTCCTAGACCAACTCATCATGATTGAGGAGTTTGAGAAGTTTTAAGCTAGGGTTTCTAAGGCTTGACAGTGTAAAATCCCCTAGTTTGATCCCTATCTTCAAGGCAGTTTAGCTCAAGATGTGATTGTCATCTCATCTTCCCAAAAACATGAATGTTTTAGAGCTTGTTCTTAGCTTTAATTTGAGTACTAGAAGTCCTTGATAGGATTTGTAGAGCTCAAGTTATGACTTTGACAAATTACAGGTCATCTGAGGTATGTGAATCTGGGTCCTTGAAAGTCACCCAACTTGCATCCAACTTTTTCCCTAGTAGTATGATTCCTATGGATTCTTGGTTAACATGAATGTTGTAGAGAATATTCTTAGCTTTCTAGAGAGTACTAGAAGTCCTTGATAGGATTTGTAGAACTCAACTTATGGCTTTGACAAGTCAAGGGCATTTTGGTCATTTGGAGGTTATAGGTCATTTCAAGCATAAGGCCATATCTCCTATTTCCAAGCTTCAAATGGAAAAATATTCAACATCAAAATTGCTTAGAATGATGTTTTAAGGCTAGTAGGGAGGTCATGAGATGTTGAAAAGGCTTGTATCAAAAAAGTGATAAAAATGGCCTAAAATGGAGGCATAAGTTAATTAAGGTGAAATTGAAAATTAGAAATCACAAGTTATAAATCTAAACCATGTCATATAATAGGTCATTTTGACTCCAAATGGCATTCTAAGAACAATGGTTCAGCCACAATTTTGATTTGAGGCTTGGATCATAGGGCTGCTTTGGAAATGGCTTACTTGCATATTAAGGTACCAAAGCAAAACTCAAAAGAATTCAATGTACAAGTTGGTTGTGCATTGTCACTCATCATAAATCTCATATGGGGAGAATTTCAAGTCAGTTACAAAGGTTACAAGAAGCTTGGCATGAGATAGCATGTAAGGAGAATTGAAATCAAAATGTCATGACATGAAAAGTTCAATTTCTCATTGGATGATCCTAGATGGTTCTAGAGGATTCTAAACCACTCTATATAACATGTGTAACTTGCTCAGATGCAAGGTTGGTGAGAATTGGTGCAGAGAAGAGAGAGTGAGATCAAGAATCTTCCATTGCAAGTCAAGTTTCATTTCTTCATTCTTCTTCATTTCCATTCATTCTTTCCATTCAAACACATTCCATACATCATAGTGAAGCTGTGCAGATTGAATTGAGATCAAATCCATGGTGAATTTAAGAGTTGGTGATTCAACTTTCAAGGAAGCAAGTCAGAATCGAATTCTGAGATTGAAGCCTCCTCTATCAAAATTGTTGCAAACAGTAGCAAGATTGGCATCTAGGGAAACTTTCTGAAGAGTTTCAAGGTCTGAATTGGAGGATTTCATCATTTGTTCATCAAGATTAACCAGGTTTGCAAATTCTTTCCTACACCATGTTTTAGGCATAATTAGGTTAGTTTGTTAGTGTAGATTGGTTAGAGACCAATAGGAGATGGATTTTGGAAAGTTAGAAAACAATTGGTGAAGATTGGATAGTGGACACCATTTCTGTTTGACCTTGTATCTTGCTGAATATTGAGGGATAGGCTTAGTTTAATAGCAAGAAATGTTCAGGGAAGCATGATGATGAGATTAGGACCATTAATTTTGAGAATTGTTGAGATTGGTTCTTGATCAATAATTTGAAGTTGCTATTGGGTTTCGTGTTAGAGGAAGTTTCAATGGAGTTTGAGATTATGATTGTGTTCAGCATGAAAAATGGAGCATGTTAGGGTTTTAAACTTTGAGTTTTGATGGAGAAATGAGAGAGCACGAGTTGAGGAAGATGAAGCTTCATGTTCTACATTTCCATGGAGGTTCCTTAGAACCCTAACTGAAGGTTGAAGATGGCCTCTCAGCCATTAGATCAAGCAAGACTGGTTGACTGAGAACTGGATCTGAGGGCCACGATTCAATTGCATTTTTGGAGGGAATTCTGAGAAGCGAAACGCACCATTTCATTAAATGGTGGTCTCTTGGGCTTTAGTGAAGTTTGATACCCACACCCCCAGTCAAGGCCCATCCAAGTTTTACACTGATTTCCACTTCTATTTGCACCATAGTTTTTTCATTTTCTTTAGGTTTTATTAATTGATTTTATGATTAAATATTGGGCCCAACGCGCTTTACTTTCTGAACCCCCCATTCTGGGCCCATGCGTGTATTGAACTGGATCTGTTTGCTAGCTGCACCCTGTCTCTTAATATTTCATTTTTATTTTCTTCCATTTTATTTCAACCTTGGAAAAATCATATCAATTTGAAAATTAATGATTTTTAAATGGGAATTTTTGCTCCCTTTTCATATTTTTGTCAAGAAAAATATCAAACAAAAATATTTTCCTTTCATGCATTTTTAGTATTTTTTGTGTATTTTCTACTTTTATTGCATTTTATTTCTTTTATGTTGATCCATGAATTTGTAGAATTTTGTTTAGGTATTTCCCTTAATATTTTTAGTCCATTCTCTTTAGAATAGTTAGATTAGGACTTTAGCTTCCCCCTAGATTTATTCCATAATTTTGTGATGAATTTTAGGGTAGTTTTGTTTAGATGACATTAGGTTGTGTAGAATTAGGTCAAACTTCAACATAGGTCCTTAATAACACTAGAATTTTGGGTTTTTAGGACAAATTAGACTATGGGACATATAAGGGTATTAAGGGTAGGTATGTAGGATCCCTTATAAATTATATTAGGATTTAATATAGTAGTATACTATTTTTAGATGATTTTTGTAGTTGATGATTGTTTGTGTTGCCCTTGTGGGCTTGAATTGTTGTTTGCTTTGCTTTGTGGGCTTGGAGAGCTTGGTATTGTTCTAAGGAGCATTGAGGAGCATAGTAGAAGAATTGAAGATTGATTGAGGAGATTGAGAGCTTGATCTTATTTGTTTGCTTGTTTGTTTTCAGGGTTAGGGATTAGGAAGAGTTTAGACTTAGATGGCTTCTTTCTTAAACATGGATGGTATCTTTCACCTCCATTCCTCCCTATGATTCAAAGTCCTTCCATGGTATACACCTCTCTCCTTTGGATGGATAAGTGAGGTACCTAGGGGGTAGAACTTTTGAGGGAACCATTCCTTTGATGTTGAACCCTTATGGGTCACCTTTGGTGGTCAGTAAGCAGTTCAATATCCCCAGCTTATCCAGTAAGTGATTTCCTCTGGTTTGATTATCTTGAGAGATGTTGAGCTTGAGTTTGAAGATGAAGACTTCAATGAAGAGTGTTGAAGAGGATGAATCCTTGAGTATTGCCATTCCAGTTGAAGCTTGAAGAGCAACAAGAGCAAGTTGATACTTGAAGATCCCTGATTGATAGTGAAGCCTGAAGGTGGAGCTGATCAAGAAGCTGAAGCTTAAAGGAGAAGATAAGTTGAAACTTATGTTGAAGGGTTGAAACCTGGAAAAGATATTTGTCAAGAGTATTTGGAAGTCTGAAGACTGCATTGCTGTTGGAAGAGCTGAAGCTTGGGAGTTGAGAGAGGAGTTGATCTGCTTTCTTTTCTTTTTCTTTTCTGTATTGATGTGTTTTGCTTGACTTGCTTGATGCATTAGAATAAGCTCATATCTAGAATAAGTAGAATCTAGGAGCATGATTGCACTAGAGGTTGAGTTGCTCCCTCTGCTTGTATTGTTACTGTGTGGCTTTGCTTGCGGGTACTCGGTAGAGCCCTGCTCCCTTGCCCATGTGGTTTGTTTGCCTGATGGCATGTTATTTCATTTTATCTGTATGATTGCAGTTTACTGTATTTTTGCTTGATAGCATGATGTTGTTTATATTTCAGTATGATTACTGTTATCCATTCTGGCCTGAGGTTGAGATGAGCTTGTGGAGGCTGAAGCCCCACACACATTTCCTCCCTCACTTGCATTGCATGCATTCTACTGTTAAGCTGATGCTTTGTCTGTTTTGGTGTATCATTGACATGATCCCTTAGGACTCTCATTTCCTTTGATAAGGATTTGATGATAGAATCTTAGGTTGAAACCTATGCATGACAACTTCTAGGAGTTCCCTGTTCAAACCTCAACCATAGGATGAATCCATGGCATGACAACAGTAGGACTTGATAGTCTCCCTCCTAGTTGGGCCCGTTCTCTTCTCATCTCAAAACAGTTTAAGATACAGTAATCATGAATGATTTCTTTCGTATGTTACGAGCCTTAAGCTATCTGAGAAAGGATTGTGGGAGAGTTTCTTTTCCACAGTCTGGATGTTTAGTATGGTACCCTTTGGGTGACATGCGACGCATTCACTCTCAGGTCATAGACTCTAGTGCGGTTGAAATCGCAAACACAATAAAAAACACTTCTTTCGTAAAAGACAGGAAATAAACCGTAGTTTCCCGAACTACGTAAGCTCTGATCTCTCATGCCTGTTGAGAGTACGTAGGCACAGGATGGCGATGTCTTGGCGAGCTACCTTCCCCCATAACCCGTCGTAGGCCAAACTACGTTGACTCTGATTTCTCATGCTCTGATGAGAATACGTAGGCATAAAGCGCGATGCTTTACCGAGTCATTTTTCTTTTCTTTTTCAGCCAGCCTTGATAGGTAGATAGAATAAAACCAACCCGTCCAAGTAAACACAACAAGCGAGGATCCCGTCGAGTACGACGGACGTGAGGGGTGCTAATACCTTCCCCTTGCGTAACCGACTCCCGAATCCAGACAACGGTTGCGACGACCTTGTCTTACCCTTTTTTCGTTAGGTTTTTTCCGATCGTTTCCTTTTCCGCTCTGAGGGATAAATAACGAAAGGTGACGACTCTTCTGTTTTGCCGGCACCTTATTTTCGCGCAAGCGACACCTATGGTGTAGAAAATCATTCCGACAACAAGCAGTGACCCTAGTTATCATCCAACAACTCCCTCTGGGACTTCTACGAAAGGTTCTACCAAAGGATCAAACGAAGTAATCCAATCTGCAGGTGTTCCCAAGAAAATAACACTCGCTCCTGCTATTGAGTTTCCACATGTCGAGGTAGCCCTTCCAAAAACTGACTTGGTCAAAAAAAGAAGTTGTTGATCTCTTGGGGGACACTATGATGCCCAACATAGAACAAGTTGCTAAGGATAATCTTGAAGAGAAATCTCCCATCAATGAACAAGGCGAAGATGACGGGCCTGATGAAGAAGAAGAACAAGAAAAAAGTAATAAAGAGGAGGAAGAGGAACAACAATCTGCGTCTGATGTAGAAGTTGTGGTGGAGGACCAAGAAGACAAAGTGGACCAAGGAAATCAGTCCAAGAACCCTCATATTACTGCTCCGACTGGCACTCCATCGGCCAACCTTTCACACGAGGAACTAGAATCCTTAAAAGTGCAATGACCATTGGAGTATCTGAAGGCCATGCTCAGTTCCAAATATAGCTTCAGCGATAAAAGCACTAGCACCTCGATCGCCTCGGAGAATCTTCCGACTGGAAAAATTGAAAGTAATTCGCTCATTCAGATAAAGGAGAAAATCTTTGTAGTGGATTTGTTCCATATCTTAGAACAGGATGTTTCTGTCAGCTTTGGACTTAAGAAACTTCTGAAGCAAATCAATTTCTTGGAAGTCTCGCCAGAAGTTGTTAATGTTATTATTAAGCTGAGTACACTAATCGACCTTGTTGTTGCTGATTTAAACCGCCTCAGAGACTTTTCGAGCAACTTCACCATCAAATCTGGGAATCAAAAGGCTGTCTGGGAGGTTGTTTCTGCGTCTATCGAGAAAGTTTCGACTCTAGAAAAACTTTCTGAACAGAATAAGAAGGAAGTCGAGAAATGCGACAAAAACATTGCAGAATGGGAGAGGAAAATTGTCACCTTGCAAAACAAAATCTCTTAAGCTAAACAGCGCAAAACTAACCTTCTTAGTTCTATCGAGGACGAGGTGGCGAAAGAGATCAAGGTCGAACTTCAACATCTCGAAAAAGCTCAATAGCTTGGGAAAGAGATTGAAACCCTCTTGACCAACAAAACTCTTTGTGAACGCCGCCTGACGCTCCAAAGTTCGAAGTATGACAAGATGAAGGGCTCTCTTCCCTTTTGAAGTTTATCTTATAGCACTTTTTATTTTTTGTTGATCATGACTTTTGGCCCTTTATGGTATTTCTTTATAATGGATTAAGCCATTCTGGCATTTTATTTACCATATCGGCTTCGCCTTTTTTGCATGTGATTATTCTTTAGTTATTTTCATCTCTTGAAAAGCAGGTTTATATTTTTTCAAATATTTCCCATTAACCCCTAAGATTCCTTTATCTTCGTCTAACTCTTCAATCTCATATGCGCCATTAGAAAAAACTTGTATGACTTGAAAAGGGCCTTTCCATTTAGGGGACCACTTACCTAAGACTCTATCTTTTCGATCCATAGGAAAAATTACTTTCCAAACCAATTCTTCTGGCGATAACATCTTGACCTTGGATTTCTTATTATAAGATTTCTCTACTATTTTCTTCTTCCTTTTTAAAAATTCCAAGGCATTGAGCATTTCTTCATCCAAATCAACCAACTTATCCAACATCATGTTCTAGTAGGATTCTGATGGAATCTCATGGTTTCTTTGGATCCTCGTTGACTGTAAGTAAATTTCCACTGGTAATACTGCATCATGGACAAACGTTAATTGAAATGAAGTTGCATTAGTCAATTCTTTGGGAGAAGTTCGACACACCCAAAGCACCTGATCTAAAGTCTTCTGCCAATTTCTAGGCTTCTTCCCCACATGTTTCTTAATTAGCACGAGCATAATAGGGCGTAGAAGTTAACAATTTGAAACCCATTTCCTTGGCAAATTCTTGCATCTTTCGACCAGTAAAAACTAATCCTTGATCTGTTGCAATGGACTATGGGATTCCAAATCTATAAATGATATATTTTCTAATGAATTCGATTACGTCTTATTTGCTGACATTTGGAAAAGGTGTAGCTTCGATCCATTTTGTAAAATAGTCAATACCTACCAAAATGTACCTTTGATTTTTTAATGACGTTGGTCGAATATCTCCAACTAAATCCAAAGCCCAACCCCTAAAGGGCCATGATTAACTATGGAATGTAACTCACTCGCAGGAATATGTTGTATATTTATGTGCACTTGGCACTTTTGGCACCCTTTAGCGAATTCGATACAATCTTTTAACATGGTGGACCAATACATGCCTTGTCGAAACAACAACCATTTTGTCTTGTGGCCTACCCGGTGTGCCCCACATGCCCCACTATGGACAGTCGAAAGGGATAAATATGCCTATGATTCACTAAGGCATTTAAGTAAAACTCCCTCAGAAGTCTTTTTAAATAACTCATTTCCCAAAAGAACATAACTTAAAGCATGATACCTGATTTTACGCTCTGTGGATGCCGTTGGATTTTGCAGATACTCTACTATCGGTTTCCTCTAATCTTCGCCCGTCAAGTTATCTATTGCAAAGATTTCGAAATTCTCCTAATCAGCGTACCCTAGCTTTATCGTTTCCAAATATGATAGGGACAATATGGCTAACACAACTCTTCCTCTGACTTCGATTGCATCTTGTAATTTTTCTTTCAAAATTTTATACCTAGAAGCAATCTGAGCCAAGTCATTGGCCACTTGATTTTCCAATCGAGGTATGTGTCGAATACTATCCATTTCGAATCTTTTCAGTAATCGATTGGCTATTACAAAGTACATAATAATATTCTCTTTAACACGTTTGTACTCTTTTGTGATTTGTTTTATGACTAACTTTGAGTCTCCCAATATTTCGACTCGAGTTACCCCCAATTCCAACAATATCTCAAGTTCTACTATTAAAGCCTCATATTCAGCCTCATTATTCGAACAGAGACCTTCGACTTTATACTTAAATTTTGTTGGAATTTTTTCAGGAGAAATGATCAACACTCATAACATTGGTTCCATCTCTATGGCTAGAGCCATCGAAATATAATTTCCAAGGCTCAACCTCGAGATAGTTTATGTTATTCTCATTTATCGAGTGGTCGACTATAAAGTTTACTACCACTTGTCCTTTAAAAGCCTTTAAAGGCATATATGTTAAAGAATACTCAGTTAAAGCTAATGTCCATTTACCAATTCGACTATGTAAAATTGGTTTAGACAACATGTGTTTAATGATATCGAAATGAGACGAAACATAAACATCAACAGGTTTTATATAATGCTTTAAATTTGTACAAGAAAAATAAAAGCATAAACACAATTTTTCAACTATGCTATACCTAGTTTCTGCATCATTTAAAACCATACTAAGTTAGTAAATGGTTCTTTTGACACCATTTTCTTCCTCTTAGGCCAGCATGCTCCCTAAAGTTTTGTCTGACGCAAATATATATAACCACATGCTCATATTCCTAAAAGGTGGTGATAGAATTGAAGGATGACTCAAGTAATCCTTGATTTTATCGAATGCTTCTAGCTGAGGTTGTCCCCATTCAAATCCTTCCTTATTGAGTTGAAGCAGAGGTAATAAGGCTTGAGTCTTCCTGCTAACGTTCAATATGAATCTCTTCAAGAAATTAATCTTGCCCAGCAGTGACTGTAACTCCTTCTTTATCGATGGCGCTTTCGACTTCATTATGGCCTTGGTCTTATTCTGGTTTATTTCCCTTTTTATGGACCACAAAGCCTAAGTAATCTCCCGCCTGCACACAGAAAGCACATTTGAGAGGATTCATTTTTAAACCATGTCTTCTCATCCTTTTGAAAGATTGTTGAAGATGGTCGATATGATTCTTTCCTAAAACAGACTTAACAATAATATCATCAATGTATATTTGCATAAAAGTCTCTATATAATCATGAAAGATCGAATTCATCGCCCTTTGATATGTCACCCCAACATTCTTTAAACCAAAAGGCATCACTACCCATTCGTAAGTGCCTAAGGCCCCAGGACATCGAAATGTTTTCTTTGGGACATCTTCTTCAGCAATGAAAATTTGATTATATCCCGAATACACATCGAGCATACTAAGGTATTCGTGGCCTACGGAGGAATCGACTAACATCTCTGCCACAGACATTGAATATTCATCTTTTGGGGTTACAACATTTAAATCTCTAAAATCTATGCATACCCTCAAAGAACCATTCTTTTTAATAAAATGCACAATATTTTCTAACCATTCGACATACCTGGCTGTACAGATGAATTTACATCGGAGAAACCTTTCGACCTCCTCTTTGATCTTCGAGAGAATTTCCAGTGCATACCGCCTTTGATTATACTTGATGGGCTTATTCCCATGCTTGATTGACAACATCAATTCGACTAGATCTCTGTTTAAACCAAGCATCAATTCGACTAGATCTTTAAACTCCTTCAATAGTTAGATTACTTCGACCTTGAGTTGTGGGCTGATGTTGGCACTTATGTATGTTGGCTCTTTGTTGACCTTTTCCTAGATCGATTTGATGACATTGAGCCTCTGGCCTTGTTGCTTTTCCTGAACCTTATCTAATGGTTCTGGATCGAAGTTCTTACCAGGACCTCCTTTGTATGATTCTAGGTTGGCTTCGACAGCCATATTTTCCACTTCAGCCTCTAAAGCCGCTTGTAATTTATTTTCGGCTATGTAAGCCTAAATCTTTTTGATCACTTTGAACTCAGTCATCATCACTAAATTCGCTTCCCTAACCTGTTGGAGTTATCCCATTCGCATCCCAACATCAAGTTATAATTGGCATTTATTTCGACCACCATAAAGACGGTAGATCTTGTAACTATCCCTACCGTAAGGTCGACTTGTATGACACCAAGGGTAGTGCCCACCTTCCCCTCGTAATTTGAGAGCACCATGTTATATGGTTTGGTATTTATGTCGAATTTGCCGATTCTCCTCAGCATAAAGTGCGACATCAAGTTCACCGTAGCGCCACAGTCTACCAAGATTTTATTAACCACAACACTTTCTACCTTTCCGATAATAAATAAAGGCTTCAAATGATTTTTCATCGCCTTATCTTGCCGCTCGAAGAACGCATTTTGTTCTTCTACACAACTGTTATTCATTACATTGTAGCATACTGGCTTGTGTGCTTCCATCTCAGCTTCAGTATAACTGTCCAACTCTTCGACCTCTGTTATCTGGTCGAGTTCTCTACGAAAAACCGATACTATATTCACTATGATATCCAATGAGACCTCTATCCCAAAGTCGAAATTGTCAATTAGCATTTTATCTTCATCAATTACCCGATCGTATTTCTCCTTGGCCTCTTCTTCTTGGGTGGAAAACAACTTCCTCCCCACGGGTAGATTCTTGGCAGGCTTTGGTTCCTCCTTTTTCTCCTTTATGGTAGGCAGGTTAGTACTAGATTCAGCCTTTGCCACAACCTCTCTTTGGGCCTTTCTTCTGCGCTGCTCCCTTCTCCATTGGGATCTAGACATTGGATTTTTCCCTTTATAGTTCTTTGAGACGTAGGTTGTCTTCTTCGAAGCCTGAAACTCCCTGCGGTAAGCCATTGATGAGTCCTTGTCCACATCGAACTTTTTCCATGTATGTTGTCCATGATGCTTGCCTTTGAATGGTTTCATCTAACTTCTCTTTGAAGCCTCAGCCGTTGGTTTAAAGGTAGAGGACTTAACTCCTGGAACCCTTTGCTTGGTTTCATCCTGCCTTGAAGAATATCTTCTTGGGTCGAAACCTCGTTTCCCATAGAAGGCTTTATGCTCACACCTTTCTTTGTCCTTCCTCACACCCCCTATATCGCGCATTGCCTTTCTGTCAAACACAACACTACACTTTGGGCACAACATAACTTTATACTTTTTTCTCTAGCATTTGTAGAGAAAATCTATGAGGACCTCCTCGTGCTTTAGGTAAGAAACTTTGTTATACTCTTCCTGTCGACGCTCCTCGTCGACTTCCATGGGGGTTTCTTGTGAGATCTCCACCATGTTAATATCCATATTGACATCATCAGTTATATCCATTTTATGGAATTTCATTTGAAGGCTATCAGCGGCCTTGTCCGTTCGAATGAAACCATCAGCAGTTTCCTTCGTTATCATCATTAGGTTGGAGTCCTCAGTAACTCCTTCGGCGAAGCCATCAGTAACTCCGCAGTTAAAATTATCAGTAGTTTCTTTGATGAAGCCTTCAATAGCTTCGCAAACAAAACCTTTCATGAACTTCTAGTCGAGATCTTCAGTAACCTGGACCAAAACAACCTCATTGATGAAGTCTTCAGTGACTTTGATCATGTTGACTGGATTGTCGAAATCTTCAGCGACTTCAATCATGTTGACTATATTTGGCTCTGTATAATGAGCGCCAACAACTTGTAGAGGGTCAGTGTCAACTTTCATCTGGTTCTTACACTTCTCCCCGAACTTGAGCCTTCCCGCCAGGATAGCATTCTGAACAAGATCCGTAAAAAGAAAACATTGAGAAGTTTTATGACCCAAGAAATTATGGTATTTACAAAACCCTTTTTTCTTTCTTTTCTCTAAAGGAGGCATTTTACCACCAGGTGGTACTATCATTTGGTCATCCTTAACTAACAAATCAAAGATTTTGTCACAATTTGTGACGTCGAATGTGTAAGTTTTCTTTGGAAACCTATCATTCTTTTCTGGTTCAACAGGGTTCTTTCCATTTGAAGGTGCTAAAACCTTGCAAGAATAGGGTGAGCCTTGTTTGAATTCAGCGAGATCTACTTCATTCTCATCGAAACTCACAGGCTCACTGTAAGGCATTTCATCCTCTTCATTGAATTCGACATATGCCATTCTCTTATTATTATTTGCCCTAGCCTTTTCTTCTTTCAAGCATTCTAACTGTCGAACCATATCGGCCAACTGAGTCATATCCCTCAGGTATTGAGTATCTAGTTTCTTCCTAATGGAATAATCTAAGCCCCAAGCAGCCATTTTGACTAACTAATGTTCTGGAACTTATGTGAAACACCTTACCTTGAGAAGTCGAAACCTATTCAAATAATCGTCTATTAGCTCAGTAAACTTTCATTTTATACTAGCCAATTCCTTCAAACTGATCTTTGTTTGTCCCATGTAGAACTGCTCATGGAACAAACGTTCTAACTGGGTTCAATTATGAATCAAATTTGGAGGTAGGGTTATGAACCAAGTGAAAGAGTTCTTTGTAAGAGAAATTGGGAAATATTTTACCCTAAGGTTCTCATCATTCGAAATTTCTCCGGCTTCTATCAAATACCTAGCCACATGTTCGACAGTGGACTCAGTAGTATCCCTAGAAAACTTAGTAAACTTAGGAACCTTTGTACTTGGGGGTAAATCTGACTGAAGGATGTATTCAAATAATGGTGATGTATAATTTGGTCGTCGAAGGCCAAATTTACTCCGTTACTTCCATGATTCTTTTGACCAAGGCAGCCAAATTATTATCTGCTACTACGTTGTTACGTCGAACTTGTTGTACAATGTTTTCAGCATTCTAGTTCCTATTTACCAAAACTACCCTTGGTTTTTCTTCTCTAGGAATTTGTAGTTGGTTCCTATGGGGTTTGACTCTAGGTCGTTTGATCATTCCCTGGTTGTCTTGATTTTCCTGTGGTATATTTCTCGGATTTTGTTGAATTTGGTTAATGGTGGTATCTTCGTCGAAAACTACCCCTTGGTTCTCTATCATATACTCCCTTAGTGATTGTCGAGGGGGATTTGGTACACCAAAGAATTCTACAAGGCACGTCATTTGCGTTGTTAATTGTTGATTAGTTTGGGTAGTATTTTGAATAAGAGGCTGAAAGATTTCCCCCATAGTTTGGGACATCATTTGGACCATTTTAAGGTTACTCTCGTCCATATGTTGTCTTAAATATGATGCAGAACTGGTTGTCAAATTTGGCATTTGGACGAAATACCTTAATCCTAAAGTTTGACTATTTCGACCCATATTTACCCCAGAGCCTGATTCCTGTAATGAAAAAGTCATTATGGGTTCTGTATATAATGGATGGGCATTTTGTAAGTTTTCCATCATCGAAGTTGGAATTCTATAGGGTGGGTCTCGAGGCAGGGGTATTGCAAATCCAGAAGGAGGGACACTTTTGAGTGCTGAAGCCCCTATTGGTGGTGGAGTCTGTGGAGGACCCCTTGACCCAATATAAGTCAAAATGGGTTGTGTATGGGCAATCAAATGTGTATGTATTGAACTTCCCATATATGGTATTGCTTCAGAGACAGGCGCTGGGATCGTTGGTCCTCCTGCCGAAGATCCTATGGGTGATTCTACATTGTTACTAGGCGTATCCTAAGGAATATTTGGCTGGTTAAATTTTGTCGCCATTCTCCTCATATATCTTCTCTTTGTTCTATCTTCGTTAGCGGTGACTACTCTACCACTTCTTAATAACATGCAATGAAGTTTTCAAAGAGAAAGTTAACCGTAGAACTAATGAATTTTCAAGAATTTCGAAGAAAATTTTATGATCACTTAGCATTGTTCCACTGGGTGTGCCAATTTGTTCACCGTGAAAATTGGTGAACAACTGTTGGTCTTCCAAATCAAAAAAAAAAATTGTTTTACTCGCAGGATCGACTATACAAACCCTAGGACATGTGCTAGTTGATCTTAAACAAAGTTTAGAAAAACAACGAGCACTTCGACAGAGTTCGTGATAAAAATAACTTGTTTCAAAAATGTAAATTGAATTGAACACAAGAGATTAAAGTCGAAAGACTGGTCAAAAATATAGAAAGTAACTTGTGCAAGGAAAAGATAAATTCTTAATGAGAAAACTTATTGAATTGCATTGAAATATAAAAATGGTGTTGCATCAGCGTACATTCTCACAAACTTATTTCTCTACATGCAAGTACTTTGAGTATATTGAGGAATTTGTACACAATTGAACACACACCAATCTTAATACTAAGACTTTCTATTTATACTAATTTAAAATAACTGCCATCAATGGCCAATGAACTAGATCAAGACAAGTGATGTTCTGGTTGTCTTCGACTCTTGGAAGCGCTCCATGTGTCTTATTTGAGAAATGGATAAGAACAAACATTCTCTCATTTATTTGAATTCGAATCTTCCTGTCGAAATGCCTTCAGTAGCACCTCTGTCGAATCATATTTCCCAATTGTTAGGAAATATTACTAAGTCCATAAAATAGTTCCTCCTTGCAAAGGGATGCCTTTGACTCACACTCCAAAAATGTAGTTATGGTCGAATTCATCCGATTTTTTCAGAAACTCTATTACTTCCTTTTAATCCAATTCAGGCGTCGAAATTTAGAGCCAACAGTACCTCGAAGATATAGGAATATATGCTTTATTCCTTTCCAATATCTTTTTGTAGGACATGAACTGAATCTTGCTAATAAATTTACTGCAAAAGCTATATCAGGTCTTGTATAGTTAGCAAGGTACATCAGTGCCCCAATGGCACTAAAGTATGGTACTTCAGATTCAAGATTTTCTTCATTACCTTCCTTAGGTATAAATGGATCATTTTTAATGTTAAGCGTTCTACCCATCATTGGAGTACTTAAAGGGTTTCCTTTGCCCATGTTAAACCTTTTCAATATCCTTTATGTATAATTTGATTGTTGTACCAATTTACCATTTTTAGTATACTCAATTTGTAAACCAAGGAAGAACTTTGTTTTGCCCAAATATTTCATTTCAAATTCTTTCTTTAAGTAATGTCTTACTTCCTTTATTTCTCTATTAGTTTCAACGATATTTAAATCATCAACCTAGACAGCAACTATTACAAAATCGGATAATTTTTCTTATAAAAACACAAGGGTAAATAGGATTATTTTCATAGCCTTTTTAAGAAAATATTCACTTAGCCTATTATACCACATGCGTCCTGATTGTTTTAATCCATACAATGATCTATGCAACTTAATTGCATACATTTCTCTAGGTTTTGATGTCTCGGGCATTTTAAATCCTTCTAGGATTTTCATGTATATATCAGTATCAAGTGATCCATATAAATAAGCAGTAATAACATCCATAAGATACATATCAAGATTGTTAAATACTGATAAACCAATTAAATAACAAAAAGTAATGACATCCATAACAGGAGAATAAGTTACCTCATAATTGATTCCTGGTCTTTGGTAAAAACCTTGTGCAACAAGACGAGCCTTGTATTTGACAATCTCATTTTGTTTTCTTACAAAGTGTAATACCCTTTTCTACCCTAAAATTATTAAGGCAAAATAACGGATTTCAGAGTAAATAAATAAGTCTCAATAAAAAGCCACAAAAAGGGCGTACATTTCTCAAAGTCAACAAAATAGGTCCATACTCCGTAACTATGGGTTTTTCCCAAAGTACATCAAACAACATAACACAACGGAACTCAAAGCATAAATCAAGGTTTCTCCTCAAAAAGGGAAAATAAGTAAAATAACCCATTGATATAAAATCAACTCAAAGAATTCAACCCGATATTACATATCAGAGCAAGACCCTCTAAGTTAACCATAAAGGCTAACGACTCTAAAACTTCAAAATACTCCTCGCCGACATCCACGACTAAACTGGGTCATCTGCACGTTACCCACGTGGAGGTAACATTCAAACAGGCAGGGTGAGTAAAATAATTCATAATAATAAATGTATAATAATTAATGCATAAACGACATCATAATTATATTCAACATATTCATATTCCTCAAATATGCCTCAAAGGCCACAACGTCATAATTTATACAAAAGACTCATAAATGCAATGTGACACTACTCAATGCATGTGGTATCAATCATCACAGCTCGATGGACACTGGGCCATCAACCCTCCATAGATCCCCATCAATAGGATCGATTCTACTAGAGAATCAGAGCACATCAAAATACTTCACATCCGCACAATGGGATTGAAGCCAAAGTAATCGAGATCCTGAACCGAAGTCCGGATGCACACGAATGCATGATGCACATGTCACAAATTATCCTCATAATAACATCATGGTGCATCATCATTAATCATATTCATCATCATCAAACGTCATAGCTCATCATCATAATCATCATCATACATCATGTCATCACAGCTCATCATAATAATCATCATCATTCATCATGTCATTACAGCACATCATAATACTCACCATCACACATCATTTCGTCATATAATTCATCATAATAATTAATCTCATACATCATCTCATCATATAAATCATCATAATAATCATCATCACACATCATAGAAATCGTCATATAATTCATCATAATAATTAATCTCACATATCATGTCATCATATAATTCATCATAATAATCATCATCACATATCATGGAAATCGTCATATAATCACGTACGAATCACATATTAGCTCATAGTCATCCTCATATTATCCCATCATATTATCACATATTATCACATATTAATTCATAATACTACCCCCTATTATCTCATATTAATTCATAATATTATCCCATATTATCTCATATTAATTCATAATATTATCCCATATTATCACATATTAATTCATCAAATTATACTTGCGGTAATCTTCACACTATCGCCTATCAATAACATAATTCCTCGCTGTCATACTCATGTTAACTCATCTCATAAATCTCAGAATCAAACATCAAGGCATCGCTGCACACGATCAACATTCGTGAAACTCTGCTACGTTCGCTGGCATGCTCGCTAGGCGAGTCGAGACAAGTTTCTTCGCTAGGCGAAGCTTTCTTCGCTAGGAGAGTCTGAGAAAACATGGTTCGCTAGGCGAACAACGCGATGACAACAAAATCTGCTACGCACCAGAACTGATTTTCACTCAAATACTCATACGATTCACTTACCCAATGTCCCCAAAACATCCCTAAATCATTCCTAATGTCCTACGGCGATAAAGACACAAAACCTATAGTTTATTAGGCCAATTCTGGGACATATTCATGTCCTAAACCATAATGTTCCTGCAATTACCCTAAAGGCATCATAATTTCTCATATCACATATCTCTATCCCTTCAAGGTCGGACGCATGTCACCCCATAGTTTTGGCCACGAAGGCCTAAGGTTTCCTAATCCTCATATCAGATATTCAATATTCACTGATACATATCACAAACCATAATCTCAGAGTCTTATCGTTAATTTCTCTAATTTTCCCACAATCAACCCAAAATACTTAAATTTTAACCCCACCGTAAACACACCGAAAGACATACATAGAAAATCATGAACAACGATACTCCCCATACCTTAGTCGATTCACAACTTTCACGATTAACTTTGGGATCTTCTACCTCCAACCTTTCCTTTAGAGCTCTGGCCACCAAACTTTCACGGTTAACACAAATGAATTCTAATTTCCCTTCAGAACTCAATTTTGTCAAACCTGGTCTTGGGCCTCCCAATTTGGGTTTTTCCCTCATTACCCTTACTAACTCCTCCAAATACCCAAATTACCCTTATTTCACTTATATTCCTTTTAATTAATAATAATACTAATAATTTAATATTATATACTATTAATCAATTAAATAGTCCAAAAATGCACATTTTCTCAATACTTCACAAAACCGCCGAAAATCACCGAAAACGAATATTCTCAATTAAATAAATTAATTAAAATATTCCGATTAAATTTGGGGTGTTACACAAAGACCCACTTATATCCAACCGGTTTCACATCTTTTGGTATAGTCGTAATGGGGCCAAATACTTTTCGATTTTTAAGAGAATTTAATTCAGTATCTATTGCATTCTTCCAATTTTTCCAATCATGTCTATTTTGATATTCATTCATAGTTCTTGGTTCGGAATCATCATTTTCATTCATAATTTCACATGGAATGGAGAATGAAAACATTTCATCTATATTATCTTTTCGGTTCCACAAAGTTCCTGTCTCAACATAATTAGTTGAAATTTCAAGATCATTCTTGTTTTCTTTTTTATTACCAATGATCTCATTATCATCATCTTGTTTTCTTTTTTATTACCAATGATCTCATTATCATCATCTTGTGCTTCTTTAGGAGCACGTTTTTCAATTTTGGATTTATTATTATCTAGTGTCTTTTCAATATCACTTTCAACTATATTCACTTTTTCTATCATTTTTCTTTTTCGGGGATTTTCATCTTTGGATCCCAAAGGTCGGCCACGCTTCAAGTGTACCTTAGATGTACTTGCTACATCATTTAGATTTGAAATCTCAATCTGAGCTGGGACATTTATAGCTGGTACATGTGACTTTGTTACTCTTTTCAAATCAGTAAAAGAATCTGGCAATTGATTTGCTAAATCTTGTAAGTGCATAATTTTCTTTACATTTTTTCCCATGATTTACTATATGGGTCCAAATGTAATAAATGAGGTACAAACCATTCTCATTTTCTAATTTTTTATTTTCTCCCCCTAGTGTTGAAAATTTTGTTTCGTCAAAATGACAATCAACAAATCTTGCTTGAAAAACATCATCTGTTAAAGTTCAAGATATCTAATAATAGAAGGTGATTCATACCCCACATAGATTCCCAACCTCTTTTGAGGTCCCATCTTTATTCTATATGGTGGAGATATTGGTATATATACTACACAACCAAATATCTTTAAATGAGAAATATTTGGTTCCTTACCAATTGCAAGTTGATAAGGTGTATGTTTATGATTGGCACTTGGCCTTAGACGAATGAGTGCTGCAGCATGTAAAATTGCATGACCCTAAATGATAACTGGTAGTTTTGTTTTCATAATTAACAGTCTAGAAATATATTGAAGACGTTTGATTAAAGACTCAGTTAAACCATTTTGTGTATGCACATGAAGAACAAGATGTTCAACATTAATTCCAATTGACATGCAATAACTATTAAATGATTCAATGTAAATTCACCAGCATTGTCAAGTCTAATTTTATTTATAGTGTAATCAGGAAATTGAGCCCTTAGTTTAATTATTTGTGAAAGAAATTTTGCAAAGACCATATCACGACTTGACAGTAAACATACATATGACCATCTACTAGATGCATTAATTAATACCATAAAGTACCTGAATGGTCCTGACGGTGGATGGATAGGTCCATATATATCACCTTAAATTCTTTTAAGAAATGCAGGTGATTTTGTCTGAATCTTACCTGACGAATCCTTTGCTATTAGCTTGCTAAGAGAGCAAGCTTCACATGGTTTATCTCCTTTTGTAAGTTTTAAACCTTTTAATGGATGACCATGACTACTTTCAACTATTTTACGCATCATTGTTGAACCAGGGTGACCTAAACGATCATGCCATAAAGTCATTGTTTTGGGATCTTCTTTTACTATTAAATTACATTCAATTGCATGTATATACGTATAATGTAATGCAGAAGGCAATTTTGGTAGTTTTTATAAAGATTTCTTCTTTCCCAAAACATTAGTAGTAATGTTAATATATTTCATATTATCTTCAGTTACAGTTTCAGTATCATATCCTAGATGATATATATTATTAAAACTCAACAAATTTCTCTTTGATTTTGGAGAGTATAAAGCATTATTGAAGACAAACTTTGTTCCATTTGGTAATATGAACATAACATTACCTGTTCCTTCAATCAAATCTACAAGACCTGAGGTAGTATTTATTACACCTTTAGTAGGATTTGTTTCAGTGAAATATTTCGTACATTTGAGGATTACGTGGGTAGTTCCACTGTCTGGAATGAAAATGTCTTCAACACGTTTCATGTCTAACCTTCTTGAAATAGAAATAATATTGAATAGAGAGTAAATCAACACAACATATTTAACATTATTATTTCAATCATTGTATACACGAAACAACATACAAATACTTAAGCTTATACATAGTTCAAATATAAAATCAATACAAGCATATCACACATTATTCATAAAGTTTTTTAATCCATTGTTCCTTCAACAAAATTAGCAACCTCAAATTTTGTTAAAATTTACTTCCTTTCCCTTTCCCTCTATAGATGCCTTGTTTATTTTACACAAATGGTTTGGTGTTCTACATGTCCTAGACCAATGATATTTCTTTCCGCATCTATAGCACAAATCATCATAATTCCTCGAGGGACCCTCTTGGATATAAGTACCCATACCTTGACGATACTTGTTAGTATGGTCATATCTGAGAAATCTATAATTATTCACATAACTTCGTCAACGACCTTGACCATGAAAGTGGTTTCGACCGTGATATCTGTCTCGACTAGTATCCTCAAAACGAGCATAACCTCCACGTTTTTTATTACGATTATAGCCACCACACCTTTGATTAAATGTTGTGACATTTATCTCAGGATATGTTATTGTTTCTATGGGACGTGACTGGTGGTTTTTGATAAGGAGCTCATTATTTTGTTTTGCTACTAGAAGAGCTGCAACTAAATCAGAATACTCAGAAAATTCTCTCATTCTGTATTGTTGTTGTAACAAAACTTGGGATGCGTGAAAAATTAAAAAAGTGTTTTCTAATTTTTCTTCTTCATTTATAACTATGCCACAAAATTTTAGTTGTGTTATAATTTGGTGCATGGAAGAGTTATATTCAACAACACTTTTATAATCTTGGAACCTTAATTTGTTCCACGGATCCATTAATGAGGGCAACAAGATTTTCCTCTGATGTCCAAATCTTGCCTTAAGTTTGTACCATAAAATCTTGAGATCTTTTGCATTTGAATATTCTGTTTGTAAACCATCGTCAAGGTGGTGTTTGATTATTCATTTACTTTTGATTTTTCATTGCCATCTCTTCTGGGTCAACAACTGGCTTTCCTGAAATTTCTCCTTCAAGGATTTTATCAATTCCCTCACAAGCAAGATACTATATTAAGTTGTTATTCCATGTTATGTAGTTGTCTCTAGTTATGCTTAAAATTTTGAAGTGATGCTTAACATTTGACATGATTCTATCTAGAATTCAAAAGATCATAATCAAAATTTAATACATAAAAAATATATATGTCAATTTATTCAATAACAACGATTACAAAAATCATGATCATATTTTATTCAAAAACCTCTATTAATAAACCAAGTTAAGACTAGTAATGGTAAAACAATCAATATCATTAACGCTGCATAATTTTTACCTAGTTCTTCATGCTTGATAATACCGATGAGGAATAAAATAATGACAAGTAGAGTGATGAACAAAAGAAAACATTTAGCCATTTGAAAGATATGGATAAAATTTTGAGAATGATGTGAAATTTGTGAAAAAAGTTGAATTATATATAGATAAATTTGTAAAACGGCCATTATAGTTACCGTTAGGAAAAAGAAAAGAAAAAAAAAACAAAAAGAGAAAGAAAAAAATGTCATCAAATCAAATTTAAAGTGTGTTAAATATCAACTAGCTACTACAAGGGTTTAGAGATGATTATAAGGTAACATATGAGGTTTTAGACCTCCACTAAAAATATAAAAGTTACTGACTAAAATATAAAAGTTAGTAACAGAATATAAAAGTTAGAAACTGAATATAAAATTTAGTAAGTGCATATGGGGCTTTAAACCTCCATTAAATATAAAAGTTAGTGACTGAATATAAAATTTAGTAACAGAATATAAAAGTTAGGAACTGAATATAAAAGTTAGTAACTGCGTATGAGGCTTTAAACCTCCATTAAATATAAAAGTTAGTAACAAAATATAAAAGTTAGGAACTCAATATAAAAGTTAGCAATTGCATATGGGGTTTTAAACCTCCATTAAATATAAGAGTTAGTAACTGAATATAAAAGTTAGTAACAAAATATAAAAGTTAGTAACTGCATATGAGGTTTTAAACCTCCACACAAAATATATAAAAACCACACTTATTATAGCGTACTTGACAAGTTGCAGTTTTCTATAACAAGGGGGTAAAGTAAAAATAACGATAAAAGTCATTCTAGTTGTAAATCACTTGACTAATTGTTAGTTTTCTATAACTATGGTAAATAAAAATTATAGCAATAATGAGATTAAAGTAATAAGTTTAGAAGATATACCTAGTGTAGTAATAACTTCTGATAGAAACGATCGTGCTGATAACGTGTTGAGAAAAATCGATTTTGAATATTTGTTAATATTTATGAACTAATATAAGTTCATAAACCAATTTTAACTATCAAACTTAGATGAAAGATTGAAGGAAGGAGAATGTTTTACTTGTGCTTTCAAAGTAATTTTTTTGATGTATTTTTACATTGGCCAAAGGTAGTATTTATACTACTAAAAATGCAACTATTACACTAATGTAATAATTAGACTTACTATTTTAATTTTGACAAATTATTTATCTACAATAATTTGTCATTATTATTATTTAGATAGACATTTCTAAATAATAATATTATTTTAATAATATTAATATTATAACTATATATATATATATATATATATATATATATATATATATATATATATATATATATATATATATATATATATATATATATATATATATATATATATATAATTCTTTTATTTATAATTTTTAGAACTTTAGAGTTAAAGACAGCGAATGATTTGAGAATCTTAGTGATATTTCATAGAGATAAGGGTACATTTTTAAAAGTGTGCTTTTGAAATTTGGGAAACTCTTGAAGATATTTAAAGGGGATTGGGAAACACTTTTAAACATCTTGAGCTTGTGTGATTCATATAAAGAGAGAGTTTGAGAGATTGTGAAACACTTTGGTAGAAAATAGGACTTGTTCTTAAGAACTTGGGTAATTATTTTCTGGTAACTCATTTGTAATATTTTGTAATAACTCTTGAAAGTATAGTAAATCAGAGAGTTATTATCTTCTTTGGAGAAGATCGTTTGATCGAGCTAGATAAGCAAGTTATTGTGTTTTGTGTCTTTTATCTTCTTCTGCCAAACTAAATTGATGTTTTCTTTTCATTGAGTTATTTTTGTTGTCATTGTTCTTTATCCCCACACATTAAATTTATTGGTGTGGTTGAACCTTTCAATATGTTATAAGTGGCGTCCACCGTGGAGCAAAGAGGTTTTTCTTACAAGTGAGCACCATAGGTTCTAAATGGAAGATCGAGACATTTTCCAGAGACAACGATTTTGGGTTGTGAAAAGTGAATATACAAGTAAAATTAACTCAAAATAAGTGTGTTGAAACATTGAAGAGTCAGGCATCGATGTTTAAACACCTAATTAAGTAGAGAAGAACGAAATAATGGATAAGGCCAGAAGCGACATTATCTTGTGTCTCGGAGATAAAGCTTTAAGGAAAGTTGCTAGGGAGAAAATTGCAACTTCAATATGGGGAAAACTTGAATCATTGTATATGACAAAGTCGTTGGCTCACATGTTGTGTCTGAAACAACCAATTTATCCATTCTAAATGTTAGAAATCAAATCCATAGTGGAGCAGTTGACATAATTTCACAAGATCATTGATGATCTGTGGAATATTGAAGAAAAATTTTAAGAAGAGGACAAGGATCTACTCTTGTTGAGCTCACTACCCATATCCTTTTAGCATTTTAAGGATGTTCTTCTTTATGGTAAGAAATATATTGTTACTTTGGATGAAGTTCAGACGATTGTGAGACCCAAAGAATTTTTAAATATGAAAGATTTGAAGATTGATGATAGAAGTGAAGGTTTTAGTGTCTCAAGAAGAGGAAGTGAGTGTATAAGGATGTCCATATCAAAGAGGTTTGACAAGTTAATGAATGATTTTATTTTTCAGAAATCTGGTCACTTCAAGAGCAATTTCCATGAGATGGAGGATAATGAATATTATGTTTAGATTATTATTGCCTCTAATAAGAATAGCTATGAGAGTTATCGTGCACTAGTGGTATCGAGTTTGGACACTGAAGAGGGTTAGGTCATGGACTCATATTTCTCTTATCACATGTGTCCAAGAAAATAATACTTTGAGACTTTGAAGTTGGAGGAAGGTAGAGTAGCCCATCTTGCTGACAATAAGGTTTGCAAGGTTCATGATATTGGTACGGTAAAACTTAAAATGTTCTATGATCATGAGTTTATTATTCACAATGTGAGATGTTATAGAACTCTGGTGAAATATCTTATCTATAAGCATGTTTGGTAATCTAGACTATTACACTATAGTTTAAAATTGGGTGTTGAAGATTTCACATGGCGAAGTGATAATAGCTAAATGAGCTAAAATATGCGGCTTATACATTTTAGAACATTCCAATGTTGTTTTTCATTCATCATTAGCTTGTGAAGACTTTCATGAAAAGAACAAGCTATGAGATTTGAGGTCAAAGCATGGTGGATGCATAAAGGTTTTTTTAGATCACTTTAATGATTTTTGCATAAGAAAATTGAATAAAAACGCATTTGACCATTGAATTGTCATGGATTTTGATTAGGAATATTATAACCTGCTCTATTTTGAAGGTCATCAAAACTTTTATTATTAATCAAATCAAGGTAATTCAGCTTGATGGTAAAGTTATGGGTTATGCTTTAATGGCTATCCAAGAGGTAAAAAGAGTTATGAGTTTTTGGGAGTGGAACCTGGAAGACTAAAGTTCATAAATCATAGATATATTACTTTCAATGAGTCATGCCATGAGAAGAAGAGTAAAGACTCCAGGATGAAGCTTTTGGAAAATATGGAGGATAAGATTCAGTATGAGGTGGAGGTTCCTACTATGAATACTAGTAGTAGTGATGGAACGATTACATAGACCTCTGATTATCATTTTAGTCATGATAAATTAAAGAGGGAGATTGTACCATCTCAAATGGAAAATTATGAAAATATTGGGAATTATGCTTTGAATTTGGCTGAAGGGTTGAAAAGCTCAGAAACACGGACCTTCGGGGAGGCACTCGAAAGTAGGTTGATTCAAATATGATTGAAAAACCATATGTGTGGGCTTATTAGACTACTAAAGAAAAATAATATGGTTGGGAGTGATCAATATATTTTGATGCACATTATTCTACTATTGTACTTAGACAACTCCATAGTTTATTCTACTATTTTTGTTATTTTAGTGTGTTTTTATATTTAAGTTTATTTTTGGCTTTATTTTATTTTTGTACTTTATTTTCAGATTGAACAGTTATTTGATATCTTGCACTGTGCAGACCATAATTGAGCTTCGAGAATCTAATTGATGCATTCTGATATGAGTTGGAAAGCTAAGAAAAAGATATACAAGTTTTGTGTTGAAGTCAAAATCCAATTCACAGTGAAGGATGGTCAAATAATTCGTTGAAGTTTTAGACTAGTTAAAATAATTAGAATTGGGTAGTTTTCTTTATGTTTTCTTTACGATATTCGAGTGTCGCTTCCCGTTACTGCATTTTCTAAACTCATTTTTGACCCGTGTGCGACAGCGAATCAGGAAGCAAGTGAATGCAAGTGGCAATATCAAGGTTCAAGAAAATTTTGGACTTGATCAAAACATTCAATAGATATTAAATTGGCATAGAGCAATATGATAGTAGATGGGTAAATTAGTATCACCATAATTTCAAGTCAAGGTGGAAAATTTTGAAGTATGTTTTAAAACCTTAAGTGATGAAGCGAAAGAAAACATGTTTTGAGATTGCATAAACCATAAAATTTGAAGAAGAGGACAATGATTTACTCTTGCTGAGCTCATTACCCATATCCTTTTATCACTTTAAGGATGTTTTTCTTTATGGTAAGAAATATATTGTTACTTTAGATGAAGTTCAGACGATTGTGAGGCCCAAAGAATTTTTAAAGATGAATGATTTGGAGATTGATTATAGAAGTGAATTTTTGAGTGTCTCAAGAGGAGGAAGTGAGTGCAAAGGTATGTTCGAATCAAAGAGGTTTGACAAGTTAATATTTAAATGTTTTATTTTACAGAAATTTGGTCACTTCAAGAGCAATTGTTCTGAGATGGGGGATGGTGAAGATTTTGTTTAGATTGTTGTTGCCTTTGATAAGGATAGTTATGAGAGTGATGGTGCACTAGTGGTGTTGAGTTTGGAGATTGAAAAGTGTTAGGTCATGGACTTAGGTTGCTCAAATCATATGTGTCCAAAAAATAATACTTTGAGACTTTGAAGTTAGAGGAAGATGGAGTAGTCCATCTTGGTTACAATAAGGCTTGCAAGGTTCTTAATATTGGTACACTCAGATTTAAAATTTTCGATGATCATGAGTTTTTTCTTCACAATGTGAGGTATGTTCCAAAACTCATGAAAAAAACAATAGCTAAATGGGATGTTGAAGATTTCACATGGTGAAGTGCTAATAGCTAAATGGGTCAAAATATGCGGCTTGTATATTTTAGAATGTTTCAATGTTGTTTTTCATTCATTATTAGCTAGTGAATACATTCATGAAAAAAACAAGTTATGAAATTTGGGGTCAAAGCATGGTGGATGCATGAAGGTTGTTTTCATTCAATATTTTAGAAGGTTGTTTTGACCGTTTAGTTGTCATGGATTTTCTGGGGTAAGGCTAATGTCAAAGCAGTTTACTTGATCAACAGGTATTCATTTATATAAATAAAATTCCAAACACTTATGGGGGTTTGGAATAGGAATATTGTAACCTGCTCTATTTTGAAGGTCATAAATTTTTTTTCTTATTAATAAAATCAAGCCAAATTAGCTTGATTGTAAAGTTGTGGATTATGCTTCAATGGTTATCCAAGAAGTAAGAAGAGTTATGAGTAGTTGGGAGTGAAACCTAGAAGGTTAAAGTTCATCAATCTCAGATATATTAATTTCAGCGAGTCATGTTAAGGGAAGAAGAGTAAAGACTTCGAGATGAAGATTTTGAAAACTATGGAGGAGAAGATTCATTTTAAGGTGGAGGTTCCTACTATTGATACTAGTAGTAGTAAAATAACAATCATAGAAACCTTTGATTATCATTTGACTCGTGATAAAGTAATAAGGAGGGAGATTGTACAATCTCAAAGGGACAATTATGCAAGTATTGTGAGTTATGTTTTGAATGTGGATGAACGATTGAAAAACTCATAAATATGGACCTTCGGGGAGGCATTCGAAAGTAGGTGGAGTAAAAAATGATTGAAAAATCATACTTGTAGACTTATTAGACTACTGAAGTAGAAAAAGGTGGTTGAGAGCAAATGGGTGCAAGTGACAAGATCAAGGTTCAAGCGAAGTTTGAACTTAATCAAATCATTCAATAGATGTTGAATTGGTAGAGAGCAGTATGGTGCTAGATGAGTAAAATAGTATCACCACGATTTGAAGTTAAGGTGGAGGTTTTTGAAGTGTCTCTTAAAACCTTAAGCGAAAAAGAGAAAGAAAACATGTTTTGAGATTGCATAAACCATAAATGAGCTCGGCGGCGGAGTGAGACAATGAGTTCAGGTCCGGCAGACAATTCAGCCAGTCGAAGTTCTGGTTCGGTTTGCTCGGTTCGTTTGTATTGGGCTTCGTTATTTTCTTGGTTTGTGGATCCGTTTATTAATGTGTTGAGTCTTAGGTTTATTTTAGATCTGTTATATTTCATAAATTATAAACATGTATCTTTATCATTATTGTCTTTACAAGCTTCAAAAATTTAGAGCTGAAGACAGAGATAAAATTTTGGGAATCCTAGTGATAGTTTTAAAAAGACAAAGATAAATTCTTAAGATTGTATTATTGGAATTCAAGAAATCCTTGGATATATCTACGGGGATTAAAAAACATTTTTAAACACTTTAGGCTTATGTGAACTGATTCATTTATAAAGAATGAGAGAGATAGAACACTTGAGTAGAAAATTGAATTTGTTTTTGAGAGTTTACTAATTATTTTCTTATAACTCATTTGTAATTTTTTGTAACAAATATAATGAATTAGAGAGCTGCTTTCTTTCTCTCTCATAATGAATCAAGTTAATGTATTTCTTGTATTTTATCTTTTGCTACCCGGTTAAATTAATGTTTTACTAAATAGAGAATTATATGAAAATTATTTATTTTGGTTGGCAATATTCTTCGTCCCTACCCATTAAATTTTTTTTTACAATCGAACTTTTCAATTTTACAACAAAAATCATATGAAATCTCCTCATCCAATTCTTTCAAATACGATGTAGATAGTGTCTAATTACAACATCAAACTTGATTAGATTTCGAATGTATGTTAGAGATAATCTTGGTTGTTTTGTTATAGCAAAAACGGACTAGTGTTATGTGACTAAGCAACAGTCTTATATAATATCAGTGGTCATGTTTTAATCTATGAATACAAAAATCCATATAATAAAGATTTTCAAATTCATTAAACTATATTTTCACAACATGTTATTATTAACTTATTACATTTCATTCAAATAATGTAGCAAATCATTGTTGACAGGACAACATTTTTCAAAAACTAGACAAATATTTGTGCTTCTACAAATACTATGTACATGATTACCATTACTGTTTCGCACTATCATAACTCTGAGTTGGGGTTATGAGGATTTTCACATTGAGTGAACATTTTCTTGATTGCATCTTCTTTTTTATCAATGAAATTAAAGAAGTTCACAATGACGCGGGAACAATGACTGTCCGACGGTTCCGACGATGAGGCAGCGCTGTCCTTCTGTCTTTGTTTGAATCTAACATATTGGCGGATCATTCGCAGCATAAACAGAACAAGCGCGATGACAGAGATGACACTGCATGAGAGATATAGGCCCCAGAAGCTGATCAAGTGAAGTTGGTCGGGTTTAGGGTCGCTTTTCCGTTCACCGGGACAGCCCATTTTACAAAACCATTTCTCATGTATCTTTCGAAGCTCTCCACTTTCGGCGAGTTTTAGAATTGCGGTTGACATGTCAAGTGCAAGAGGAGAGTCTCTTTGAAAAGCCTGATACAATTGAAAAATTGTAATTAATATTACATTGAAAATTGAATACGCGCCGCTCATTTTGGGACAATTTTTAAGCGACTCTCGTGTATATTGAAGAGTCTCTAGTTAGAAAGCACTTACGAATCCCCAACTGCTTCGGGTAAACGGCTGACCGATAATACCGAAATCTGTTTCTTTTGACAGAAACAACTCAACGTACGGAAGCTCGTCGACGATAGCTGCTACGCCACCACCGGACGGTCCGTTTCGAAGTGCTACGGCGTACTCCTCAGGGGAGCCTAAGGAAACAAGTCTTGAACTTGATACGTAAAGATTATCTGTCAGATAGCTATAAGCAAATGACCCTACTTGGTATCCGATAGGCCAGTTAGTTGCAATCAAACTATCAATTCCTGTGATTGGCGACGAAAGTTGTTCCACTGTGAGAATTGAAGTCAAACTTGCGGTATAGCTAGCTGTGATCACCATCAGTAAGAAAAACCAGACTATCAACACCATTTTCGAGAGCGAGCTTACGGTATTATCTGATTACATGACAATGCGAGAGTTTATTAGATCGATGGTAAGAAACAAAAACTATTAGAGTTTAGAGCTTTTTCTTACTATTTGTCTTAAACAATGTTGAGAGGCTGAACCTAAAAAACAAAATAAAATGTGTGGAGTTAGAATCTAAAACACCAGATAATAAGAAAATTGCATGAAGTTACTAAAATGGCTTACATAAACATTGTTACAATTTGTCTCTTAGGAGGACCACGGAACTCGTCGTTGACTCGGTGTTCAAGAATCCATATAACCACTCCTATCATGAAAAATGATGCAATAGTGATACACCACATATCTGGTGAGAATGGTTTGAGGAATACCCAAGCATTTGATTTTGAACGGTTGATAGGAGCCACTACAACAAGACTAGATGATGCAAAAGGCTGAGAAAAGTCCACAATCTTTGTTCGGTTCGTCACAATCGCAATGTCTCCAACAACTGCATCATATACCTGTACCAAAATTTCACATAACCGCGTTGTTGTTAAACACATACAAGCATGATTGCACGAGCGACTAATATCTAATAGAACAGCGAATGGCGAATTTTGAGATTTTTTTTTTCCATGATGAGTTTCACTTACGTTTTCGTCAATCTTTTTTACAAGTGCATCATAATTTGGATTTGATTTACCATTTCCAACCGGCTTGAAAACATAAGGAATTTCATACGGAATAAACTCCAATGCCTTCACGAAGATATCGATACAATACCCTTGAATCTGGTGACTATCATTCAGTTCAGTTACAAATTCAACAAAACTCGCTCTCTTTGGCACTCCAATTCTCAACGGCTTCGCATTATCAGCAATCACCCAACCACGCGGTCGTTCTGTTTTCCCACCTGGCCAAGTTATATTGGCAAGCTTCTGATCTACAGAAACCCCGCGATGTTCCTTTTTTGCAAGAACTTCGGGAGGAACAACTGAAAATCCTGAATGATTAGACCAATAACCAACCTTATTAATTTTCATTCGATTGATATTGATAACATCATAACCACTACTTATGATATTTCTGTCTGAACTAAATCGAATTTCACCACTCACGCCGCTAAAACTTGACTTTAATAATATGTCAACAAAATCAGATCCACCAGCAAAAACTTTGAGCTTCTCAAGCTGAATACCGATTCCTTCTGTATGAGCTACCATATTGTTGTCATGGAGCGTGAACGTAATATTTTTATATACTTTCAAAAATTTATCAATTGAATGTGCAACAGTCCAAATTGTATCGTACGCGAAGAATCCGTAAGAGTTCAAGCTAGTATTTGCTATACCTTCCTTTTGCATCTTTTTCCACCGAGAAATATAATCTCTTCTTTTATTAGAATCTGGAATATGTTGACGAAGACCGACAACTCCTTCAACGATGCTAAGAGCATTCTGATTTGCTGGCAGAAACGAATGTAGGGTAGCAGCGAGCCAATCTGTGACAAGCCATACATAGTCACTAGTCATCATTTGAAGTTTGCGAGCGATGGAAAAGATTCTCAATCTCGGATCAGGGTTGACATGAACAACGAAAACACGAGGGCTAAATACTTTGGATTGATTGAGCAATTTCGTGATTTCGTTCAGATCGAACTGAATACTCAAAGCTAGTTTGTGAGCTATTTTCAATCTCCTGTTTTCAAGTTCATCGCTCAAAGAAGATATTCCATTTCTTCCGTAATCATCGTCCAAGTATACAACAATGACCTCTTTCCATCCGTTAAAGTCGATCAGATCGGCCATTGCAGACATTTGCTCTGAGTCACTTTGTACGGTACGGAAAAATAGAGGAAACTGAAGGGATGATAGGGTTGGATCAGTTGCAGCATATGAAATAAGGGGAACATGGACAGCATCCGCTATTTGAGAAATCGAATGAGCCATAGCGGATGATTGTGGACCAATTATGGCTATAACCCCTTGCTCAAGAACCTGAAAAGCTGTATATAGAAAATATTCAAATCAGAGAGTAGAAACTAAACTATACAAATGCAAATTTAAAATTGGAAAATTTGCATCCAAAGAACAAACTTTCTAAATTAATAATGAAACCAATGCAACAGAATGAAAAATCAACAAGAATTGTAACCTAAGAAAGTAATAAATTGTCGCTTGAAATTCCAAATATAGTATACTTAGTTAGGATCAAATCAAGGCCGTCTTTAGGGTGTGCAAGGCAGGCTACCGCACATGGCCCAAAATTTGTCACAATTAAGAGGCAACAAGTCAACAACATAGAAAACTAACAAAATTGAAGATAAAAAGCCAACACAGATAAAAAAAGAAAACAAGAAAAGTGTTAAGGTTGAAGCTTGGTACCTCCAGTTGATCCCAGAAAAGCATTACACATACCATCCTTCATTATCAAGTTAAGCTTGGTACCATTAAGAACAGTTGGATCAGAATTGACATCAGAAACAGCCATTTCCATAGCTGCTTTTGCAACTCTACCTATGACAGAATCGAAGGTAAAAACTGCTCCAATTTTCACACTTTCAGGCCTTTCACTATCAGCAATACCAAAAAAGAGGATTACCTGAATCCAAATCACAAGGTGCGAAACCATAAACTGCTTCATTTTTTTACTCAAATACAAGGCACCCAACACAATTTTAAGAATAAAGATCGAAACTTGTTCATACCCATCATCTGAAAACACTGGAAAGTCATTGAAATGGAAGAAAGATTACATTTTGATTGGTAACCAGGTGAGGAAAGTTGGTGGAAGCAAGAGCTAAAAGTGTTACAGTGAAGAACACATTCCAACAAAAAATATTAAGAAATGTTCCCATCAAGTTGTTGGATCTAAGTGGATTCCACTTAATAAAAAAATCTATATTACTAAATGCTAATAAGTTGCAAGTGAACATTAAGATCTTCTTTAAGATTTTATGATAAGTTCCTCGTGTGCTAATAATTTATGTGCATTGGATTTGGGCATCATCCTTTTTGTGGCTGCTTCATTACCTAACAAATTCAAAACAACCATCCATATAGATATTGAGTGTCACCCAAACACAACAGTCAACACTGATCTTTTATGTAACACGGATTAGATAAAATATATAATAATATAAAAATTGTTCTTGCATGCCCCCCTTTACATATACTTATCGCAGTGGAAAATAAATGAAATCAAATAATTTAATAAACAATTAAGTTTCATAATATTAAATTTAGTTATGATAAAATGCCTTCAACATCAACAACTTCAAAACAATTAACAAATAATAAAACAAAACGTTCATCTTTTCAGTGTTACATATCAAAGCAACATAATTTAAATATTACATAAACGGAAAAATAAGAATAGTCTCAACACCATCATTTAATTTCTAAGTCACTACTCACTTACCTGCTCATTTGTGTCCTAAAAAGAAGCACAGAACTACACTAACAACAAAGAGTGAGAATACACTCATAATATATAATGATGCAAAAGTATACAATGGTAGCTTAAGCAAACATCAACAGTCACATCATTCATTCACATCAACTACACAAGTATTATCATCCACCAATATCAACATAATCAAACAATTACACATGCAACAATGCTCGACAGTGGCAAGGCAATTTGATAGGCCACCTCTCATATCCTCTGCAAGATTTGATATGGACAAACAAAATGTGGCATAAGTTTTCGAGACTTTGAAGCATGACCAACATCGCTTATTGGAGTAACACACAAAAACACATGATCTCCCTCTTGGAACACAAGTGCTTTCCTCCTCTTATCATGGTAGCTCTTCTGGTGACTCTACAAAACTTTCATCTTCTCGTGGATCATCTTGATCTTCTCAGATGTTTACTGCACAATTTTAAGTTTAAGCACCGCAGTCTCACCGGATTCATACCAACACAAAGGTGTGCTACACCTCATAGCATACAAAACTTTGAACGGTGTCATTCCAGTACTATAATGGAAATTGTAGTTGTAGGTGAACTCAATCAATGGCAAGTAGCTATTCCAAGCACCTCCATGTTCTAGCACACAAGCTCTCAATAGATCCTCAAAAGATTGGATGGTTCTCTCCATTTGACAAATGCTTTCTACAAACTCTGACAAAACCTTGATGTAAATCTCGGATCTCTATCAGAAATAATGCACGACGGAATACTATTTTGACTAACAACCTTTTCAATATACAACTCAACTAACTTCTGCAAGGGATAACTAATCTTAATCAGAATGAAATGAGTCAATTTAGTTAGTCTATCAACAATAACCCAAATGGAATCACATCCTCTCGCCGTCTTCGGAAAACTCGTCACAAAATCCATGGAAATGTTATCTCACTTCCATTTAGGAATACTCGACTGTTGCATCAGACCCAATGGTTTTTGATGTTCAATCTTTGACTTCTGACAAGTCAAACAAGCGTAAATAAACTCAATCACTTCCTTCTTTATTCTTGGTCACCAAAACATTTTCTTCAGTCTTGATACATCTTAGTGGCACCAGGATAAATACTCATACCACTTCTATAATCTTCCTTAAGAATACTCTTCTTAAGCTCTGGCGCATCTGGCACACAAACCCTATCTTTGAATCTCATTACACCATTCTCGTCGATTCTAAAATCACCTCTTTTTCCTTGATTTATCAACACAAGTCGGTCAACTAATCCCATATTTAATTTCTGACCCTCTATGATTTCTTCAAGGATACCATTGGTCAACCTCAACATAATTAACTATATACTGTTGGGAGTCTCTTCACACACCAAACTCTTGTCTCTGAACTGCTCAATCAATTTCAACTCTCGAGTCATTAGCATCAACATATGCAATGACTTCCTACTTAGAGCATTGGCTACAACATTCGCTTTACCCATATGGTAACTCAAGCCAAAATTATAATCCTTTGGAAATTTGAGTTATCTCCTATGTCTCATATTCAACTCCTTGTGATCGAATAGATACTTCAAACTCTTGTGGTCACTAAACACTTCGAATCTAAAGCCAAACTGATAATGTCTACAAATCTTTAGCACAAACACCATGGTTGCCAACTGTAGATCGTGCGTAGGATAATTCTTCTCATGAACTTTCAAATGTCTAGAAACATAAGCCACAACGCCACCCATTCATATCTTCGAAACATCACAATACACAACAAAGGACTCACTTGGGTTCGGCAAAATCAAAATTTGGGCAGACGTAAACTTCATCTTGAGTTCTTGAAAACTCTCTTCACAATGCATGTACAAAACATAAGCTTGACTTTTTCGAGTGAACTGAGTTAAAGGCAATGCTAACTTCGAAAAGCCTTCAACAAACCTCCTGTAGTAACCATCCAAACCAAGAAAACTTTTGATCTCTGTAGCAGACTTCAGAGTCTCCCACTGCAACATAAAATCGATCTTTGAAGAATCAACAACAATGTCACTACTAGAAATCATGTGACCAGGGAAACTCACTTCCTTAAACCAGAACTCGCACTTAGACAATTTTACATACAACTTCTTCTCCTTCAAGGTCTGCAACATAACCCTCAGATGCCTCACATTGTCTTCATCAAACTTTGAATATACCAAAATGTCGTTGACGAACACCATAGCAAACTGATCTAAGTATGGATGGAATATTCTATTCATGTACTCCACGAACACTCCATGCACATTATACACTCCGAACAATATCGTTGAATACTCGCAGTCACCATACCTCATCCTGAACACAGTCTTTGGAATATCTTCCGACTTCACACTAATCTGATGATAACCTGACTACAAATCAATCTTACTGAACATGCAAGCACCAATCAACCGATCCATCAAATCATCAATCCTCATACTACCATTTTTCTTCTTGACCAACAATACTGGCGTTCCCCACGGCAAAACACTAAGTTGAAAAAACTTTTTTCTCAATAAACTCTTCCAATTGTTTCTTCAGCTCACTCAACTCTGAAGTGGACATTTTGTAAGGAGCCATCGACACAAGACTAGCACCAGGTGCTAAGTTTATGACGAACTCAACCTCGTGTTATGGAAGAAAATCATTTATATCATCTAGGAAAACTTCCAAAAAATTGCACACCACTGCGAGTTCACCAATCACAGCTCTGCTTTCTGACTTCATAGAATCCAATATCATAAACACCTATGAATCATCCTTCAAAGAGTCACCCACTTGCTTAGCAGATACAAACAAATCTTCATCTTCAACGAACTCTAGAAATAATATCGTCTTATTGTATCAATTAATATAAACATGGTTGAACTCCAACCAGTTCATTCCAAGGATAACATCAATTTTTCTCAACGATAAACATATTAAGCCCATCCAAAACTCTTACCATAGATCGTCAACGGAAAATTCAGACACACCCACGACGTAGTTATTGGACCCAGAGTTGGGGTATCAACAACCCATACTCTCAACCATAGAAGATAATTTCAAACCCAACCTCTCAACACTCTCAAGAGAAATAGAGGAATGCACTACCCCCATGTCAATAATAGTAGTCAATGGAATACTAATAATAAAACACATACCACACATCAACATGTCTGGGCTAGTAGTCTCTGATCTTCATAAAACAAATAATTTCCCACTAGATTGTTCCTTCTTTGGTTTCTGACAATGAGTATTTGTCGCTACGCGAAAAATGACACAGAGTCGCCACCGGATTTTATTTATCCCAAGGAGGGAAAGGTAAATAGCGATAAAACCTTTAGGGAAAAATCATGGTCATCGCAACCAAGTCTTAGGGTTCGGGAGTCGGTTATGCGAGGGGAAGGTGTTAGCACCCCCTCGCATCCATCGTACTCGATGGAAACCTTCTAGGTTGTTTAGCGTGAATGAGTGTTTTTATTAAAAGTTTGCTTGCTTAAGGAAAAAAATAGGGTTTGGTTTTTTATTTTAATGTTCGCCAAGGATTGTGGCCTTTGTGCCTACGTATCCTCACTTAAAAGAAGTGAAGAACCAGAGCTATGTAGTTCGGAGGCTTATGAAATGGTTATTTGTTGGTTGATTTTATACCTTGAAAAAGGATTTTCGGATTGATGCCCTAAGGCGAAAATAAGTTTGATGAGTTGATGTTATTTTTAAGTTTTTGAGGAGAAATTGTCCTTGATTAGGATTACACAAAAGACTTTGGATAGAGATGAATTTTTCGAATAACCAAGTCGAGCGCCTTGTATTCAAAACATTCGGAACGAGTGTAGGAAGGTTCCATTCTCATTCCTTCTCCACCAATTTAAAGTTTATGGTATATAATCCCAATCGTATATTTATTGTGTTTTGGATTTTTTATGAGAAAAATGCCACTTGATGTTGGATCAAGGGTTTTATTGTTTGTAAAAATATTTGAAGTGATACGAACAAGGTCGATGGCAAACGCACAAGGCGGTCGACTTACAAGGTGAAAATGGCTCGATAAAATTGAGAGTTTATTTTTGAAAATAGTTTTGGAACAAAAAGGTCAAACATAACTATAATAATGTCCACATATAATAGCCATGCAAACACAACAGGTTAGTCGGCTTGAATTAAAACGCACACAAAAAACGGCGAACTCCTTGGAAAAAATTTAAAGTTAAATTAGCAAAAAAAAACGTGAAAAACAGGGGCCTGACATGACCCGTGTCAAAAAGTACCCACAACAATGATATTTTGAAGTAAACAGGGGGCTGACACGGCTCGTGTCAAGAAATGCCCAGAACACTTTGGAGGCAAACAGGGAGCTGACACGGCCGCCCGTGTCAGCACCCCTGGGAGATGCACGCGAAGAAAACTTAAACAGCGGGCTGACACTGCCGCCCGTGTCAGCACCCCTGGGAAATGCGCGCGAAGAAAACTTAAACAGCGGGCTGACACGGCCCGTGTCAGCCATGCTGGGTGGAAAAAAATTTGAACTTTTCCTTTGTTCTCTTTCTTTCTTGTGGTTCTTACAATGATTTCTTTGTCCCTCTTGGGACTTTACATAAGGTACACAGTACAAAAACACTCAACAGAGATAATAAATGACAAGTGCAAAATATAAAGAGAGAAAAGTTTGAAGAAATGGATACCAAATAGTTGCTCTCCTTCTTGCAAAACCTCCACTGATTTTGGTTGGGTGTTCCCTTCACTCTTCACTCTATGTTTTGATGGTTCTGCTTCTCAATGGGTCTCTTGTTTCTATGTGACTCTCTTGATTTTTCTGATTTTCTTTCTCTCTATTTTTCTGGTTTTCTAGGGTTGCTTGCTCTCTCTATTTTTTTAATGTGTAGTGAATAGTCCCCCTTTTCCTACTGTTGTTTCTTTTCTTTTATACCCAAAGCATTAGGGTTTACCCTTGTTTTTCAAACTTCAGATTTTCTACACTTAGAAATATCCAATGTCACATTCTTGATGCACCATTTTCCCCTAAAAATCCTACTTTTCTGCTGCACTTTTGCTGCTGTACCAAAACAATAGAGCTTGCACATGTCTCAAGTTTCAGAATTTCTACATTTGGAAATGCTTATTACCACTTTCTTGGTGCAACCCCATTTCTTTCTATTTCTAGCATGCTGCTTTTTTTGCTTTTGCTGCTGCACTTTCCTAGTGCTGTTTTTTCTACATTGCCTTCCTTTATTCACTTGCTTTTGGGTTGTACTTGTGGTTCATGTCTCTCCCTTTGACAGAATTTTGAAGTTCTGAGTTTTGGCATGTAAGTGAACCAATATGATCTAGTTTCCTCAAGTTTTGTGACATGGTTTATTTAGTTGGAAATTAGTTGGCCATGGGGCTGTTTTGGACCAATTAAAAATGCATTGAAATTGCCCATGAATAAGCATTAATGGTTATTCTTTTGAAATGCTCCAATGTTGAATTAAACCTTAATTGTTTTCCTTTGATATTTGTGGGTTATGAATTATATGTAGAACATGGAGATTTGTTGAGGCATGAAGGGTACCATAACATGAAATTAGTTATAAACTTGAATTAAGACTAGAAATAACTTAATTTTCTAAACATTGCTTAGAGTTAGAAATTTTGCAACCAATGTGACATTCTTGCAAATGTCATGAAATTCCCTTTGTAATATTCTAATCTTGAATTCATGAATCTTGAATTTTGAATGATGGATTTCCCTTATACCATTATTTGAAGTGGATGAAGTCTTGAATTATGAACTTGGCACTTTATATCCATTAGGAATATTGATCTTGAATATCCTAATATTTTTCAAGTAACTTCTCCTTGAAGAAATCTACATGAGTAGACTTTCCAACTTGAATCAAACCTTAAGTGATGAACCTTTTATTCCATGTAGTCTATAGTAGGCAATTCCTCTTATTTGAAATGAACAACAATAAACTGGCCCAATCTTCACCTTGTGAACCCACATGCTTGATTTGTAATAGAACAGTGTATGATATGACGAATGTAGGGTGTGAAAGGCTAAAGGTGAAAATGAGGGTGTGACAATACTAATGTGGCCCTATTTACTGCAGTTACAACAAGTTGGCCCGTCACTCTTGTAATCTGCAATACGGTGACCTGTCTTTCCATATTTGAAGACCTCAGAACTTTATTCTTGCATTCATTAGCATGGTGACCCAACTCGCCACACTTGAAACACTTAACATAAGTGGGAGTCTTTCACCCACTTATCCTTTTATCATATAAAACCTTTTGTTTCCCTTTGTCAGGTGGAGCACTATACGGTTTCCCCCGATACTGATTCTTACTTTTCTCTCACTGAGACTCTTATAATAAGTAGAATAAGCCTTGTTATCCTTATCATATATCCTACACTTATTCACCAGTATAGTAAACCAGCGAATCTCCTGATAACCAATGCCTTGCTTGATCTCATAACGAAGAATGCTTTCAAACTTGATACACTTAGACCCCTCAGTAGTAATACCATTGTAGTATGGACAAAACTTCACCAGTTCTTCAAAATTAGTAGCATGCTCAACATTTGTCACATTTCACTGCTTAAGCTTAAGGAATTCGATCTCCTTCTTGTTGTGCACATCCTCATCAAAGTATTTCTCTAAGAAATAAACTCTAAACACAATATGAGTAATATAAGTACTAACAACCTCAAATCTTTGGCACACGTTGTCCCACCAGTCTTCAGCCTCTTCAGACAATAACTAGGTACTAAACTGCGCCTTCTAAACTTCAATGTAAGCCATCACTCAAAAAATATTCTCAATTTCTTTGAGCCATGCTTACGCACCCTCTGGATCATATATTCCCTTGAAAGTCGACTGGTTGTTTCTCTAAAATTTCCGAAATCTACATAACTCATCACCAACATGATTTTGCTGACCATGTAGCGCCTGAACCAATGACTCTAAAGCATAAGCAATTGCACAATAGTTAGAAGAAATAACGCATCAACAGTGTAGACACACGTGTCACATACTAGGAAATAATTATCGTGTCAAAAACCTGGTCGGATGAACCGACCTGCTCTAATACCAATTATGTTAGCCCCTGACAACCCGGAGTGGAAAATACAAATTAAAAACAACCATACACTTAGGGTGTCACGTAAACACAACACAAACATGCTCCGTAACACGAGTTAGATAAAACATATAATAATCTAAACACATGTCATCACACGCTTGCCTTTATAGAGGCTCATCGCAACGGAAAATAAATCAAATAAAATAACTCAACAAATGATTAAGTCTCATAACATCAGACTTAGTTATGGTAGAATGCCTTGAACATCAATAACTTAAACATAATTAATAAATAATATGATGAAACGCTCCCCGCCCAGTGTTACATATCAAAGTAACGGAATTTAAATATCACATAAACAGGAAAAAAAGAATAGCCTCAGTGACATCCTTCAGATTCTAAATAGCTACTCATTTACCTGCTTATATGTACCCTAATAAGAGCACAAAACCACACAAAAAAAAGGGGTGATAATACACTCATAATATATAATGGAGCAAAGGTATGCAAGGTTAGCCTAAGAAAACATCAACAATCACACCATTCATTCACATCAACTACACAAGTATTCTCATCCACCAAAATCAACATAATTAAACAATTTCATATGCGCCAATAGATGCAATATGTCATACCCTAAATTTTGACCCCTAGATTCCATTGTCATTATAGGAGCATCAAGCATTATTTCCTAACCTTAACCTTGTTTCAAATTTATTGTTGTTGAGGCCCATCTAAATTAGGGTTTTGCATCTTTGGAATCAAATGGATTATTGCTTAATTAGTCAATGGTTTGGATTGGTCATCATCAAATCAAGGTTCCATACATTCAAGAAGCTTATATTCAACAAGAATAAAGTGTTAATTGACCTTATTTCAAGATCATTGAAGCCCATTTTCATCTGCCCCCAAATTACGGTTTTATCAGGAAAAGTTAATTGTGCCTTTGACTTTTGATCCAAGCATGACCCCAAGCCTTGGGACATGATTCAACATGTTCATATACACCCTTGGAGCCTACCTATGATGTTTGAAAAATCCAAAGATGCAAGTTCATTGAAGATCACACAGTTGAATTCATCTGGTATAAATTTCATCTGACAAAGTCAACTCTTTGACTTTTAGGGTTTTTGGTCCAAATTGAAGCATCCACATCAAATTTCATCAAGATATGTTTAATAAATAAGTTTAATTATGAACAAATCAAGATTGGAGAGGTTTCTTGCAAAAGAAGAAAACCTGGATAACTTGAATTTTTTTTCTAAGTGTGGAAAAAATTAATTTTGGTACCAACTTTGAGAGATCATAACTTTCAATCCACACATCCATTTTTTGAGTTCAAAAGATCAATTTGTAGATCTCATCATGTAATACAAAAGTGTCCTAGTGACCTATGAGAAAATGATGCTTAGATTTTGAGTTATGAAGCTTCAAAGTTTGGAAGAATTTCAAAATATTTAGAATATTTTCAAGACACTTTGTTCCTTCATTTTTCAGTCAACTTCAAGTCCGGTTTTCATCATGATCCCTTTAGATTCAAGATATTCATCAAACATGAAAGTTGTAGGGCATGCTTAGGAAAGAATTTGAGGTCTAAGAACTTGAAATACAAGGTTCAAACTTGTTGTGACATGTTGCAAAACCAATATTTTGATACTAACCTTGATATTTTAAGATGTTTGATGGCAAGATACCCCTTTATCAGAACAGTACACGAAAATACAAGTCATTTCCCAAGATTTTGAGGCATGAACCAAGTGATGGTACAAGTGGCCATCTCCATTCATAGTCCATTCATAGTGCAAAGCATGTCCTTTCCCTTATTTCAGCATGGAACCACCCCCAAAGCCTCTCATTTACAGATTTATCTGTAGAAGCCTGCCCAAAGTCAACCACTTTGTACTTGATGCCTTGAACTATATAAAAAACCATCATCATATTTAGTTCGAAATTGAAAATGGATGGTTGGCGAAAGGTTGGATTCTGGCCACACCACAAACATCCCCTTTGCCTATAAATACCAAGTCAACTTTCATTGCTAAGGACAAGAAAAAACCCTCAGAAACTTCACAAAACCCCCTTGCATTTGTGTGGTTCAGTATTCTTGCAAAACACCCCAGTTTTTGCAAAACCTCTGGTCATAATCATTCTACTCGTGCCAAACTCAAATAAGCATCATATACCTCATCTACACTCTCATTAGAACTTGTTCCAACCATTGAACAAGTTTTGAAACACCCCAAACACCCTGCACAATCTTCAACCTCCATTATTGGCAAAAGAGTCGTGTTTTGTGTTCCAGCCTATTTCCAACTAGATCCGCCATCCAAACAAGTTCTAAAGCACTTAAAGAAGCTAAGAAGGTTGTTATCTTCCATCTGTAGTAGCTGAAAAGAAGCCTTGGACTTTCTCCAAGAGGTATGACATTATGACTTTCAAACTCTCATATTCATGCATTGTCTTGTTGATATTTGAATAGAAAAAATGTAGTACGTTTGGTGCTTTGTGATTCTGAATGGATGTTTGCCTTGTTTGGTTTGAATATTACATGTTGTAACATGTTCAACTTTCATGGTGTTACACTGTTGTTGAGTGATTTTTGAATCACTCAGTTAATTTTAGAACGAGATATTGTTATATTCTTGATCCTTCTGAAAAATGTTGTGACTTTGATCTTTACATTATTGAAAATGGTTGAGAGATGAAAGAGTTATAGAGAGTATAATTTTTGGCCATGAAAGCTTGTTCTAGGGCACGAAGAAGAGAGAGCGAATAGAAGAGATGAAGCTGAGTGTAACACCTAGTCAGTATGACATGGCGCTGACTGGGTGTTGATTTGGCTATTTCATGATGTTTTAGAATAAAAACAAATAAAGGCGTATTATATTTGGATGTAATAGCCACCCCAGTGGTAGAAACTTAGTTATGTTTTTCCCTTTAGCATGCCATGCCTGGGTTCGATCCTGCTGATCAATCATTTTGTTTTTTCCTGAATATTCATTGTATTTTGATATTTTATTGATTGTTGGCATCTCATGTTCACCATGCGTGTGTGGCCCAGTTGGTATTAATTTTGAATGGTAATCTCAAGGGTGTGGGTTCAATCCCCCTAGGGTGCATTTCCATTATTTTTCTCACTTGTTTTATTTTTATGGTTTTCTAATGCAATTTTAAACTTTCATAACTTCTTTGTTTTTTTATCCTTTTGATCCCATTATTTTTGCTAAATTCTCATGGATATGTCTATTTTCTGTTTGTAAAAAGAAATTTCCAAAAAATATATATTTTTCTTGCACTTATGAGTGTTTAAAGTATATGACTTTTTAGAGTTTCTTAGGGTTCCTCTTGATTCTTTTTATTGATCCCTTATTTTCTTTGTGTATATTGACTTATATGGACTTTGTGCATATTGTATAGACTTTGTATGATGTTATGAAATTATGAATTCTTGTTTTAATTTGACTTTGATACTCTTAAAGGGTATGTTTACACAAAAATGTTGATTAAAACGTTGTTCATATCATGAGTGGTTGCTTGGCCATCTTTGTCTTTAACATGTGGTTTTCTTCCATGTTTACATGTGTATATATGTTCTTGTGTTGATCATTCCATGTTTATGTGTTATTAAACACTTGATATTTATCTTGGAAGTGAATTTGTGTATATACTTGTATGCTTAGACCCTTGTGGTATTTCCTAATTGTTTAAAGCCGTGATTAGATTCATAACATGTGTGTTTGGTTATTACTTACTTGTCTTAACATGTTCAACTTGCATCCATGCCTAAATATCCAAGTAACGTCTTAACTTGTTCACATGACGTTTTAAACCTGTCATCTTTAAGGATGCTCACTTGACATCCTTTGTATGTTTGCATCTTCATCCATATGTTATTGTTATAAACATGTTCCTTTGGCTCAAGTATGCTTGGTTGTTATCTTTACTTGTTTTGATTTGAATTCATGATTAAGTGTTGTTATAACTTATTCATGCTTGTTTGGTATTCATGATTAAGTAGTGTTAGTAAGACCTAATATATGCTTGCTTTGATTGAGAGCTTTAATTTGTATTCGTGATGTTCTAATCTTGTTAGAAATGTGTTTCATGAGTGTTTAGATGTTGTGACATATTTGCTTATACTTGGTTGTTACCTTGCCCTTTCTTTGGCATTGTTAAGTCTTTGCATGGATGTCGTTACATCTATTTCTCATAGTTTTTTTGTTTCCCTTACGTTCTTTGATCTTGAGCTTCAGAATTTGCCATGATAAGTAATGTCTTGGCTTATATATGATTTCTTGTACTTTAAATTTCCATCTATGATGTGAGAACCTTGTTGTAACATCCATTTTTGGAATTAACTTTGGTTGTAACCATTTGATTTGATTCTAAAGCCCTTTGAAAGAATGCTTGGTTGTTACCATGATTATATGTCTTCATCATGTTTGAATGAATATGTGTGCTTAAAGCTTATTAAGTTTCCCCAAGTGATGTAGCTTGTTATCTCTCATCCTAAAGAGTTTCCTTGTGTTCCTAACTCTAAAGGAAAGTCTCTTTATTGACTCAATGTCATAGATAACTCATTATTCTTTTAGCCTCCCCTTATTCTTTTAGAGTCATTAGGAATTTCAATTTAGTTTTAAGATGAAATCTACACCCCTTTGACTTTTCTACAGTCAAAACCCTAGCATACCTTGTTAGGAGTCCTAATTTATAACTTAGGACTAGAGTTGATTAACTCTATGTGTGTACCATTGTTATGAGTACTCACTTTTTTCCCTTTTTGACTTTTGTTAAAGTCAATCCCCAGCTAGTTTTCAACTTAGACTTAGAGAGTTTGTTAACTCTATATAAGTATCATTATTATGAATACTTATCCTCTTTAGAACCTTGACCATAGTCAATATTTCCTTCACCCTATTTGGGAGAACTACGGTTGCTCTGATTCCATCCTTGTTAAGATACGTAGGCACGAGACGCGACATCTTGGCAAGGATATTTATTATACATACCCATAGGTATTTACCTTTAGCACATTTACCTTAGCACATAACCACTAGCAGACAAACATTAGCAATAACGTAAATAAGAAACAAGAGGCTCCTATAGAATACTACAGATACTTAAGATGCTAACACCTTTCCTAGGTATAACCAACCCCCGATCTCTTAGCTTCGTTGTTATGTAGCACACTTAGGGTTTTCTTTGATCTTTACACTTTCCTTTGGATAAATCAAAGCTCGGTGGTGAATATTTAAAGTTTTGTGGTTCAAGTTAATTAAATAGCTTGATATCTAATTCTCACCGCAACAGAAATGGCGACTTCACTAGGGAAGTTAGAGGGTTAAACCCACCTTGTTTACAGTTGTGTTTAGTTCATATCGGTTTACTTTATACATGTATATTTGTGAATATCTGTATATTATACCTGTTATGTTGTGTATGTGCATTGGGTTGAGACCTTGAGAGGTGAGATAAGTCCTAGCCTGAACTTAAGTGAATACCTATGATAGGATTGTGGTATGATCAACAATTGACTGTTAGGAGTAGTCATAACATATTTGACATATGATGTAACCATGCTCAGTTGAGACCCCTTTGGGATTACTGATGATGTATGAATAGTCATACGTTCATTACTTTTTCCGACCTGCGAGTCTGTGAATCTGAGGACCTTTTAGTTACCCACTTACCCCACTTAGCCTTTTTAAGACGTAGTGCGATGACTATGAGGGAGTAATCCTGAATAATTAATACACGATACTACACTCAGACGAGTTTATCTTGAGAATATTTTTGACCCACATGAGTAGTCGTGTGAGTTGATAATATCCGAAAGATTTATCGATGACTCTGGGAACTTTGTAGAACTCGTTGTGCAGGTACGAACATCCCATAGTACATGTCTATTAGGAAGGGTATACCTTGGCTCCATGCTTGTAACACAAACCTAGGGCCTTTATTTGTATGCATATGTATTGTATGCATATGAATATGTGAATACCTGTATATGTGTTGCTTGTGCATCATCTCATCATAAACATTCATGCAGTTGGTTTTGAGAAACTCAGTCGTTTTCTTTATTGCAAAAACCTTAGGCCATGGATTTTGGAAAAAGAAACACTAGAAAGTACAACTTCAAGAAACCAGATTTGACAGAGTTGAAGAAATTGGTGGCCTTAATGTCTTGTCCTGAAGAATTCAGAAAGAGTTATGGAAGATTGTCAGGACTTGTCAAGATCAAGATGCAAGAAGGACTTCTCAACACACTTGTGCAGTTCTATGACCCTCATTATCGATGTTTCACCTTTCCTGATTACCAACTCATCCCAACCTTGGAAGAGTACTCATATCATATTGGTCTACCAGTGTTGGACAAAAAGTCGTTCAGTGGCTTAGAGAAGCTCTCTTCACCAAAAGACATTGCAGATGCCATTCACCTAGAAACTTTAGAAGTCAAAGCAAATCTCACCACCAAGCATGGACTCAGAGGTCTATCTTCTGAATTTTTGATGAGGAAAGCTGCATTTCTTGCCAAGGAGAACAATCTAGATGCTTTTGAAGCAGTTCTTGTATTGCTTATCTATGGATTGGTTTTATTCCCCGAAGAAGATGATTTGATTGACATCAACGCTATCCAGATCTTTATGAATGGTAACCCCGTGCCTACTCTACTTGGAGACGCCTACCATTCTATTCACTATAGAACTCTAAAAGGAGATGGGACCATCCTATGTTGTGTTCCCCTATTGTATAGGTGTTTTTTTGCACATTTGGCGAGGACAACTATTTTTAGAGAAAATCCAAATGGACTAAGGTGGTCCCAAAGACTCATGGCTCTAACTCAGACCGATGTACATTGGTATGATCCTGCTTATGAAAAAGGAGTGATCATTGACAGTTGTGGTTCATTTCCCAATGTACTTCTTCTCAGTGTACGAGGGGGAATCAATTATAACCTTATCCTTGCAAGACGTCAGTTTAGATTTCCCATGAAGGAAAATCCTAGCAACATCATGTTGTCAGATTTCTTCTATCTCAACGCAGAAGCCAGTATGGGGTTTAGAGACAGTGTTGCAGATGCTTAAAAGACCATCCACAAGAAGACCAAGGCTAAGTTAGAAAGGAAAATTTGTATAGCATTTGAGCCTTTCACACAGTGGGTCCATTCTAGAGCCCCCAAAATGCCTTATCTCTCAGAGAAACCTTTGCAGACTGTTGTTGCTTCTTCCTCTATCATCCCTGTTAAGAGCATGAAGGAATACCAAGAGACACTAGCTAGGATGAAACTTGAACGAGATACTTGGGAGGGCAAGTACCATGTCATTCATTCCGAGCAGCTGAAGATGAATAGACAATTGAAGGAGAAGGATGATTTGATTGAGTTGCTTGAAACGAGAGTTGTAGATAGATATATGGCATAAGAGAATTTATTTTTCTCTAGTGTTTAGCCAGTGCTTAGTACTCATGAGTACTCTGACATCCCACCTACATCTGGTGCTTGGAAGGGAATCATTGACAAGTTAGTATTGGAGAATGCAGAGCTGAAGAGACAGAAAAGGACACGTGGATAGGACTTTTCTAGCTAGAATCTTTTGAGACCCTAGGTCATAGTCTTTTCCTCTTGTATTTTCAATTTCTTGTATTTTTAATTTGAAGTTGTAACCTTTTCCTCTATTAATTAAGTAAGGTTTTTGTGCCAAAAGTGTTCCTTTTGCAAATCTATCTTATGAGTTTCTTAAAAACCAATTGCATTGCATCTCATTGTTTTTTGCTAATATTCAAGGAGCCCAATCTCTTGTTTTGCAGACATTGTAATGGACTCAAAAAAGAGAACAACTCCAAGATGCACATTCAAAATCCTGAAGTTGGAGAATATGAGAATATTAGGAGGCCTAGTGGAAGATCCTTTGTCATTTAGAAACCAATATGGAAACCTTCTGCCACTATTGGAGCTCCAAGAAGATGAGAAAATTTGATGGTGCTCGTACAGATTTACGACCCCATTTACCATTGCTTCACGTTTCCAGACTATCAACTACTACCAACATTGGAGGAGTATTATGTTTTGATGGGGTTACGCGTCACTCCTCAACCGTTCTCTAGAAAGGAAAGAAGACCAAATAGAAGAATCTTGGCTAAAGCCTTACACCTAGAGCCATCTGATCTTCAGACTCATTTGGATGTCAAAGATGGATTCTTTAGTTGGTAAGCAAGATCCTTGATGGAAAGAGCTGAAGATCATGCTGATAAGAAAGACACAAAAATCATTGAAGCCATCTTGGCCTTACTGATTTATGGACTCTTTTTATTCCCAAGTGCCGATGAGTTTGTTGACCTGAACGCCATCAACCTATTTCGGATCAGGAACCATGTTCCCACCCTACTAGTTGCTGCATACTTCTCTATTCATCTGAATAACTCCTATAGAAAAGGCCAGATTACTTGTTGTACCTCTCTCCTTCACAAGTGGTTTATTTCGCACTTGCCAAGGACAACCTCTGTATGGAATTTAAAGGACAGTCCTGCATGGACAAAAAAGCTTCTATCACTCAAACACTATGACATCTGTTTGTACGATCCCATGTATGAGGGGTTGCCATGATTCATAATTGTGGAGATTTTTCCTAATGTGCCTCTTCTTGGCACAAAAGGATGCATTAGCTACAACCCTATCCTAGCTCACCGTCAACTAGGATATCCAGCAAAGGAAGAGCCTGATCCGGTCCTTTTAGGAAGATGTTTTCTTGAAGAATGGAGAAACCTAGATCTCAAAGCACGAATTACGTATGCTTGGTGTCACCTCAATACCCAAGGGATGACTACTCTGGGGCATCAGACTGTATCGTCTCATAAGTGTATCTTCTTTGGTCTAAAGAAATAGCCCTAAAGATGTTCTACACCCGTTTTGAGCCAACACTGTCAACTCCCAAATAACTTTTCTCTGTGGAGGAATTGAAGGATGCTTTAGTCAAAGCTGAAGAGGAGAAGAAGACGTGGGAGGATAAACACTTCATGGTTACTTAAGAAAATGAAGAACTCTAGAAGTTGCGCCCTCAGAACCAAAAGGAAGAGTTTGCAAGAAAGATGAAGCTTCAAGAAGGGGAAGGTTTTTCTCTTCAAAAGAACTAGGCCTTTTAGTTTCATTTATTCTGTTGATAATTTATGTCTGCACATTGGCATTTGATGTTATAATCTCTGTTTTTGTAAAACTTTCATTCGTTAATGAAAAGGTTACTTTGCTTTATGCTTATTTCTCCATTATTAATGTTCGTAAACATAATTTGGGATTCTTTGAATATTAGCTTTGCATTTGCATTAGCATTCCATAAGCATTACATACGCATTTCCTGTTCTGTGGCTTATCTGTGTTGTTTTAGCTCCAGTCTATCACGTTGAATCCTCCACATCCTTACAACACTAGAGCTCAAGCTCTAAGGATAATGGCCGAACAAGACTCAAGAGTTTGCCAAAGGACGGATGAAGACCATCAAAGAGGTATTTATCAATGGGGGTGTCCAAATCAACGCATTTGAGGAAGATTTTGAAGATGATTATGTTAATCAGCTGGTATATCATAATGAGGCTGTTCTGAACAATTGGGAGGTTGTTGAAATTTCTTTTATCTTTCCTGTGCTGAAGTAATTTGTTGTTTGTTTTGTTATGTAGTTTACTTTAAAAATTTCCATAACCATGCCCGAGGTTATCGAATTATTTTGTATGGGCCCCAAGCTTTCAAATTATTATGATTAATGTAGATGTTTTGTCACAATCCTCATTTGTTTCATTTACTATTTTTGCGTTTACTTTTAAAGAAAATGGCATCTTTTTGAAAACCAGCAAAAATATTTCTTTTATTTCGTTGCATTTATCTTTGTGTGTTTTAATAAATCAAATCATTCTAAACATATAGAGAAACTCCAAAACCTGTTGAATCCAATGACTATGTTTTCCTCCTGACTTCGACTCACCCATATACCAAGTTGAAGATGACGATGATGAAGATTTTGACATTCCGGATGAACTGGAAAAGATGGTTGAATATGGGTACACGGACCTTCAATCTCACAAGGAACAGGTGGATGATATTAATCTTGGCACTGTAAAAGACAAGAAGGAAGTCAATATTGGAGCAATACTAGGGGAAGACATCAAGCAAAGACTGGTAAAGCTTTTAGAAGAGTATGTTGATATATTCGTTTGGTTATACCAAGATATCCCTGGTTTGGATACTGATATAGTTTTCCACAAGCTACCTCTTTGACCTGAATGTTTGCCTGTCAAACAGAAGCTCAGAAGAACCTGACTTGACATGGCTCTCAAGATCAGAGATAAGGTCAAAAAGCAGATAGATGCATGTTTTCTAGCAGTTTCAAAATATCTAGAATGGGTAGCCAACATTTTACATGTGCCAAAGAAAGATGGGAAAATTAGAATGTGCGTAGATTACAGGGATCTGAACAAAGCTAGTCTAAAGGATGATTTCCCTCTACCACAAATAGACACTTTGGTAGACAATACAACTCGTTTTGCTGTCTTCTCTTTCATGGATGGGTTCTCAGAATACAATCAAATAAGGATGGATCCCGAGGACATGGAGAAAACCACTTTCATCACACCATGGGACACATATTGTAATAAAGTCATGCCTTTTGGTTTGAGGAACGTAGGAGTCACTTATAAGAGAGTTATGGTCACATTATTTCATGACATGATGCATAAAGAAATTGAGGTATACATCGATGATATGATAGCCAAGTCTCAAAGTGAAGAGGATCATCTGTTGAATTTATTCATAAGACTCAGGAAGTATCAGTTGAGACTGAATCCTGCAAAGTGTACTTTTGGAGTAAGGTTTGGAAAATTACTTGGTTTTATCATTAGTCAGCGTGGAATTGAAGTGGACCCTGACAAAGTGTGAGCTATTCAAGAGATGCCTGCTCCGCTGACAGAAAAGCAAGTTAGGGGCCCTTGGCAGATTAAACTACATATCCAGATTTATCTCTAATTTGATTGCAACTTGTGAACCTATCTTCAAGCTGTTGCAAAAAGATCAGACAATTGTTTGGAATGCATATTTTCAATAAGCTTTCGACAAGATCAAAGGTTATCTCTAGGAGCCTCCAATTTTGGTTCCTCCTGTGCCTGGAAAACCTCTTTTCATGTATATGACAGTGCTTAAGGGATAGATGGGTTATGTATTGGGTCAACACGATGAGTCTGGACGCAAAGAACACGTTGTTTATTACCTAAGCAAGAAGTCCACCGATTGTGAAAGTCGTTACACACTTTTGGAGAAAACTTGTTGTGCTATGGCTTGGGCTACCAGACGTCTGAGGAAGTATATGATATGTCATACCACTTTGTTGATTTCTAAGATGGATCCGATAAAGTATATTTTTGAGAAGCCTGCTCAGACAGGAAGAATCGCCTGTTGGCACATGCTTTTGTCAGAATATGATATCTAGTACATTGCTCAAAAGTCCATCAAAGGTAGTATCTTATCAGATTACCTTTTCGGTCAGCCAGTAGAAGACTATAAGCCCCTCAAGTTTGACTTCCCAGATGAAGACATTATGTTAATCAAGAAAGACTACGAAGAGCCAAGCCCAGATGAAGGCCCTGAACCCAGTTCCCGATGAAAGATGATGTTTGACGGTGCTTCCAACCAAAAGGGGCATGGTATAGGCGCCATTTTAATAAAGTCTAGCTGGTGGGTATACTCCTTTACAGCAAGATTGTGTTTCGAATGCACTAACAATATCACTGAGTATGAGGCTTGTATTTTGGGACTGGAAGCAACAATTGATCTTCATATCAAAATTCTAGAAGTGAGTGATGACTCAGCTTTAGTTATTTATCAGATCAAAGGTGAATGGGAAAATAGAGACGATAAATTGATCTCGTATAAAGTTTATATTATGGAAATGATTGAGTGTTTTGATGAGGTAACCTTCAAGCATGTGCCAAGGTCTAAGAATCACATCGCTGATGCTTTAGCTATGATGAATGCTATGTGGCAGGTCCGTTTTGTTAATGAAGCAACGCTTATCCAAATCCAGAGGAAGACTGAGCCTGCTTATTGCCAGATGGTGGAAGAATAGTCTGATAGGAAGTCGTGGTTTCACGACATTAAACAGTATCTGCAAAACCAAGAGTATCCAGTTGATGCAACTTCGCTTGACAAGAAAACTTTGAGAAGGTTGGCATCCAAGTTCTTTCTCAGCAATGCTGTGTTTTACAAAAGAAATTTTGACATGGTATTGCTTAGGTTTGTCGACAACGAGAAGCAGACTTGTTGATGCAAGATATCCATGAAGAGACGTTTGACACTCACGCCAACGAATATGCCATGTCAAATAAATCCTCAGAGTCGGATACTTTTGGTTGACTATGGAAATCGATTGCATCCAATATGCTAGAAAATTCCATAAGTGCCAAATCTATGCAGACAAGGTGCATGTACCTCTAACTTTGCTAAACGTGTTATCATCACCTTGGCCATTTTCAATGTGGGGAATCGACATGATTGGAGCAATCGAGCCGAAGGCTTCCAATGGACATTGTTTCATTCTTGTTGTTATCGACTACTTCACCAAGTGGGTGGAAGCTACGTCCTATGCTAACGTGACTAAATAGGTTGTTGCCCGCTTCATCAAAAAAGAGATTATCTGTCGATACTGAATCCCTAGCCGAATCATCACGGATAATGGAACTAATCTAAACACCAAAATAATGAAAGAGTTGTGTGATAGCTTCAAGATTGAACATCACAATTCTTCTCCTTACCTCCTAAAGATGAATAGATTTGTTGAAGCTGCAAATAAGAACATCAAGAAGATCGTGCAGAAGATGGTGATCACCTACAAAGATTGGCATGAGATGTTAACATTTTCCTCACACGGATACAGAACGTCTGTTCGCACTTCAACAAGGGAAAACCCCCTCTCTTTAGTATATGGGATGGATGCAGTCCTACCCATTGAAGTTGAGATACCATCTCTGAGGGCCTAATGGAAGCAAAGTTAGAAGAAGCAGAGTGGGACACGGAAAGGTTTGATCAGTTAAATCTCATTGACAAGAAACGAATGACTGCCATATACCACAACCAGCTATATCAGAAGAGGATCAAGAGAGCCTTCAACAAGAAAGTCTGTATCCACGAGTACCAAGAGGGAGAACTCGTACTTAGAAAGATATTACCAATTCATAAAGACATGCGTGGGAAATGGATGCCTAATTATGATGCCCCATTTATTGTGAAAACATATTTCTCTAGAGGCTCGCTCATTCTCACGACGATGGATGGTGAACAACTTACTCATCCTGTAAACTCTGATGCAGTCAGAAAATATTATGCTTAAAAAACCCGCAAAGTCAAAAACCCGCAAGGGAAGCTAAGGAAAAAATGGGTATCCCGGTGGATCATAACCTATGAAGGAGATCCAGACAAAAATTAGGGATAAAATAAAGAAAGAAAAATCTCGCTAAGTCAAAAACCCAAAAAGGAGGCTTAGGCAAAAATGAGCGGCCTAGTGAATTGAAAACCCGAAAGGGAGATTCAGACAAAAGTTAGGGACAAAGAAATTTCGATGCATCAGAGGTTGTTACCATCGCCAAAACTTACTGAGGTTCACTTCCACTACTCTTGTTAGAGGTGAAAGTCTGGGGAACTCTTAGTTAGTGGGGCAGGATTGTCATTGGATTTGATGTAACCTTTTCCATTTTGCCATTTTCAATTGTAAAATATTCCGTGGAGTTTTTCCATTCGCAAGCTACCATTCATGAACAAAATCAGTTTTCGACCTTTCATTTGCTTGCAATTTACTACATTCTTTACCATTCTTTGTTATGCAAAACATCACTTATCTGTTAATAATGATTTTTGAAAGCAAAAAGTTTTGAATCGAAAATGATTTTAAAGAAAACTAAAACAGAACAAGTATTTACTTTGGTTTGTGGAAGTTTTAGTGGAAATTAGTTTTCTCCTATGAAGTCTAGAAGTGGCTAAAACTTTGATATTTCCATCTCAGTAGTACGTAACCCCACTTAAAATATTTTCTCCTGTACCCCTTGTGTGATGAAACGTCAATGCGATTGAAGACTCATCCTCGGAGTAGATGCTTTGAATCCCCAAAGAAGTTATGCTCTATCTTTAGCAAGCTTGCCAAAGCCTTACATGGTGACCCAATGAAGTGAAATGGGTTAAACCCCCATGTGTTGTGTGGAACGCCTTTGTTATCTGGATTCAGTGTGTTTTGTTTGTTTCTCCAGTAAAGTATATTGTTTTTTACCTTTCCCTTTTGAGTCCCTTGTTCCTGTATCTCTTGTTAGAGTTGGTTCTTGTGCATCTTTGGGCATTTTCATTTAGCATATCTTTTGGTTTGTGTTGTTTGATTGTAGCTTTCGATTCTAAGTCCAGTTGTAATTGGAAATTGTTGTTACATATTTTGTGACTTTTGTTTGTTCCTACTTCCAGTGGTTACTAGCACCATTTTTTTAGGTCTTTAGGTCATCACCTTTTCCCTTATCTAAATCCAGTTGTTGCTGGCGTCTTTTACCCCTTTGGTTGTTACCAATTCCCCAAAAGTCTAGTTGTAACTAGCAATCTCTAGTGGATAATCCAATAGTCATTGGCACTTATGCAATTTCAAAACTCGTAGACACTGTCTGTCTCGTAGTTACCAGTGTTCCCCTACGAGTCTAGTCGTTATTAATTCCTCAACTCATTTTTTATCTAGTGGTTACCAGTTTTTCCCCAGGAAGTTCATTAGTTACTGGCATTGCTTAAATCTAATTGTTATTGGTATTTCCGATTTGGTTGTTGCCATATCTACTTGAAAGTCCGGTAGTTACTAGCATTGCTTAAAGTCAATTGTTATTAGTATTGCTGATTTGGTCGTTACCATATCTGCTTGAAAGTCCAATAGTTAATGGAATTGCTTAAATCCAATTGTTATTGGTATTGCCGATTTGGTTGTCACCATATCTGCTTGAAAGTTCAGTAGTTACTGACATTACTTAAATCCAATTATTATTGGTATTGTCAATTTGGTCGTCACCATATCTGCTAGAAAGTTCAGTAGTCACTAGCATTGTTTAAAGTCCAATAGTTATTGGCAATGTTCACCTAACCCAGTGTTTTTTAGGATGATTGGTTGTTACCAATATCCCCAGGTTTTTTAGGATGTTTGGTTGTCTCCTATATCCTCGGTAAATCCAGTTGGTTTGTTTTCTTCACTGGTCGTTTCCTGAAGATCCCATTTGAACTCTTCATTGTAAGGAAATTTCCCGTTCGGTTTTTGTCCCACGTGGAGACTTGTTTTGTCCTGTTGGTTCCTCTTGTCGGAGGTCAATTCCTTGTTTTTAACCTGGTCCCCAGGGGAGTTTTTGTTTTCTTTCTAGATTTCCCCAGTGGAGTTGTTTCTGCCATTTCTACCTCTATTGGGAAGTTTATTTCCCCTAGAGTATCGTACCAGTCACGTTTGAACCATGCGCTTAATCACTCTAGATTTCCCTGATGTTTATCTTTCCCAATGAGTAGCTACTCATTGTGTTGGCGTTATTCTCGTTTGTTGTGGTCGTCTAAATTTTGCATCTTTGCATCATAGAGCATCATTGTAGAGTTCATAGCATGTCAGCACTTGCATAGTTTTGTCGTCCTTAGCATATCATTGCATCTAAGGGAAAAAAATTCGATTTTCTATATTTAAACACCTTTCACCATGATTTTATGGAGAGTGTCATTTCTCATGCCATCTGGTAAAGCTATTTAAATAAGGGCAGTTGTCATGCCCTAAATTTTGACCCCTAGATTTCATTATCATTATAGGAAGATCAAACATTATTTTCTAACCTTAACCTTGTTTCAAGTTTATTGTTGTTGAGACCCATATGAATTAGGGTTTTGCATCTTTAGAATCAAAGGGATTATTGCTTGATCAGTCAATGTTTTCGATTTTTCATCATCAAATCCAGGTTCCATACATCAAATCAATGACTCTAAAGCATCATCAATTGCACAATTGTTAGAAGAAACAACGCATCAACAGTGTACACACACGTGTCACATACTAGGAAATAATTATCGTGTCAAAAACCTGGCCGAATGGACCGACCTGCTCTAATACCATTATGTTACCCCCTAATAACCCAAAGTGGAAAATACAAATTAAAAACAACCATACACTTAGGGTGTCACGTAAACACAACACAAACATGCTCCGTAACACGAGTTAGATAAAACATATAATGATCTAAACACATGTCATCACACGCTCGCCTTTATAGAGACTCATCGCAACGGAAAATAAATCAAATCAAATAACTCAACAAACGATTAAGTCTCATAACATCAGACTTAGTTATGGTAGAATGCCTTGAACATCAATAACTTAAAAATAATTAATAAATAATATGATGAAACGCTCCCCGCCCAGTGTTACATATCAAAGTAACGGAATTTAAATATCACATAAACGGGAAAAAAAGAATAGTCTCAGTGACATCCTTCAGATTCTAAATAACTACTCATTTACCTGCTTATATGTACCCTAAGAAGGAGCACAACACCACACAAAAAAGGGGTGAGAATACACTCATAGTATATAATGGAGCAAAGGTATGCAAGGGTAGCCTAAGAAAACATCAACAATCACACCATTCATTCACATCAACTACACAAGTATTCTCATCCACCAAAATCAACATAATTAAACAATTTCATATGCGCCAATGGATGCAATATTTCATACCCCAAATTTTTACCCCTAGATTCCATTGTCATTATAGGAGCATCAAGCATTATTTCCTAACCTTAACCTTGTTTCAAATTTATTGTTGTTGAGGCCCATCTGAATTAGGGTTTTGCATCTTTGGAATCAAAGGGATTATTGCTTAATTAGTCAATGGTTTGGATTGGTCATTATCAAATCAAGGTTCCATACATTCAAGAAGCTTATATTCAACAAGAATCAAGTGCTAATTGACCTTATTGCAAGATCATTGAAGCCCATTTTCATCTGCCCCCAAATTATGATTTTATCAAGAAAAGTTAATTGTGCCTTTGACTTTTGATCCAAGCATGATCCCAAGTCTTGGTACATGATTCAACGTGTTCAAATACACCCTTTGAGCCTACCTATGATGTTTGAAAAGTCCAAAGATGAAAGTTTATTAAAGATCACACAGTTGAATTCATCTAGTATAAATTTCATCTAACAAATTCAACTCTTTGACTTTTAGGGTTTTTGGTCCAAATTAAAGCATCCACATTAAATTTCATCAAGATATGTTTAATAAATAAGTTTTATTATGAAGAAATCAATATTGGAGAGGTTTCTTGCTGTTGCACCCTAAAATTTGCCCAACCTTATTCACTTGGTTTATGTTTCAATGTCATTAGCATTTGCATATAGAGTCATGTACATAGGTTACTCATCGGCATAGCATAAGCATAGCAAGTCATACAACAGGGGGACCAATCATTATTCTCATCTCTAGAGGCCTATCAAGAGGTTATTATCCTGATTCAATCTCATTCAAGTCATCAGAAAAGAATTTGAAAGCTATCAAGTCAATGGGTCAAGCAGTTAATCTATCTCCTGGCTGAGGGTATCTGGGGATCATCAAGGAAAGTATGAGCTGTGAATTGAAGGCACGGGGAGTATCTAGACATCTTGGAGGACTTAGAAAGTCATTTGGAGAAGGAGACAAGTCATTGGTGTGATCACAAGTATTGCAGTTGAAGACAGTCAACTAGGGTTTCATCTGGGTCAACCCTGGGTCAACTCTAGGTCAATTGACTGATTGAAAGGCATTAAGGGCTATTGGAGAGATGTGGGGTTCATAATTTGACATGGAGAATAAAGATATGTTGTTATGCTAAGAATAAATCAAGATAAATCAAGGAGAAGAGGAGGTTCTAAATTAGGGTTTCTAGGTAAAATTCCCTAGTTTAGGTCAAACTTCCAAGCAAAATAAGTCAAAATTCAAGCTTCAAATGGATCCTTGGCCAACATGAAACTTGTAGAGGATCTCAAGACCTTTAATTTGAGTGGTGGAAGACATCAAGGAGATTTCTAGAACTCAAGTTATAGCTCTTGCAAGTTAGGGGTCACCAGATGGCACTGAAATTTGTCTGTGCAAGTTGACTGTCTTCTGACAAACTTTTGGCCCTCAAGGATAATTCAAATGGACTTTGAACAAGCAAGAGAGGTGTTCCTCATTGTCTCCCCTTTCCAAAAAGGTATGGTATGCCTTCATATGATTTAGGGAACTCTACTTATGGCTTGTGCAAGACAGGGGTATTTTGGTAATTTGGTGATTACAGGTCATTCATAGCATATGCTTAAAACTCATACAAGGAAGCTTCAAATGGAAAACTTCCCAACATCAAAGTTGCTCAAAATGGGATTTTAAGGCTAGATAAGATGTTGTGAGAGTTTGAAAATGCATGGAGCATGGATATTTTAAAATGGTCAAAATGGCTTGTAAATGGCTTATAAGTTGAAAAAGTTGGAATTGAATTTTGGTTTGAGAGATCTACAAATCCAAAATGGGGCATATGATAGATGATTTTGATTGGAAACATCATTTTGAGAACAATGGTTTAGCCACATTTTTGATTTTAGGCTTAAAAATTGGAGTTTCTTTGTAAATTTGTTATTTGCACTTTAAGGCATCAAAAGGAAAGATGAGAAAATGCTACATAAAGGTTTGTAAGACCTTATTTTCATGTCATAATACCATATGAGGAGAATTTAAGTAAGATTGCATGGTTTATCATGAGATGGCATGAGATTCACTCAAGATGACAAATTCAAAATCTCATTACGTGATACATTCTAGAAACTTCATGGAAGGTTCTACAAACTTCCACACATTTCTATTCTCATCTATATAAGCCCTAGAGTGACTCCATGCATTGGTTGGTGATTCTAAAAGCTTGCATGCTACACTTTGATTCCTTCACTCCAAAATTGCATTTTCATTCCAAACTCCATTAAAACACCATCAATCACTACAATTCTGATCATCATCATCATCTATAATCAACATTGAGCATTTGGCAAAGGAAAGGCTCAAGAATTCGTGGCTGGATTATGAGATCTCCAACTTCACTCCAACTTGCATGAAGAGTTGAATAGGTTGATTCAAGAAGATAGAACAAGAACTACTGCAACCAGAGGCTTCAACATTCATCAAAGACCATACAAAGCAATTGGCAAGGTCTGAATTGGAGGAGAACCATCATCACCATCATCACTTGCAAGGTATGCATTTTCTCATGAAACTCTCTATTTATCCATAGTTCAAGCATGTTGTTAGGAGAAATCTAATAGAGACCAATTAGGGATGTTGTATGATGAGTTTAAGGGCTGTTTGTGAGGTTTGCTTCCATGGTGTCAATTCTTTAATGATCAAGAACTCACGATTTAGTGTACTATAATCTTAGGTATTAGGCTTAGGATAATCCCCATAAGATGTAGTACATGATAGGTTAATATGAGACCATTTGATTACCATGCAAACTAAGGTGCGAAAATGGTGACCACCCCTTGTAGCCTTCGTATTTCTTTCTTGAGGGAGAGTTAGAGAATTCTAGTACCATGGCTGTGTAGAGGGAGAAGAGTAGATGAGTTTTCATCTTTGGATCGTGAAAAATGGTGGAGAAATGAGAGAGTTAGAGAGGGTGGAAGTTGCTTGCATGAATTCTGTTTTTTAGAAACCCTAAGTGTCCAAGGTAGAAGAGATAATCTCTACCATTGATTCATGTTGGGATATTTGACTTTGTCCCTCAATCCAGCGGCCTAGATTTTATTAAACTTCAAAAATTCATAACTAAATGGAAAATGCATATTTTTAACTCATTCTTTTTTTAACATTTTCCTTAACATGTCTAGAAAATTAAAAAAATATAAAAATTGCATTTTACATTTTTTTCGCATTTTTTCCATATTTTACAAATAAATGCATATTTTGAAGGTTTTATTTCATACATGATCTTGTAGATTTTTGTTCTTACACTTAGAAATAGATTTTTTTCCCATTCTTTTTTGTGGTGATTAATATTGAATTGTAGTATTCCCAGAATTTATTACTAGATTTTTTAGAATAAAATTTGATTAGTTTAGATAATTGAACTTAGGATAGTTTAATTAGGGTTTTTAAGTAGTATACTTGAACTTCAACATTTCATTTTTGAAAATTCATAACAAATTAGAAATTGCATATTTCTAATTCATTCTTTTTGCATTATTTTCTTTAAAGAGTCTAGAAAATTATAAAAAATAAAAATTGCATTTTATTTTTTATTTGATATTTTTCCCATATTTTCTAAATAAATAGCATTTTAAATAGTTTCATTTCATGCATGATTTTGTTAATTTTTGTTCTATTAGATGCTTTAATATTTTTTGTCCATTGTTTTTAGGTTGTTTAGTTTAGACATTAAACTTGTAGATACAATTTAGTTCCCTTTTTTAGAAATTAAATTTAGGTGCTTAGTGTAGGTGTGAACAACATGAACAAACTAGGGTTTTAGGTGATGACTTAGGAGACTCAATTCATTTCCCTTAGGATTTAGGGTTTGAATAGTTTAGCTATGGGACTATAGGGGCTATGGGTAGTTATTAGATCCCCTTAGAAAAGTCAGGATTCCCCTACTGCTATTAATATGCTGTATATTTGATTGACTGGTGTGGTGTGCCCTCTGGGGATTATTGCTTGCTTGTGTGGGTATTGGGATTGTCTGGGGATTGGGAGAGCTGAAGACTTGAGGAGATGAAAGCCACTGGAGATCCAGATGTTGAAGATCCACTTCCAGAGTTGAAGAGAAGATTCTTGCTAGCAGATGCTGAGGAACTAGGGTTTAGGAGCTAGGCAGAGCTCTAGGTTAGAAAGTTTGTTTCTCAAACATGGATTGCCTTGTCTGCATCCATTCTTCTCTGTGATTCAGAGTATCTCTAAGACACTCACCCCCTTCCTTTGGAAGGCTTGGTGATAGTGTCTATGAGATAGAACTCTTGAGAGAAAATGTCTCTTGTGTTAGAAGCAGTCTGTTCACCACCCTTGGTAGTCAACTGATTGCTTAACACCCAATTCACTCTTGTGACTAATCCCTCATCCTGGAGGTTTGAGCTTGAAGAAAAGCCATTGCAGATAGAAGACTGATGATCAAAGCCCTTGCCTGAAGGTCATGAAGATGGAGATTGATGCTTGTTGAAGCCTGTAGCTGATTGGAGATTACTTGAAGCCAGATGTTGATTCAGAGCTGCTGATGCTGTTTCTTTTGCTGTTGTATTTTATTGCTGATGTATTGATTGGTTTTCTGGACTGTATTGTTTGCTGTCTACCCTGCTGGGTTGAAAGTGAAGTCTGTTCACTTTTGCCTATTGTTTTCTAGGTTCGAGGTTGAGTGGGACTCCCTTGCCTCGCTTGTACTGTTGCATCCATGCATTTTACTGCTTTATTATATCTGTTATTGTTTCTGTTTCTGCCTATCCCGTAGGATCTCTGTTTCTCTCTGCGCAAGAGAGGAGCATGATAGACACTAGGTCTTAACCCATGCATGATAACATTAGGTTAGTTTGTTTCCCTTCGCAACCATAGGATAGAGTTCTGTCTCTTCTCATCTTAAAACAAACAGAAAAACATAATAAAGATTTCAAACACAATAAAAGACACTTCTTTCGTAAAAGAACGGGAACTCATCAAGCCGTCATTTTTGTCCGCCGGGACTGCTAATCAAGAAAACCTTTTTCAGAAGGAATAAAATCAACCAAGACAGACTTGTGTCGTACGTGGCCCGAACTACGTTTGCTCTGATCTTTCATGCTGTATGAAAGTACGTAGGCATAGGATGCGATATCCTAGCGAGCAACCTTCCCCTCCTTTCCCGTAGGTAGGCGAACTACGTTGACTCTGATTTCTCGTTCCAGACGGGAATACGTAGGCATAAAGTGCGATACTTTGCCGAGTCATTTTATTTTCTTTTAACCCCATACCTGTAGAGTAGATAGAATAACAATCCATATCCGAAGACAAGCGTGGATCCCGTCGAGTACGACGGACGTGAGGGGTGCTAATACCTTCCCCTTGCGTAACCGACTCCCGAATCCAGGTTTTGGTTGCGATGACCATACCTTTCCCATGTTGTGCGAGGTTTACTCTGAGCGTTCCCTTTCCCTCCCGTGGGATAAATAACGCGCGGTGGCGACTCTTCTGTTCAGCCGGCGCCGATTTTCGCAGTAGCGACAGCTGGCGACTCTGCTGGGGATCCAACGTCCCCTGGCTGCTAAGGACTGCGATGGTTCTTATGCATTTGGGATCCAACGTCCCTTGAGAGAGTCAATCCTAACGCTTGTTTTCCCGTCGAGGATTTTGCATGGAGTTATTTTATATTTCTAACCTTGTATTTTCAGCTTTATATATTGATTATTGTTGCTGTATCTGGGGTGTGACGGGTGTTCTGATATTGAGAGATAAGCCGGACCTGGGCTTGAGTGCACCTAGAATTAGAGTAGAAATTAGTGGGCGCCCGCTTGCTTTGCTTGCTTCGGTGTCCCATGAAATCTACACTCAGACGAGGTTCCTCTGGTTGGCCTCCTGCCCCTTCCTTTGGTTGGCGTGGGTTGCTGGTTAGTTGGATTGTCGACTCTGGGGACCGATCATTTGGAAGTTGGCTAAGTGAGGCCTCTTCAGGAATTGATGATGCCACTCCTTCTGGGAATCGTATCATCAACCCTGAAAGTCTGTGACGCCGACGACCGCATAGAATGCCGTACCTTGTGCCAGTTATAGGGCCACCCACCTGTGAGGGGATTCAGGGTTATGCAGGTAACTAGACCTTCAGACCACCGGTTTGTTGATCAGGATCTTGGATATTTATGGAGGGTTCTAAGGTCTGTCAGAGACCAGTTGGTGTGTTCCGAGGTCTGTCAGAGACTATTTGGAGATGTGTTCTGAGGTCTGTCAGAGACCAGTGGGGGATATGATCTGAGGTCTGCCAGAGACCATTCAGGTTATGATTATGGGGTCTATCAGAGACCAATATTGGAGCTTTGTTTGAGGTATATCGGAGACCAGGGCTTGAGGACTTCTGGATGGTCTATCTGAGACCTTTCTTGATTGGGTTCAGGCTATTCAGCTACAGCTTTGGTCCCTGTTGCATGTTACTTACATTGCATCACCACATATCCATTACCATTTGCATTTCACTAACGTGTGTCTGTGCTGCAGGTGCATTTGCATTTCCCTAGTTCTAGTGCCCAGACTTCTGAGTGTTTGATCATGACTAGCTTGAGGAGGACAGTTGCTTACAAATTGCCTACTCCTGATATTGTTCCATTACTGGGGTTGATCTCTCTTGCTGATGAGGGTGTTCGTAGGAGCTTCCGGATGAGTTATGGTAGACTACTGAGATTGGTGTGTAAACCTGCAGAGGTAGAGTTGGATGGGTTGTATGCTCTGATGCAATTCTACGACCCTGCTTTGAGGTGCTTTACGTTCTCTGACTTTATTATGGGACCAACCCTGGAGGAATACGCTGAGTATGTTGAGCTGCCCGTGCAGAACCAGGTTCCATTCATTCATTATGACGCTAAGCCCAAGCCGGAGGATTTGGCAAAAGCCTTGCATATTGATGCTTCTGAACTTGTGACTACTGTTTCCCGTGGAGTTCCAGGCTTCTCACTCCAGTTCTTAGTTGGTAAAGCCCAAGAGTATGCCAAGAGCGGGTGCTGGGTCGCTTTCAATGCTGTGTTGGCTTTGTGCATTTATGGCATAATTTTGTTTCCCAACATACCGGATTTTGTGGACTTCGACGCCTTCTACTTGTTTGCCGCTGGTAATCCTGTACCTACCATACTCGGAGATCTCTACCACTCACTGCATTACAAGAATGAGAAGGGAAGAGGGAAGAATGTTCATCTGTGTGTACCCTTGTTGAGTAGATGGTTTGAGAGTCACCTTCCTAAGAGAAGATCTGTTGCAGAGACTACAGTCCCAGCTGGTTGGCCAGAGCGCCTGATGAGGCTATCGTCGGAAGATATGGAGTGGTTTGATCGAGACCTGTTGGGATCTGAGCTCATCTTCAGTTGTTCTGGGTACCCTAATGTGACGTTGATAGGAAGAAAAGGGTGTATCAATTACAACCCTTCTCTATTCATTCGCCAGTTCGGATATGCACTGAAGAATCCACCTCAGGAGGAAGAAGTACAGGAATCTCTGTACTTCACAGGTGATTTGAAGGGAGAATTGCTAGCTGAGTTGCAACACGCCTGGACACGTATTAACCGCAAGGGGAAACCACTGTTAGGTAAGAACGATTGCCAGGCCTATGCACCTTACAGGGTTTGGATCCAGGAAAGAGCAAGTCAGTTATTAATGCCATTTCCAGATGTACCAGTCCTTGTTCCTATTCCGGTAGCGGAGCCAACTACTGTTTCTAGGGAAGTCTATGAGCAAATTGTGAGAGAAAAAGAAGCCTTGATGAAGATCAACGAAGGGTTAGAGCAAGAGCTAGCTCAAGTACGCAGTGAGAAAAACAAGGCCGTATATGCTTTCCAACAACAGATCGAGCTGTTAAACAGGTTAGGGGCTGAGTTGACCGAGGAAAAGAAAAAGCGCGAACGTCTGGGGCAAGAGTTCAGAAGCTCCCATGACGTGCTGGAAGCCAAAAAGAAAGCGCTTGACGCGGCACATCGAGAAATCTCCTCTTGCAACAAGACTTGGAATGCTACACTCACCAACAATAAGAAGAGGGAAGATAAGCTGAGGCAGCAAATCTCCGACCTCGAAGAGAAGCTGAAGTCGAGCATCAAGGAGTGTGAGGAGGAAGTGATGACCCGGTATAGTGTCCAGAATGCACTGAACAAGGCAATCAAATGCAGAGATGAAGTTGTGTCCCAAAAGCGAAAACTAGAAGATTGCTTCGGAGAAGCGACATGGGAAGAAACTGCTGGAGACGTGTGTCGTGTTCTTAAGAGAAGAAACCAGCTGGTTGAAGGACTGCTCACCCGACCAGGTCACCCAGAGACCAAGAAGTTGATAGAAGAGTACCGGGCTTTTGAGAGCATTTGATTATTTCCCGTATTCGCCTGTATGCTTTATTTGCATAGTGCTGACCATCACCAGGATTGTTGGATGAGGTCATGCCTTCTCGTTGTACTCAGTGATATTGTACTCTGGGCTTATTGATTTTCCCTGCAATATATGAGGCTTTCTATGATTCAGCTCCGATATTCCTATTGTCAACACTGTCACTGCACTGGCACCTTCACACTAGAACTGGGGGAATGAATCACCCTAATGCACAGGCACACACATTGCATTGCATTCATATTCATATTGCATTACAGGTAATTATTAAACTGTAGCTCATCTCCTGTATCTCTCAGGTCCCCCAGGATTATCGACCGAAGAATTCCCTGGCATTCAACTAGGAGCAGCAGCAAGGAAGTCATGAGTCAGGATCCGACTGAGATGCAAGAGGTGCACGACAACATAATGCGGCTCATACAGGTAATGGAAGCCATGGCCGAGAGTCAGAAACAGTTGCAGAACATGGTGCAGCCTCTGATTGCGCGGGCTGATGATAGGGCTGCCGACTTTGCTCAGCTAGAGAATCAAGGTTTTCTCTCAGGCCGCATACGCCAACTTGTGGGGGTAGCCATCAAACAGGTTCAAGCAGAATTAACGGATGTTCGAGGCCAGCTGGGGCAGTTCACGAAAGATATGCAAGAGTTGCACTCGAATCAAGAGACGCTAGAAGAAGAGAACTGCCGACTGAAGGCACAGATAGGGTTGATGGCTGAAGTATTAAGGAACGTACTCAGGAGAGAAGGAGGGCAAATGTCGGAAGACGCGGCTGGCTTATCTGTTCCTCAGGGGTCTGAAGAACCATTACCCACGCAGGATAGGCTTAAGAGACCCTCTCCACGGTTCGAAGCTCAAGAGTCTCCTCGTCATCAGTCGCAATTGATTTTGCAGGATAACTCAAGGAGGTGTGGTAAGAGAATGAGGTTTTCTAACAGAGTATTTGATAAGATCCCTATGGATTATGATCAGCTGGTGCAACTCTTGTTCCAACTTCAACTGGCTGAGCCCCGCATTTTGGTTCCACTGACAGGGCAGCCACCACCAGACTATGACCTGAACGCCCATTGTGCCTTCCACTCCGGAGCACCGGGGCATAACATTGCAAACTGCAAAGCTTTTAAGCATAAGATTCAAGATTTGCTGGATGAGAAAATAATTGAGTTTGTACCGGGGGGCATAAAAGTTGCAGGGACTGATATTCCCATTTCTCCGCCAGAGGTTGCAGATGAATCGAGGTATATCCCAGAGCCACTGGAAGCTAAGTCTCCATGTCCACAACAGTTGCCGATGCCAGGGTTGAACTTAAGGATGATAACGCGTGAGCCCAAGGAATCGCTCGAGCAAAGCCAGCAGCATACAAGATGCCAGTATACGACTCAGCAAAGAATTCGGGGAAAGAAGCCGAGGAGGGTGTTTGAGAAGCCTCCCTCAACGTACGCAGATTTGTTACAGACACTACTAAGATTGAACTTGGTGGAGAAAAGAACTCTGGCGCCAATAACCGGCACTCTGCCGGATGGCTATGATGCGAGCAGGCACTGTGAATTCCACTCTGGGGCTCCCGGACATGATATTGAAGGTTGCCACGCGTTCAAGCATAACGTCCAAGATTTAATCGACAGCAGGGTCATTAATTTCTCTGACAGGGTTCCCAAGGCGGTGCAAGGCCATCGACAAGCGAAAACCGGGTGATGAAAAAGTTTCCCAGATTTGATCGGGCCGGTGAAAGAAGATCGAGACAGCAGTAGACTACCCCTGATGATAGCTTCTGAGGATGGTTGACTCGCCAATAAGTCAGAGTGCAGGAAGTCCAGTTCCGAGACGCCGACATTTTTCATGTTATCTTGTTCATGTCCTCGCATTTGTAGTTTCTTTTCTGTGTAATTGCAAATTTCGCTCTTAAAACTTGTTGTTTTTCAATTGATATTAATAAACGAAATGAATATGCATGTTTTGAATTAATCCAGTCGTGTTCACTCTTTGTTTTTCTTTAATGCTTAATGCTTGTTTTAGCAGGAATCTGGGGAGGATGACGAAAACAGATGACGAATAATATTCCGATCGTATGCTTTTGGATAAAGAACCTGTTGATGAGATACAGGCATTGTTTCAATCCATAAACACCGGAGATATAAGGAAGATAATCCCTTGATAACCCCTTTGAGCCAGTAGTAGGAGTTTCTTTTGAAAATGAAAAAAACCTAAATCTCAACCCGGGGCAGGGTAGGCGTCAGTTAGTTCGGCCAAGCGTTCGAATCGTGAAAGGAGTGTCCGGTTGAGGATAAATCACACTTGTATAAGTCGTGCCTAAAGAACCGCAATGGTTAAACCGTGCCGACAAAGAGTGAAACAGTCACATTACCCCACAAGAAGTCAGACAAACCAGTGTCACACGACTTGTTCAAAAAAAAAAAGAGAGAACGAAAAGCAAAAAGAATCAAAAGCCCGCTAAGTCAAAACTTGAAAACAAGCGACTTAAGCAAAAATTAGGGCATCCCGCTGGACTGGAAAATCAAAAGAATCTCAAAAGATACTCAGTCCAGGCAAAAGTTAGGGAATGAAAAAGAAAAAAAAACAAAACAAAAGACGGAAAGGATTGTCAAAGAAAAAGAAAAATCCTCGAAAGGGACAAAAGTCGTGTGATTCTGGGTACCCAAAGACGAAAAGCAAATGACTGTCACTCAAAAACAAAAAATGTGTGGTATCCTGAACCATCACTCCTATCATGCCACCTCTAATAGGTGAACGCTGAGGTCGGATTAGCTGAACATAGGATTGGAGAACATCACGAAGAATGGGTGGGTCGAAATAAATTTTGAGCCTATATCTTTCCTTGTTAACCGTGAACCTGACCACGTTACAACCCGAAAAAGTCCTAATTGAAACAGGTTTTGGTCAAGAGCATACGTCAGTAAAGATCTCGTCAATTCTGACTCCTAAAAGGGTTCCTCTTACCAGCTTTCATATTGACATCTTGATAATTGATTCATTACATGTCACAAATTTTTTTTCAGTGAACAGACTTGGACTTTGAAACTGTCATATGCATTGCGTTTAGTATATCTTTTATGCAAAACAACTTGTGTTACTTGCGAGTAAGCGCATGCCGACAGGAAAGATTCCTACAGTGGAAGGTATGACCGAGATAAAATGCAGAAATGCCCAAATGTTTCGTGAACTGGGGCAAGCTATACTGATTAATTCAGGTAGAGTCAGTCATCCTAGAATCAGTGAATCTGGGGCAGTCAGGTCAAGATGTGGCAAATCTCTCATAGCTATGGGCAGTACTCCACGACTCAGTCGATCAGAGACAAAAGGTTGTTGCAAGACCGGGGCAGGTCACCCTAGAAGCACGAAAGTTATGTTCTTGAGACACCCCTTCGAGGTCCGAAATGTAGAAGCCGTCCATGTCTGGTTGTCAAGATACAAGTGTTGTAGGGTCCATTCCAAAATGGTTGCAGATTCAGGGGCAAGCTATACAAAATACAGACTGGGGGCACGTTAGTATCCCCGAAGCGGAGTTCTCTCTTTTCAGCAAGTGTTCTTTCCTCCCAGTGGAACTCGAAGATCAAGACTCTCCCCAGCAGAGTTGGTGGTGGGTCCTGTCATTTATTTTGTCAGGGATACTGTGTAATATCAGTTCACTCTCCAGCAGAAAGTCCGATCATACTGCGCACATCTGCTATTCCCCAGCAAAGTTATATTCCCCAGCAGGGGGTTACCTCAACAGGGTGTTTGGTTTGAGTTCCCAATTTCCCAGCAGGGTTGACTTCACCCTTCCAGCATTTATTTTGCTGGAATAATTTTGTAGCATCTGGCTATCCCCGGCGGAGTCGGCATTATCTTCAGCATTTGTTTTGCTGAAGCAGTTTCTGTACTCTAGCAGTTCAGGAGGAGAGAACTCTTGCTCAAATGAACTACCAAACACTCAAGATCTCGGCACGAGACATCCAATGATAATGTCAGTTTCGGCAGTATTCCCCACAGAGTTACTAGGATAAGCTTCTCTTTATTTCCAAGCAGAGCTATTTGTCATCAAGGGGTTTCATGAATCAGAATTTCAGAAGTTGCCTCCGATCATCAGAGTAGGCATCCGGTAGTTTGGTTTCCAAATATCCCCAGTAGAGTCCGCCCCAAAATCGCTGTCGCGGTGGTGCTAAGAAGTTTGTGGGCGGGGATCAATGGAGAACTAAGTCCTGACGTGGACAACTTATTGACGGGATTTCTTCAGAAGTGGGCGTCCTAACGCGGACAGGTTTATTTCCCCGGGATGGTGAAGTGTGTTAGTCCTAACGTGGGCAAATTCAGATTCTCGAAATTGGTGAAATGGGAAGTCATGACGTTGACAAAAGTGATTGCTCTTTGTGTTGGTGTCCTGACGCGGACCAGTTACTCTCAGCAGTTATCTTTTTTTCGTGTTGGCAAAGCATGGGTCCTGACGTGGACAGATCAGACAAAGGTGTGAGTCCTGACGTGGACAAGTCTATTCCCTACATGGGAAAAGAGGTTTCAGTTCCTGACGTGGAAAGACGAAAGTTTGTTCCTAACGTGGAAAGATGGAGATTCCTTACGTGGAAAGATTTGAGTCCTCACGCGGACATATCAAGATTGATTCCTTACGTGGAAAGATTAGAGTCCTTACGCGGACATATCAAGAGGAGATTCCTAACGTGGAAAGAAGGTAGATTCCTTACGTGGAAAGTTTAGTCTTGACGTGGACAGATTCAGATCAAGATCAGTCCTTACGTGGAAAGATTGGAGTCCTTACGTGGACAGATTAAGATGGTGTTCCTGACAAGGAAAGGTGGGTCCCAACGTGGACGATGTTCTCCTTACGTGGAAAGACAATGTTTCCTTACGTGGAAAGAAGATGGTTTCCTTACGTGGAAAGACGAATTTATTCCTTACGTGGAAAGAAGTTGGTATTCCTTACGTGGAAAGATTGAGTCCTTACGCGGACATATCGAGATGGATTCCTTACGGGGAGACAAGTGCATTCCTAACGTGGAAGAGTTTAGTCCTGACGCGGACAGATCAAAGAAGTTATTCCTAACGTGGAAGAAGAAGATAGATTCCTTACGTGGAGAGTTTAGTCCTGACGTGGACGGAAAGAAGAAACGGTATTCCTTACGTGGAAAGAAGAAGCATTCCTAACGTGGAAAGAAAGATTGATATAGTATTCCTCACGTGGAAAGATTGGGGTTCCTTACGTGGAAAATTTGTGATTCCTAACGTGGAAAAAGAAAGAGTCCTTACGTGGACAAAGCAAAAGAAGACGTATTCCTTACGTGGAAGAGTTTGACAAAGCAGAGAAAAGTCACCCCTGACGGGGAAAAGCGATGTATTCCTTACGTGAAAAGGTGAGTCCTAACGTGGACGGTGGTATTCCTAATGTGGAAGAGTTTATTCCTAACGTGGACGATTTATCTCTGACGAGAAGGCAGACGAGCCGTCCCCAGCAAAGTTGTTGAAGTTTTTTCCGAGTTGACAGCAGATAGAGTCCTGACGTGGACAAGCAAAGGACGAAGTTTCCGATGATTCAATCTTTTTCAGGATGATGAGAAGAATCCCCAGCACGGTCGCACGAGATCAGTGGGTTGCCGTAACAGTTAAATTCAGCTGATGAATGTCGTTCCCCAAGCAGTGGCGCAATTTATTTCTGCAGTTGGCAAATTTCTGGGTTCCTAGTATTCAACCGTCTCGTACCGCGAATGTCTGAAGGCTCCGGGCTCTTCACCCAATCGGGTCCAAGCCGCTTGAATAGGGGCAACTGTTGCACCCTAAAATTTGCCCAACCTTATTCACTTGGTTTATGTTTCAATGTCATTAGCATTTGCATATAGAGTCATGTACATAGGTTACTCATCGGCATAGCATAAGCATAGCAAGTCATACAACAGGGGGACCAATCATTATTCTCATCTCTAGAGGCCTATCAAGAGGTTATTATCCTGATTCAATCTCATTCAAGTCATCAGAAAAGAATTTGAAAGCTATCAAGTCAATGGGTCAAGCAGTTAATCTATCTCCTGGCTGAGGGTATCTGGGGATCATCAAGGAAAGTATGAGCTGTGAATTGAAGGCACGGGGAGTATCTAGACATCTTGGAGGACTTAGAAAGTCATTTGGAGAAGGAGACAAGTCATTGGTGTGATCACAAGTATTGCAGTTGAAGACAGTCAACTAGGGTTTCATCTGGGTCAACCCTGGGTCAACTCTAGGTCAATTGACTGATTGAAAGGCATTAAGGGCTATTGGAGAGATGTGGGGTTCATAATTTGACATGGAGAATAAAGATATGTTGTTATGCTAAGAATAAATCAAGAGAAATCAAGGAGAAGAGGAGGTTCTAAATTAGGGTTTCTAGGTAAAATTCCCTAGTTTAGGTCAAACTTCCAAGCAAAATAAGTCAAAATGCAAGCTTCAAATGGATCCTTGGCCAACATGAAACTTGTAGAGGATCTCAAGACCTTTAATTTGAGTGGTGGAAGACATCAAGGAGATTTCTAGAACTCAAGTTATAGCTCTTGCAAGTTAGGGGTCACCAGATGGCACTGAAATTTGTCTGTGCAAGTTGACTGTCTTCTGACAAACTTTTGGCCCTCAAGGATAATTCAAATGGACTTTGAACAAGCAAGAGAGGTGTTCCTCATTGTCTCCCCTTTCCAAAAAGGTATGGTATGCCTTCATATGATTTAGGGAACTCTACTTATGGCTTGTGCAAGACAGGGGTATTTTGGTAATTTGGTGATTACAGGTCATTCATAGCATATGCTTAAAACTCATACAAGGAAGCTTCAAATGGAAAACTTCCCAACATCAAAGTTGCTCAAAATGGGATTTTAAGGCTAGATAAGATGTTGTGAGAGTTTGAAAATGCATGGAGCATGGATATTTTAAAATGGTCAAAATGGCTTGTAAATGGCTTATAAGTTGAAAAAGTTGGAATTGAATTTTGGCTTGAGAGATCTACAAATCCAAAATGGGGCATATGATAGATGATTTTGATTGGAAACATCATTTTGAGAACAATGGTTTAGCCACATTTTTGATTTTAGGCTTAAAAATTAGAGTTTCTTTGTAAATTTGTTATTTGCACTTTAAGGCATCAAAAGGAAAGATGAGAAAATGCTACATAAAGGTTTGTAAGACCTTATTTTCATGTCATAATACCATATGAGGAGAATTTAAGTAAGATTGCATGGTTTATCATGAGATGGCATGAGATTCACTCAAGATGACAAATTCAAAATCTCATTACGTGATACATTCTAGAAACTTCATGGAAGGTTCTACAAACTTCCACACATTTCTATTCTCATCTATATAAGCCCTAGAGTGACTCCATGCATTGGTTGGTGATTCTAAAAGCTTGCATGCTACACTTTGATTCCTTCACTCCAAAATTGCATTTTCATTCCAAACTCCATTAAAACACCATCAATCACTACAATTCTGATCATCATCATCATCTATAATCAACATTGAGCATTTGGCAAAGGAAAGGCTCAAGAATTCGTGGCTGGATTATGAGATCTCCAACTTCACTCCAACTTGCATGAAGAGTTGAATAGGTTGATTCAAGAAGATAGAACAAGAACTACTGCAACCAGAGGCTTCAACATTCATCAAAGACCATACAAAGCAATTGGCAAGGTCTGAATTGGAGGAGAACCATCATCACCATCATCACTTGCAAGGTATGCATTTTCTCATGAAACTCTCTATTTATCCATAGTTCAAGCATGTTGTTAGGAGAAATCTAATAGAGACCAATTAGGGATGTTGTATGATGAGTTTAAGGGCTGTTTGTGAGGTTTGCTTCCATGGTGTCAATTCTTTAATGATCAAGAACTCACGATTTAGTGTACTATAATCTTAGGTATTAGGCTTAGGATAATCCCCATAAGATGTAGTACATGATAGGTTAATATGAGACCATTTGATTACCATGCAAACTAAGGTGCGAAAATGGTGACCACCCCTTGTAGCCTTCGTATTTCTTTCTTGAGGGAGAGTTAGAGAATTCTAGTACCATGGCTGTGTAGAGGGAGAAGAGTAGATGAGTTTTCATCTTTGGATCGTGAAAAATGGTGGAGAAATGAGAGAGTTAGAGAGGGTGGAAGTTGCTTGCATGAATTCTGTTTTTTAGAAACCCTAAGTGTCCAAGGTAGAAGAGATAATCTCTACCATTGATTCATGTTGGGATATTTGACTTTGTCCCTCAATCCAGCGGCCTAGATTTTATTAAACTTCAAAAATTCATAACTAAATGGAAAATGCATATTTTTAACTCATTCTTTTTTTAACATTTTCCTTAACATGTCTAGAAAATTAAAAAAATATAAAAATTGCATTTTACATTTTTTTCGCATTTTTTCCATATTTTACAAATAAATGCATATTTTGAAGGTTTTATTTCATACATGATCTTGTAGATTTTTGTTCTTACACTTAGAAATAGATTTTTTTCCCATTCTTTTTTGTGGTGATTAATATTGAATTGTAGTATTCCCAGAATTTATTACTAGATTTTTTAGAATAAAATTTGATTAGTTTAGATAATTGAACTTAGGATAGTTTAATTAGGGTTTTTAAGTAGTATACTTGAACTTCAACATTTCATTTTTGAAAATTCATAACAAATTAGAAATTGCATATTTCTAATTCATTCTTTTTGCATTATTTTCTTTAAAGAGTCTAGAAAATTATAAAAAATAAAAATTGCATTTTATTTTTTATTTGATATTTTTCCCATATTTTCTAAATAAATAGCATTTTAAATAGTTTCATTTCATGCATGATTTTGTTAATTTTTGTTCTATTAGATGCTTTAATATTTTTTGTCCATTGTTTTTAGGTTGTTTAGTTTAGACATTAAACTTGTAGATACAATTTAGTTCCCTTTTTTAGAAATTAAATTTAGGTGCTTAGTGTAGGTGTGAACAACATGAACAAACTAGGGTTTTAGGTGATGACTTAGGAGACTCAATTCATTTCCCTTAGGATTTAGGGTTTGAATAGTTTAGCTATGGGACTATAGGGGCTATGGGTAGTTATTAGATCCCCTTAGAAAAGTCAGGATTCCCCTACTGCTATTAATATGCTGTATATTTGATTGACTGGTGTGGTGTGCCCTCTGGGGATTATTGCTTGCTTGTGTGGGTATTGGGATTGTCTGGGGATTGGGAGAGCTGAAGACTTGAGGAGATGAAAGCCACTGGAGATCCAGATGTTGAAGATCCACTTCCAGAGTTGAAGAGAAGATTCTTGCTAGCAGATGCTGAGGAACTAGGGTTTAGGAGCTAGGCAGAGCTCTAGGTTAGAAAGTTTGTTTCTCAAACATGGATTGCCTTGTCTGTATCCATTCTTCTCTGTGATTCAGAGTATCTATAAGACACTCACCCCCTTCCTTTGGAAGGCTTGGTGATAGTGTCTATGAGATAGAACTCTTGAGAGAAAATGTCTCTTGTGTTAGAAGCAGTCTGTTCACCACCCTTGGTAGTCAACTGATTGCTTAACACCCAATTCACTCTTGTGACTAATCCCTCATCCTGGAGGTTTGAGCTTGAAGAAAAGCCATTGCAGATAGAAGACTGATGATCAAAGCCCTTGCCTGAAGGTCATGAAGATGGAGATTGATGCTTGTTGAAGCCTGTAGCTGATTGGAGATTACTTGAAGCCAGATGTTGATTCAGAGCTGCTGATGCTGTTTCTTTTGCTGTTGTATTTTATTGCTGATGTATTGATTGGTTTTCTGGACTGTATTGTTTGCTGTCTACCCTGCTGGGTTGAAAGTGAAGTCTGTTCACTTTTGCCTATTGTTTTCTAGGTTCGAGGTTGAGTGGGACTCCCTTGCCTCGCTTGTACTGTTGCATCCATGCATTTTACTGCTTTATTATATCTGTTATTGTTTCTGTTTCTGCCTATCCCGTAGGATCTCTGTTTCTCTCTGCGCAAGAGAGGAGCATGATAGACACTAGGTCTTAACCCATGCATGATAACATTAGGTTAGTTTGTTTCCCTTCGCAACCATAGGATAGAGTTCTGTCTCTTCTCATCTTAAAACAAACAGAAAAACATAATAAAGATTTCAAACACAATAAAAGACACTTCTTTCGTAAAAGAACGGGAACTCATCAAGCCGTCATTTTTGTCCGCCGGGACTGCTAATCAAGAAAACCTTTTTCAGAAGGAATAAAATCAACCAAGACAGACTTGTGTCGTACGTGGCCCGAACTACGTTTGCTCTGATCTTTCATGCTGTATGAAAGTACGTAGGCATAGGATGCGATATCCTAGCGAGCAACCTTCCCCTCCTTTCCCGTAGGTAGGCGAACTACGTTGACTCTGATTTCTCGTTCCAGACGGGAATACGTAGGCATAAAGTGCGATACTTTGCCGAGTCATTTTATTTTCTTTTAACCCCATACCTGTAGAGTAGATAGAATAACAATCCATATCCGAAGACAAGCGTGGATCCCGTCGAGTACGACGGACGTGAGGGGTGCTAATACCTTCCCCTTGCGTAACCGACTCCCGAATCCAGGTTTTGGTTGCGATGACCATACCTTTCCCATGTTGTGCGAGGTTTACTCTGAGCGTTCCCTTTCCCTCCCGTGGGATAAATAACGCGCGGTGGCGACTCTTCTGTTCAGCCGGCGCCGATTTTCGCAGTAGCGACACTTGCAAAAGAAGAAAACTTGGATAACTTGAATTTTTTTCTAAGTGTGGAAAAAACCTAATTTTGGTACCAACTTTGAGATATCATAACTTTCAATCCACACGTCCATTTTTTGAGTTAAAAAGATCAATTTGTAGATCTCATCATGTAATACAAAAGTGTCCTAGTGACCTATGAGAAAATGATGCTTAGGAAGCTAAGAAGGTTGTTATCTTCCATCTACAATAGCTGAAAAGAAGCCTTGGACTTTCTCCAAGAGGTAAGGCATTCTGACTTTCAAACTCTCATATTCATGCATTGTCTTGTTGATATTTGAATAGAAAAAATGTAGTATATTTAGTACTTTTTGATTTTGAATGGATGTTTGCCTTGTTTGGTTTGAATATTACATGTTGTAACATGTTGAACTTTCATGGTATTACACTGTTGTTGAGTGATTTGTGAATCACTCAGTTATTTTTAGGACAAGATATTGTTATATTCTTGATCCTTGTGAAAAATGTTGTGACTATGATCTTTATACCATTGAAAATGGTTGAGAGGTGAAGAAGTTATGGAGATTAGAATTTCTGGCCATGAAAGCTTGTTCTAGGACGAAGAAGAGAGAGCGAAGGGAAGAGATGAAGCTGAGTGTAACAACCAGTCAACATGACATGACGCTGACTGGGCACTGATTTGGCTGTTTAATGATGTTTTAAAATAAAAACAACTGAAGGCGTATTATGTTTGGATGTAATAGCCACCCCAGTGGTAGAAACTTAGTCATGCCTTTCCCTTTAACCTGCCGGGACTGGGTTCGATCCTGATGATCAACCCTTTTGTTTATTTCCTGAATATTCATTGTGTTTTGATATTTTATTGATTGTTGGCATCTCATGTTCATCATGCACGTGTGGCCCAGTTGGTATTAATTTTGAATGGTAATCTCAAGGGCGTGGGTTCAATCCCCCTAGGGTGCATTTCCATTATTTTTATCACTTGTTTTATTTTTATGGTTTTCTAATGCAATTTAAAACTTTCATAACTTCTTTGTTTTTTGTCCTTTTGATCTCATTATTTTTGCTAAATTCTAATGGAGATGTCTATTTTCTGTTTCTAAAAATAAAATTCCAAAAAAGTTTATTTTTCTTGCACTTATGAGTGATTAAAGTATGTGACATTTTAGGGTTTCTTAGGGTTCCTCTTGATTCTTTTGATTGATCCCTTATATGGACTTTGTGCATCTTGTATAGACTTTGTATGATGTTATGGAATTGTGTGTTCTTGTTTTAATTTGACTTTGATACTCTTAAAGGGTATGTTTACACAAAAATGTTGATTAAAACTTTGTTCATATCATGAGTGGTTGCTTGGCCATTTTTGTCATTAACATGTGGTTTTATTCCATGTTTACACGTGTATATATGCTCTTGTGTTGATCATGCCATGTTTATGTGTTCTTAAACACTTGAGATTTATCTTGGAAGTGATTTTTTGTATATACTTGTATGCTTAAACCCCTGTGGTATTTCCTACTTGTTTAAAGCCATGATTAAACTCATAACATGTGTGTTTGGTTATTACTTACTTGTCTTAACATGTTTAACTTGCATCCATGCCTAAATATCCGAGTAATTTCGTAACTTGTTCACATGATATTTTAAACATGTCATCTTTAAGGATGCTCACTTGACATCCTTTGTACGTTTGCATTTTCATCCACAAGCTATTGTTATAAACATGTTCCTTTGGATCAAGTATGCTTGGTTGTTACCTTTACTTGTCTTAATTTGAATTCATGATTAAGTATTGTCATAACTTATTCATACTTGCTTGTTATTCATGATTAAGTAGTGTTAGTAATACCTAATATATGCTTGCTTTGATTGAGAGCTTTAATTTGTATTCATGATGTTCTAATCTTATTAGAAATATGTTTCATGAGTGTTTAGATGTTGTCACATCTTTGCTTATACTTGGTTGTTACCTTGCCTTGTCTTTGGCTTTGTTAAGTCTTTACATGGATGTTGTTACATCTATTCTCATAGTTTATTTATTTCCCTTACGTTCTTTGATCTATATCCATGCTTTAAATATTGTCATGATTTATGCATGCTGATCTTGAGTTTTGGAATTTGCCATGATAAGTAATGTCTTGACTTATACATGATTGCTTGTACTTCAAATTTCCATCTATGATGTGAGAACCTTGTTGTAACATCGATGTTTGAAATTATCTTTGGTTGTAACCATTTGATTTGATTCTAAATCCCTTTGAAAGAATGTTTGGTTGTTACCATGATTATATGTCTTTATCATGTTTGAATGAATATATGTGCTTGAAGCTTGTTAAGTTTCCCCAAGTGATGTAGTTTGTTAGCTCTCATCCTAAAGAGTTGCCTTGTGTTCCTAAGTCCAAAGGAAATTCTCTCTATGTGTGTACCATTGTTATGAGTACTCACTTTTTCCCTTTTTGACTTTTGTTAAAGTCAAACCCCAGCTAGTTTTCAACTTAGACTTAGAGAGTTTGTTAACTCTATATAAGTATCATTGTTATGAATACTTATTCCCCTTGGAACCTTGACCATAGTCAAGAGTTCCTTCACTCTAGTTAGGAGAACTACGGTTGCACTGATTCCATCCTTGTTAGGATAGGTAGGCACGAGATATGATGTCTTGGCGAGCATATTTAATGTTAATACCCATAGGTCTTTACCTTAGCACATAACCACTAGTAGACAAACATTAGCAATAACACAAATACCAAACAAGAGGCTCCTGTAGAATATTATAGATACTTAGGATGCTAATACCTTTCTTAGGTATAACCAACCCCTGATCTCTTAGCTCCGTTGTTACGTAGCACACTTAGGGTTTTCTTCGAGTTTTGCCCTTTCATTTGAATAAATCAAAGCTTGATGGTGAATATTTAAAGATTTATGGTTCAAAGCATGCTCAACCCTTTGATATCTGATTCTCACTGCAACACAATATACTCAAGACCACGATTCTACATGTATGTGGTACCATTTGGAAAAGACAAGTCCATCTCGCTCTTGAACTCCCACCTTAGAACCAAAGCACACCAAATCGCTATTATCACCATAAGTAACGCTTCACGATTCTCATATGGAACCAACTAATCGCTCTTGAATCCACACCATCGGACCAGAGCACACCAAAATTGGACTAAAGTTTGTACACCATGATGCATGACTTTCAGTAACATGCAATATCACCAAAAAGTTATCACCATATAAATATTCACCATTATGCATAACACCGCCACAATTGATTAATTCCACAACAATTAATAAAAATCACCAAAATGCCTTCAACAATAGCCAAACTGTAGCATAAATACAATACAACCTCAAAAATCAGAACTGATACACAATTCCATGCAACTGAGCAAATGACACTAATTATGGCAGCATGATGGGTTACCCGTCACCAAGGTGACGCCTGTCAGTCACCCACTCCACTTTACACGTCATCACCATGACACTCGTCCCATAAAATTGTGCTTGTGGACCATGACAGTCTACCCATCAGTGTCTTCAAAGTCGTGACGACCTGGTCCTCATGTGGGTGACGCCCATCACCCTGAACCAGAAAGCAGAAACTGCATCTTTGCCATGAAGTTCAATTTAGGACTCTGATTTTCTCTTCCTAACCCTCAAACCTAACAACAATATCAGGGGAAATAATATCTAACATCAATACATCATTTATCTATCAATTAACATGCATTTTATTCGATTAATCATGTATTTAACATACTTTATTCATCAAAATCACCACACACATGGAGATACCAATTCATACTCACCTCATTAACAACAACACACAATTTCCATGGTAAAGTAGTACATGAGTTTCACATAATACATCATATAAATCAAGCTATTGCAGAACTCAACTCATGCTCGTCGATCATTCATCAAAAAGGAAAAATTAGGGAAAAACCTAATGGGATTAAGGACTTCGCTCTACCCAATCATGCATTCTACACCATATTAGGAGTAATCCCCCCTTATCTTGGATTTTCCAGCAAAAGCACCTTCAAGATCTAACAATGGAGGTTCTCCTAAGCCATATCCTTGCCTCTTTTCTGCCAATTTAATTTTCATGTACTATCCTTTTTCCAAAAATTTCACTAACCACTATTTATCTCTAACCTAATTCTTAATCTTTTAAAATTGCACTAAGGCCCCATTTATGTTGCGATTTTCACCACTCCCCTCATATTCTATAATTTCCTATGTTTCCACCCAACATCTTCGTTTCTATTTTATTTTAGTTGTTAATCAAAATAACTATAATTCTAATTATTTTTAATTATCTTAATTATTCTAACTCTTCTACTACCCCACTGAGGCTCTCACTATACCCCACCAATGTCGCACATGCACATACAAATCACCATGCATATTTAATTAAAAGCACAACAAATAATAATTAATTAAATAAAATATGAAATAATATAATTAAATAGTTTAATCAAATTTCAGGGTGTTACAACTGACTTCGTTCCCTTTACACGAAACAAATTCAATGTTTTAGACATTGAAAAAGTTGACAGTGAAGATTCTGAGGATAGATCCTAGGATAAAGAGTTTGTAGATGCTACTCCGGCTATGGATGATGATTCCATAGAAAACTCCCACTTGAACAATAATGAGAAATTCCTCCAACTGCCTTGGGATAACTTGGCTGAAAGAAAATGTAGAAATGGATGATATTCTTGAGGAAACCTTGGCTCATACATTCACTCTTGTTAGAGGCAAAAAAAGAGGTTAAAGCAACCTAATGGATACATAACAATATAAAAGGTTGGCGCCTCAACATATTTAAAATGATTTTCATTTTTTAGAACGCAAGGGGATTGGCCAAATCCCCTACTAGGTTGGCCATGAATAGAATAATTACCTCAAACAAGCCGGACTTTTTGTTTGTTGTTAAGCCTTGGATTTCTATAGATAGATTTCCTCAAAATTGTTTTTTCAAGCTTGGTTACAAGCTCATCACTGTCAACAATAAGATTAATCACATACCTAACCTATAATGTATTTGCAAAAGTTCCTTGTTCCCTATCATCATTAATGTTGGTGATTAAGCCATTGCCTTCACTCTTATCATAGACAAAAAAGTGTTTGGTCTTGCCACCATATATGCTTCTATTTCTATACGCATAGGATATCCTTGTGGAACAACGTAACTTACATTCTCAATAATCACAAAGTCCCATGGTGTCTCATTGGATATTACAATGTTGTTCTTGGGTCTCATGAGCATAAATGCTTATTTTCTCTTCCTAAGCTTCCCATGAGGGAGTTTCAAAATTGGTCTAATCATAATAATTTGTTCCACATGCCTATAGTGGGTGCCTCTTTCGCTTGGTCCAATGGGAGACTTGGTGAAGCTCATACCTTAAAGAGGTTAGATAGGGCCATTTGTAATATGGACTAGTTGGACTTGTGTTTTAAAACTTCTTGTATATCCTTACTGTTGCACCCCAAAATTTGACCAACAATTATTTAGTCATTGAGTGTTTGAAAGTTGATATCTTCATCAGAAAGTTCAGGAGATCCTCAGAAGAGTTGGTTGAAACCAGGGTTGTGTGCTTCCTAGCTTGAAAGTTGTGGGTGCCCCTCAGATGATTCTGAGACTTTGAGAATGAACTTGATGTTTTGAGAAAGCTTATGAGATGTCTTGATAGCCTTCATGAAGCCCATAAAGGTCATTGAGCAAGAATTCAGAAGATTCAACCATGAGTGGTGGAATTAGGGTTTTTGACTGGGTCAACCCTAGATCAGCTGAAGATTTGGAGAAGATTGAGACTTAATCCAAGGGCCATGAGATCATGGAATGATGCCTAGAGATGTTATAAAGATGATTACTAGACCAACTCATCATGATTGAGGAGTTTGAGAAGTTTTGAGTTAGGGTTTCTGAGGATTGTCAGTGGAAAAACCCTAGTTTGATCCCTACTTTCCAGGCAGTTTTAGCCCTAGATGTGATTGATATCTCATCTTCCCCACAACATGAATGTTGTAGAGCTTGTTCTTAGCTTTAATTTGAGTGGTGGAAGTCCTTGATAGGAGTTACAGAGCTCAAGTTATGGTTTTGACAAATTACAGGTCAGCAGAGGTGTGTGAATCTGGGTCCTTGAAAGTCACCCAACTTCCAGACAACTTTTGCCCTAGTAGGTTGATTCCTATGGTTTCTTGGTCAACATGAATGTTGAAGAGGATCTTCTTAGCTTTAATTTGAGTGGTAGAAGTCCTTGATAGGATTTGTGGAACTCAACTTATGGTTTGAACAAGGCAGGGGTATTTTGGTCATTTGTCAGTTATAGGTCATTTTAGCCAATGCCTAAAACTCCTATTTCCAAGCCTCAAATGGAAAAACTCAAAACATGAAAGTTGCTCAAAATGTGATTTTAAGGCTAGAAAGAAGGTCACAAATTGTTGAAAAAGCTCATAGCATGAAATTCCATGATTGGTCAAAAATGAACTAAAAATGGCTTATAACTTTGAAAAGTTGAAATTGAAAAGTGATTTGGGAGATCCACAAATCCAAAATAGGTCATCCAATATATCATTTTGATTGGAAAAAACATTTTAAGAACTTTGGTTTAAGTAGAATTTTCATTTGAGGCTTAAAAAATGAGGTTCCTTTGGAAATTTGTTACTTGAAAAAGAAGGCAATGTTGGAAAACTTAACATAAGGCAATTACAAGGCATGTGAGCTTCCTTACCATTCCATATTATCATGTGGTGAGATTTTAAAAGGTGTGTAAGTTGGTTAGAGGTGATATATCATGAGATAACCAATATGGCATAACATGAGATTTTAAAGAAACTTCCATCACATTCTAGATGATTCTAGAGACTTCCATTGATTGTTATTTAAAGAGTGCATTATGGAGAGTCTAAGGTTGGTGAAACTTGAGCCAAGTCAGAGGAGAGAGAAGGAGAGATAGCCATTGAAGCCATTTCTTCAAGTTGAAGCAATCCAAGTTTTCTTCCACCACAAGCCACCTCCTTCCATACAAGTGCAAACAGAAGGCATACCTCCATTGAAGGACCATTGTGAGTGAATTCCAAGGCTTGAATCGTGCTCAACATCATCTCACCATTAACTTCTTGACAGGTTTTTCTTCACCCCATACCTCCTAAATTATGCTGTTTTAGTTGGTTCTTTAGGCATAGAGATAATGTGTTAGGGTAGAGGATTCTTTCCCTTGAATTAGAGCAAGATTGGTGAGGTTTCACACCAGAACCATGAATCTTTGATCTTCCATAGCTGGCTGTTTATTGAGTTCTAATCAGCATGAATTGGTTTAGAATCATCAGGATAGCGTGTAGTGCATCTGTTGACCATTAAATTGAAGTTTGATGAAGGTTGATGTCAGGTGAATATGGTTGTGCCACGATCTTGTCGCATTCTGTTAGAACAATCTAGGGCAAATTGGTGAAAACTGTACGTAGGGTTGTGTTCCCCTTGAGATTTAGAGCAACTTTCATTTTTAAATCGAGTCCAACCATGGCGTGTGGAGGGAGTTAGAAGAGCTAGAAGTTTCGGCCATGGGGGAAGGGTTGCAGGTTAGGGTTTGGTCCAAGGAAGAAGAAGGGTTCGTGGCCGTTGGATCAAGTCCAGGGTTTGACATTTTATTCCAATCCAAGGGCTGTGCGTGTGTCTGAAGATTGGAGGGAAGATTTGAAATATATGAAACGCGGTCGTTTCATTAAAGACCGGTTCTGGGCTTGCAATGCTATTCGCCCCCCCCCCCCCCTTTTGTTTGGCCCAGTTAATTGAACTAGTTTGGTTTGCTATTCTGACCCCCCACCCCTTTAATTCATTTTATTTCTTTTATTTCTTTTAATGTTTTTCTCTGTTTTGTAAAATGCATTAAAAATTGATAGAAAATGATTTTTTAATCCTTCTTTTTTCTATGAGTAGATTAAAATGAGTAGAAAATTATAAAAATAAAATTGAGATTTTATTTTTATGTTTGATATTTTTAATAGATTTTCCAATTAAATAGCTTTTTAATTGTTTAATCTTGTGTCATGATTTTGTAGGAATTATTTTAGGACATTCCCTTAGGGTTTTTTACCCATTCTTTTTTGTGCAATTAGATGATGAGTCATAGTTCCCCATAGGATTTTTCTAGATTTTTTAGAATTTAATCTTGGTTAGTTTAATCAGGGTAGACTTAGGGTGTCCTGATTAGGGTTTAGAATGTGTTTAGGTGATGAATCCCTTTCTTTGATTGAGTTTTATCTTGATTTTTAGGTAGAGACCTTTGTAGATGTTATGAGTAGGTGTTGAGGACCCTTATGAATATTGGTTAGAGTTTTCCCCATTAGTTTAGTATTTTTAGGTATTTTCTGAAGTTGCCTGATGATTTGGTCTGTTCAGTGGGTTATCTGTTCATCTTTGGGGTTCTTTCTGAGGAATTTGCTGAGGGGCTTGTGTTGCCTTGAAGAGTTTGATGGAGAGCATCATGAAGAGAAGCTTGTAGATCAAGATTCAGAGACCCAGAGCTTGTCTCATCTCCTGTCTGTGAGGTTTGAGAGCCTGAAGTTTGAAGGAAGTTCATGGTACTTTCCTGAGGAAGGCACTATGAATGACTTTCATTCTTCCTTCTCACCTCTTTCTTAAGTATCCAATGATGTTGGAGCCAACTTGTGAGTTTAATTTCTCCTGAGGAGGAATGTAAACTGATCACTTGTTGTTGAGCCACATGGGATGCAACTCCTAAGTGGAAGCCTCCTAGTACTTTCCTGAGGAAGGTCCTATGGGTCTGTTCACTTAGTTCCACTAGTTGTCTAGGATTTCTTAAGTATCCAATGATGTTGGAGCCAACTTGTGAGTTTAATTTCTCCTGAGGAGGAATGTAAACTGATCACATGTTGTTGAGCCACATGGGATACAATTCCTAAGTGGAAGCCTCTTAGTACTTTCCTGAGGAAGGTCCTATGAGTCTATTCACTTAGTTCCACTAGTTTAAATAGGATTTCCTAAATATCCAGTGATGTTGGAGCCTGCTTGTGAGTTTAATTTCTCCTGAGGAGGAATGTAAACTGATCACAGTGGTTGAGCCACATAGGGTATGACTCCTGAGTATACACCTCCTAGTGCTTTCCTGAGGAAGACACTATGAGTCTGATTGCTTAGCTCCCTGTCTTTGGTAGGCTTGTTCTGAAGCTTGAAGGCTGGGAATGATTTCTCCTGTTTAGGGTTGTGCTTGAGAGCTTTGCTTAGATTTGTTTAGACTCTGTGATTAGGGTTAGGGTTAGAGAGTAGGTGATTCTTTCTCAGGTGTGTTTTGTTTGCCTGATGGCACTTCATTTCTTTTACCTATTCATTGCTTGATAGCATGGTGATTATTTTCAGTATGATTACTGTTATTGCATGACTGGCTTGAGGTTGAGATGAGCTTGTGGAGGTTGAAGCCCCACACACACTTCCTCCCTCACTTGCATTGCATGCATTTTACTGTTAAAGCTGATGTTTTTGTCTGTATCATTGACATGATCCCTTAGGACTCTCATTTCCTTTGATAAGGATTTGATGATAGACTTTTAGGTTGAAACCTATGCATGACAACATCTAGGAGTTCCCTGTTCAAACCTCAGCCATAGGATGAATCCATGGCATGATAACAGTAGGACTTGATAGTCTCCCTCCTAGTTGAGCCATTTTTCCCGTAGTTTCCCGAACTACGTTTGCTCTGATCTTTCATACCAGATGAAAGTACGTAGGCATAGGATGCGATATCCTAGCGAGCAACCTTCCCCCCATAACCCGTAGTTAGCCGAACTACGTTGACTCTGATTTCTCATTCTCTGATGAGAATACGTAGGCATAAAGCGCGACGCTTTGCCGAGTCATTTTTCTTTTCTTTTTCAGCCAGCCTTGATAGGTAGATAGATTATAACCAACCCGTCCAAGTAAACAAACAAGCGAGGATCCCGTCGAGTACGACGGACGTGAGGGGTGCTAATACCTTCCCCTTGCGTAACCGACTCCCGAACCCAGACAATGGTTGCGACGACCTTGTCTTACCCTTATTCGTCAGGTTTTTCCGATCGTTTCCTTTCCCGCTCTGAGGGATAAATAACGAAAGGTGGCGACTCTTCTGTCATGCCGGCACCTTATTTTCGCGCAAGCGACACTTACCTAAAATTAAATGTAATCATCATTCCTTTCTGCTTCAATTCATCTTATCATCTACCAAGCCTACTATTTCTTCCTTCAAACTCCTTCACGTGTGGACCACTAATCCTAGGTGCTTGGAGGTTATCAAATCTAGTTGGAAAATAGGTTTTTATGATTGTCATATGTTTGTGCTTACTGAAAAGCTCAAGGTCCTAAATAAAAATATCAAGATTCAGAATCAATACTTTTGGCAATGTCCATTCCATGGTGAAGCTGACTGACGTGGCCCTGAATCAGGTTCAGTTAGAGATTCAAAATGAAACTCACTTTTTAGTCTTGATAAACAAAGATAAGAATTGCTTGATTCAGTTTGAGAATGCTTTGAATACTGAGAACTTGTTTTGGAAAGTGAAAGCTCATGTCAAATGGTTGCACGATTGGGACAAAATACTAAGTTTTTCCACAGGATTGCTAACATCAAACATGCTATAAAATGTGTTTATTCTCTTAATTTTAATGGTATTCTCATTTTTGACCAGGATACCCTTGATGATCAAGTTATTAGTTACTTCAAGAAGCTTTTCTCAAAGTCTAATCACATTAACCTTGACTATGAGATCATCAACTTCTTCATTCCTAGGCTGATAATAGATGATATTAACACTATACATACAAGTTTCCTTGCAACTTGGAAATCAAGAATGCAATCTTTTGTCTAAACAAAGATGGTGTTCCTCAGCCAGATGGCTTTGGAGCCACTTTCTTCCACCAGTATTGAGATGTGATCATCCATGATGTTTCTACAGCAATTACTCAATTTTTTCACTCCTCTTGGATCCTTCTCAATTTTAACTCCAACTTTCCTGTCTTGATTCCAAAAACCCCTCGGGTTGATGCTATTGATAATTTCATGCCCATAGCTCTAGAAAAGTTTAGGTTCAAAATCATTTCTAAAGCTATTGCTGATAGATTGACTTCTATTATGCCTAATATTATTTCTAATGAGCATGAGGGATTTGTTAACACTATGTCAAAAAAGACCTTTAGCAGCGCTTTTTTTGGCTTTTAGTAGCGCTTAAAAGCACTACCAAAAGTGGCGCTGCTAAAGGTAAAGGCAACACTTTTTTTTATGGAAAAAGCGCTGCTAAAGGCTCCTTTCAGCAGCACTTTTAGCAGCGCTTTTTAGCCCTTTAGCAGCGCTTTTATAAGCACTGCATATTCTCCCCAGCCATCCCCCCCTTTAGCAGCGCTTTCACAAAGCGTTGTCTTAGACCCCACCTTTAGCAGCGCTTTTACAAAGCGCTGTCATAGCCCCCCCTTTAGCAGCGCTTTTTAGAAGCGCTGTCTTAGACCCCCCCCCCCTTCCAAACCTATAGCAGCGCTTTTGTAGCGCTATGTTTGTAACCTTTAGCAGCGCTTTTTTGTAAAAGTGTTGTCTAATGTCCCAGATTTTAATTTTTTTAATAAATATTCACCCTGTTTTGTATATTTACCAACAACTTGCTTATATTACACAAACTTGCTTATAATTTAGGCCTTTATTTCAACACTTTGGCCTTATATATACAATTCAAGACTTTGGCCTTAAATATACAATTCAAAACGTTGGCCTTATATATACAATTCAAAACTTTGGCCTTTAAGTATACATTGTAACTCATCACTTTATCCATAATCATTTTAATACACATAAACTTACTTAAATATGTTACAACAAAATTCGATCCTTAGAATTACAACATCACAAGTACATTCAATTTACATATAATTACAATTCTTCCAATCCGATAACTTTATACAATTCTCAACTCAAGAATAAATTGACACCATTCCTCTTTAATTTCTTCCAATCTTGCTTTCGTGTAAGTAGCGCACTTGAATTCATCAAAATACTACATAATATAACAGAACATGCAAGATTTAATTTTAAAACTAATTACTCAGATGAAGTATCGGATAATCATCAAAATGAATCATATAACTTATATAATGAATTGATCCATACCATGATTGGAATCTCAATTTGACCAGAAAGAATAATTTCCTTCATAAAGCGCAATACAAAATATCCGCAGTCAATCCCATTGCACTGACGAGGACACTGTAAATGGAAAAAACAAACGAACATTTATCAGGATATATAGTTTAAATAGTTTTATCAAGTAGAACCACTATAACAGTCAAACATGGGAAAATATACCTCCACTCTGATCCAGTTTATGTTGTTAGCCTTGCTTTTTGGCACCGTTGCATCTCTTTGTACTCTGAATATTTGTATAACTCTAACATAATATAAACGCATATTTAGAACAATGTCACATAATAAATAAAGACATATAATTATTCAGAACAGTATATCTCATCACTTACGTATCAACCATGTTCCTCAGATTTTCATATTTTGTTGTATCACCATCCAATGAATCTATATAATACACTATTTCTTTCCTCGGATTAATCGCGAACAACAACCAATGTCCACTATAAAATAAGACAATAGTTTGGACGGAAATGTTATATAGAAAGGAAAAAATCGAACAATTATAATAAATGAATTTAGAATAAAATCTAACCCATGGCCAGTATTATATGGCAACAAGAACAACTTCTCTGTAGTCGCGCCCATAAATCTCTGCACTGTGTACTCTTTGACTGTATTTGGTATCTGGTCTATTATCCATGAGTTGACATAGCTAGCAGATAAGAATGCGAATACTGAAGTCAAATCATTCGGGACCAACAACTTGTCATACAAGAACCTAAAAAAACATAATCAACATTAGAATATTCAGTTAAACGAGCAAATTTTAAAATGTTCAATTATTTAATTATAATGGATCGAAGTACCTGATGTATGAATGCATAACACCGACGCCCAATTCAGAATGGTTGAAAACCTGGTCAAAATCCTCCTTAGCAATTGTTTCGGGATATTCAAAACCGAAAATACCTCTGTCCATATGTATTTGACGGATGCCACCCTTAGGCACATCTGATGTTCCCACATATGTTTCAAGGCACATCCTAAATCGAGGAACAAATGCTTTTCTGGGCACCTTGGAAGTTTCAGGCATCTTACCCTTGCTGACTTGTTGCGACTGCTGATCATGAACCTAAAAGTCATATATAAGTTCAGTAATTAATGTATAACAAGATAATCATGTAACTGTAGTAGTACCTGTTTCTTTGATGCAGCTGAATTGGTATCCCGCACAATAATTCTATCATCTTTTGATTTGGATTTTGTAGGAGTCTAAGATCATTATGTAAATAAGAAAATGTAAATGTAAGAATAACTTTCATGTATGGATCATAAAACATTTGAGTATTAAAAGGTTCAACCTACCTCATCATCTATGCAAATGAGATTTTCCGGCCATGCCACATACGCTCCTATTGCGTCTCCCACCACTGTTGTGCCTGAAATATCATCTGGTATAGGCAACAACGCACCCCCCTCTAACGCTATATCAATAGATACTTTCAAAAATCCAGAAGGGAGCGGTTTGTGATGAAGTAAGTCTCCCAGAAAGTTATGCACCTTTCCCTTGCCAACCATTCGATGAGTCGGTGACGATAAATATAGCCGACAAAGTGAAATGCCCTAAACAAATAATGATCAGTTAATGTGTCAATTAAGTAAACTGTGCTAAATTAATTTCAATGTAATATATACAATTACCTCTGGAAGCTTCTGCGGACAACCAATACTATCTTTGTCACTAGTAGCTTTACCCTCTGGAGCGCGCCTTTCCGACATGTATCTCTCCTTGTCCTTCTGTAATTCATGAATCTACGCTTTCAATTCCTCCAAAGTATCCATCACTTCTTTATTGGTTGTATTTTTTTCTTTGGCTGCTTATACAGTTTGGATGGAGTGACACCAAATCCCTTACCCCTCACACGCCCAGAATACTCAGGAATGTTCAACACTCGGCTCAGTAAGCTCCTGCAATCATCATCCTCAGCAGGAGTTATGGTCTGGGATAGAGTCTCCTGAAATATAGATAACAACATATATAAATATATTATACACTTTTGATCAGTTAGTGACAAAGATAACATTGTACTTACACATTGTTCAAAGACTTGTTGAACTTCTTTCTGAATGACTCCATCTCTTCCCACACGGGCAGCCTTCCATACAACATGGTCCGAAAGAGATGTCGCATCACTCTTCTCCTCTTCCAACTACGCATTAAGACGGATAATAAAGCATTATATCCTATTATATATACTTACTATTTTTTGTAAATATATCATATTAAAGCATTTATATGTACTTACTATTTTTTGTTCTAAGCGTGCATATCCCAAACGCCCCTTTTTGTATGGATATGCGGGATTTGATGCCCGTTGGCGATTTACGCCACTAACAACCTGAAAAAACAAGTTTATCAGAACTCTTGTGGAAGAAGTATATATATTATACATAGTTCATGATAAGTTGTACTTACTTCAAATTCTTTTGTTCTTCACTTTGCAACAAACGTCTCCCATTCTTCCTCCGAAATCAAATCCGCGTACTTCATTGGACGCTCCGAGTCAACAAAGTTTCCTTCAGAATCTTTTAGAAACTTGTTTGTTAAAAACGCTCTAAATCCCCTCAAGCGTTTTTCGGCCAATTGAATACAATATTTTCTCCTACGATCTTCAATATTAAAAGATCTCTGCAAACAAACACACATACATATAACATGTTAGTATAATTAATTTAAATATGTAATTGTCAACATAATTAAAAATAATCAAATATCATACCTGAAACTCACTCCAAATTTTATCTTTAGCCGGTTGTAATGAAAGAATTCTCCAATTATCGCAAGTAATCAGAACTTGCGAACGTACAAGTGCTCCAATGTAACTTGTTAGCAACACACCGTTAGGCTCAACTAACCGATCTCTTTCATTCCAATGGACATCATACTTTACTCCTTTATCTCTCGCACGGATGATTTTTTTCATAATCGTTATGCCTCTTTTAATATCACATTCCACGTCTTTTGTTGTTTGTTTTCCATCATGTGATGTTTCCTCGTTGCTGGTCATAATATATATACCTGTAATTCAGAGAAACCAAAGTATCAAATGAATGATATGCAAATATGTAAATAACAAATATATACATAAGAAATGTATAAATAAGAAAAACATGGTATAAATAAGAAATAATATGTTATTTTATTGCATGATCTAAATAAGAAATAATATGTTACAAGTACCGTTAACATCTCTTTCTTTTTTTCGTTTTAACGGGGTTTACTTGTCTCTTAACAACACGGACAGATGGATTGATCCAAATTCCCTCGTTATGATCATTTCTAATATATGATTCGTCCGCTCTAATATTCTCATCTGGATCATCTATAATATAAGATTCATTCTCAACATCAACATCCCCCTTTTCTCCAATGTTATCATCGATTACTTTGTTGGAAAAAAGAACTATAGACCATTTCGTACTTGTCGGATCAGTGATATAGAACACTTGTTTAGCTTGCGTGGCTAGAATAAAAGGCTCATCTTTGTACCCCACCTTATTAAGATCCACTTTCAAAAAACCTGATTTATCCCTTCGTATGCCACTATTATTTTCAACCCACTTGCATCCAAAGATAGGAATCTGAAACTTCTCATAATCAAGCACCCAAATGCGCTCGATAACCCCATAATACGAGGAAATGTGCATTGCTTCAACAAGCACGGTGACACCACTATTTTGCATTGTACTTTTATCATCTTGTTCCTTGGTACAAAATGTGTATCCATTAATTGCGTATGCGCTATAAGAAAACACATGCAAACTTGGACCATATGCTAAACATCTCAACCTTTCTATTATTGAAGCGGGATCAAAATGAAACTTTGAAAAAATATGCTCCTTGAATCATGTTATAAAACTTCGATTGTGGTCACGTACTATCCAATTTTCATTTCTATTCGAATTTAAACCTCGGAGAACGTCCTTGTGCATTTCAACATACAGCTCAACCTCAATGTCATTGTGCAGAACATACAAATGCACTTGCTCCCATTCATCCCTTGAAACTGTCACAACTTTATTTCCAATTAACTGTTTACCTACTATTTTTTCAACAACATGAGATTTTGGGAGGCCAATGGATTGAACGTTGGACAAATATTCAGTACAAAACTCAATAGCTTCTTCAACAATGTATCGTTCAACAATACATCCCTCTGGTCGACTTCGGTTTTTCACATACCCTTTCAATATTTTCATATAACGTTCAACAAGGTACATCCATCTCATATAGGCAGGTCCACACAGTTGTGTCTCTTTCACAAGATGAACAACTAGATGTACCATTATGTCAAAAAATGATGGAGGAAAATACATTTCAAGCTCGCACAAAGTAATAACTATTTCTCTTTGTAATGTTGGTAAGATCGCAGGATCTATCACCTTACTACAGATTGACCTAAAGAAAAAACACAATTTAGTTATTGCGCCTCTCACTTTTTTTGGCAAAATAGAACGTATACCTATTGGTAGAAAGTGTTCCATTATAACATGGCAATCATGTGTCTTTAAACTCTTTAACTTGAGGTCTTTCATAGAAACAAGTCTTCTAATATCTGAAGAGTATCCTTCTGGAACTTTAACTTCACTCAGAAACTTACATAGTATGTTTTTCTCCTTTCTAGATAAAGTATAAGCAACAGGTGGTAGATATGTGCGATTTCCTTTCTTCAAGGGTCCTAATTCATTTCTTATTCCCATTGCTACCAAGTCCTTTCTTGCTTTAAGGCCATCCTTAGACTTTCCTTGTATATTGAGTAACATACCAATAACACTTTCAAATACATTTTTTTCAATATGCATAACATCAAGAAAATGTCTTACATACAACGACTTCCAATACGGAAACTCAAACAAAATTGACCTCTTCTTCCACCCACGCGTGACAAGCGTATGAGCAAAAGGCTTGCTAAACTTAGGACTCACATCTTTCACCTTTTTAAAAATTTGTTCGCCGGTCAATGTAGGTGGAGCTTTACGTTGTTCTGAATTTCCATTGAATGCTTTTCTCCACCCACGGTAGTGATGACTAGAATTTAAGAATCTACGATGACCAAGAAAGACATTCTTCTGACCAAATTCCAACCGCGTCCAATCTGTGTTTTCTTCACAGATAGGACACGCACATTGACCTTTAATGCTATACCCCGATAGATTTCCGTATGTTGGGAAATCATTAATTGTGCCAAACAACATCGCCCTCAAATTGAAACTTTCTTTCCTATATCCATCATAAACCTCCACACCGTTCTCCCACAAACTCTTTAAGTCTTCGATTAAAGGTGTCAGGTATACGTCTATGTCATTCCCTGGTTGTTTAGGGCCAGAAATTAACATAGATAACATCATGTACTTACGCTTCATACATAGCCATGGAGGTAGGTTATAAATCATAATAATTACAGGCCAGGTGGAATGTGAGATACTCTGCAGACCATGCTGTCGCTACTCGAAAAATACGCGCAACGACGGGGGAGGCGAAAAGGAAAAGGACAGAAGAGTCGCCACCGAACTTTATTTATCCCATGAGGGGAAAGGAAAATATCGAGAAAACCTTAAGAAAAGAACGGATAAGATGGTCTCGCAACCATGAACGGGTTCGGAAGCCGGTTATGCGAAGGGAAGGTATTAGCACCCCTCGCATCCATCGTACCCGATGGGAACCATTTGTTTGTCGTGTGTGATTTATTTGCTAAAAGATTATGCTATAAAAGTGTGTTCCTAGGGAGAGAGAATGAGGGTTTAGAAACAAAGAAATGAGGGATAACGGGGAAGAAAAGAAAGAACGGACTCGGTAGAACTTCGCGGTCCTAGGCCTATGTATTCTCAACGGATGTGATAAAATCAGAGTCGACGTAGTTCGGGGAACTACTGATATGGGGGGATGTGCTCGGCAAGGATTGTGGCCCTTTTTCCTACGTATCTTTACTTGAACGAAGTAAAGAATCAGAGCAAGTCGTAGTTCGGCCTAAGATTTGTTGATGACTTTATGGATGATGCTATCGTATGCATTCTAGCAGTTAGGTGTATTGCTGTTCGCTCGTTGGAGACTTAGGCATTACCTGTTTGCGGTAGAACGGACGTATCATATCCTTTTTTAAAGATTAGTTTTCGCCATGTGAGGCAAGATGTCACATTTGATTTGTTGAATTGTTTTTTAGGGGCGAGATAGGTCCTCGGATAGTAACCCCTACGGGTAGTACCCAATTCTTTATCTCAAAGTTTTTGTTATGAAAGGGTGTGGCGAACATAGCGTCTTCGTATTGAAAGACGAGTATCAAAACCACACACGCTACAGTGAGCATCTCGACACTCGGAGAGGAAGAAGTCTACACTTAATCCTCTCTCTTTAGTTCAATACAAAGAGAACTTCATTCTCTTATTAAAGTGTTTTTGGTTTTGAATGGTAAGTTCTTTCGCGACGGAGAACCCTACGGTAAACGTCAACACTCGGGATAGGAGAAGGCCTACGCCTAACCACTCCACGACCGTTCAAGTTTTGTTACGAAAATAAGTTTGAAAATGCGTTCGGTGCGGGACCGGGATTTTAGGTGGGGAAGTTGCGGAAGGAAGTTGTAGAAGGAGATAGGTGGCGGATAGATTCACGTCTTCGTATTGAAAGACGAGTATTGAGACCACCCACACTACAGTGAATGTCCCAACACTCGGAGAGGAAGAAGTCTACACTCAATCCTCTCTCTTTAGTTCAATACAAAGAGAATCGATTTATTTATTGTAAGTGTTTTGAAAATGCACTCGGTACGGAACCGAGGTTTTTTAGGAGAAAAAGGTGTGGATGAAAACGTCTTTGTATTGAAAGACGAGTATCAAAACTACCCACACTATAGTGAGCATCTCGACACTCGGAGAGGAAGAAGTCTACACTCAATCCCCTCTCTTTAGTTCAATACAAAGTGAAATTTATCCTTTTGTTAAATATGGTGAGTTGGTTTAACCATTATTCGAGAAAATCCGCTTGACATTGGGTCAAGGGTTTTAGTTGCTTAAAAGATTTGAGGCGAAGCGAGCAAGGTCGATGGCGACGCACAAGGCAATCGACTTACAAGGTCAAAAATGGCTCAATGAGAATCGAGAGTTTGTTTTCTTGAAAATAGTTTTTAGAACCAAAGGTAAAAAAAATGACCAACAATGCATAAAAACCATACCAACACAACGGGTTAATCGGCTTTAAAAAAATGAAACACAAAAAAAAGGAGTTCATCGTGCGAACTCCTTGAGATAAAAAATTTTGAGGTAAAAAAGTCGAAAAAACATGAAAAACAGGGGTCTGACACGGGCGGCCGTGTTGTGTGACACGGCCCGTGTCACAGTTCCAGGAAAAAAATGAGTTTTGGGTCAAACAGTGGTGTGACACGGCCGCCTGTGTTGCATGACACGGCCCGTGTCATAAGATCTGGGAGAAAAATGATTTTTAGGGCAAACAGAGGTGTGACACGGGTGGCCGTGTTGTGTGACACGGCCCGTGTCAAGGGTCATGGGAATTTTACACATTTGAAACCTCAAACAGAGGTACAACACGGGTGGTCGTGTTGTGTGACACGGCCCGTGTCATGAGTCCTGGGCATTTTGTACTTTGAAAAGTCACACAGAAATGCAACACGGTCGGCCGTGTCGTGTGACACGGCCCGTGTCAGGCTACCAGATAAAAAAATCCAAACTTTTTTTCTTGTTTTTGCTTCCTTTTGGGGTTCTTAAAAAGGGTTTCTTGATCCCTTTGGAATCTTACATGTTATACTCAACACAACAACACTCAAACCAAGAGAACAAATGATAAATGCACAATATAAAAGAAGAGAAGAGTTTGAAGAAATGGATACCCAAGAGTTGTTACCCTCCTTGCAAAGCCTCCACTGATTTTGGCTAGGTGTTCACTTCTCTTCACTCTATGCTTTGATGACTCTCCTCAATGGCTCCCTTGTGTTTCTCTTTTACTCTCTTCACTTTTTGCTGGTTTTTTGCTCTCTCTATTTTTTCTAGTTTTTTCTCTTACTCTTTGCTCTCAATATCTCTATCTCAATCTGTTGTCAATGATGGTGAATGATAGTGAATGATCCTTTTTGCAGCCTCCAAGCCTCCTTATCTCACTTTTTCTGCTGCATTTTTCTGCTGTACCAAAACCACAGCTCTTGCACACTTCTCCATTTTCATAATTTCCATTCTTGGTAATATCTTTTACCACCTTTTGGTGCAGCCCCACTTTCCTTCCATTTCTAGTATGTTTTTTGCTGTATTTTCTTCTGCAACACTCTACCTTTCTATTCATCCTTGTACCCACTGGTTGGTTGATTTGTTTGGACATACTCATGTAGTCAATACACTACCTTTTGGACATCATTTTCAAATTCTGATTTTTGATGTGTAGATGTATCAACATAAGCTTATAGCCTTGGTTTTGTGACATAAAATGATTTTGTAATATGATACACATTGCCACTTCTTGCATGGGGTTGTTTTGGACCATATTCAAATTGCTCATGGTTGAACATGCATGGTATTGATCTTGAAATATTCCAACATTAAATTAGCTCTTAAATATTTTCCTTGCATGTTTGTAAGCACAAAGAGGGTCATGTGGACTTGATGGAGCATGGGGGATACCATGGCATGAAGTTATTTTTAGAAACTTGAATTAAGACTAGAAATAGCTTAATTTCCTAAGCATTACCAAGAGTTTGGATTTTGTAACAAATGTGACATTCTTGCAAATGTCATGAAATTTCTCTTTGTAATATTCTTGAATCTAGCCTTGAATTCATGAACCTTGAATTTGGAATGATGGGCCTCACTTATGTCATTGAATTTGAAAGAAATGAAGAAATGAGTCAAGCCTTGAAAGAGGGCAAATTTGGGGTGCAACACATGCAGATTCATTCCATCAGTCGATAATGCCAAGCGAAGGTTTCTAGCTTCTTCTCCAAAATCAGGATAATCATTATCAATTTTCATCCACTGTGGTGAATCTTCCGGATGTCGATACTTCCCATCTACAATTCTATCATATGCATGCCAAGTCGGGTGTTTTGCATCTGTTTCACTATGAAACATACGTCTGAATCTCGGAATTATAGGAAAATACCATAATACTTTTGTTGGTGAGAATTTTTTCTTATACCGAGATATACCGCATTTAGGACACTCGTTTAATGATGCATATTCATTTCGAAACAAAATGCAATCATTTGGACAAACATGTATCTTATCATAGCTCATGCCAATAGAGCATAACATTTTTTTAGCTTCATAGGTTCGAATGGGAAGACATTATCCTTCGGAAGCATCTCTTGAAGTAGGGCTAACAACTCTATGAAACTTTTGTCCGACCATCCATTACCCGCCTTTAAATTGTACAACTTTAATACCGTGGACAATCTTGTGAAAGTAGTGCAACCTTTATACAACGGTTTCTCTGCATCGCTTACCAACCTCTCAAACATCTTGGGACAATCTTGAAGATCTTCTTCAAGTGCTTCTGCAATCTCTTCGAATCGATCACAATCATATGTATCCCTGCCATTGTCCTTTGAAGCACATGTTGTATTATTCCAGGATTCAACATTCTCGTTACTTATCTCACCATGTAATGTCCAACATGTGTAACTTTGATCAATTCCATGTCTCATTAAATGAGATTCCAACTGAACGGCGTCAACTTGACGCCCATAACAGCATCCTAAGCAAGGACATGTGATCCTACTGGGGTCTTTGGCATGTTCAACAGGAAACTTAACAAACTTCGATACCCCATTCTCATACTCTTTTAACAATTGATTAGCAGACATCCATTTTTTATCCATACTAATTGAGTAATCTACACTAAACTATGAAAGTTAAACAAAATAGAGAATACCTGTAAAGAAATCACTAACTTCTAAGAATGCTACACAGTAGGATGCTTGGAAATAATCACAACCTTGCTCTTCACAGGTAATCCCTATAACAGACAAAATTAATAACATCATCAGCATTAAAAAATTCTTGGAAACGATCAAAATTAACAGACATAAATAATTCATTTACTTTCATCAACAACATCAACATCATTAACATCAACAACAATATTATCGTTACTTAATTCAAGTTTCCATCAACAAATACCATTAACAAATATACGAAATTAACAAATATACGAAATTAACAAATATATGAAATTATTCGAGTAATTTAATTTTTCAACTAACAGTGGTATAAGAAATTATTTTTATGCCGCAAGCATATAACTTCCAAAGAAAATATTATATAAAAAAATACTCTTATTTTTCTTGGGATTATAAAAAAGTATAATAAGTATATCAAAATGAAATGATTTTTTTTTTTTACAAAATGACATAAAGGAAGAATAATCAAATTTAAAACACATAAATCAACAATATTTAATCCTTTTGGTGTAAAAGAATGCACGACAAATCCACCTAAAATCATTCCATCAAATATGATCTTATTCTTGAAAATAAAATTAAGAATATATGTTTCAAAATTGAAGACAATAAGAACAATGAAAATATACATTAACTCACAAATGTATTGTTGTGAGTCTTTACAACGATTAATTCTTCTTCTTCTTCACAAATTTAAAACACATAAAATGAAGAATACAAAGATTTTTAATTGACAGTTACTAAAGAATTAGAAAAACACATCCCTCCCATGGTTCATATCCATATATCGATCAATTCCTTTCTAAAAAAGCTCTTGATTCCTTTCTCCAAATCAAAGCTCACTTTCATTATTTTGATTACAAGGAAACCTAAAAGTTCATCTAAAACAAATCACTGTTATCGTTGTATTATTTAATGTAGCTACAGTGGTATAAGAATCACATTCCATTTGCAAGAAATAGAAAGAATCACATTCCATTTGCAAGAATCATATTCTACATCATCAAACTCCAATAATGCATTCAACTATCAGAATAATAAAATTAAAAATGAAAAACTTCAAATACCTCAAAAATGGTGGAAATGCGCCAGTGGTGGAAATGGACGGACGGATGAAAGAGACGACCGTCAAAAATGGACGGACGGTGGTGGAAATGCAGCAACAACGGATGAGAGTTAGGGCAACGGCGAAATGAGGCACAGACGGAAGCACAGTCGGAAGGACGGAAGGAAAGTGTCGACAGAGTGAATAGGGTTCGTTTTCGCGTCTGGGAAAGAAGAAGACGAATACTGTTATGTTTTTGCGCTTTAACTGGGAATTTTAAAATTTATTCTACTTAAACCTATATCAGTTTACATGGCCTTTAGAAGCGCTTTTATAAAGCGCTGCTATAGGTTTGCCTTAGACAGGGCCTTTAGCAGCGCTTTTTAAAAGCACTTTCTTAGACCCAGACTATAGCAGCGCTTTTCTTGAAAGTGCTTTCTTAGATCCCTCTTTTAGCAGCGTTTTTTAAAAACGATGTCTTAGGCCCCCCCTTTAGCAGCGCTTTTTTAGAAAGCGTTGTCGTAGGTATGCAATTTTTTTCTTTTTTTTTTAAGACTCTTTTAGCAGCGCTTTTTCAGAAAGCGCTGTCTTTTAATGCGCTGCTAAAAGTCATTTCTGTTGTAGTGTAAGGTCAGAAGTATAAGAGATTATATTGGTTTATCCTCTGAAGCAAATAACATGCTCCACAAGAAATCTCATGGTGGTAATATTATTTTGAAAGTATACATTGCTAAATCTTTTGATTCTCTTAACTGGGTCTTTTTGTTGTTGGTCCTCAAAGCTTTTGGATTCAATAAAAAGTTCAATAATTAGATCAAGACTATCCTTGAATCGTCCGTGATCTCTATTTCCTTCAATAGCAACTCTTATGACTTCTTCAACTATGAGAGAGGAGTAAGGTAGGGAGACCCCCTCTCGCCTCTTTTATTTGATATAGATGAGGAAATCCTTAGAAGAAGTATCACCTTGCTTATGGAGAAAGGGAAAGTCAAGAGTATTCCTGGCCCTAGAGGTCTTGTGGTCCCTTCCCATTGCCTTTATGCAGATGATGTCATGATTTTTTAGCAGAGGTAACAAAAGTTCTATCAGTGCCATCATTGATCTCTTCCAGAGATATTCAATGGATTTTGGTCAGTTTGTTAATCCTTCGAAGTCTCAAGTTTTCTATGACTCTGTAAGTGACTCTAGAATGCTCCATATTTCCATGCTTCTTAGCTTTAAAATTGGTAGCCTTCCTTTTTCTTACCTTTGGGTCCCAATTTTCAAAGGATCCCCCAAGACCTTATACTTTAGGCCTATTGTGGATAAGATTAAAGTTATGTAGGAAAACTAGAAGACCTTTCTTCTTAATTTTGTTGGTAGAGTCCAATTAGTCAAGGCCATTGTCCATGTTATGTTGATTCATACTCTATCTATTTACTTCTAGATGGTTTCCCTTATTAAGGAGCTTGAAAAGTGTTGCATGAATTTCATTTGGTCAGACAACATTATAATGAGGAAGTTGGTCGCAGTTTCTTAGGACAAAGTTTGTACTTCCTTTTCTCAAGGAGGCCTGAGTATCAAATCGTTGTTGGTATTCAATGCAGCATCTAACCAAATTTTTTTTGGGATATAATCAGTTCATCGGCTCAAATCTTTAAAGCTAGAGTTATTAAGAAATGCTTGCCTATTACCCATCACATCTCATCTTCTATTTGGTGCAATATCAAAAAAGTGTTCCAAGGCATGCTTCTTGATTCCAAAATCAGCATTGGTGATGGGAAATCCACTTATTTTTGGATGGATCCTTGGCTTAGAGATCCCTTCATCAACTCTGTGCAGCGAGGTTCAATGGTTACTACTGATTTATTGGCCTATAATTTCATTGATCATGGGAATTAGTTGTCGATCCCTACCAGCATTTATGAGTTAGTGCCTCACATTCAAAGGCAAGTTTTGCAGATCACTTTCCCCTTAAACATCAGGGATCATGGTTGTCAAACTCGCAGGTAGACTTGTAAACTCGTACGAGTTTATGAGTCTAGGAAGCGAAAATGAGTACAAAAATGAGTAGACTCACGCATAGAATTATTTTTTTATAGACTCGAGTAGACTTAGGTAGACTCGCATAAACTCGTATAAACTCGTGAGTCTATGGTGAGTTTACGAGTCTATAATTTTTTTTTGCATTTTGTATTTTTTTTAACTCAAAAAAGGCCCAAATTCCCCAAAAGATTTTATTTTATTTTAAAAAACCCCTTATTTTTTTGTTTGTACGAGAATTAGAAAGCCTTTCTCCTAGTCTCTTGTTTCAGCAAAGTTTCTTCCTCCCTTCATCCTTTCATAGATGATGTGCATTTATTAGGTCTCTTGCTTTATTCATGTTCTTTTTCGTAAATTAATCATTTGTTGTATAATTATTTTCTAATATGCTTCACTTAGAGTTTCTCTTGTATATTCTCTTGTGTAAAGATGATGAATAAATAATTGAAGATCCTAATGAGGAAAATATGCAAACTGAAGTTAATGTTGAGTAACATAAAGTTATAGTTAACAATGTTGTGGAAGTTGTTGTTTTTGTTAAAAATGTTGTGCAACGTGGTGGTGGTGATGGTGGAAATGTTGAATTAGATGGGAGTGGAACTTCAAGCAATCCAACTTTGTTAATGATGAAGAAAGTGTTTCATCTGGGGTAGAATTTGATGATGATACTCAAGATACCGATGAAGATGATGGTGATGATTTCACTGGAGTTTTGGATGTTTAAAGCCATTAGCATATATATATTTTACGATTTTCTTTTTTCTTTATATAGTAGTGAATTGAGAAGAAATTAGTACTTTAAGTTTTTTAATACATACTTTGATATTTTGTTTGTTTTATTATTGAGTTTTTTTATTAAGAAAATTGTTATGGAGTATGAAATTTAAATTTTGATGTTAATTGGTATTCTATTATATATATCTGTATCATATATGAAGCATTTATAAGTTTAAAAATAGACGTGTGTAATGTATGTGTCACATATAGGTTTTTGAAAGTTACTTTTAATTTTCCATAGACTCGTACGAGTTTGTGAGTCGAGTCTACGGATTCTTTATGAATCTGAGTAGACTCGCGAGTTTGACAATCTTGTCATGGGTGTCACACTCGCGGGTAGACCCGTTAACTCGTACGAGTTTACGAGTCTAGGAAGCGAAAACGAGTAGACTCACGCATATAATTATTTTTTGATAGACTCAGGTAGACTCGCATAAACTCGTATAGACTCGCGAGTCTATGGTGAGTTTACAAGTCTATAATTTTTTTTTGTATTTTGTTTTTTTTAACTAAAAAATGGCCCAAATTCCCCAAAAGGTTTTATTTTATTTTAAAAAACCCCTTATCTTTTGGTTTGTACGAGAATTAAAAAATTTTTCTCCTAGTCTCTTGTTTCAACAAAGTTTCTTCCTCCCTTCATCCTTTCATAGACGATGTGCGTTTATTAGGTCTCTTACATTATTCGCGTTCTTTTTCGTAAATTAATCATTTGTTGTATAATTATTTTCTAATATGCTTCACTTGGATGTTTCTCTTGTATATTCTCTTGTGTAAAGATGATGAATGGATAATTGAAGATCCTAATATGGAAAATATGCAAACTGAAGTTAATGTTGAGTAACATAATGTTATAATTAACAATGTTGTGGAAGTTGTTGTTTTTGTTAATAATGTTGTGCAAAGTGGTGGTGGTGGTGGTGGTGGTGGTGGAAATGTTGAATTAGGTGGAAGTGGAAATTCAAGCAATCCAACTTTGGTTAATGATGATGTTAGTTCTTGATTGGCAGGAATTTTGGTAAAACTTGGTGATATCACAAGATGTCCTACATGATGTCTTGACATATGTTCTTAACATTCTACAGGTGGTTATTTCTTATTGTTGCAGGGTTTAGTTCATGATGTCAAGTATGATGTCCTGACATTTGTGAACAGAGCATTCAGTGAGAATGTGTTGATTTGACTGTTTCATTTGTGTGCAACTCTTTGCGCTGTTGTGATTAGAATTTTAATGGTTCTAATATGCATGGAAATATTCCTTATTCAAAAGATTTTTTGGTGCATAATTTGTGGAGTAATTATGAAATCCTTTGTGCTATTTTCTGAAGAAAATCTTGAAGATTTGAAGAGTAATTTGATTTGATTTGATCAAATCTGTTTTGGTGATATTTCCTTGATGCTTTTTATGAAAAGATTTGAAGAATTATCTGAATTGATTCTATCAGATCAGATATTGTTTTTGCTAAAGCTCAAGCCCGTTCAAAGTGTTACTATTTATATTCTTCATAATCCTATTTTGCTAGTTAGTGAAGCTAGGTTAAGTTTGTGTACTGCGTAAGGTATAAGCTTTTAGTTTCGTGTGTTCTTGTGATTTGTGAGCCATTCACTCATCACCTAGATGTCTGAATTGGACTGAGTTTTTATGTTGTAAGTTGTTCACTTAAAGCTTGTAAGCAAGAATGTATTGTCCTTGATTGAAGCTTTTAAGCAAGATCAAGTATTATCCTTGAAGAGTGTCTTCTACGGTTTATTCATCTGTTGTTATCACTGTTGTGATTGAGGGGGAGTGAGAGGTATCTCATATCTAAGGTGTTTTAGATAGAAATTGCAAGGGTAGAGATTAAGTGCGAAGATGGTAAACTAGAGAGAATTTACTGTGTATCTTCAAACTAATTCTATTTGGTGAATTTCCTTCCTGGCTTGGTAGGCCCCAGAGGTAGGTGTGTTTGTACCGAACTGGGTTAACAATTGCTTGTGTCTATTTACTATTGTTAACAACTTTTTGTCTTGTTCATATATTGGTGATTGTTTAGATATTAGAGTCGTGACATCTCCTTCGACATCTCATATCTGATACCAGAATTTCAGATGAAGAAAGTGTTTCATCTGGGATAGAATTTGATGATGATACTCAAGATACCAATGAAGATGATGGTGATGATTTCACTGGATTTTTGGATGTTTAAAGCCATTAGCATATATATTTTACGATTTTCTTTTTTCTTTATATAGTAGTCAATTGAGAAGAAATTAGTACTTTAAGTTTTTTAATACATACTTTGATATTTTGTTTGTTTTATTATTGAGTTTTTTTGTTAAGAAATTTGTTATGGAGTATGAAATTTAAATTTTGATGTTAATTGGTATTCTATTATATATATCTGTATCATATATGAGGCATTTACAAGTTTAAAAATAGACGTGTGTGTAATGTATGTGTCACATATAGGTTTTCGAAAGTTAGTTTTAATTTTCCATAGACTCGTACGAGTTTGCGAGTCGAGTCTATGGATCCTTTACGAGTCTGAGTAGACTCGCGAGTTTGACAATCTTGTCAAGGATTACTACAAAGTTTGGATTCACTCTTTAAATGGAGACTTAACTCTAAAGGAGACATACTCTCATATTTCTCCTAAAAGACCTTCCCTTGACTGGTCCAATACTCTTTGGAATCAAGAGATCCCTCCTTTTAAATCCTTCATCATGTAGAGAATATGCCATAACAAGCTTGCTACAAATGATGATCTTACTAAGAGAGGTTGCATTGGTCCCTCTTGCTGCAGTTTTTCCAACCTTCATGCTGAAACAACATGTCACATGTTCTTCCAATGCCCATTTGACCTGCGTATTTGGAATTAGTTCCTCACCATGATCAAAGCCTTTTAACCTTTAAATGTTTTTTAAGTATTGAAAATCTCAACAAAAACTAGAGCAAGCACTGTAAGATCATTATTCAAGCCAACATTATTTATATCTTCAATAATATTTGGTGTGTCAGAAACAACGTGCACTTTAAGAATCACAAAGTTCATTGGACTTATGCTCTGAACCTGGTCCAATTTGAATTCTCAATCATTGATAATAACACTAAGCAAGTTGTCAATTCCTCCTATCATGAATTCTCTATTACTAAGTCTTTCAAAGTCAACTTGAATCCTCCTAATGCTCCCAAAATTTTGGAGATGGTTTGGCTTCCCCGGGCTAGCGGTTGGCTCAAGTGCAACACTGCCAACTCTTTTATTGATGATTTGACTTTCTGTGGTGGCCTCTTTCGTAATGGAAAGGGTGAGCTCATGTTTGGCTTCTCTGAGCTGGTGGAGGAAAAATTTTCCCTACATGTGGGGCTTCTTGGTGCAGTTAAAGCGATAGAGTTTGCTTATCAATTTAGTTGGTTAAAACTTTGGTTGGAGACATATTTCAAGCTTATCATCCTTGTAAATAAAAATTCTAAAATTGTCCCTTATTGATAAAAAACCGATTATACTTTGTTATTCTGGTATTATTTTCACAAAAAATAATAAAATTAAAGATATTGAAGTGGCATTTATTGCTCTATTGTGAGTAGCACTTACTTTTGTAATATTTTCTTGGACACAAGAGTTGTTTTTAAATACAGTTAATGCATAAGACTTATTTGAGATTACAAAAACCTAATAAAGAAGATGAAATATAACTTCATTTAAGCTTAAAGTATACACTTTTGTTTCAACTTGAGAACCACAGCACCACCTAATTCAATATTTAAAGATATATCTATATAATACTCTACAAGTTAAATATATGTTATTTCCAAAAAAAATTACACTTCAAAAAGATGCTTCTTTTCATGGTATGCCTACATATCTTTTCATGACTTGATTCTTGGATTTATGTCTCAAATACCTTCTTTGCATAATGTAAGATTATATTTTATATGCTTATCATTAATTGTTTATAGTATGATAACACCCAACAATACATTACTCAGGAACAAGGAGAAATCATGTTTAATAAGTTGTGTTATTTGAATTTATATTCCGGAAAAGGAGAAGTCATGCTTAATTGAAAGTGAGAGAAATGAGATTGAGTTGAGTGAAGAAAGGATAAAGTACAATAAGTAGTATGTAATGGTGTGATTGTTATTTTGTATTAACAAATTTGCAACATATATATTTCCAATTATTACAATTATATTAATTAGAGATAAACATATTAAGAGAAATATATTAGAATATTAATAGTAATTCATATTTATTTAGTTGTACTATTTTTCTTAACCCCTAAGTTTGTTAGAGGGTATTTTAGTATTTTATCTTATTCTAGTAACCCTAGTTTTAGCTTATAAATAGGGTGACAATCATTGTAACTTTTAATCATGTTTTTGTAGCCGTCATTCTTAATAGAATATTTCCTTTCATCATCATTTATTCACCTTGCACCAACAATTGGTATCTAGAGCTCCGGTTCAGATTCATTGGGAAACACGGGAAACACGAGTGAACGTGAGGTCTTGTGTGTTTGATTTTGATTCTTAGATTCGTGTTGAATCTTGAACAAAATCTGATCAGAATTTTATTCTGTGGGTTGGGAAACACTGTGTGAGAAATCTGAGTGTATTGTGCAAGGTAGAAGATGAACGGAAACGGCAACATGAACACCAAACTTCCAGTATTTGATGGTAAAAACTGGAATCGTTGGATGATCCAAATGCGTGTACTCTTTGGTGCTCAAGATGTTTTAGATCTTGTCACTGATGGTTATGTTCCGGTAGCAGCAGATGCAACAGATGAACAGAAAAACGCGCAGAAGGAAGTAAGGAAGAAGGATCAGAAAGCATTATTCTTTATTCATCAATGTGTTGATGTAAATGTGTTTGAGAAGATTGCAGATTCAACAACAGCAAAGGCTGCGTGGGACACACTGGTTAGATGTTATGGTGGTGACGCATCAGTGAAGAAGGTGAAGCTTCAGTCCTTGAGAAATCAATATGAGAATCTCAACATGAAGAATAATGAGAAAGTTTCTGAATACATCTCCAGAGTGATTCTGATCACTAATGAGATGAAGGCGTGTGGAGAAACTCTTTCTGAAGAAACAATCATGGAGAAGGTATTGAGATCCCTTACCTCTCAATTTGATTACATTGTGGTAGCAATAGAACATTCCAAAGATCTGAGTACCATGAGAATTGAAGAGCTGCAGAGCAGTTTAGAAGCGCAAGAGTTGCGTTTGACTGAGAGAACTTCTGAAAGGGAAGTAGAGCAGCAGGCTCTGAAAGCAACTTCTGATAGGAGGTATCAGAAGCAGTCAGAAGCCAAGAGAAGATCTGATGGTGGTCAGAAGTCAGAAAGCTCAACCTCTGATAGACAAAAGAATGCTCAGAAGGGAAAAGAGAAGTATGACAAGAAGAAGATCCAATGTTACTGTTGTAAGAAGTTTGGTCACTTTGCTAGAGATTGTTGGTCAAACAAGGAGAGAAAATCAGAAGAAGCAAATATAGCCAGAAGTTCTGATGATGAATCTGTGCTATTGATGGCCTCTGAATCTGATAATATGGATCTGACAGACTGGTGGTATATGGACACTGGCTGTTCAAATCATCTTACTGGAAACAAGAAATGGCTGGTTGACTTTGACTCTGAAAAGAGGACAAAGATCAGATATGCTGATGACAAATATCTTAATGCAGAAGGTATGGGAAATGTCAGAGTGACTCTGAACAATGGGAAAACAACATTGATTCAGAACGTGTGGTATGTACCTGGCATCAGAAGCAATCTGATGAGTGTGGGACAATTAATTGAGAAAGGTTTTTCAGTTACCATGAAGGACAATCTTCTGAAGCTATATGACTGCAATCAGAAGTTGATTATGGAATCAGAACATGGAAGGAATAGAACATTTAAGGTGAATGTCAGAACTGCAGACTCAGAATGCCTTAGTACAACATGTGCTGAGAAGGAGAGTGAGCTGTGGCACAGAAGATTTGGTCATTTGAATTTCAGAAGCTTAAAACATCTGAATTCAAAGAAGTTGGTACATGGAATTCCTGCAATTAAGAAGCCTGAAAAGTCATGCAAAGTTTGCATGGAAGGAAAACAACCAAGATTGCCATTTGCGTCAGAAGCTGCTCCAATAGCAAAACATGCCTTGGGAGTTGTACATTCTGATGTGTGTGGTCCATTTCCAGTAGCATCAATTGGAGGGAATAAGTACTTTGTGTTGTTTGTTGATGAATTCACAAGAATGGCATGGGTATCCCTTATTAAATTTAAACATGAGGTGTTTGATGAATTCAAGAAGTTCAGAATGAAGGCTGAGAATCAGAGTGGTCAGAAGCTGAAGATTCTTAGAACTGATGGTGGAGGTGAGTATAACTCCAAAGAGTTCCAGAAGTTCTGTGAGGAGAATGGAATTGAGCATGAGGTTACTGCTCCTTATACCCCTCAACACAATGGTCTTGCTGAAAGAAGAAACCGTACTTTGCTTGATATGGTGAGAAGCATGCTAAAGGAGAAGAAGCTTCCTCAGAAGCTCTGGGGAGAAGCTGTTGCCACTGCAACGTATGTACTCAACAGATGTCCTACGAAGAAGTTGAAGGAAATAGTTCCAATGCAGAAGTGGACTGGAGACAAGCAAAGTGTTAGTCATCTGAAGGTGTTTGGTTCTGTTTGCTATAAACATGTTCCAGAAGCCAGAAGACAGAAGCTGGATGATAGAAGCAAAGTGATGATTCTGATAGGGTACCACAGTACAGGTGCATACAAGCTCTATTGTCCAGAAACCAATAAAATTGAATTCAGCAGAGATGTGATTGTGAAGGAATCAGAAGTTTGGAATTGGGATAAGTCTCAATCTGATTCTGATGTTAGAACTTCTGAAGAAAGGTCATAGTTAAGAACTTCTGAAGTTGAAGTAAACTTTGACGTTGATTCTGACTCTGATAGTGATTCTGACTCTAGAGAAGACTCAGAAGATGAAGGTGACTCTGATGATCCAGACTCTGATGGTAATCCAGATTCTGGTGGAAATTCAGACTCTGAAGATGGCCAAGGCTCTAGAGCTAGAAATTCTGAAGTTCAAGACTCTGGAAATATGCCAGATCCTGAAGTTGGTCAAAGCTCTGGAGAAAGTCAATCATCTGAAGCCCAAGACTCTGAACAAGTTCAAAGACCACAAAGAATCAGAAGCGTTCCCAGAAGATTTGCAGAATTTGACATGCTGCAAGACATTGAAGTAGACTCTGAAGGAGAAGTTATTCAGTGTGCCATGTTAGTAGACTCTGAACCTATAAGTACAGAGGAGGCTCTTAAGCAGAAGCTCTGGCTGAAGGCCATGAAAGAAGAACTTGATGCTATAGAGAGAAACAAGACTTGGAAGCTGACAGAACTTCCAAAAGACAAGAAAGCCATCAGCGTTAGATGGGTTTTCAAGCAGAAGTTAAAGCCAGATGGTTCAATTGGCAAACATAAAGCAAGGTTGGTAGCCAGAGGATTTCTACAAAAACCTGGGCTGGATTACTCTGAAGTGTTTGCACCTGTAGCAAGACATGAAACAATCAGAATGGTGATTGCAATAGCTGCTAACAGGAATTGGCCTCTGATGCATTTAGATGTAAAATCTGCATTTCTGAATGGTCCATTAGAATAAGAAGTTTACGTGTCACAACCTCCTGGATTTGTGAAAAAGAAGCAGGAAGGGATGGTGTACAGATTATACAAAGCTCTATATGGATTGAAACAAGCGCCCAGAGCTTGGAATCAGAAGATTGATTCATTTTTCAAGAAGCAAGGCTTTCAGAAATGTGAGATGGAGTACGTTGTCTATGTTCAGCATACTTCTGAAGGCAATATGACTCTGGTATGTTTATATGTTGATGATATACTATTGACTGGAAGTTCTGAACAGGAGATAGCCAAGTTCAAGAAAGTTCTGATGAATGAATTTGAAATGACTGATCTAGGCAAAATGACATACTTTCTAGGGATGGAGTTCAGATATTCAGAGAAAGGTATCATTTTACATCAGCTCAAGTATGAATTAGAACTTCTGAAGAGATTTGAACTGAAGAATTGTAAGATTGTTGTCACACCTTCAGATACAAATCAGAAACTGGATTTAGACTCTGAAGGAAAGGATGTGGACGCTACAACCTTCAAACAGTTGGTTGGTTCTCTGAGGTATCTGTGCAATACCAGACCTGATATTTGTTACTCATTTGGGATGGTTAGTAGGTTCATGAGTAAACCTAAGTGGTCCCATTACCAAGCTGCTGTCAGGATTCTGAGGTATATCAAAGGAACTCTGAAGTATGGAGTGTTATTTCCCTCTGGAGGAAATAATGAGTCAGAACTTCTGAGTTATTCAGACTCTGATTGGTGTGGAGACAGAGTTGACAGAAGAAGTACATCTGGGTACTTGTTCAAATTTCTGGGAGGTTCCATTTCTTGGTGTTCCAAGAAGCAACCTGTTGTGGCGTTGTCAACCTGTGAAGCTGAATACATTGCAGGTGCTGTCACTGCATGCCAAGCTGTGTGGATTCTGAATCTGTTGTAGGATCTGAAGATTAAAGTAGACAAACCTCTGAAGTTGATGATCGACAACAAGTCTGCAATCAATCTTGCCAGAAACCCAGTGTTGCATGGGAGAAGCAAGCATATTGAGACCAAATATCATTTTCTGAGACATCAAGTTCAGAGTGGAGTGTTAGAAGTTGTACACTGCAGCACTCAGAAGCAGTTGGCAGATGTTCTGACGAAAGCTATCAAGACTGATCAATTTCTCAGACTAAGGGATGGAATTGGTGTTACAAGTTTTGATGGAATATGAATTAAGGGATGATATTAGAATATTAATAGTAATTCATATTTATTTAGTTGTACTATTTTTCTTAACCCCTAAGTTTGTTAGAGGGTATTTTAGTATTTTATCTTATTCTAGTAACCCTAGTTTTAGCTTATAAATAGGGTGACAATCATTGTAACTTTTAATCATGTTTTTGTAGCCGTCATTCTTAATAGAATATTTCCTTTCATCATCATTTATTCACCTTGCACCAACAAAATATAAGTCGGTGTACTACGATTGTTAGTAGTTTAAAATATTTAATATTTATAAGAAAATTGAGATTCTCAATTTGGTTATAAAAATCTTCAAATAATTATTTCATTTTTAAAGTGTATTTTGAAATGGTTCTATTCTTTATATTTTATTTCTACACAATAAATTAATTTACCCGTACGGGTATTATACTATACTTTCACAATTAAATTTAACATTTGTAAATCTAGTTAAAAAATTTATTTCTACAATAATAAAATTAATCTACCCATACGAAAAGAAAGTAGTATCCTAGTTAATTTAAAAAATTACAAAATCCATTTTCTATTGAGAACGATGTGAATTGTCAATTATCACCTCTAACTCGATTTGAGAAGAAAAACAAAAAATAATAATAACGAAATTGATAATGTTTAACTCGTCCGTTCGTGTCATGTCTACTTTAATTTCTTGTCTATTTGTAAGAATCACGTGTTGAATGGTGTGATTGTTATACTTTAAGGTTATTATTTATTGATACTTTTTGTTATCATGATGTCTTTTTGTTTATTTATTGTCTGTACAAATAATTGGTATCAACAAACATTTAGATTTAATTTGATACTGTGTCATATGATTAGAAGCCTTATTCATTTTTTATTTCTTGAGCAAATATTTTGATTATATTATAAAGGAGTGTGAAAAAACTTCTGCAACTGTGGCATGTGCACTAAAGTCATAACATATACTTTCTTTTCTCCGTCTCATAATAAATAAATGTGTTTATTTAAATTGTGTTTTAATAATAAAATTAATATTTTTTTATTAAAATATTTTTATTTATTATAATTAATGAAGTAGTTAAAAAACGTAAAAATTAATAAATAAAAATGTAATAGTAAAAATAATATTATATTAATATTTTAAAAAATATATATTTTAAAATATTAAAAAAAGTGTAAATGAGACAGGAAGTAGTATTTTCAAAATACTATTATAGATTTTTTCCACTTAATAAGTAGTATTGTATCTTTTATATAGATAGAATTTATACGTTTAATTGTTATCTTATAGGATTATGAGCATATTCTCTTTAATTGAATTATATTTCAATGACTAGCATACCATTTATTTATATAAAAAGAACATTGCAAATATATATGAAATAAATCAATACAATAATGCCACATTTTTAATAAAAATAAACAGTAATATCATTTTATTAACTAATAAAATATTAAATTTAATAATTTCAAAATACATTTGTAAAAAAGTGTCCCTGGTTCTCATCCTCACCAAACAATTCTTGCCTCTGTACATGGCCGCACGTAGTTCTTGCCTCACTGAGAAGGAGACATTTTTTTAGGACCAAATCCTTCTTCACAACCAAGTTATTGATACCAAGCACACATATTCTCTTCGTTTTACCTCCTCAGAAGATAGAGAATTTAGTCCGATATGGTAAAAAGAAAGAGACCGGCAGACTGAACTCGAGACCAGTACTTGAAAAAACTATTCTTGCAAGAGCAAGGGAATCCAATTGGGGCCAATAACAAACAAAATGAAAAGTGAGTCATGAGAGTAATGGTTTTCACCAGCATGAAAGATTCAAGAAAACTACCCCAATCATTAGGAAAAGAGTTAAACAAGGAACATTATGATGAAAGAAAATCAATCCCTGATCTCGGGCGTCATCTCGAGAGGTGTTGGTCGCATAAAAGTGATCAAAAAGAGCTCAAGAGAAAGTTTCTAAGATTTATGCTAGGCACAAAGTTGGAACACCTTCATGTAAACCTAAGCTCGAGGATGAAGTTGTGAGGGAGAAACTCTCAGACGGCTTGTCACAACCACCTCAAAATTATAAAAGTGAAAACATACCCCAAACCTGGTAAATAGACATTCATATAAAGTAATCGAGCATCCCTCAAAAGAGTTGCATATCCTTTCCGTCGGATCTATTGGAAGAACCAACCAATATGATGGGTTGCCGACCATAATATCAACATGATTTATAGCCGCAACAATGTCCAAATTAGAAGGAGTCTCTATCACTTCATAGGCCACCCAATAGTATTTGTTGGCAATATTTGACCCAACTAATCGAATCCCCTTTCAGGCCAGTTCATCAGTTTTAAAGTGATCACCATGTCTGATTCAAGATACATCAAGAGACTTTCCCTGATACTCCAAATGACTTGCGATTTCAGCATCACTAGACTCGCGACCACTCATCTCCCGATAGTGTCAGAAAAATTCAATGGCATGTTCCCTCTTTTGTCCGGCAGCTTCTATTTCTTCCTTATTCAAGACAGAAGGACGCGTCAGTTTCTCTATAGGATCCTCATCCCCCATCGCCGACCTTCCCAGAAATTAGAGCTTATGAAAAAGCACTAGAAGAAGCTCTTTCAGAAAAGGAGCCCCCAGACACTTCTTCCATTTTAGAATCATCAATCAGATCGATTATCTTCGATTTAAAATCTCCATTGACAAAAGAAAGAGAATGTGATTCATATTTCATTCCCCTTTTCGAAGAGGAAGAAGTGCTACCTTACGAATCACTCTCTATGTTATTAGGGTTATCACCCATCTTAGCAAAGAGACAATAAATGATTGAAGAAAAAAACTTAAGTTGGAAAAAGGTACCTTGAAGTGTAAGGTTAAAGGTAGTAAAACAAAGGAGAAGGCTGAAGCTTGAAGCTTTGAAGCTTTGAATGCGTGATGGTGGTTACTTTAGGAAAAACGCTCTTAAAGAATAGGGGAAGATTGAAAGGAAATAAGGGAAATTCAATCTAAAAGGTTGCAAAAATTCCCCCAAATTTCCTCTACCCTTATATAAGTGAAGGTAATTGGATAGAGCATATTGAAATTAAGAAGCGAGTGCAAACCAACAGTCGAATTTCACCTTGGAAACACAATCAAATTCAATTGTACTCAAGTGCATAGTAAACAACGTCACACCACTCTCTACCTTTTCAGATCACACGCTAAGAGAAAAACGGTGAAATGTTTTAATGATGGATTTGCCTTTAATGCTTATGTTCCCCATCACTCTTTGACAAAACCAGAGTAATGCATGAGCGCCAACACATGGACAACTATTCTTGAAGATCGAGCACGGCTACTAAAAGACTCCCTCGGCATTCAGAGTGTTCGACAAGTCTTAGGGACAACTGTTCTGGGCCGGATGAAGGCCCAATAAGATAAATCTCACCCATCTCGTCTGCTCCATTGAGCCCAAGGTATAAATACAGTTACAAGAGGACTTCAGGTATACAATCTCTAATCTTCACTCTCATTAAGATTATCTTAAACCCTAAATTGACTTAGGCATTAGAGTGTTAACCATGCAAGCATCCCCTTTGTGTCCACTGTACCGGAGATTAGTAACACCAGTTCAAAATCAACATCTCTGATTCAAGATGCATCATGATCGCAACCTTCAGATTAAGAAGTCGGATCACAGAATCGTTTACGAAGCTTTGTTCCACCATAACTTCCACAATCTTCTCAATGTCTAATTCCAGAAAGTAACAAAATACATTATTTAAAAATATGATAAAATAAGATATTATCTCTCTTCCAAGGATATTCACAATAGAAAATGTCACAATTACAATATTCAAAGATGTCATCTTCCCTTTATTTTTGGCATGAAAAAAATCAGAATGTAATCTGACCCAACCATCCCCAACTCAAATTAAATGAAGAAAACCAATTTAATCGGATACAGATGTGGAAAAAACTAAACTTTTAATTATAATGGTTGGGTGAGGCAGGGGATGCTAATATCCACTCCAAACCCACACTCGTCCCGTCATATTAAATTGACTTTATTATCCTTATTTTGATGATTTTATTACTCACTTACACCTATTAATCTTAATATATCAAATTTATTAGAATTAATAATATTTTTTTAAAATACAAATTAAATAAAACTAACAAAGTATTATAATTATTATGAAAAATAGTCATTAGTTTAATTATTAATTTTCATTGTTATCCCCCGATAGTGTCACTAGGCTCGAGATTTCAGTATTGCTAGGCTTGCGATCAGTCATCCCCCGATAGTGTCGGACAAAGTCAATGACACGTTTCTTCTTTTGTCAGGCAGCTTATATTTTTGCCTTATTCAAGACAGGAGGAGACATCAGTTTCTCTATAGGATCCTCACACCCTGCCGACCTTCCCTGAAAGTATATCTTATGAAGAAGCACTGGAAGAAGCTCTTTCAGAAAAGGAGTCCATAAACATCTTTCCATTTTAGAATCATCAACCAGACAAATTATCTTTGATTTAAAATCCCCATTGATAGAAGAAAGAGAATGTGATTAATATTTCATTCTCCTTTTCGAAGAGGAAGAAGTGCTACCTTACGAATCACTCTCTATGTTATTAGGGTTATCCCTCATCTTAACAAAGAGACAATAAACGACTGAAGGAAAAAAAGCTTGAGTTGGAAGAAGGTACCTTGAAGCGTAAGGTTATAGGCAGCAAAACGAAGAAGAAGCTTGAAGCTTTGAAACTTTGAATTCGCGATGGTGGTTACTCTAGGAAAAACACTCTCAAAGAATAAGGAAAGACTGAAAGGAAATCAGGGAAATTCAATCTAAAAGGTTGCAAAAATTTCCCAAAATTTCATCTACCCTTATATAGGCAAATACAATTGGATAGAGCATATTGGAACTAATAAGCAAGTGCAAACCAATAGTCGAATTTCACCTTGGAAACACAATTAAATTAAATTCCACTCACATGCATAGTAAACAACGTCACACCACTATCTACCTTTTCAGATCATACGTCAAGAGAAAAACCGCGAAACATTTCAATGATGGAATTACATTTAATGCTCATGTTCCCCATCACTCTTTGACAAAAGCAAAGCAATGCATGAACACCAATGCATGTACAACTATTCTTAAAGATCGACCACGACTACTAAAAGACACCCCCAACATCTAGAGTGCCTGACAAGTCTTGAAGGTAACTGTTATGGATCGGCCAAAGGCCCAATAAGATAAGAACCACTCATCTCATCTCCTTTATTGAGCCCAAGATATAAATACATTTACAAGAGAATTTACAATCTCCAATATCATTAAGATTATCTTAAACCCTTAACCATGCAAGCATCCCCTTTGGGTCCACTATACCGAAGATTAGTAGCACCAGTTCAAAATCAACATCTCTGATTCAAGATGCATCATGATCGCACCCTTCGGTCTAAGGAGTCGGATCACCAAATTGAAGGTGAGAAAATACTTAGAAGGGGGGGGGGGGGGTTGAATAAGTATGAAGATAAAACTTAGAAGTAAAAACTCAAGTATTTTTATCCTAGTTCGTTGAACTCAACTACTCCAGTCCACCTTATCTAGAGTGATTTGCCTTTCTCAAACAAGGACTTAATCCACTATTTAATCAACTGATTACAATAGTAAGCACTAAGAACAACTGTTTAAAGTTTTCTCAAGAACTACTGATCCCAACTGGATCTTCTTAAGGAACTATTACAATAAAATGTAAGATTAATACAAGTGTATGAATGCTTCTAACAAGCTTTATCACAACATTGATTTTTCACTTAATGTTAAGAACAAAAGAATAAACTCAGCAATAAGAATATTTTATGAGAGCTTGTAAGAATTTCTTTCAGAGATTCGTTTGTTGTTCTATATCACTTTGAAGAAGATGAGGAAGACTTGCTTTTATATGCACAGTAGTCCACAAAGTCTTGACGTTGGAGGCTGTGTACTGAAAAGGCCTGAACCTTTTTGTCTTTACATCACATGACCTTTCCTGGAAGTAGAATGCACAGAGAAATGCTTTTGGTTTGTGTTCTAGTGTCAAGTATGAAAGAGGAAAGAGTCGTTGAGCCAAATCAAAGGATATTACTTTGAATTCTTCTTCAACAAGTATTTCTTTTCAGCAAAGTTAACCATCAGATTTTGCATGATCAGAGTCTTGAATACCCATCAGATTTTGCTGAATCAGAGTAATGCAACAAGTGTGCTTTAGCGTGTAGTTCTATCAGAGCAGAGTTTTATGAATTAGATCCTCAATACATACAGCGTGTAGTACTCTCAGAGTCTTCTAAAAAACTGTGCTTCTTAACTCTCATACAAAGTTCTTCAATGCTTCAGAGTCTTCAGATCTATTAGAGTCTTCTGCTTCAGATCCTTCTGCAGCTTCTGCTTCAGATTCTTCTATAGCTTCTGCTTCATATTCTTCTGCAGACAGCGCTCAGATTCTTCTATAAGATGATTCTGACTCTTCAGAGTCTTCCATAGTTCTATGTTCAGATTAATTTGCTCTTGGATGTATATATACTTTAATTATCTGCAACAAATATTCATGAACCAAATTTAGAGTATATAATTCTTTAATACAAAATTTCATAAGAGTTATCATCAAAACATAGAGATATTACTAAGAAACAATCTGTGTTCTTACAATCTCCCCCTTTTTTATGATGACAAAACATGAGAAATTTTGTTCAATAATAAAAAAAAATAATTATAACTCCCCATGAGATTAAGAATCTCCCCCTGAAATTAATACTCTAAGGAAAAGAATACTTCCCTTTTTCCTTGAGTGTATTTCAGAATCAGAGTCTGATGACTTCTTTCAAACACAGAGTCTGGTTAATCAGAGTCTGATGACTTCTTTCAAACACAGAGTCTGGTTAATCAGAGTCTGATGACTTCTTTCAAACACAGAGTCTGGTTTTGCATTTAGACTCAGAGTACAATTTGCTTCAAGAATCAGAGTCTGGTTGGGTAATTCTCAGGATAACTTCAATGAATTTATTTTGTCAGATGAAACAATAGAATCTGAAAGACTTAAATTCAAAGATAGTTAATAATATGTCTGAATTTTGTTTTAGTATTTGCTTATGGATTGAACAATCAGATTCTTTTTCTCCCCCTTTTTGTCATAATCAAAAAGATGTGTAAAGACAGAAAAGATAATAAAAGAAAAACAAAGCAAACAATTTCATTCATTCAGATGGTTCACATAACAGATGATAACAAACAAACAAGAGAAAACAGATTCAAAACAGCAGTGCAAAATCATGAAAAGAAACTAGGGTTGACGAGATGCAATCAGGGTCAGAAGATCTGTGATCTTTGTGGTAGACTCTTCTTGCTTGGCCATCCAAGTCTTAATCTCTTCAGTGGTTTGTTCTTGTTTGATCATCCAGGACTTGATTTCCTTAACCTCTTTCACAAGTTCTGAATTGTCAGCCTTTACTTTAGATGCAAATGCACCAATGTCCATATCAGATGCAACGTCTTCAGATGAAGAGTCTTCAGCAGGAGCAGCTTCCAGAAGCAGCACTGGTGGTTTGGGAATGCTCATCAGAGTTTGTCTTACCAACTCAGCAAACTTTGCCTTAGCATCTTCAGCACAGACTGTCTTGAGATGAGAGGCCACCACGTTGATCTTAGAGATAAATTTATCCCAAACAGCTTCAGACTTAACAGGATCTATACTGAACAGACACTCTTCTTCCACACGTGCAATCCCCATACAAACTTCCTTTTTGAAATTATCAAACAGTTTATCAACATCTGATCTAGGGTTGGGATAAAGAAATTCCTCAAGAGTCACTTTCTCAGCAGATTCAGAGTTTGGCTGAGGTTGTTCACAAGTGGTGTTAGGAGGTGTTGGATCAGATGATGGTTGTTCAGATGGTTGAGGTTCGGATGGTTGAGGTTCAGATTGTTGAGGTGTAGATGGTTGAGGTTCAGATGGTTGTGGTATGGTGAGTTGAGGTGTAGGAGTTGGTGAAATTTTAGCTTCAGATGATGAGGGTTGAAAATCTGAAAGATTGAATTTTGAACGAAGTGAAATTCTACGATTGATTTGGTCAGATGCTGATAGATCAGAAAATGAAGGTTTGAGTGGATCAGGAATGTGTAAACAAGAGGGTGAGTGAACTTCTGATTCAGAATCAGATGAATCAATGGAGTGACATGAGGTGGATGACAAGACAACCATGGTTGCAAGTGGTTCCAGATCAAGAATGTCATTTGAGGGTTCTGGAGCAGGTAACAGTTGTTCTATTATTGAGGGATGTTCAAATGGTGTTGTTTGGGGAGGTTCAGATGAAATGGGTTGAGAGTGATGTTCTGGCAATTGTTGTTGTTGTTGTTGAGGTTCTGGTTGTTGTTTTTGTTGAGGTTCTGGCTGAGATGGTTCTTGTTGTTGATGTTCTGGTTGGATTTTTGTTTGAGGTGGTTCAGATGGAGTTTGTACAGAAGATGGTTGTGAAAGTGTAGTTTGAGATGAAGGGGGTTGAGATGTATGAATTCCAGATGATGGTGGTACAGATGATTATGGTCTAGAAGGTGATGGAGGAGGTGAAGGTAATGGAGAGTGAATGGTAGGAGTTGGATCAGATGTTAACACCTGTTTGATAGTTTCTCTTATGTCTTCCAGACTTGCTTCTGGAGGAGTGGGTTTCACTTTCTTTACCTTCTGAGGCTTAGCAGTAGCTTCAGAGGCTTTTCTCTTTGGCTGAGCCTCAGATCCTTCTTTAGCAATCTTCTTTGAGCGTCTTTCTCTAACAGGATTGGGCATAACTTCTCCTTCCTTCTGGACGATGTTCATAGGTAGAGGAACACCATTTAATAGACAATCAGCTATGTAGGATAAGATGATCTCCCTTGGTTCTTCAGCAGTGAACGTTGGAAAATCTTCAACAGGAATCCTTCTGTTGCTGACATCCTTAGTAGCAATTTTCTTAGGTTTGCTGGCAAGCTCCGTGATGACTTTCATCCTCTTCAGAGTATTGCCATTGATGAAAGAACCTATGACATATGACAGATCCTCTGTCAATCCAGTATCATACAGATATTTCACAAGACCATTCTTTGTTAGAATGTCTGATATCAGTCTACCCAAAGGAATCCAATTCCTAACTTTTCCAGTTTTGACTCTTACATCTTCTCTTGTTTCCTTTATATGATTCAGAAGGTGACTGAACAGAAGATAAGGCAAGTCCACCTTCTTTCCCTTGCTCATACAGAACATAAAGTATAGTTGTTCAACACTGACATAATCTGGGGAATTTGATGATTTTCTGTGAAAGATGGAACTCATGAAAATCTTGGCCCAGATCCGGTAGACTGGCTTCAGTTCCCTTACTTTGCTAGTTGGTTCCCCATAAATAGTAACTTCTTGAAACACATCAGGAAGATCCACACGAGCAGATTGTAGACTGGTTTCACCATCAGTTTCAGAGTACCCAATGAGTTATCTGATCAGCTTTTCAGTAATCACAATCTCCTTTCCAAGGACAGAAGAATTGATGAATTTAGGGAACACCTGAGCATGTATCCATAATTCTTTCACCAAAGTTGGATAAACAGGACCCATAAGTCTGTCAAAATACTTTGTCCAACTCTGAGTTTGGATGGTTGAGGAAAGATTAAATCCATTTTCTTCAATGGACTCAAGGTCTATGAAGCACTCACTCAGAACTTCCAGTTCTATGGTTGGAGTGAGAAGAGTTCTTACAGGTTCTTTGTAAGCTTCAGCATTAGGAGCAGAACCAGCAATGGTTGATTGCATCTGAGCAGATGTTGATGAAGAAGATGCCATTGATGTTCTTGAGTGAGAGGTTTTAGGTTTAGGGTTTAGATGGAGAGCAAAGAGACGACAGAAATGCATAAAAGGTTTGTGAGGTGAAAAGTGTGAAATAGTGTGATTTGTGATATTTATAGATAAAATCAGATACACAAATAGTCACATAGGCACGCTTCACATAGAATTAAATGAAAAAGTAAAAACATCATTGCACAGCAATTATGATTCTGACAGATGGGGGGAAAATAAAAAAAGTCAGATTTTCAAAGCAGCACTTCAAACGTTAATTCAGTAAAGTGCACTCTACCTTTTCAGTTTCTGAGCTACACGTGTTTGCTTGCTTGTGCCTCTGAAATCTCTTGAGAAATGAAACGTTAGACAACGTTCAGATCCTCTGAGCATTGTTAGTTCAGATTTACACAAGTAAAATAATTCAAGAAAATGAATAAATTAACATATGAAATACTTCAGAGCATTAAACATTTTGCATCTGAGACGTTTGCCTCTGATAAATATTATTCTAGACAAAAATCCATATCAATATTTTTCAGAATAAACTTGAACCTATCTTCAGCAAGGGGTTTTGTAAAAATATCAGCCCATTGATGATCTGAATCAACAAAAGCTAAGTTTATAATACCTTTCTGAACATAGTCTCTGATGAAATGATGTTTAATTTCTATATGTTTTGCCTTAGAGTGTAAAATTGGATTTTTAGACAAACATATAACAGAAGTATTATCACAGAAGATAGATACATTACTCTCAAAGATCTGATAGTCCTCTAACTGACTCTTCATCCAGAGCATCTGCGTGCTACATCCAGCAGCAGCAATGTATTCTGCCTCTGTTGTAGAAAGTGCAATTGTGGGTTGCTTCTCGCTGTACCATGAGATCAGATGACTTCCAAGGAACTGACAGCTTCCAGAAGTACTTTTATGCTCTACTCTGTCTCCAGCATAGTCAGCATCACAAAATCCAACTAATGTATATTTATCAGATCTTCTGTAACACAGACCCACGTTAGTAGTACCTTTCAGATACCTTAGAATCCTCTTAACAGCAGTTAAGTGCGATTCTCTACGATCTGATTGGAATCTTGCACATAGGCATACACTGAACAGAATGTCAGGTCTAGAAGCATTTAAGTAGAGAAGAGATCCTATCATACCTCTGTAGAGTTTCTGATCTACTTTCTTACTTACCTCTTCCTTGCCTAGTGTACTAGTTGGATGCATGGGAATCTTTGCCATCTTACTATCAGTCATGTTAAATTTCTTCAGAAGTTCTTTAACATATTTGGTCTGATGAATGTAAGTGCACTCTGGAGTTTGGTTGACTTGAATTCCCAGAAAGAATTTCAATTCTCCCATCATGCTCATTTCAATTTCTGCCTGCATACATTGAGCAAACTCCTTTCCCAGCATAGTATTGGTAGATCCAAATATAATATCATCCACATATATTTGACATATTAGAAGATCTTTCTTAAATGTTTTACAAAAGAGTGTTGTGTCCACTTTGCCTCTAATGAAATTTTTCTCCAGAAGAAAATTGCTTAACCTCTCATACCAAGCTCTGGGAGCTTGTTTTAAACCATACAGAGATTTCTTTAGTTTGAAAACATGTTCTGGAAAATTTTCACTCTCAAAACCAGGAGGCTGGTGAACATTAACTTCTTCTTCTATAGTACCATTTAGAAAGGCACTTTTAACATCCATCTGATATAGAGTGATGTTATATTGTGCAGCAAATCAAATAAGAAGGCGTATAGATTCTAACCTTGCCACTGGAGCATAAGTTTCAGTGTAATCAATACCTTCTTGTTGGCTGTACCCTTGAGCAACAAGCCTTGCCTTATTTCTTTCAACTTCTCCTTTCTCATTAAGCTTATTTCTGAAGACCCACTTAGTTTCAATTATGTTGAATCCTTTTGGTCTTGAAACTAAGTCCCACACATAATTTCTAGTGAACTGATTTAGCTCTTCTTGCATGGCAATAATCCAGTCATTGTCTTGCAGAGCTTCATCCATAGTGGTTGGTTTAATTACTGACACCAATCCAAATAATGATGCTTCAGAGGATCTGAGGAAGGATCTTGTTCTGATAGGGTCATTCTTCTTTCCAATGATCACATTCTCTGGATGAGAAGCTTTGATTCTGGAAGATGATCCTCTAACAGTTGATTCTTCAGAAATGTTTAAGTTGTTTATCTGAGAAGTCAAAGGAATTGCATCTGGCGTTGCTTCTGGTTCCTTCACTTGAGCTTTGTCTGCCTCTGATCCTTCAGAGTCTGTGAAGACTACTTCTCTATCTGCAGAACTTTCAAACTGCTTTGGCTTTTTAATGCCAAGCTTATCATCAAATCTAACATGTATAGATTCTTCCATAATCTGTGTTTCAGTATTGTATACTCTGTAGCCCTTATAGCGTTCAGAATATCCAAGCATGAAACACTTCTGTGCTTTAGAATCAAACTTGCTAAGATTCTCTTTAGTGTTCAACATATAACAAATACATCCAAAAGGATGAAAATAAGAAATGTTGGGCTTTCTGTTCCTCCACAATTCATAGGGAGTCTTTTCCAGAAGAGGTCTTACAGACACTCTATTCTGAATGTAACATGCTGTGTTGATTGCTTCTGCCCAAAAGTGCTTTGCCAGATTAGTCTCATTGATCATGGTTCTGGCCATTTCTTGCAGAGTTCTATTTTTCCTCTCTACAACTCCATTCTGTTGTGGAGTTCTAGGACAGGAAAAATCATGAGCAATGCCATTTTCATTAAAATATTTTTCAAAATATTTGTTTTCAAATTCACCACCATGATCACTTCTGACTTTTATAATTTTGAAATCTTTTTCATTATGGACTTGTTTGCAGAAGTCAAAGAACACAAAATGTGACTCATCCTTGTATTTTAAGAACTTTACCCATGTCCATCTACTATAGTCATCAACAATGACTAATCCATACTTCTTGCCTCTGATGGATGCAGTTTTCACTGGTCCAAACAGATCAATATGAAGTAATTCTAATGGTCTAGAAGCAGAAACAACATTTTTTGATTTAAAAGATGATTTTGAAAACTTACCTTTTTGACATGCTTCACAAAGAGCATCTGAGGTGAACTTCAACTTAGGAAGTCCTCTGACAAGATTAAGTTTATTAATCTGAGATATACGTCTCATATTAATATGCCCTAATCTTCTGTGCCAGACCCATTGCTCCTCATTAACAGACAAGAGGCATTTAACATTCTGAACCTTAAGTTCTGAAAGATTTATTTTATAAATGTTGTTCTTCCTCTTTCCACTAAATAGGATTGAGCCATCCTTTTGACTAATAGCTTTACAACATTTTTTATTAAAGACTATGTCATAATCATTGTCATTTAATTGACTTATAGACAATAGATTATGCTTTAATCCTTCTACAAGTAAAACATTAGTAATAGAGGGAAGGTTACCATTTCCAATAGTGCCAGATCCAATGATCTTGCCCTTCTGATTCCCTCCAAATTTCACGTCACCTCCAGATCTAAGCTCCAGACTTTGGAACATAGATCTTTCTCCCGTCATATGTCGCGAGCATCCAGAGTCCAGGTACCATGACTGACGTCCTGACCTTGCTGCTAAGAACATCTGCAACAGGAACTATTTTACTCTTAGGTACCCAGATCTTCTTGGGTCATTTTGGGTTAGTTGTTCTGAAGGTTCGTCTAAACTTCTGTTTTTCAACATAGGGTTTATTCTGACTAGCCTTAGATTTAAACACATGAATGTTCTTTTCAGAACGAGTGTGTTCAATATCATTCAAGTGACCAAATTTAAAATTGGAATATAAAGGAGTCTTCTTGATGATAATTTTATCAACAGGTTTTGGATTTAAATCAGAGGAAGATTTATATCCAATTCCTTTTCTGTTATTTCTGCTAACTCCATAGATCATAGAAGCCATTTTGCTTCTGTCTATGCTTTTAGCAAGAAACTTCTGAAAGCTGTAGTCATACTTTTCCAAAATATTTTTGCATTCAGACTCAGTTTCAGAATCAGAGTCTTGTTGAGCTAATTCAAAATCATTTTTCATTTTTAAGTTCTTTTCATTTAGCTCAGCCACTTCTGATTTGAGAATATTATTCTCAGATACAAGATTGCTTTGACGCTCCTTGTATTTGAGCTTAATATTATTATAGCTCTTCAGAACCTCTGATAACACTTTGATAAGTTCATCTTTAGTGAGTTTAGCCATTACCTCTTCAGCGTCAGAGTCAGATTCAGAACCTGAAATTCCTTCCTCCTGATCTTCTATGTCTGCCATCAATGCTACATTGGTACATTCTTCTTCCGCCTCAGATTCAGATTCAGATGTATCTGAATCATCCCAGGTTGCCATTAGAACCTTCTTCTTCTTATCAAATTTTCTTTTAGGCTTTTCTTTCAGAAGCTTTGGACAATCATTTTTGTAATGCCCAGGTTCTTTACATTCGTAGCAGACAACCTCCTTTTTGCCAGATCTTCTGTGTCTAGAAGATTCCTTTCTTTGGTCAGGCTTCTTAAAGTTTCTAAACTTCTTTCCTTTATGCTTCCAGAGTTTGTTTATTCTTCTGGACAGCATGGATAATTCATCTTCATCTTCAGATGAGGATTCTTCAGAGCTTTCCTCTATTACCTGCAACGCTTTAGCAGATTTATTAGATTTTAAGGCAATTGACTTACCTTTCTTTTGAGGCTCATCTTCCTCAAGTTCAATTTCATGGCTCCTTAGTGAGCTGATTAGTTCCTCCAAGGAAATCTGGTTCAGATCTTTAGCCATTTTCAGCGCTGTCACCATAGGTCTCCATCTGGTAGGTAAACTTCTGATGATCTTCTTCACGTGATCAGCAGTAGAGTAACCTTTATCCAGAACCTTTAGTCCAGCTGTAAGTATTTGAAATCTGGAGAACATGGCTTCAACAGATTCAGCTTCTTCCATCTTGAAAGCTTCATACTTCTGAATTAGAGTCAGAGCCTTTGTTTCCTTGACTTGAGAGTTTCTCTCATGAGTCATTTTCAAGGACTCAAACATGTCAAATGCAGTTTCTCTATTTGTGATCTTTTCATACTCAGTGTGAGATATTGAATTTAGCAATATTGTTCTAGCCTTGTGGTGATTTCTAAATTCCTTCTTTTGGGCTTCTGTCAGAGATTTTCTATCTACTTTCTTGCCATTCCCATCAATGGGATGAACATATCCATCTATGACTAAATCCCATAAATCAGCATCATAACCAAGGAAAAAACTTTCAATCCTGTCTTTCCAATAATCAAATTTCTCCCCATCAAACATAGGGGGTTTAGTACTGATTCTGTCTCTTTCTTCATACTTGTTAGATGTTGAAACATCAACCATTATAAACAACCAAATATAAGTATCAAAGTTTTTCTCACTGGATTTTTTCTGTCATTGTGAAATGGTAGCACACACAGAACCGGAGCTCTGATGCCAACTGAAGGTGAGAAAATACTTAGAAGGGGGGAGGGGTTGAATAAGTATGAAGATAAAACTTAGAAGTAAAAACTCAAGTATTTTTATCCTGGTTCGTTGAACTCAACTACTTCAGTCCACCCTATCTAGAGTGATTTGCCTTTCTCAAACAAGGATTTAATCCACTATTTAATCAACTGATTACAATAGTAAGCACTAAGAACAACTGTTCAAAATCTTCTTAAGAACTACTGATCCCAACTGGATCTTCTTAAGAAACTATTACAATAAAATGTAAGATTAATACAAGTGTATGAATGCTTCTAACAAGCTTTATCACAACAATGATTTTTCACTTAATGTTAAGAACAAAAGAATAAACTTAGCAATAAGAATATTTTATGAGAGCTTGTAAGAATTTCTTTCAGAGATTCGTTTGTTGTTCTAGATCACTTTGAAGAAGATGAGGAAGACTTGCTTTTATATGCACAGTAGTCCACAAAGTCTTGACGTTGGAGGCTGTGTACTGAAAAGACCTGAACCTTTTTGTCTATACATCACATGACCTTTCCTGGAAGTAGAATGCACAGAGAAATGCTTTTGGTCTGTGTTCTAGTGTCAAGCATGAAAGAGGAAAGAGTCGTTGAGCCAAATCAAAGGATATTACTTTGAATTCTTCTTCAACAAGTATTTCTTTTCAGCAAAGTTAACCATCAGATTTTGCATGATCAGAGTCTTGAATACCCATCAGATTTTGCTGAATCAGAGTAATGCAGCAAGTGTGCTTTAGCGTGTAGTTCTATCAGAGCAGAGTTTTATGAATCAGATCCTCAATACATACATCGTGTAGTACTCTCAGAGTCTTCTGAAAAACTGTGCTTCTTAACTCTCATACAAAGTTCTTCAATGCTTCAGAGTCTTCAGATCTATTAGAGTTTTCTGCTTCAGATCCTTCTGCAGCTTTTGCTTCAGATTTTTCTGTAGCTTCTGCTTCAGATTTTTCTGCAGACAGCGCTCAGATTCTTCTATAAGATGATTCTAACTCTTCAGAGCCTTCCATAGTTTTTGGATGTATATATACTTTAATTATCTGCAGCAAATATTCATGAACCAAATTTAGAGTATATAATTCTTTAATACAAAATTTCATAAGAGTTATTATCAAAACATAGAGATATTACTAAGAAACAATCTGTGTTCTTACACAAATCGTTTACGAAGCTTCGTTCCACCGTAACTTCCACAATCTTCTCCATTTCTAACTCCGAAAATGAACAAAATACATTATTTACAAAATATGATCAAATAAGATATAATCACTCTTCCAAAGATATACACATTAAAAAATGTCACAATTACAATATTCAAAAATGTTATCTCCCCTTTATTTTTAGCTTGAAAAAACAAATCTGAATCTAATTTAAACCAACCATCCCCGTTTCAAATTAAATGGAGAAAGTCAATTTAATAAGACGTGGTTGGAAAAAAACCTCAATTTTTAATTATAGTGGATATGTGAGACTAAGGATGCTGATACCCATCCCACACCCACACCCTCCTGCCATATTAGATTAATTTGATTATTCTTATTTTTTATAATTTTATTACTCACTTATACTTTATCTATTAATCTTAATATATCAAATTTATTAAAATTATAAATTACAAATTAAATAAAACTAACAAAGTATTATAATTATTATCAAAATTTAATTATTAATTTTTATTGTTATAAAAAAATATTTAAAAATTACAATTTTATCGATTTAGTACAGAATAGGACAACGAAGCCGTTCCCTGTTGGATTTAGAGCGGAGGCAAAGATGTTACAAGAAAGCGGGGGCGGGAGTGGGTCTAACGATGCTTAATCTCGTCCGCCCGTTGGCATGCCTACTCCATTCGGTTATTTATAACAACCTCTTCTTCATTTCGTATGTTTGTATTTATTACATGTAAGAATTAGGTGTTGAAATTTGAATGATGTCATTGTTAGGCTTAATGTTATTTATTGATAGTACTTTTTTTGGTGTCTAACAAACATTCAGTTTCCAATTGATACAGTTTCATATATGAGTTGCTGTTGGTTGTGGACATTTTTTATTTATAGGTTGCTTCCACTTAAATTTATGGATAGATTTATACGTTTTAAGTCTAGTCTCTTTAACTGAATTAAATTCCAATTGCTAGCATATAATTTATTTATGTAAAAAAACTATTGCAAATATATGAAATAAATCAATACAATAAAATTTTAATTCATATGTACCGAACAGTGTAATTTAACCACAATTATTGATTTAAGTAAAATATTTGACTTTTATTTTAACTACTTAAAAGTTAATATCAACGAATAATCGTGATATATTAATAGTATAAAATTTTTTACACTGACAGTGCATAACAATTAATCTCATACATGTATAATCAAAATAAACAATAGTATCATTCATTAACTAATAAAATATTACATTTAATAATTTCAAAATAATATCAATACGAAAAAACATATTATTTATTTTTTAACATAATTTTTTTATTATCAATTAAACTACAGGGTTTTATGACTCTCATCATTCCAATCACCAATCTAATTTTTCTAGCATTTATCCAATTGCTTAATTTAAAAGGGGCTCTTTTTTATCTTCCCATTTGTTCAACCTCTGGACTGATGCTTCCACCTACAAAAAGGATAAAGTTTTTTTATTAGAAATTACCAACCACCCTCCAATTTCCAATACTCTCTCTAATCATGCAAATAAAATTATTTTCCTTTGTTTTTTTACCTCTTTGTTCCAGTCAGTTCTAAATGTGACCCACATCAGAATAATTGTCTGCATAGAAGTTCCACCAAGCATCCCTAGCCATATTCCCTGTCACACAAAGATTTCATGTCATTAAGAATCTTATAATTGAAATAAAATCCAAAATTTTATATGAAATAAAAAAATATATATTTACCTTAGCACCAAAATTAAAATAAAAGCCTAGAATTGCACCCAATGGTATACCAGCTATATAATAACAACCCACGTTCACATAAGCCACGAAAGCTTGCCATCCACAACCAACAGCAACACCTAACGTTCCATTCATGTCAAATTTATTAGTTGCTAATTAAAGGGTTAGTAAATAAACAAAAAATTAATTACTATTTACCAGATAAGACAGGTTGAATGCCATTGAGGACAAGAGAAACAGCGAGGAGTGGACAAAGATCTGAGACCGCGGCTGCCACGGCTTCACCCTCCGTGAAAACATAGCTGATAACATCTCTTAATGCAAGCACAACTATCGCAGAGATTATCGATACTAAAAATGATATCAATGTCACCACTTTCACCGAAAATGAAGCTGATCTTGGATTTCTTGCTCCTAGTTCGTTGCTCACCCTCACACTGTACATGCTCAAACATGAGACATGACACTAATACTATATACTCAGACGTCATACATTATACTTATATGCTCGTACATCAGACACGACACTGACACTATACATACATACATTATATATTATACGTATAGGCTCAAACATCAGACATGACACTGACACTATATATACATACATTATACATTGTACGTATATGCTCATTATACATTATACTAATATGCTTATACGCGCATTGATACAAATTATACAAACTAGTAAATAAGTAGAATCAAACCTTGCAGCTGCATTGAATCCAACTGAGATCATGAACACCCATCCAAGAATAGTGGTGCTGCAAAGAAAATGGTCGTATCAAAATGATCCAAAGATATTACCAAAGAACAAGTTGAGTAACTTTACCAAATAGAAAGAGAATCAAGAGCCAATTCTGGCTCAGGAAGAAGCCCTGCAAGCAAAACCAGAATCTGAAAATACCAAGATTCAAGACACAGCATAACCGCGGAAGCCGCCGACAGTTTAAAAAACTCCGGCAACCCCGAAAACGCCTCCACCGTAAACCCATTCCACGTCTTCTTACACTTTTCACTCTTCACAATATAAACAAACTGAGCAACAACAATAATCCACCACGACAAACTCAAAACCAACGAAGCTCCCACTAATCCCAACCCAATCTTAAAAACAACTAGCCAACTTAGTACAAGATGAACCACCAATGTTGCTGCTGAAATGTATGCACTTGGTAGAACTATACTCTGTGCTTGAAGAAACTTGGAAATCGGAAAGTTTACCGCATAAGCGAATATTTGTGGGATAAGTCCGTAAACGAAAAGCGCGGCGGCAGAAGAGATTCTTGGTGATTGTCCTATGGCTATTAGAATTGGTTTGCTTAAGATATAAATAACCGTTAGGAATAAACCGGTTATGGTTAGAAGAATTGTTGATCTTTGTAGATAAGTTCCAAGCATTTCATATTTTTCTGCTCCATATGCTTGTCCACATAGTGTTTCCACTGCACTTCCCATACCCAACTGTCACAAAATTTATTATTAATAATAATTAATTATCAAATTTAATATTATTAAAAGTTATCTTAATTATAATTAAAATTTGTAACATATCAAAGTAACAAAAGAAATATATTTAATTTTTAAAATATTTTTAAATATTTTATTTTTGTTTATTTTTGACATTAAGATAATTCCACTTCATATAGTAACAACAATGATAAATAATAATAATAATAATAATAATAATAATAATAATAATAATAATAATAATAATAATAATAATAATAATAATAATGAAATATCAAATTCCATGATATTACTATTTAAATCTAATTATTTTTAATTAATATTATAAAATAATGATTAAAAAAATGACTACAGTTGGCACAATAAAGTAACATAATTTATCAAGAACTAAATATAAATAAAAATGAATCAAAAGTTAAATGTACTTTTCCTAAATTTCAAAAAAAGATAAAACATTTGACTTTTATTTAATTTTTAACTTCTTTATTTTAAAAGTTCTAGAATGATATGATAAAGTTTCTTTCACCATAATCATAAATCAATTTGCTTTCAAAAAATAATCAATTCATATTAAATGAAATAAAAATTTCACCTCTAACTTTGACATTAAGATAATTGAGTGGCATTATTTAAATACCTAAAAATTAACTTATTCCAACACTATATAAAAATATATCATTTACAATTAATAAATAAACATAAAAAAGAAAAAAATATTTAAAAAATAAAAATATATAAGGTGTTGGACCTAAAGTAATATCACCTAACATTTCTCATGATAATTTTAAGATTATATAATGCTAAAGACTCTGTTAAATTGTGATTTTACGTGTAAGATTGACAAATTTATGGTGCTAATTTAAAATCAAATTTTTAAATAATGAGTTACAATAAAAATGTACCATAACTATAACAATTACAACAAAATAATTTACCATGATAATAAAATTTCTTTTGATATTATCAAATTTTAAAATATTTTATCAGGATTATGGTTTATTTTTCAAACCATGTTAATTTTTTAAAAAAAATTATAAGAAATAATATCATTTTGTTAGAGAAAAAAAATAAATATTTAATCCGTTGATTTTTCAAAATCGTCTATTTGTTGATTTTTATTAATTTTGGCCGATTATAAACGATTTTTACTAGTTCAATAATTTATCCAATCTAACAATTAGATCAGACCAATAACCTTTTTGATTATCAATTCAATTGATTTCCTTTGCCTATTCAATTCAATTTTTAAAAGACTAAATTGAAGTTTCATCATCACAGTTTACCATTATTTTCTACAATATCATGAATCACAAGCAACACAAATTTGTTTAGATTGATAAATTTGATATTGAAGAAAAAGTGTAATTAAAATAATTTAAGTTTTATTACTAGATAGCATTACGAATGAAGTGAAATAAATTATAATAGAATCCTTTTCATTTGATTCCATCTAATTTAAAAACCTTATAATAAAAATAATCAAACAATTTATTTTATCATGCTTAATTCCACTAAGCTTCTTCTAGTCCATCAATTTAACCATTATCTATATATCAAAACAAGTGAAGTCAATTCTTACCATGAGGCCATAAGCAAATATCTGAATACCGGTGTTCCCGAGCGACGCGGCGGCGAGCTCAAGGTTACCAAGGTGGCCGGAGAAGATTTGTGTGGACATAGACATAACATAGTTGATGAGATAAACAAACACAGCTGGAGCGGCTAAGAAGAAGAGCAGTTTAAGCTCAATCCACGTGGCGGAACGGATGCGGCGGAAGTATGGCACGGTGGTGTCCGATAGCACTCTCTCAAGCTCGCCGTCAGATTCATGGTGCGTCGGTGGCGCATCGCTTGCCGGTAATAAGAGTGGCTCTTCAGCAATTGTTTTGTTCCTTGAATCCATTTGAATTATGGCTATGGGGTAGGTAACCTTACAAATGAATGGTTTATATATAATAATGAACTTATGCTACTCCATTCTCAAACTTTTTTTCTTTTATTTTATTTATTTATTTATTTTATTTGAACATCTCAAACTTTTTTATTTGAATTCACTGAATAACTGTATAAATAATAAATATAATATTAATGTTTTTTGTACTGGTATTGTCCGTTTTTTTAACTTTTTTTTTGTCTGTGAAAGGATATGATATTATTATTATTATTATTATATTTTGTTTTTTTGCATATATATTTTTTCTTTTCTCGAGGAAAGCATGGCTTGTATTTTAGTATCATTTGTTTTAAGACAACCAATGCTTAGTTCTAAGAATATATTTGAATGAGATTAATTATTATGTATGGATAGGGTAAAAAGTTTCATACCGTTAATTTATTACTATTATTTGTTTCTATTATTTTATAAATTATTAAAATAAAATTCAATTTTTTCTTATATTTAATGTTTATAACAAACTTAATAATATAATTTTTTTTAGAGTCAATGTATTTTAATTAAATTCTATTATTATTTTATAAATTATTAAAATAAAATTCAATTTTTTCTTACATTTAATGTTTATAACAAACTTAATAATATAATTTTTTTTAGAGTCAATGTATTTTAATTAAATTCTATTTAAATTTTTTATTAGATATGCAATATATTTAGTTTATTTTTTGAATTAAATAATTAAACTTTAATTAAATAAATTATATTGTTAATTAAATAAATTAAACTTACTCTCTTGTTTTTTTATTCTCTGCTTTGTGATTTTTGTTTGTCTCAAATATTTACTTTTAAAAAATGTATGCAAATTTATTTTATTTACTATTAATTTATTATTAATTATTGAATTTTATTCAACTAATTGCTATAAATAAAAATATCTTAATAAGTAAAATTAATTTATCCCTTTAGTTAATATAATTATGTAACGGTTTTTTTGTTTTTTTTAATAATTATTATTAATAATAAAAAAAAACCAATTTTAATTTGGTCTATAGTTTTGTGATTTTGATTATGAAAAGAGTATGATTTATTTTGATATGACCATTAATTGGATGATAATGAGTTTTAGTGGCTTTAAATTCTTGATGGTAGAATCAAGCATATTAATAGTCTTTGGTTCCCAAAGCTTTCTCTCATTACAATAAAAAATACACCATCTATAGTCCTCATCCATGGCATTCATGAATGTTACCATTAGGCTCTCCTTTGTTAAATTGTATTTTTATTCTGTTTATATACATATGACTTTATTTTATTGATTATTATGCCTTATTATTTATTTAATTTTTGAATTAAATTTGTGCATAAATTGAAATTGATTTATAATATTATTATTAAGTTAAACAATTGTACGAGAAATCTTATTTATTTATTTTTGTTCTCTCCCATAATTGAGTTATTATGTCTAGTGATCGTTATAATTAATTTAGATTAGCCACAACATCCTTAAATTAATTGAGATTATTTAAAGTTTTGAGATAACATAAATTATTAGACATAAAATTGTGATTAATTATACGTGGTGTAATGAATTTTATCCTACAAGAATTTTTATTATATTTGTATGATTAATTAGGATAAAATGTCGAATTATTTTCATAACTTGCCCACAGGAATTATGAATTGGTACATAATTTGATAGTTTTATCATAAAGTATTAATTTTGGATAGAAAAACAAAATTATTTCATACACTTAAAATGTGAGGTTGTGTATGTAGTTTGAAAAATCTATCGCAAAATATTTTAAATCTTATTACATTAAAGTTTAGTCCACAGATAATTTTTATGTTGCAAGATTTGTTTTATGGTATGTTTATATTGATAATACATACAATTTGGATAATATTTATGCCTCAAATTTTGACATCAATTTTTTTTTTAGCTTCTCAAGTTGCTAATTCTTTTGATATCTGATGTGATATTCCCGAGCTCAGAGGAGATAACTATAAGGTGTGGAAGGAAAGAATTCTCCTCCATCTAGGATGGATGGACATAAATTATGCTATTAGGAAAGACGAACCACCTGCAATTACAGATGAAAGTACTCTAGCTGCAATCACACTATATGAGCGGTGGAAGAGATCCAATCGGCTCAGTGTGATGTTCATTAAGACTAAGGTCACAGGTGGAATACGTGGTTCTGTCGATCAGCATGAAAATGTCAGTGATTTGCTAAAAGTCATTGACGATCAGTTCGTCACTTCTGAAAAGGCTTTGGCAAGCACATTAATTATGAAATTTTCCTCCTACCGACTCACCAATGTGAAAGGTGTGTGTGAGCACATAATGAAAATGCGTGACATTTTAGCTCAACTTAAGAAACTTGAGGTTGATATGTCTGAGTCCTTCCTGGTGCACTATATTCTGAACTCTCTTTCGTCTGAGTATGGACCTTTCAAGATCTCCTACAATACACACAAGGATAAATTATTAATCAATGAATTAATGACCATGTGTGCTCAGGAAGAAGAAAGGCTTGTAATGGAACAGAGTGAAAGTGCATTATAGACAAGCACTCGCGGGAAGAACAAAGCTTTCAAAACGGACAAGTCTCAAGCCAATCAGAAGGGAAATTCAAAATACCACCGCAAGGTGATATCAAGAAAGAAGCAAAGTGTTACTTCTGTAAAAAGGGAGGACACATCACTATGCCAAAAAAGATTTTTAGCAGCGCTTTTTTTGGCCTTTAGCAGCGCTGCCTAAAGTGGCACTGCTAAAGGTAAAGGCAGCGCTTTTTTTATGGAAAAAGCGCTGTTATAGGCTCCCTTTACCAGCACATTTAGCAGCGCTTATTTACCCCTTTAGCAGCACTTTTAGAAGCGCTGCCTATTCCCCCCTCCCCTCCCCCCTTTAGCAGCGCTTTTAGAAAGCGCTTTCTTAGACCCCCTCCCCTTTAGCAGCGCTTTTTTAAAGCGCTTTCTTAGACCCCCCATTTTAGCAGCGCTTTTAGAAAGTGCTTTCTTAGAACCCCCCCCCCCCTTTCCCACCTATAACAACGCTTTTTTGAGCACTCTCTATGCCCCCTTTAGCAGCGCTTTTTTGTAAAAACGCTGTCTAATCTTCACGATTTAAATTTTTTTTTTAAATAATCACATTTTTTATATATTTTTCGATAAACCTGCTTATAACAATTACATTCCCTGCTTATAATTCAAGCCTTTATTTCAACACTTTGACCTTATATATACATTATAATTTAACACTTTGGCCTTATATATACATTATAATTTAACACTTTGGCCTTTAAGTATACATTGTAATTCATCACTTTGTCCATAATCATTTTAATACACATAAACCTGCTTAAATATATTACAACACAATCCGATCCTCAGAATTACAACATCACAAATACAGTCAATTTACATATAATTACAAATCCGTTAACTTTACAAATAGATACGACTTCCAGAAATATTATTATCCCGCATCAATATTGGATGACACATATACCTTATACAATTCTTAACTCAAGAATAAATTGACACCATTCCTCCTTTATTTCTTCCAATCCTGCTTTCGAGTAAGTACCGCACTTGAATTCATCAAAGTACTACATAATATAACAGAACATGCACGATTTAGTTTTAAAACTAATTACTCAGATGAAATATCGGTTAATTATCAAAATGAATCATATAATTTATGAATTGATCCATACCATGATTGGAATCTCTATTTGACTAGAATGAATAATTTCCTTCATAAAGCGTAATACAAAATATCTGCAGTCAATTCCATTGCGCTGACGAGGACACTGTAAATGGAAAAAACAAACGAACATTTATCAGGATATTAGTTTTATCAAGTAGGACCACTATAACAGTAAAAAATAGGAAAATATACCTGCACTCTGATCCAGCTAATGTTGTTAGCCTTGCTTTTTGGCACTGTTGCTTCTCTTTGTGCTCTGAATATTTGTATAGCTCTAACATAATATAAACGCATATTTAGAACAATGTCACATAATAAATAAAGATATATAATTATTCAGAACAATATATCTCATCACTTACGTATCAATCATATTCTTCATATCAGGATATTTTGTTTGATCGTCATCCAATGAATCCAGATAATACACTATTTCTTTCATCGATTAATCGCGACCAACAACCAGTGTCCACTATAAAATGAGACAACAGTTTAGGCGGAAATGTTATATAGAATGGCAAAAATTGAATAATTATAATAAATGAATTTAGAATGAAGTCTAACCCATGGCCAGTATTATATGGCAAGAAGAACAACTTCTCTATAGTCGCGACCATAAATCTTTGGACTATGTAATCTTTGACTACATCTGGTGTGTGATCTATTGCCCGTGAGTTGATACAGCTAGCAGATAAGAATGTGAATATTGAAGTCAAATCATGCGGAACCAACAACTTGGCATACAAGAGCCTAAAAGAAAAACATAATCAACATTAGAATATCCAGTTAAATGAGCAAAATTTTCAATTTTCAATTATTTAATTAAAATGGATCGGAGTACCTGATGTAGGAATGCATAACACCGATGCCCAATTCAGAATGTTAGAAAATCTGGTCCAAATCCTCCTTAGCAATTGTTTCGGTATATTCAAAATCGAAAAATACCTTCCTCCATAGGTATTTGACGGATGCCACCCTCAGCCACATCTGTTGTTCCTACATATGTATCAAGGCACAACCTAAATCGAGGAACATATGCTTTTTTTGGCTCGACATTTTTTTTGTTGGGCAACTTGGAAGATTCAGGCATCTTACCCTTACTGACTTGTTGCAACTGTTGATCATGAACCTAAAATTCATATAAGTTCAGTAATTAATGTATAATAAGATAATCATGTAACTGTAGTAGTACCTGTTTCTTTGATGCAGCTGAATCGGTTTCCCGCACAATAACTCTCTTATCTTTTGATTTGGATTTCGTATGAGTCTAAGATCATCATGTAAATAAGAAAATGTAAATGTAAGAATAACTTTCATGTATGGGTCATAAAAAATTTGAATATTACAAGGTTCATAATGGTGTTCAACCTACCTCATCATCTATGAAAATGAGATTTGTCGGCCATGCAATATACACTCTTATTGCGTCTCCCACCACTGTTGTGTCTGAAACATCATCTGGTATAGGCAACAACGCACCCCCCTCTAACGCAATATCAACCGATACTTTCAAAAATTCAGCAGGGAGTGGTTTATGGTGAAGTAAGACTCCTACAATGTTATGCACCTTTCCCTTGCCAACCATACGATAAGTCGGTGACGATAAATATAACCGACAAGGTGAAATGCCCTAAACAAGTAATGATGTCGATTAATGTGTCAATTAATAAAATTGTGCTAAATTAATTTCAATGTAATATATACAATTACCTCTGGAAGCTTCTGCGGACAATTAATATTATCTTTGTCACTAGTATCTTTACCCTCTGGACCGCGCCTTTCCGACATGTATCTTTCTTTGTCCTTCTGTAATTCACAAATCTGAGCTTTCAATTCCTCCAACGTATCCATCACTTCTTTATTGCTAGGATTTTTTTTCTTTGGCTGCTTATACAGTTTTGATGGAGTGACACTAAATCCCTTACCCCTCACACACCCAGAATACTCAGGGATATTTAACACCCGACTCAATAAGCTCCTGCAATCATCGTCCTCAGCTGGAGTTATACTCTGGGATAGAGTCTCCTGAAATATAGATAAAAGCATATATAAATATATTATACACTTTTGATCAGTTACTGACAAAACTAATATTGTACTTACACATTGTTCAAATACTTGTTGAACTTCTTCCTGAACGACTCCATCTCTTCCCACACGGGCAGCCTTCCACACAACATGGTCTAGAAGAGATGTCGCATCACTTTCTCCTCTTCTAACTACGCATTAAGACGGATAATAAAGCATTTATATCCTATTATATATACTTACTATTTTTGGTAACTATATCATATTAAAGCATTTATATATACTTACTATTTTTTGTTCTAAGCGTGCATATCCCAAACGCCCTTTTTTGTATGGATACGCGGGTTTTGATACTCGTTGCTGATTTACGCCACTCACAACCTGAAAAAATAAGTTTAAGTCATATCAGAACTCTTGCGGAAGAAGTATATATATACTATACATTGTTCATGATAAGTTGTACTTACTAAAAATTCTTTGGTTCTTCGCTTGGCAACAAATGTCTCCCATTCTTCATCTGAAATCAGATCAGCGTACTTCTTTGGACGCTCCGAGTCGACAAAGTTTCCATTAGAATCTTTAAGAAGCTTGTTCGTTAAAAACGCTCTAAATCCCCCTCAGTTGTTTTTCGGCCAATTGAAGACAATATTTTCTCCTGCAATCATCAATATTAAAAGATCTCTACAAACAAATACGCATACATATAACATGTTAGTATAATTAATTTAAAGATGTAACCGTCAACATAATTAAAAATAATCAAATATCATACCTGTATCTCGCTCCAAATTTTGTCTTTAGCCGGTTGTAACGAAGGAATTCTCCAATTATCGCAAGTAATCGTAATTTGCGAACGTACAAGTACTCCAATGTAACTTGTCAGCATCGCACCGTTAGGCTCAACTAATTGATCTCTTTCATTCCAATGCACATCATACTTTACACCCTTATCTCTTGCACATATGATTTTTTTCATAATCGTTATTCCTCTTTTGATATCGCCTTCCATGTCTTTTGTTGTTTCGTTTCCATCATGTGATGTTTCCTCATTGATGGCCATAATACCTATAATTCAGAAAAACCAAAGTATCAAATGAATGACATGCAAATATGTAAATAAGAAATATATACATAAGAAATGTATAAATAAGAAAAACATATACATAATTTTATTGAATGACATAATATGTAATTTTATTGCATGATATAAATATGTAATTTTATTGAATGAGACAATATGTAATTTTACAAGTATCTTTATCACTAATATCTCTTTCTTTTCTTCGTTGGAACATGGTTTATTTGTCTCTTAACAACACGAACGGGTGGATTGATCCAAATTCCCTCGTTATGATCATTTCTAATATATGATTCGTCCGCTATAATATTCTCATTTGGATCATCTATAATATAAGATTCCTTCTCAACATCAACATTCCCCTTGTCTCCAATGTTATCATCGATTACTTTGTTAGAAAAAAGAACTATAGACCATTTTGTACTTGTCGGATCAGTGACATAAAACACTTGTTTAGCTTGTGTGGCTAAAATAAAAGGCTCATCTTTGTACCCCACCTTATTAAGATCCACTTGCAAAAATCCTGACTTATCCATTCGTATGCCACTAGTATTTTTAACCCACTTGCATCCAAAGATAGGAATCTGAAACTTTTCATAATCAAACACCCAAATGTGCTCGATAACCCCAAAATACGACAGATTCGCATATTTGGGGTTTAAGTCCTTCACATTTGAAATGTGCATTGCTTCGGCAAGCACAATGACACCACTATTTTGCATTGTACTCTTATCATCTTGTTCTTTGGTATAAAATGTGTATCCATTAATTGCGTATACGCTATAAGAAAACACATGCAAAATTGGACCATATGTTAAACATCTCAACCTTTCTGTTATTGAAGCGGGATCAGAATAAAACTTTGAAAAAATATGATCCTTGAACCATGTTATAAAACTTCGATTGTGCTCACGTACTATCCAATTTTCATTTCGATTCAGATTTAAACCTTGGAGAACGTCCTTGTGCATTTCAACATATGGCTCAACATCAATGTCATTGTGCAGAACATACAAATGCACTTGTTCCCGTTCATCCCTTGAAACTGTCACAACTTTATTTCCAATTAACTATTTACCTACTCTTTTTTCAACAACATTAGATTTTGGGAGGCCAATGGATTGAACGTTGGACAAATATTCAGTACAAAACTCAATAGCTTCTTCAACAATGTATCATTCAACAATACATCCCTCTGGTCGACTTTAGTTTTTCACATACCCTTTCAATATTTTCATATAACGTTCAACAGGGTACATCCATCTCATATAAGCTGGTCCACAAAATTGTGTCACTTTTATAAGATGAACAACTAGATATACCATTATGTCAAAAAATGATGGAGGAAAATACATTTCAAGCTCACACAAAGTAATAACTATTTCTTTTTGCAATATTGGTAAGATCACAGGATCAATCACCTTACTACAAATTGACCTGAAGAAAAAACACAATTTAGTTATTGCGCCTCTCACTTTTTCTGGCAAAATAGAACGTATACCTATTGGTAGAAAGTGTTTCATTATAACATGGCAATCATGTGTCTTTAAACTCTTTAACTTGAGGTCTTTCATAGAAACAAGTCTTCTAATATCTGAAGAGTATCCTTCTGGAACTTTAACTTCACTCAGAAACTTACACAATATCTTTTTCTCCTTTCTAGATAAAGTATAAGCAGCAGGTGGTAGATATATGCGATTTCCTTTCTTCAAGGATCCTAATTCATTTCTTATTCCCATTGCTACCAAGTCCTTTCTTGCTTTAAGGTCATCCTTAGACTTTCCTTGTATATTGAGTAACGTATCAATAACACTTTCAAATACATTTTTTTCAATATGCATAACATCAAGAAAATGTCTTACATACAACGACTTCCAATACGGCAACTCAAACAAAATTGACCTCTTCTTCCACCCACGCGTGACAAGCGTATGAGCAAAAGGCTTGCCAAACTGAGTACTCACATCTTTCACCTTTTCAAAAATTTGTTCCCCGGTCAATGTAGGTGGAACTCTACGTTGTTCTGAATTTCCATTGAATGCTTTTCTCCACTCACGGTAGTGATGATTAGAATTTAAGAATCTACGATAACCAAGAAATACATTCTTCTGACCAAATTCCAACTGCGTCCAATCTGTGTTTTCTTCACAGATAGGACACGCACATTGACCTTTAATGCTATACCCCGATAGATTTCCGTATGTTGGAAAATCATTAATTGTGCCAAACAACATCGCCCTCAAATTGAAACTTTCTTTCCTATATCCATCATAAACCTCAACACCGTTCCCCCACAAACTCTTTAAGTCTTCGATTAAAGGTGTTAGATATATGTCTATATCATTCCCTGGTTGTTTAGGGCCAGAAATTAACATAGATAACATCATATACTTACGCTTCATACATAGCCATGGAGGTAGGTTATAAATCATAATAATTACAGGACAGGTGGAATGTGAGATACTTTGCAGACCATGCGGGTCCATCAGTCGATAATGCCAAGCGAAGGTTTCTAGCTTCTTCTCCAAAATCAGGATACTCATTATCAGTTTTCATCCACTGTGGTGAATCTTCCGGATGTCGATACTTCCCATCTATAATTCTATCATCTGCATGCCAATTCAGGTGTTTTGCATTTGTTTCACTATGAAACATCCGTCTAAATCTCGAAATTATAGGAAAATACCATAAGACTTTTGCTGGTGACAACTTTTTCTTATACCGAGATACACCGCATTTAGGACACTTGTTTAATGATGCATATTCATTTCGAAACAAAATGCAATCATTTGGACAAGCATGTATCTTATCATAGCTCATGCCAATAGAGCATAACATTTTCTTAGCTTCATAGGTTCGATTAGGAAGAACATTATCCTCTGGAAGCATCTCTTGAAGTAGGGCTAACAACTCTGTGAAACTTTTATCCAACCATCCATTACCCGCCTTTAAGTTGTACAACTTTAATACCGCAAACAATCTTGTGAAAGTAGTGCAACCTTTATACAACGGTTTCTCTGCATCGCTTACCAACCTCTCAAACATCTTGGGACAATCTTGAAGATCTTCTTCAAGTGCTTCTGCAATCTCTTCAACTCGATCACAATCATATGTATCTCTGCCATTGTTCTTTGAAGCATAGGTCATATCATCCCTGGGTTCGACATTCTCGTTACTTATCTCACCATGTAATGTCCAACATGTATAACTTTGATCAATTCCATGTCTCATTAAATGAGATTCCAACTGAACGACGTCAATTCGACGCTCATAACAGCGACCTAAGCAAGGACATGTGATCCTACTGGGGTCTTTGGCGTGTTCAACAGCAAACTTAACGAATTTCGATACCCCACTCTCGTACACTTTAGACAATCTATTTGAAGACATCCATTTTTTATCCATACTAATTGAGTAGTCTAAACTAAATTAAGAAAGTTAAACAAAAACTGAGAATACTTGTAAGGAAATCACTAACTTCTAAGAAAGCTACACAGTAGGATGCTTGAAAACGATCACAACCTTGCTCTTCACAGGTAACCCCTATAACAGACAAAATTAATAACATCATCAACATTAAATAATTCTTGGAACATCAATTGTTGATAAAACTTGCAATAATGTAACAACTTCTTATATAGTTGATAATTTCTTTTAATAAAGCCTTATAATATTAAAAGAAAAAGGTGGAACAACTAAGAAACTATAAAATGAGGAACAAAATAAAATACCATAAAACGGACTACTCATATTTCATACGAACTACTTGATATAAATATTAGTACAATTTAAGAATTTTTAATTATATGGGTCAAACAGACTACTCATATTTCATACGAACTAACTCTAATAGATAGCTGATATTTTAAAGTTAGACTAAAACTCTTATAAATTCGAACTCTAATTATATTTAGATTCATGTTGGCCAACTCATATGATCTAATCATTTTGATAGGTATATAGTTTACTTATATTTATATTCATGTTGGCTACTCTCTTAAAAAATAGGAATTTCCAAACTATGAAAAAATATATGCTCTATCAAGTTACATTAATATTTTTTAATTAATTATATGACGTGGGTGGATGATGAATTTTATTAAATGATAATGTAAACCTATTTTTCACATGTAAATTTACTACCTTTAATCTCCCAAACTATTTTTATTTAAATTCCAAACTAAAAATTATATTGAATGTGTTATATAGATAAGTTAAAAACAAACCTAACTATTCCATTTCTCTCACTTTTTCCTTCCTTTTTTGATTCTATTCATTCTCCATTTGTACAACTTTTACACACTAACTTCACTTTCCTCGCAGCATTCGTGTAATTGCTGCAATCTCTCACTATCGACTAAATAAGAAATCTCTCACTATTGTAATTCCATCTAATTGCAAAAACTAACTGCAATATTTCTAACAGTGTCATAATTCAAAAACTAACTTCTTCATGAAATCCTTAACACTAACTTTACAACCAAACAATTAGTTTCAATCCAAAGTTCAAATATACCACCACATTCACTAACTTTACAACCAATAAACTAACAATCAGTTTCAATCCAAAGTTTAAATCTATTAGTTCAGAAAAATGAAAAACTAAGACAATAATCCAGAAAAATGAAAAATGAAAAACTTCAAATACCTTAACAATAGTGGAAATGCACGGCAGAATGAACGAACGGAGGCTGTCGAAAATGGACGGATAAACGGCGGCGAAATGCAATGCAGACAGAATAAATGGAGGAGGGCGACGGTCGGCGGCTGTCGGACGAAGGGAATCGACGGAATCAGTCGTGGTGAATAGGGCAACGTTCGCCAGAGGAGAAAGAAGGAAAGAAGGATACACGTACGACTGTTCTGTTTCTTTTAAAAATTCTGGTGGGTATTTTAAATTTATTCTAATTATACCTATATCAGCGCTTTTAAAAAGCGCTCTCTAAGGTGTGCCTTAGGCATGACATATAGCAGCGCTTTTTAAAAGCGCTTTCTTTCATACACCATATAGCAGCGATTATATAGAAAGCGCTCTCGTAGATTACACCTACAACAGCGCTTTACAAAAGCGCTTTCTTAGGACCCCCCTTTAGCAGCGCTTTACAAAAGCGCTTTCTTAGGGCATACATTTAGCAGCGCTTTTAATAAAGCATTGTCTTAGGGGCCCCCTTTAGCAGCGCTTTTCAGAAAGCCCTGTCTAAGGTATGCTATTTTTTTTCATTTTTTTTTCATGACTATTTAGCAGCACTTTTTTATAAAGTGTTGTCTGTTTATGCGCTGCCAAATGTCTTTTTTGGCGTAGTGCATGAAGAAGGAATGCCCTGGATTCAAAGAATGGCTTGAGAAGAAAGGTAATTTATTCTCATTTGTTTGTTATGAATCTAATATGATCAATGTTAATATTAACACTTGGTGGATTAATTCTGGATCAACAATCCATATAAAAAATTCCTTACAGGGTATGCAAAAGCCAGTGGGAGGTGAGCGGGCTGTCCTATCAGGAAGCAGGATGGGCTCACATGTGGAAGCTATTGGAACTTGCAATTTAATTTTGAATAATGGTTTTGTTTTGAAATTAGAAAGGACCTTTTATGTACCAAGTTTCTCACAAAACTTAATTTCAGTTTCTAGACTTGTACCTTTTGGATATTCCTTTAATTTTAAAGACACCTTGTTTGAATTATTTTATAATTCGGAATATGTTGGGAATGGTATATTGTCTGATGGTCTTTATTGTATTAATTTACAAATCGAATCCATTTATAGTTCAATGCATGTTCGAACTGACACTAAGCGGTGTAATATTAATGAGAATTCTTTTATGTTATGGCATCGGAGATTAGGACATATCTCCATAGAGAGAATTAAGAGGTTAGTAAAAGATGGGGTACTTAATACTCTAGATTTTGCTGACTTTGAAACTTGTGTTGACTGCATTAAAGGAAAGCAGACCAACATGTCTAAGAAAGGTGCCAATAGGAGTTCAAGTTGTCCTGATATGGATGCACATGGTCAAAATTATTTCATCACTTTCATAGATGATTACTCACGATATATGAATATTTATTTGCTTAATAATAAATATGAAGCATTGGATGCCTTCAAAGTATTTAAGGCTGAGGTTGAGAACCAATGTGGAAAGCAAATAAACATAGTGAGATCAGATTGGGGTGGTGAATATTATGGTAGATACACTGAGAGTGGACAGGCACCTGGCCCATTTGCTAAGTTTCTTCAAGAACATGGGATTTTTTCCCAATACACTATGCCCGGTTCTCCGAACCAAAATGGTGTTGCAGAAAGAAGAAACTGAACATTATTGAACATGGTGCGGAGTATGCTTAGCAACTCTAATATTCCTAAATCACTATGGAATGAAGCACTAAAGACGGTTGTGTATATTCTAAATCGGGTTCCATCCAAGGTTGTCCCAAAGACACCATTTGAGTTATTTAAAGGATGGAAACCGAGTTTACGACATATGCACGTTTGGGGATGTCCGTCTGAGGTGAGGATTTATAACCATAAGAAAAGAAACTAGATCCGAGGACCATTAATGGGTATTTCATTGGATATGCCGAAAGGTCTAAAGGATATATATTTTACCATCCATCTCACACAACTAGGATTGTGGAGTCAAGAAATGCAAAGTTTCTTGAAAATCATTTGACTAGTGGGAGCGATCAAATAAAAAAATTAATTTCTGTTCATGATCACATAGAGTATGAACTTTCCACATCAAGTGATAGACTAATTACTATTCATAACATCCCTCAAGTTCAAATGGATGTTGATCAACCAATCATCGAGACTCTGTTGCACCCCAAATTTTGACCCCTTAGATCCTCATCATCATTGTAGGATCATATTTGCTTGATTAACTAACATTAACCCATTTTCAGTTTATCTTTGTTAAGATGCAGATGAATCAGGATGCCATACTGTCAGAATCAAGGCTTCGATGGTTCGATCAATCAATGTTTTGGATTGATCCAACTTAAAACAAAATCAAGGATGATACATTGGATTAAGAATGAATTCAATTTGAGGTGGTCACCCGAAGATTGAGAACAGTGCAATTTGAGATACCCGATTAGGGTTTTCGATCAGAAAAAAGTCAACTGTAGTTTGAATTTTGATTCAAAGAGTATTTCAATGGTGGGATCAAGGTCCATTAAGCTCCTATGGCTTAGTAAAGTCCATCCAAAGGGTTTCAAGTCCTCAGGATGTCCAGATCACCAACGGACGACTCGGTAGACACCGATCGATCGAACGGTTGACCGAAAAGTCAACTCTCCAACAATAAGGAATTTGACTTCAAGGTGTGAATGAAAAATGCTCCTTATATCATATTACACCTCCCCATAGAATTTCATGACCAGTGGATCAAGGGTTGAGAAGTAATTGCAAAAATCGAGAATTAGGGTTTCAAAAGGGGCAAGACCATAACTCCTCAACCACACATCCAATTGGAGTGGTTCTAAGCTTGTTTGAAAGGTCTTAACAAATCCTACAAAAGTCCCACAGTGGTCCATATTCAAAAAATGCATGGAATTGGAGTTATAGCAAAAATCATTTTTCAAGAGTAAAGGACTTAGTGAAATTTCACAAATTCTGGCCATACAAACCATTTTTTCAGTCAACTTCAAGGGGTTTTTCAACCAAGATGCACATAGAATTGGAGGTTTTTATAAACATGAAAGTTGTAGAGCTACATGAGGGATTTCTAAAAAGTACAATAACTCCTCAAGAGGATTTGTGAGCTAAGAGTTATGTGTCATGAAAGTTGGGCCTGTCACACTTGAAACCACTTTGGTAAAACTTCTCAAAATCAGATTTTCACCACATTAGCCATTCTCCACCCTTGGATTCTAATTCAAACTGATAATGAGAGGTTTGGATGAGGAAAAAACAAGAAGATAGGATGGTTTGAAGGACATTGCAAGATTGAAGCAACTTGACATTATTTTATTCAAATAAAAGAGAGGAAAGAGAAACTTTATGCAATGATGTAGCAGCTGCCATCTCTACACTCTAGCCTCATTTCAATCACCTCACACATATCATCCCACTTGAGTTCTTGCTTGCATTGAGCCAAGAGCATGATGGATGAAGATGTGCCAAGATCTTGTGGAAGATTTTCTCCAATTTTCCCTCCAAAGAGCCAATATATCAAATCTGTCCCAAGCTCCTCATGGCCTATAAATAGAGGTTTCTCCATACTCTATACCTCAAACCAGAACTATCCAAAGCATCATAAACATATAGTTCTCCTTCTTTCCCTCCTTGCTTGTAAGTGAAAGAAAATCACAAAAACACTAAATTGGCCACTTTCTATTTTTCACACCAATCCTTTGTCTAAACCCAAAAACACTTCAAAGACCATTCATACAAATTTAAAATGGCCATTTGAAGCTGTTCCCATTGTTACATTTCTCAGAAAATCCACCAATTTAAAAGTCAACCCTCACACCCCATATTTTGACTTTTATGCATTTTAAGAGCCAAATCACTACATAGGTCTTTTCCATCTGGTTAAACCATTCAAACACCTCACATATTTCATAATACAACTGTCCAAAGCATTGAAAACTAATTTTGAAGTACATTTCCTCAACTGGCTACAAGATTGCATATTGCTTCAAAGAGAGGAAAATCTCAAAACTAGGAGGTGCTTGGAATTTTCTCTGGTTTTTCTTGGTTCTATTGCTGGTTCAAGAGTGTCTACAAGAGGTTAGTGGCCATTATCCTTTTTATTTTTGGCATGTTTGGTGTTTAAGTGCAAAGTTTTGTTCATAAGCAAGACCTTTTCTTTGTGATCAAATGTTGTGTATGCATACTGTTAATGACCTAGCTCTCTTGAGAAAGTGTGCTTTGAATTTGATATTGGATTTATGCCAAGTTTACCTTTAATGTTGTGGACTGCTGTCTTTGTGATCAGTGCACATTTACTGTCAATCCTGTGGTGAGCTTACAAGATTTGGAGTTTGTAGCCTAGTTTGATATGCATATAAGCAATGTTCTAGAACCCTTAATGTAGGCTGTCAGAACATAGTCATGAGCTTGTTTAGTCATGTGAGACCTATAATGTTTTTATGTTTAACAATGTCATGTTAAGATGTCAGTGCCAATCTTATGTTAAAAACTGATTTGTGTTGCTCACACTGGTATGAGCAACTGTCATTTGGAGGTATTGCAGTGAACTGGTTTTCTGAGGTCTTTGACAAAACTTGCTACTGCTTCTGTTTAGGCTTATTTTGTTTGTTGCAGGGCCATTTTAGCAGTATAAGTTTCTCAATCTGTTTTTAAAACTTGATTTTAAGTCTTGTTTTGTTTCTGTCAAGCAATTTTTGCACTTAATTTTTTCAATCCCTTTGAGGCTGTAAACATTGTTGTTGGGCTGCTCAGTCATGATGTAATGTTGTCTTCTGGTGATTTATAGTGAAATGATTCACTGGCTGTGTGTTTCAGCAGTTGATGATCAATTTTTTTGTCTTGTATATGTGGCTGTCAAGTTTGTTATTATTGCTTTTATTTGTGTAACCTAAAAAATATCATTGAAGTAAGTAGAATTAGTTGAGTATTATCTTGGTTCTTGGATCCACAGCTGTGTTAGGATGACTACTCTGATGAGAGTTTGATCAATCTATATCACTCATACCACTAGGATTTAATCTCACTTTTTTGCTAAATTTTGTGAAACATGATCTGCTGCCCACTGCCTATTTTGAAATGAGTTAAACTCTGATGCCTTTGAATTTTAAACATTGCAGTATTATGTATGATAAGGTTCATGACCTGCTGTATAAAAATGTGTACATTGTGATACCATTCCTGTTCTGTTCCAAACTGTCTTGGATTTTGATTTAATCATCTTTATGTCCAACTTATGTTGACTTACCACATGTTGCTTGCATTACAACTGCTGGCCTTAGTTCTGCATTGCACTTAAAAAGAACAAACTGTTGATGAACATTTTATTGGATCTACTGTCAATTGGTGCTTTAAGGATTGTTAACCTTGTTACCTTCAAAATTTATGTTTTGTAAAGTTGCTAAATTGCATTTGAAAATGACTCATGTGGCTGTTGCCACAGACCTTGATAAACAAACCTGTTTCTGCACATTATAAGGGTATATTAGTCCTGTTTGTTAACTGACCTGAAGGCTCATGCATAAGGATTTTTATCCTAAGATTGTAAGTTTGCATTTGTGAACAGGTTGGGCTATTGGTTGTCAGTGGTAGGCATTGTTATGTTAGGGACTACTTATGTTGTCAAATGACTGTTTTTTGAGGCCTGAATTTGTTAGCATAACATACTTGATTGTTGACAAATTTGATGATTGAATCTTGATCATGTTGTGTTTTAGTTTGGCTGGGATTTATTGTGAACAGGTTTGGTCTCTTGTGATTAACTAATGTTTAGTGTGGCTACTAATTTATCTTCATGACAGTGGTTTTGAGTTGTTCATTATGTACTACTAGGCTTTGGCAAGATTGACATGATTAGAATTGTCATAAGCATGTTTTGGAACTCATGATTGGATCAGTTTCAGTCATCACTTTTAATTATGAACATATGTGCTAGCTGTTGGGGAATAAAGGGGCTGACCTGGGTTTGTTTTTTGGTTTGCTTTGATTGCTTCAACTGTTGTTCAACATGTTTGCATATTATTGTTAATGATTGATGTTGGGAGGGGCTGGTTTGAATTTGAAGGTTGTATTTGGTTGTGGCAGTTGGTTTGTGTTTGCTCATATTTGTTTCAAATCATTTTCATCAGTTTGCTATTATTGATGTTGTTCATGTTTGGGGCCAGGGGGTGCTTTGGTTTATTAATTCTTGATTGTGTCTATTTTGCCAAAACATGAAATTGATCAATTTCTGTCAAAGACATTTTGCTAGCAGCCTAGGTATCATTTGCTCATGTTGTGTTTTTTTAATCATTTGAAATGTTAGCATCATAATATTGTGAACATAAGAAAACCATTCCAAATTATATGTTGTTTTCTCATTGTAACTTTGTTGTCAAGAAAAATCCAAAACAGTTTGAAAATCACTTTTAGCATAAGCTATGGAAAGTCAGTTTTTACCCCTTGGACATGTTTGATTTCACAGTTGAAAATTGTATGAATGCTTGCTTTGGTTTGTTTGTACATAAAGAATGATTCACATACTTGTCATAACCATATCAAAATTCACCAAGCCACTCATATGCTATTTTTTACATGACCTTGTTTCACATCAAAACCACTTTTATAACACTTCACATTGATCATTTGGAAGGTGTTTACATGATTTTCTTGAATCAAAACCAACTGTCATGAACTACTCACTTTAAAATGCACTTTTTCCAAAAAAACATTGCATTTACCATGACACTTTTGTAATCTGTTAACATTGAGCACAATTGAAATGTTAGAATCATTCTACATCATTTATATGATCTCTGTGCACATTTGGTTTGGTTTGAAAGCGGTTGGATTGAGTGCTTCATGTCAAAATGCACCACATAACATCAACATGCAGCTGTCATTGAATTTTTCAAAGGAATGAGAATTTTGAAAATCCAATGATGCCATCATGCTCCTCATAATTTTCTGGTCAGAATACATATAAAGTTTGTCTCATTTGGATAAGAAACGAGAGAGTTACGACGCAAAACGTAAAATCATTGTTTGTGCCTTTGTTTTGCCCAGCCCAGGTTTTAAACATCCCTTATATATTTATGGGGTGGCTTTCATCAACGGATGTACAGCCACCCCAGTGGTAAGACCATATGCCTAAAACACGCCTTGTACCTACATGACCTGTGTTCGACCCTTGAGGAGGGCAACCTTTTTATTTATTTTTGCAATTTTTCATCCAATCTTTGAAAATCCATAACTCACTCATTTTTAATCATTTTGAATCCATTCTTTTTGCATTGTGTTTGTCTTGATGTCTACTTTCATGTGATATTTTTTAATTCCATGTTTGTTCAAATTTTCATGCCTTTTGGTTACTTACAAGTTGCCTTTGTATCGAGATCGTTATCTCTCGTATGCAGATGAATTTCTTTTTCACCATGATCATTTATGTTAAGATATTTATTCATTCTCACTCCTTTTATGTTAGTAAACATTTTAGGTCTTTCTTATTTGGTTGTTACCATAAAATATCCCTTTTATCTGTGTTTACTTTAAGGCGCGATCCGTCGATGCGTTCCTTACTTGACTACTTGTCTTGATTGTCATCCATACATTTTCACTTATGACATATTCTTTTGTTGGTTGTTACCTTTCTACTTTCATCATCTTTACTTGGTTAAGTGATTTCATTTCCATGTCCCCTCTTAAATTATGAGGTTTAAGCTGATTTAGCGGTGTTTGATTATCGTCTATGCATTGTTGTTATACTTGCTATGTTTTGAATTTATGACTTGCCCATCTTCAATTTGTGATTTGTTTATGTAGTAATAACCTTCATCATGTTACAAACTTTGTCAAGATGAGCCCTCAATATTTGTTAAAATGATTTATTGGTTGTAACCCTTGGTATCATTTAAAGTATCTGCTTATTGTAATATGCATGCTTGCTTGTCTTAAATCTTATTTCATCTTGCTTTATTAAGTACTTCTCCCCCCAAGTGATGGAACTTTCTAGTTCTCATCCAAGTTACCTCTCTCTCTCGCCTTCCAAAGGAAAAGTTTCTCCCTTGACCCTTGTGTCATTGGATAACTCATTTATCCCTCTTGACTTTGTGAAGTCATCCTAACCCTAGCTTAGTTAAGTTAGAACATTTTAAACCATTGGACTTTGCTTTAAGTCTAAAAGACCCACCTTCACTAGGAGTGTTCTTCAACTAGAACTTTAGGATAGAGTTTGGTTAACTCTATGTAAGAATCATAGTAATGATTATTTACTCCCCTCTTGAGTGTTATAACATAGATCTAGAGAGTTTTGTTAAAATCTATACAGGCATTGTTATGTTTGCTTTCCCCTTTGAACCTTGATCATAATCAAGTGTTCTTCAACCCTAGTGAGGTGAACTACGATTGCTCTGATTCTATCCTAGTTAAGATACGTAGGCAGATGACGCGATGTCTTTGCGAGCAAACTTAGAAACTATCCTTAGGTCTTAACCTTTTGCCTAATCCCAATCTTTAGCAAACATTTACCAAACTTAGCAGGCAAATAAACAAAAGGTTCTTGTAGAGTACTACAGATGTTTAGGATGTGAAATACCTACCCTATGCATAACCAACCCCCGATCCCCGAATCTCTTAGCGTTGTTGTAACATCGCGCAAAAGGTTCTTTCTTTCTTTAGACCTTTCCTTTGGATAAATTAAAGTCCAGTTGTGAATTTAAGAATTTAGATTTAAGTTAATCAATAGCTTGGTATCACGATTCTCATCGCAACAGACTCCACAAGCTGTTGATGATCCAATAGATCAAGTTGGTCATCAAGATGATGAACAATTAGTTGAACAACAAGATCCACAAGAAAATGTTGATCAAACCTTAAGAAGATCTACTAGGACAAGAAAATCAGCTATTCCTAATGATTACATTGTGTATCTACAAGAACCGGACTATAATTTTGGAGCTGAGAATGATCCTGAGAGCTTTAGACAAGCCATGAGTTGCAAAGAATCAAATTTGTAGTATGATGCCATGAATGATGAAATTAATTCCATGAAAAACAACGACGTATGGGATCTTGTAGAGTTACCTAACGAGGAAAAGGCCATTGGTTGTAAATGGGTCTTTAAAACCAAGAAAGATTCATTAGGTAACATTGAGAGATACAGGACCAGACTCGTTGCTAAGGGATTTACTCAAAAGGAAGGAATCGATTACACTGATACTTTTTCTTCTGTATCTTAGAAAGATTCTCTTCGTGTCATCTTGGCATTAGTTTCACATTTTGACCTTGAGTTGCATCAAATGGATGTGCAAACATCCTTTCTTAATGGTGATTTAGAGGAGGAAGTTTATATGAAACAACTTGAAGGTTTCTCCTCTAATAATGGTGAGCATTTGGTTTGCAAGCTTAAGAAATCCATATATGGTTTAAAACAAGCCTCTCGTCAATGGTATCTTAAATTCCATGGAACAATATCTTCATTTGGGTTTATTGAAAATCCCATGGATCAACGTATACACCAGAAGGTCAGTGGGAGTAAAATTTGTTTTCTCATTTTGTATGTGGATGACATACTACTTGCAACCAATGATAAAGATTTTCTACATGAGGTGAAACAATTCCTCTCTAAAAACTTTGATATGAAGGATATGGGTGAGGCATCTTATGTCATTGGCATTAAGATCCATAGAGATAGACTTCGAGGAATTTTAGGTCTATCACAAGAAACCTACATCAATAAAGTTTTAGAGGGATTTAGAATGAAAGATTGTTCACCAAGTGTTGCACCCATTTTCAAGGGCGATAGATTTAATTTGAATCAATGCCCTAAGAATAATTTTGAGAGGGAACAAATGAAGAACATTCCATATGCTTCTGTTATTGGAAGTCTTATGTATGCTCAAGTATGCACAAGGCCCGACATTGCATTTGCTGTTGGAATCTTAGGGAGATATCAGAGTAATCCAGGTATGGATCAATGGGAAACTGCAAAGAAAGTGTTGAGATATCTTAAAGGAACAAAAGATTACATGCTAATGTATAGAAAAACGGACAATCTAGATGTGATCGGCTATTCAGACTCCGACTTTGCTGGTTGTGTTGATTATCGAAAATCAACATCATGATATATTTTTATGATGACTGATGAAGATATTTCATGGAGAAGTAATAAGAAAACCTTGGTTGCTACTTCTACTATGGAAGCTGAGTTTGTCTCCTGTTTTGAGGCTACTTCTCATGGTGTATGGCTTAAGAGTTTTATTTTTGGGCTTAGAATCATAGTTTCTATTTCTAGACCTATGAATATTTTTTGCGATAACTCAGCTGCTGTCTTTATGGCTAAGAACAATAAAAGTGGAAGTTGGAGCAAACACATCGACATAAAGTATTTAGCCACTAGAGAAAGAGTTAAAGATAAAATAGTAGCTATTAATCACATTAGTACTGATTTAATGATCACTGATCCTTTGACTAAGGGCATGTCACCAATAAAATTTAAGGATCATGTAGTGAACATGGAACTTGGGTCCTCCTTATGATTGTATACATACAGTTTATCAATAAAACTCTTATATTGTGATGTTTTCTCATTTTCATGCATACATCAGTTTGAGAAAATATGTTACATCTAGACCACAAGTAAACAATGGTTTATTCATCAAGTTAGTTACCACATTATAGGTATATACTTGAAAATAAACATGTTGTAATACATAGATGATACTACTCGCTTTAAGAGGAACTATCTCGATGATTCACATATTTATTTCTTGAGTAAGTTTTCCATGACTCATTTATGCCAATAATCAGTTCTATGGACCAAGTGGGAGAATGTAACGGTTTTTTGTTTTTTGTTTTATAATAATTATTAATAATAAACAAAACCAACTTTAACGTGGTCCATAGTTTTGGGATTTTGGTTCTGAAAAGGGTATGATTTATTTTGGTTTTAATAAAAATTGATATGACCATTAATTGGGTGGTAATGAGTTTTAATGGCTTTGAATTCTTGATGGTAGAATCAAGCCTATAAATAGTCTTTAGTCCCCAAATCTTTCTCTCATCACAATAATAAATACACCATCTATATCGAGAGAGCAAGAGCTTGGAAGAATCAAAGGCAGTGCACTTACAACACTGCAAAAATGGCTAGAGGTAAAATCTTTAATTTTATTTCCACGTTTTATTTATGGATCTTGTTATTCTTTTGTTATCAGGAACATAGGATATATATATATATATATATATATATATATATATATATATATATATATATATATATATATATATATATATATATATATATATATATATATATATATATATATATATATATATATATATATATTGTTATCAGGAACATAAGATCAATATATATATTTTAGTATAACAACCAATGCCCAGTTCTAAGAATATATTTGAATGAGATTAATTATTATGTATCGATAGTGTAAAAAGTTTTATAGTGTTAGTTTATCACTATCATCCGTTTCTATTATTTTATAAATTATTAAAATAAAAGTCAATTTTTTTTACATCTAATGTCTATAATAATCTAATAGTGTAAAATCTTTTTACAGTGAGTGTATTTTTATTAAATCCTATTTAAATTTTTTTATTAGATATGCAATATATTTAGTTTATTTCTTGAATTAAATAATTAAATTTTAATTAAATAAACTGTGTTGTTAATTAAATGAATTGAACTTTTTATTCTCTGCTTTGTGATTTTTGTTTGTCTCAAATATATACTTTTAAAAAATGTATGCAAATTTATTTTATTTATTATTAATTATTGAATTTTATTCAACTAATTGCTATAAATAAAAATATCTTAATAAGTAAAATTAATTTATCCATTTAGTTAATATAATTAATCATTAATATAGCAAGTATGCAAAACTAGAAATTAGACAAATAGAGTAAATTATACAGCATAGTTGGGCTTTATCATAAATTCACTTAATTATCAATTGTATGCATTGAGGAAGAACATTTTTTTTTAATTTTTATTATAAGAGGAAAAAACTCAATTTTAACTAATTTAAATTTGGTTGTTCTAGAAACACTCAAATATTTATTGAGTTATACTTATCAAAACTAAATACTCCATTACAATGAATAAATCCAAAGATTAAGCGATATTTTAGGAAATAATACTATTAAATAATTTTAAGTATGACTTTTTGTTTATAATTTGAAACTAGAATATTTTCTGAAGGGAAGAAGTGTTATACAATCTTTCTAAGTTGAATGTGATTTTTTTAATAGTATTTAAAGCATTTTTGAAATTGTTTTAGAGTCTATATGCAGAATTCCGTTTATTTTGAATTTGTATAAAATAGATGAAAACTCGAATGTATAAAAAAAATTAGAATTAAGTGATGAAGAATAGTATTTTTGTTATATTTTTTTAAATTTGAAATGATCAATTTATAAGTCGAGTAGTGTTGTTTCACAAGGTTGCGACCTTTAATAAAACACACTCTTTCAACAATACTTTTTACTAAGTGTTGTAATCTTTTACCTACGGTTAGGGCTGACAATGAACCGAACCAACTCGAAAATAATTTGGAATTCGATTCGACAATTAAACCGTTGAACTAGGTTCATGAACCAAATGAGTTGAGTATGAGCGAAAAATTAAGTTCGTTAACTAAATGAGCTGAACTTGAACTTTTACATAGTTCGACTCGTTAGGTTAATGAGTCAACTCGATTACATATGAGAAGAATTATACTGTCTTTAAAATTAGGTTTAAATATTTACTCCAAATCTTAAGACAAATTTAATCTTCAATTTAGTAGTTTTTGAATTAGACTCTTAAATGTATCTCTTGAAAGTTGCGTAGGTTTTGAATTAGAAGATTTTGAAGATAAAGTTAAATTTCAATATGATAACTTTTATTTTATTTTAATATTTTATTTTAAAAAATATATTTATTTAAAATGTCAAATATACTAAAATATATATATATATATATATATATATATATATATATATATATATATATATATATATATATATATATATATATATATATATATATATATATATATATATATATATATATATATATATATATATATATATATATATATATATATATATATATATATATATATATATATATATATATATATATATATATATATATATATTTAAAAAAATAATTTTTAAGTCCGTGAATCATGTGAGCTGAACCTAACGAGTTGAACGGAACTGTTCGCGAACTTATAACGAGTCGAGTTTAAGCTTAAAAAAAAGTTTGTGTCAAACTCGAACTCGAACCAATTCTTAACGAGTCGAGCCGAGCTGAGATGAATTCGACTCGACTCGACTCATTTCCAGCCCCACCTACGGTAACACTTCACGAAACATTGCCTATTTTTGACTGCTCACTGCAACACTTTACGAAGAGTTACATATTTCTAATTGCTTATTGCAACACTTCACGGAATATTGCCTATTTCTAAATTAAAAAACAACTCTATGTAAGGTGTCATGTTATTATTAGAACATAACGATTGTTATGTATTGAATTAATCTATTTATTAATTAATAATTGTAACAATCTCCCAAATATCTATACAATATATAAATGGAATACTTTATTTTGGTGTGTCCTATACAATATACAAAGAATGTTAATACAGTTAAGTGTCTTTCGATTCTTTGTAAAGACAACACAAAGTCTAATCAAAATTTTAGGTAGCAAAGCTTTGAACCGGTTATTCCTTGCGATTATTTGGCGGTACCTTATACACACTATTTAATAGTTTTTCACCTACATCTCTCGCCTATCACTATTTATGATCATGTGATTTTCCTGTTTTGTGAATTTATCGCAAGGGAAACTCTAATTATTACTTTGAGGCGACACCATCTCGAAATTCACATAGGTTAAGTTCATATTGTATCTACGTACATTTTATTTACATTGAACTTCATTAAGAGTTTGAAAAACTCAATCTTCCAAATGTAATAATCAACACTGTTACACAATGTTCCATAAACATTCAAATCAACAATTTGTTGTTACCCATGGAATATAAGGTTAATGTTTTCTTAACATTAAATTGAGTTGTTACCCTTGTTGGAACTCTGGCCAGTGATTTAGTAAATGGATCAACTAACTATAGCTTGAACGTATGCATGTGAGTTAAATTATTCTATTGTTAATCAATTTTTCTCACAAAGAAATGTCTAATACCTATGTGCCTAAGTTTTTCATTATACACTTCATTGTATGCTCTAACTAAAGTGACTTGACTATCGCTATGTATCAACACCTTTGAAACATTGCCTTTAGCCAATAGAACTTCCAACAAAAGGTCTCTCAACCACTCAACTTCTTCACTAGAGGAAGCAAGAGCCACAAACTCTGATTATATGGTTGAGAGAGTGATAAACATTTGTTTCTTGCTCTTTCACGAATTTTGAACCCCCGGTTAGTGTAAATATCCGCACAAATGTAGACTTATGATCTTCAACACTCGATATCAAACTTGCATTGATATATCCTTCTAATATGGCAAGAAACGTACCATAATAGATGCCAAGATTTTGTGTGATGACCTTCCAATATTCACCATTTAGATTCCTAGTAAATATACTCATTTTACTAACTGGAAATGATATGTCGGGTCTGGTGCATTACATCAAATACATTAGACAAACAATTTCACTTGCATATTTCAATTGAACCACAATTCTTCCATCATTCTTTTGAAGTTTGACACTAGGAGAAAATTGAGTGTATACCTCTTTAAAACGTAAGTGTTTGAATTTATCAAGAATTTTCTCAACCTAGTGTGTTTGACTAAGTTCATAAACCTCACTATTTTGCTTTACTTTGATCTCTAAAATAACGTCAACTAATCTAAAATCTTTCATCTTGAACGTCGAAGTTAAAAAATCTCTTTATTTCTATATTTCATTCATCTCGTTGCTAATGATCAGACTTTTTTTTTTTTTTACTTTTTTATTTGAACATCTCAAACTTTTTTATTTGAATTTTCTAAATTATTATATAAATAATAAATATAATATTAATATTTTTTTGTACTAATATATTTATTATTTTTTGTCTGTTTTTTTAGCTTTTGGTTTGTCAGTCAAAAAATATGATATTATTTTTTTTTTGTTGCCTATATATGTTTTCTTTTCTCGAGGAAAGCATGGCTTGTATTTTAGTCTAATTTATTTTACGACAATCAATGCTCAATTCTAAAAATATTTTTTTTTTTAATTTTGATTAGGTATGTAATATATTTAGGTTATTTCTTGGGTTAAATACTTAAGCTTTAATTAAATAAATTGAGTTGTTAATTAAATGAATTGAATCTCATTCAGTGTTTTGCTTTGTGATTTTTGTTTGTCTCAAATATTTACTTTTAAAAAATGTATGCAGATTTATTTTATTTATTATATTTATTGTTAAATATTGAATTTTATTCAACTAACTACTATAAATAAAAATATCTTAATAAATAAAATTAATTTATCCTTTTAGTCAATGTAATTAATCATTAATATGGTAAGTATGCAAAATTAGAAATGAGACAAATAGAGTAAATTATACAGCATAGCTGGCTTTATCATGAATTCATTCAATTACCAATAATGTGCATAAAAGAAAGAAAAAAATTATATTTTTTTAATTATTAGAGGAAAAAACTCAATTTTAACTAATTTAAATTTGGTTGTTCTAGAAACACTCAAATATTTATTGTGGTATGTTTATCAAAACTCTAAATACTCAATTACAATGACTAGATCCAAAGATTATGTAGTGAAAGGTGCAATATATTTCACAACGGTATTTTAGGAAACAATGCTATTTTATTTAGTGAGTATTAAAATATTAAATAATTTTAAGTACAACTTTTTGTTTATAATTGGGAAGAAGTGATATATAATGTTTCTAAGTGGAATGGATTAAGGTCGAAATCATAAATGTAATCACTTTTTAATAGTATTTTAAGTATTTTTCGAAATTATCATAGAGTTTACACGCAGGAATAATCAAAATGATTCAGCTTATTTTAAATTTGCACAAAACATATGAAAATTTGAATGTTGAAAAGAATGAAATTTGGAATTAAATAATGAAGACTAGAATTTTTGTTATATTTTTCTGAGTTTGGAATGATCAGTTTATAAGTCAAGTATTGTTGTTTCACAAGGTTGTGGCGATCCTTGATGAAACATACTCTTTTAGCAATATTTTTTACTCAAAAGTTAACAACCGAGTTTATCCCGATTTGAACTTAACCTTAATAAAGACAACACAAAGTCTAATCAGAATTTTGGGTAGCAAAGTTTTGAACCGGTTATTCCTTGCGATTAGATTGACGCTACCATACACGTATTATTAAATAGTTCTTCACCTACATCTCTCATCTATCACTATTTATGGCCATGTGCTTTTCCTGTTTTGTTTTGTAAATTTATCGTGAAGGAAACTCTAATTCTCATTTTGAGACGACACCATCTCGAAATTCACATAGGTTAAGTTCATATTGTATCTACTTTACTTGAGATACATTTTCTCAACATTGAACTTCATTAAGAGTTTGAAAAACTCAACCCTCTAAATGTAATAATCAACATTGTTACATAATGTTGCATAAACATCCAAATAAAAAATTCGTTGTTACCCATTGAACATAAGGTTAATGTTTTCTTAATGTTAGATTGGATTGCTACCGTTGTTGGAACTCTTATTCAAGGAGTTTCTAATCCCACACCTCTTGAGGTAGTTTTTACTAAATCTCTATCCAATGATTTAGTAAATGGATTAGCTAATTATAACTTGAACGTATATATGTGAGTGAAGTTATTACATCATTAATCAATTTTTCTCACAAAGAAATGTCTCAGACCTATGTTCCTAGACTTTTCATTATACAACTTGTTGTATGCTCTAGCTAAAGTGGCTTGACTAACGCAATATATAAACACCTTTGAAACATTATCTTCAACCAATGAAACTTCCAACATAAGGTCTTTCAACCATTCAACTCTTGACCAGAGGAAGAAAGAGCCACAAACTCTAATTTTATGGTTGAGCGAGTGATGTACATTTTTTTCTTGCTCTTCCATGAAATTTGCACCCCTAGTTAGTGTAAATATCTGTCGATATGTAGACTTATGATCTTCAACACTCGATAGCCAACTCGCATTGGTACATCCGTATAATATTGCAAGAAATCAACCATAATGGAGGCAAAGATTTTGGGTTTTCAAAAGATAACTGAAAATTTGTGTGATGGCCTTCCAATGTTCACCATTTAAATTTCTAGTAAATATACTCATTTTACTAACTGAAAACGACATGTCGGGTCTGGTGCATTGCATCAAATACCTTAGACAAAATTTCACTTGCATATTTCAATTGAGCTACAACTTTTTCATCATTACTTTTAAGTTTGACACTAGGACAAAATGGAGTGTTTACCTCCTTAAAATGTAGGTGTTTAAACTTATCAAGCATTTTCGCAACATAGTGGGTTTGACTAAGTTCATTACCCCCACTATTTTACTTTACTTTGATATTTAAAATAGTCTCAACTAGTCCAAAATCTTTCATCTTAAATGTGGAGTTAAAAACCTCTTTGTCTATAAATTCCATTCATCTTGTTGCTAATGATCAACATGCAATCAACATAGAGACAAAGAAATATTACAAAATTTGCATGCACCTTTGTGTACAAACACTTGTCACAAGAATTATGAACAAATACATTTTTGAAGTATGACATAAACAAACTTTTGATGTCATTGTTTTGGTGTTTGTTTTAATCCATACAAGGATTTGACACCGTTGTACACATTTTGTTTATTACCAGAAAACACATGACTTTATGGTTGTTCTATGTAAATCTCCTAATCAAGATCTCAGTTTAAGAATGTTGCATTGATATTCATTTGATAAACTATAAGATCGTACAAATAAGCTAATGCAAACAATGCTCTAATTATCATTGTCCTTTCTAGTTGCTACCGATCCATATGTGTCGAAATAATTAATAACTTTATTGACCTTGGATTTTCTACTTAGTTGGGAAAGTCAAGTCAATGTTGCATGTTGTGAAGAGCTAAGAGTTAACATTGATAGATAATAGTCGACATTGATGACATATCGACTAGAGCTTCTCGACTAACATCTTGAGACGTAGTTTGGAAGAATCTCGAGCATATCTTGAGAATTAGTTTGAAGGAATCTCAGGAAAAGACTTGAGAAACTACTCGACACCATGTCGAGGAAGGGCCTTTCGACAGGCTCTAACTACTTAGAATATTGAGGAAACTAGAGAAGGAAAAGACATGGTACTTTCTGTAACTACCTTCGACGGGCAAAAAATTACGAGTCTCTAAGTAGTTAGAGAACGTGGGATAATGGCTTCAGCAGTTCCAAGGCCTTGACGATGTGGCAAGATGTTAGAATAGGAGTTGCATGTATTCGAATAATGTGTTAATTTCTGTAGATGTAAACTATCAAAGGCAGTTATTCTTAGTTTAGTATATATAGCTGACTCGTGTATTATAATAATGGTTCACATACATTCTCATAGAGCGAAATAGTTTGTGAGCAATTATGTGAGTCTGCGTCCATCTTTTCTTTATGCTTTTTATGTTTCTTTAATTGAAACACCTTTTATTCTTGTCATTTACTGCATTTCATTTAATATTGTTTAATTAAAGTATACTTTCATATTGTCTGCAACCAGACATCTGTAGTTACATCTTACACTTACGTCATAGTAAACGTTTTTGCACAAAATTGATCCCGAGATTTTTAGAATTGATCTCATAGACTTTCAAACTTGTGATATTCCCCTAAAAACATCTGTGAACAAATTGGCACGCCAAGTGGAACATGCATTTTTGTGTGAAAAATCATTTATTTTCTTTTTTGAAGAAACTGTCGTAGTATTTACTCTGTTATCATTTCCAAAAGGATGCTTCAGACTCTAAATATGAGGTTGATAGATTGATGGAGTTACTTAGATTTTATTACAATTGTTAATATTTTAAGACTTAATAAACAACTTGGTTTCACTTTTAAGTTGAAAGATGAATATGAGGTTAATAGATTGATGAAGTTAGATACCTAAAGTTGAAGTCCATTAGGGTATCTAGGCGCCGTGTTCTATTTTAGCTATATCTTTTAATATTCGTGAGTTGGGTAGCCGGACAAAGAAGTCAAAGGTTAATGAGTTTATCTTTTCAAATTTATTGGATTTTGTGGCAATTTAAGAAACTAAGTTGACTTTTGTTTCTGAATTTTTGATGCAATACCCTTGGGGTAATGAATTTTGTGATTGGAGTTTTACCCATGTTGTTAGGAATAGTGTTCGAACTGCAGTAAAGCAGTAAGAAGCAAAAATTTAGTTTTGAAGGAATTCCCTCCAGGATTTATATCGTCTCCATAGGGATCAGTGCAATGAAAGAATGTCGTTCAATGGTCTCTACATTTCTAAGCTTGTTGTTCAAAAGTTTTGGTTTCAAAGGTTCAAGGAACCATGAATAAAAGGCAGAAAATATAAAGACAAAAAATATAAAGTAAAGACTGAAATATAAACGGAGCCTTGTTGGGATTGGATCTCATCAATTGATAACACATGCATTCTTCTGATCATGTTAAACACAACTCAATCATTCGTCTAATAACCTCACATATCACCCACGTAGAGGTAACCTCTAATGCAACGTCGAGAGAACAACCGTGTTGTCTCATTCGTGATGTCTCACGCAACAAAAATACAACATAGAGCATTAAGAACTGATACTCACATAAATCCTAAGCCTAAATCTATATCTAGAGTTTAGGACCTAACAGGTAATCATCCTAGATCCAGATCTGAAGAGTATATGTCTATAGCGGTTCAAATCAAAGATAAACAGGTAAACAAAGATGACACCCATATCGGATAAACGATTGTTTCATATAAAACACAATGATCAGAGTACGTACATACGCTTAACCCTTTTTACATGTATTCATCTAATCTACCAAATGTATGTGAACATCGTTCTTCATCACTATTATCACGCACCCACACAATATTGTATTGATCCTACTCATGTTACTTAATCAACACAATAAAATATAAGATACAATAAATATCAACTTACAAAACCATGTCAAAAGTTTGTTCATTGATAGATGAAAATCTTAGATCAAAGATGTGAAAAGGTTTTGTCAAGACCCACAAATAAGCAATCAAAGATAATCAATCAATAGAGAATGCAAATACATAAGGTATCAAAAGCTTACATCCAAACCCCAACAAGAGATCAAAGATCTTACCTCATCCCTCTTAGGGTTTTGTATTTCTCTCTCTAAAATAAACTTGAAATGAAGAGAGATAAGTTCTGATGTAAAAAATATTACATTCTTACCTAAAAAGAAAGAAAAGTACTTATATAATACATTCAGGATCTGTCTTGTTCGCACTGCAAATAGATCCTTCGCCTAGCGAACATCAAATTAGGCACCCGAGGTGCCTCTGAATAGTTAAACCGCCCCTGATATATTTCCAAATATTCGATGTGCGAGCAAACCTTCGCACTACAAAGGCTTCGCTACAAACTTCGCACAATGAGTTTTAGTTTCTTTTCTCTTTGAGTGAACAGTATCCAGTCTCCCAAGGGTCTCCACTGACAAGTTCGCTGTGCGATGTTGGTGATGATTTTTCTGGGAAAGTTCGCTTGGAGCTTCGCACAGTGAGTTTTATGATATTTTTCTGCTGTCTTGGTTTCCTTGCCTAATTTCTTGTGTCTTACTCTTCACTTGTTTTGTGCCTAATTCCTGCACAATAACACACAAATCAAAGCAATCAAGACATTTTCAAACAATGAAGCATATCATCGAAAACATAGGTGATTCAATTCAATTCACCTACAAAAAGAATGAAAGATGCCAACATTTGATAGATCAAATAAGCAAAGTTTGGAATCTAACAACTCTCCCCGACTAGATTTTTTATTGTCCTCAAGCAAAGTATGCCTCTCATTTCGCAACAAGAGGATTTGCTCAAGATTAAAATTCACCTAGGAATGGATAAAATGGCTCAAACACAAAGAATGCAAACAAGCAATGGTTTCAAATGTTGAGAATCAAACAATGTACAAGAACTAAAGTCTTAAAGAAAATATCAAGCCATGCATCAATCAACAACTACGTTTTTCATGAATGAAACATTCTATCTCTCCTCTTCGAATAAGGATTGAAAAAATTACGCGTTTGCAACCGCGAGGACAATTTCACTTATCTAACGAACAATGCTAATATCAATCTAATTCATACAATATCTAACAATTAAAAGTGAAAATATGGAAGCAAGAAGATCACTAAGGTCTTTAAGGTTGTAACTTGGTCGGGTTTACAAACAAGAGATATTTCTAAGGCCATTGAAACAAAATTGTCGATGCAAAAGAAACATTCATTGTACATGTTATTTACACATCCCAACTTCATTCCATTTGTTTCTCAATTGCAAACCTTCACAAACCTTATTTTATAACTTATTCTTTAACTATTTTTCTTTTCCAAGCAAGCATTCTTTTTCTCCCTTTTTTTTTACATTCATATTCACATAACAATTTTTTTTCAATGCTTGCTTGAATTTTTCAAAAGTTGTAGCAACCTACCATTCTTATTTTTCATTCTCCCCAACTTGACTTTTACTCAACCCTCAAGTGAATGCTCTTGGATTTTTATGGCAAAGAGGATAGTTAAGACAAATTCAAGGGTTCAAGAAATTTTTTTAGAATCTCACAAAATTCAGAATGAGATTCACATTGTTTAGGCTCAAAGGGGGTTAACGAATGCTCTCTACTCACGAGTAAGTTACATTTGGATATGGTTGTGCTCAATATAAACAAGTGCCTTGATCATTTCTAATGCTTCCACAAATACACAATAATCACAAGATAAACTATGAATCAAACGAATCAACAAAGTTTATTAGTAATCCAGCATCTAGTGAACAATGAAAGCTTTCTCACAAATTATGGTTTTAGTCCTAAGTGAAACAATCATTCAAACAAGTTGCTAAAAGAACAAATTTCATTTGCACAAAGACTTAAGTTCTTAAGCATTCTAAAATTCTAAACAAAGGTAACCATGTACCTTGACAACATTCACTTGTTTCATACTATCATCGCCATCTAAAATCAGTCGAATCTTCATTGGATACTTCTATACAGATAGGAACCACTCTAGAAGGAGTTCTCATCATTCCTGATCACACTAGAGAAAACATAAAAGGAAAAAAATATATATAATATAAAAAAAATATACAAAGCTTAAAAATACAGAAATAATTGCAATGCAACGCATTTGCTCCTATGTCATACACTTTAGTGCGATACGCATCTCAAACAAAGTCGTTTCACTTCTGTTAAGGCGTTTTAGATCCAAAAATTTTCTCTCACCCCCGTGCGATCGAGATCTATTTTTTCACCGTAGTCTGCCATCACCCGTAGTTTTCCGAACTACGTTGACTCTGACTTTCCCATTGCACGAGGGAATACGTAGGCATAGTGTGACGATGTCCTATCGAGCCTCATTTTCCTTTTCCCTTTCCCGTTTCCGTTTAGCAGTAGCTTTTAGATAACTCACCCTTTGAATAGACAACAAGTGTGCATCCCGTTGAGTACGCCAGACGCGAGGGGGTGCTAATACCTTCCCCTTGCGTAACTGGCTCCCGAACCCAAGATTTAGTTGCAATGACCTTGTAGTCTCCTTTCTTTTAGGTTTTCTTTGATCGTTTCCTTTTCCTCCTTTGGGATAAATAACATTCGGTGGGGACTCTTCTGTTTGTTTTCATCGATTGTTTTTCGCAGTTGCGACAATATTAAAGTACACTTCAAGCATATATTCATTCAAGCATGATGAAAACATATGATCATGGTGACAACCAAGAAGATAAGGGCAAGTATGTGACAACATCAAGCAAAGGTTGATAAAGTTTAACAGATGACAAGGTAATAATCAAACATTCAATCAAAGAGGTTTAGAATCAAATTAAATGGTTACAACCAAAGGTAATCATAGATGTTACAATATCTAAATAATCATGAAATAAAGTTCTCAAAAGACCAAACATCATAGATGAAAATTTGGAGTACAATCAATCATGTATAAGCCAAAACATTACTTATCATGGCAAACTCCAAAATTCAAGATCAATAAGCATAAATCACGATAATGTCTAAAGCATGGATACAAGCCAAATAAAGTAGTTCATCTTGAACGAGAAAATGGCATGTGCGACAACAACATGTGGGGTAGAGACATAAGCATTCATATGATAATATGTGAACATACAAATCAAGGTGATATCACATAAGTTAAGTGGAAACAAAAACTTGAAAACATCATGGATGTGAGATGAACATATTCAAACAAGTAGGTAAAAACCAACATGTAACTTAGGGTTCAATCATGGCTTTGAGGAAAGAAGATAACATCACAAGGTTCTCTCTTACAAACATGTATCCTAAGATTACAATCCAAGGCACAAAAGCATTTAAGAAAAGCTTCAACAGGATATGACAAGCATAAACCACATGCATACATCAATATTTAAATAAACATGGAGGAATATTACATGTTGAGAGAAAGGTGACAACCAAAGCTTCAATGTGATAAAAAAAAGAAAAATTTCAACATGTTTACATGTAACAACATTCAAACAAGCATGAAAATCAAGGTGAACCAAAGGGAGACAATGTTACAACATCGTATAAGGTTTACATAAGATACAAAGAGGTTTAAACTAAAAAAACATGCAAGGAAAACATAAGGAAAGATCAAAGAAAACCATAAGGTTCTTAAGAGAAACCCTAAAAAGTAACAAGTTTTGAACATACCCAAAGGCAATAAAAATAAATCTTTTTAAAAATTTCTTGACATAGATGAAAAATAGACATCATCGTGAACACAATGTAAAAAGAATAGGGTCAAAAGAATAAAAAAACAAAGAACTTATAAATATTTGAGTTTTCTTAAGAAAAACATAAAAATAATAAACCAAGTATTAAAAAAAATAAGGAAATGCACACAATGGGGTTTGAACCCACGCCATGGACTCAAAACCTAGACCATCTGAGCCACACGCGCATGGTGAACAAAGAATTCAAGCACACCATAATATGGTAAATGCGTTGAATAAATCAGAAAAAAGGCAAAAGGGTTGATCAGCAAGATCGAACCCAGGCAAGGCAAGGCAAGGCTATGGGAAAGGCAAGGCAAGGTTCTACCACTGGGGTGGCTGTTACATCCAAACAATATAGGCCTTCAATTGTTTTTATTTAAAAATACCACTAAATGGCCAACGCCTAGCCAGCGTCATGTCATGCTGACTGGGTTCTGCACTCAGCTTCATCTTCTACCTTCATCATTCTCTCTCTCTCTCTCTCTCTCTCTCTCTCTCTCTCTCTCTCTCTCGCCCTAAAATACAACCAAGGGATCAAGTACAAGGTGGTTGAGTTTTTTGAGCATGCTTTTGTAGATTGATTTGTACTTGAGAGGCTGAGGGAGTGACTCAATGCTGAATTGGTGGAAGGGACATGCTTTACCAAAATGAAAGTGATCACTTTATGCCATAAGTGGAATAACTTCTTGGTTTATGCCTTAAAACTTTGTGTGATCCCTTGAAATTTCGTGTGACACTATGATTAAAAGGGATCTTGCAATTAGACCCCCCAAAAAAACAGGATTTGAAGCAAAATATTGGTTTTGATCATGTCATGCCAAGTTGAAACCTTGAAATTCAAGTTTTTAGACCTCAACTTCCTCTCTTCGAAACTCTTAGCTCACACATGATATGAAGGATTTCTTGTGTTTTTTAGAAAGCCCTAAACATCTCCTATAACTTTTATGTTTGATTAAATTCTTGAATCAAAAGGTATCATGTTAAAAACTGGCCTTGAAGTGGATTGAAAATTGAAGGAACCAAACTTGCCTTGAAAAATTCTAAGTGTTTTAAAATTATTCCAAAATTTAAAGCTCCATATCTCAAAATCTAAGCCTTTTTTTCTCATAGGTCTGTTGGACACTTTTTTAGTAAATTATGAGAGCTACAAATTGACCTTTGGAACTCAAAATATGGATGTGTGGATTGAAAGTTATGATCCTTCAAAGTTGGTACCAAAACTAGGATTTTTCTCCATACTTAGAAAAATATTCAACTATCCAGGTTTACCCCTTTTGCAAGAAACCTCCCAAATCTTGATTTTTCATTCTCGAACCCATTGATCAAACATGTCTTGATTAAATTTGGCTTGAATGCTTCAATTTGGACCAAAAACCCTAAAAGTCAAAGGATTGACTTTGTCAAATGAAACTTGTATCAAATGAATTCAACTATGTGATCTTTAATGAACTTACATCTTTGCTTTTCAACCATCATGTCTAATCTCCAAGGATTTATATGAACATGTTGAATCATGTCCCGAGGCTTGGGATCATGCTTGGATCAAAATCATGGCACAATTGACTTTTTCTTGATGAAGCCCTAATTTAGGATTAACTGAAGTTGGGCTTCAATGAACTTGCAATGAGATCAAATAGAACTTGATTATTGTTGAATATAAGCCTCTTGAGTGTATGGAAACTTGATTTTATGATGATAAATCCAAAGCATTGACTGATCAAGCAATAATCCTCTTGATTCTAAAGGTGCAAAACCCTAATTCAAATGGAACTCACACAAAAGCAAACTTGAAATAAAGTTAGGGTTAAAAAATATACTTGATGCTCCTAGAATGGTGATGGAATCTATGGGTCAAAATTTGGGGTATGACAATTGGGATTTAGAGTTAGTGGATAGTTTTTTTCCATATTTTTTGAAAGGGTCCGTCTTTTTTCTAGTAGTGATTGTTGGTGATGTGAGGAAGTGAAAGATAAGGTCTACTCAGTTGCTTCAGCTTATATCTCCCTAATTGAGGATAATCTTTTCTCGACTCTTACCTTCATTAGGAGTGAATTCTTACCATGAGGCCATAAGCGAATATTTGGATAACGGTGTTCCCATGTGAAGTGATGGCGAGTTCAATGTTACCAAGGTGGCCAAAGACGATTTGTGTAGACATAGACATAACATAATTGATGAGATAAACAAGCACATCATGAGCTGGTAAAAAGAAAAGGAGTTTAAGCTTAATCCACAAGGCGGAACGGACTCCACGAAAGTATTACATGGCGGTCTTCATGCAAAGAACATGATTTGATAACTCTATCGATGTTTGCCGATAAGAGCCACGCTCGGTTCATTGAGCTCCTTATTTTATACGTGCTCCTTGGCAACCTGATACTAGACACAAGACTTAAAAGTCATTACTCGCCTTAATGATTATTCATGCGATTGGTCTGGTCCATAAATGATCATTATTACGTTCGAGGAACATGTTGAAGTATATTTGTAAATGCTTATAATATTTTGTTGGTAGTTTTCCACTAATGGATGGTTTATGTCACGTCCTATCCTGATTATGGATAATATTCGGCTTGGTTGCAAATTAACCTGCTTAATTTCCAAGATGTGCAGGTGGCGCCAGATAGAATTCTCTCAAGCTCCCATCATATTCATGGTGCTTTGGCGGCGTGTAGTTTTGGGGTAACAAGAGTGGTTCCTCAACAAATTGTCTTGTTTACTGAATCCATCTGAATTATCGTTGTGGGGTAACCTTACAATGGTTTGTATAATGAACTTGAATGACCTAAGCAAAAATGTTTAAAAAGTATGAACTAAACCGAACCGTCAAACCTAACCGAATTGAAGTTAAAATAAACCAAACAATTATGTTTGATTAGTGAGCCGATCGCTATTGTACAAATGGTTCTAGAACCGAACTATATGATAAATAAATCAAACCAAAATTAAAACTGAACCGAAATTGAAAATGAAAAATACTACAACCAATTTTTAAATTATTTTTTTAATTTGAAAAATAGTTTACGGTTCAGTTCTTTAACAAATAGTTTAGTTTAGAAAAAGTTGTCTTCTAATGTTTCGGTACGACTCAAATTTTTAAAATGGTATACTAAACTAATAATTTTGTTTCAATTTAATTTTGAATAAGTTAAACTTTTACTATAGTTTGGTTCAGTTTAATTCATTTTCTCAATAAATTGTACAATGAAAAATCCTAAACCTGAATATTCTACTTCATTCATATTTATTTATTTATTTAAACACTCGAAAATTACAGTATTTATAACTATATATAAAGGGAATATAGAGTTTTGAATTAACCTATTTTAATTTTAATAATACTCCTAAATAACCAATAAAATTGCAAAACATATATGACTGTCAGTCAATTATAAAACCATTGTTTTAATATATATATATATATATATATATATATATATATATATATATATATATATATATATATATATATATATATATATATATATATATATATATATATATATATATATATATATATATATATATATATATATATATATATATATATATATATATATATATTATAAGCAAGAAATTTCAAAAAGAAAACGACCACACGAAACAGTTATTGCAATTTTTTTATGGAAGTTGAAATTGGTTACCATGTTTATAATACACAAATAATTATAATAAAAGTAATTTTTTGAACTGAATTTTTTCTTGATCTTATCTTTTGTAAGTTGAAATTAAAATAGGCCACTATCTAATGTCTAAAATTAATCAAATTTATTTGAACAACGTTAATTTTGGAATGATTTTAGGATTCCTTAAATATAATTATTTTAAAAAAATTATAATAATTGCTCTATAATATATGTGTGACAGTTTTTTTAAAATTTTTTCATTAAAGGGCTATAAAATTGTATAGGATATACTATTGCAACTTCTAATTTATGTTTTTGATAACTCTGTTTCAAACGAAAATAACTTTCTATTAAAATATTCTTGATTGACCTTGCCATTTTATAGGAACATTGTCTAATTGCACACCAAAACTTTATGAAGGGATAAGATCAATTTTATTCTCATTGTCATCCCAAGAACGCTGATGTTGTCAGATGCATAACAAAGATTGTTAAAGATTGAACTAAGGATGATGCATGATAATGGAAGAAGGAAGAAGAAGATGGAAAATGCTTTATTCATTACTCACAAAACTAACTATCACAAGCTAGAAATTAGCTAGTGATGCATTCCAAATGTTTCCAACTGTCAAAACATAAACCGTTGGAGTTAGTTATAAAAACTAACTAACTTTATTTCTCTTTACATTCAATAGCCCCCCTCAAGATAGAATGAACATCAATCACTCCTAGCTTGCTTTATAAGTTGTAGAATGGTCCAGGATGTAGAGATTTTGTGAGTATATCGGCCACCTGCTCATTTGAAGTGATATGCATTAAGTGAACTACACCTGCTAGAACTTTGTCTCCCACCATGTGAAATCTATCTTGATTTGTTTTGTCCTTTCTTGAAATACTGGGTTGGCAGCAATATACAAAGCTGAAGCATTGTCACAGTAGATAATGATAGGCATATCATATTGTAGCTGGAAATCATGAAGCATATATAGAAGCCATTGACCGTCACATGTTGCTTGGGCCAATGCTCAATATTTTGCCTCAGATGAGGATATGGACAACATTTTGCTTCTTGGTTTTTCAACTAACAAGAGACTTGCCTAGGAAGAAACAAGTGCCTGATGTGGAACTTCGAGTATCAGGGCAAGCACCCCAACTAGAATTTAAAAATCCTTTGAGACATAGGGTGAATGATGAGCTGAAAATAGTCCTTGGCCTGGGTGGTTTTTTATAAATCAAAGTACATGTAAACCTGCCAACATATGTTTGTCAGTAGAGGCATCAAGGAATTGGCTCCGCTTGCTTACTGCATAAGAAATTTCATGTCTTGAAAAGTGAGATACAACAATCTCCCAATCAGACGCATATAGGTTGTAGGTTTTGGCAATGGTTGGCCATAAGTTTTGTGTAAGTTTAAGTGTGGTTGCATTGGTGTATTTCAAGGTTTTGCTCCAAGTAACCCTGCATCATGGATTAAATCAAGAGCATACTTCCTTTGGCAAAGAGAAATTCCATCATGAGTTATAGCAACGTCAAATCCCAAGAACCATTTCAATACTCCTAAGTCTTTGATGCTGAACTTGTTATCTAAGAGAGTTTTAATGTGGGTAGTTTCATCAAGATCAGTGCCACCTAAAACTAAATCATCAACATATACAAGGATAACTATAAATCCTTTGTGCGATTTCTTCGTGAATAGGGAGTAGTCAGCTTTGATTGATGGTATCCTGATGATGTAAGTGTGTCAGTGAGTTTGTTATTCCATTGCCTACTTTCCTATTTCAGACCATAGAGGGACTTCTGCAATTTACACATAAGATCAGGATGAGACAATGCCAAACCAAGTAGGGGTTTCATATAACTTCCTCATTGATATCTCCATGCAAAAAAGTTGTGTTGACATAAAGTTGAAAGAGAATGCCACTTGTGAACTGTAGCTATGAGCACTCTTATGGTTGTCACTTTTACCATAGGACTGAAGGTATCCATATAATCAAGGCCTTCAGTTTGTGTGAATCCTTTTGTAACCAATCATGCCTTATATTTATCAACAGTACCATTAGCATGCATCTTCAACTTGAATACCCATTTGCATCTAATGGCTTTCTTATGGGGAGGTAAGTGAACAATATACCAAGTTTTTGTTTCATCAAACCAGTTAACTCAAAATTGATAACATTCCTCCAATTATCATCACAAATAGCTTTCTTATAAGTTTGAGGTTCAGATATGGTAGACATATTTAGAGTGAAAATTTTATGTGCAGGGAAATTAATCATAGGATAAGGAAGATGATAGAGGATACTTACATGATGAGGATTGATTGGTAACAATTTCTATTGAATTGTGGATTTTAGTTGTCATGAGATTAGAATGGTAATCTTGGGGATAATTGGGAGGCTTACTATTTCTGATAGATTTTCTTAAAGGAGGGTTTTGTGGTTCAGTTGGTGCCTGGTTGACATGTGGGGATTCAGGCATGGTATCTTGAGGTTCAGTAGGAATGATATCAAGATAAATGAGATCATCATCATGACTGGTAGGCTGAGTGTTAGGTGTTAAATGTGTATGTCTAGTATGAGATGAAAGTTGAGGAATATTATTAAAGAAATCATCTAAGTAAGAATGGTTGTATGAGATAGGTTGAGGACTTAGATTTGGAGTTTGAGATGACTCTTCTTTGTAAGGAAATAAGTGTTCAAAGAAAACAACATCTCTTGAGATGAAAACTTCCTTGCATTGCAAGTCAAATAGAATATGTACTTTCACACTTGTTTTATATCCTAGATGAATACATTTCCTTGACTTGGAATCAAGCTTTTTCTATTAGATTTAAGTGTTGAAGCATAACATAGGGATCCAAATACTCTTAAGGTGGATATTTTAGGAAATTGGTTATGTAACACTTGGTATGGTGATTTATGCTTCAAGAAAATTGTTTGTAATCTATTAATAATATGCACTGCATGATTAACATTATGAGCCCAAAAAAATGAGGAAGGTGTGTTTGATATAGAATGGCTTGAGTAATTCCAAGTATGTATTGGTGCTTCCTCAACAATGTCATTTTGTTGAGGAGTACCAACACATGAAATTTGGTGGATAATGCCTGATTTTTGAAAAAAATCTTTAAGCATAAAATCATTTCCATTGTTTAACCTAATGCATTTGACCTGTTAAACTGAGTCTGGACCATAGACACAAAACACTCAATGAGAAATGATGTTTCATATTTTTCCCTCATAAGAAATATCCAAGTAAACCTACTTTTGTCATCCACAGCTGTTAAAAAAATATCTAAAACCCATCATGGATGGTGTAGATAGAGGACCCCAAATGTCCATGTGGATCAATTCAAAATTGTCAAGAGAAACATGGTTGCTATTATTAAAGGACAACCTATTTTTCTTAGCATAAAAAATTATATCACAAGGAGTAGAATGATTGACAAGTTTGACAAAAGTAAAACTTTTATTTATTTCAACTAATTTGGCATTAGAGGTATGGCCAAATCTTAAGTGTCAAATATTACAATCATGGGAGACAACTAAGGTATTTGGGGGAGGTTGGATGACATTTATGAAGGACTTTGATGGTGTATGATTCAATGTAGTAGAAGGAGATGTGAGGAGATACAATCCATCATTCAGTTTAGTTGTGCCAATCATCCTCTTGGAGTAGATATCATGTATCATGCAGTCAACATCATTAAAATTCAATTGGTAATTGAGAGTTTTGGTATGTTTTGAGACAAATATGACGTTAAAAGCAAAACTAGGCATATATAAAACATTTATGATGTAGGAATTGTGATAAAAATGATAGTGTCTGCATAGCAAGTGGTGACTAAAGCATCGTTGGGTAGTTTGATAGTTATGGGTTTAATCCTCTTCAAGCATTGAAAAAATTTCTAGTATCGCATACATGATTAGTTGCACCAGTATCTAAAGTAAAGGTGTCAGGATAACTTATGGATGGGACTGTGTAGATAATACCTATTTCTATAGCATGTTTGGATGTTAGATGATTAAAATTATGAGATTGCATTTGAAATGAACCTTGTATGAGAGCTAGTAGTGCCTTGTGCTGATATGGTGTGAAAGTTAAAGACCTGAACTCTTGCCCATTTTCTCCATTCAAGTTAGCTTGGGATTCATCAGTTTTACCTTCAATATTGGTTCATTTGTTCACTGAGTTATCATGTTGCCAATGAAGAGGATAACGATGCTTCTTAAAGCATGTATCAATAATGTGATTTGTGCCACAATGAGTGCAAACTTGTGATCTTCTACCTCGACCACCATGAAATATGCCACCTCTAATGCCTTTACCACGTGAATTTTGGCCTATGTTTTGTGGTTGAGTAGTCTGAGCCTGATTAGGAAAAGCAAGAGCTTTGGATTCATCAAGTGATGTGGTGGCTTATCTTTCTTGTTGAACAAGTAACGAGTACACTTTGCAAATGTTTCGAAGAGGTTCCATTAACATAATCTACGATCTCACAGCTAAATATTGACCATTCAAGCCCTTTAGAAACCTGATAACTTGGTCTCTATCTCAGTATGCACGAGTCTTGTTTAAAGCTTGGCATGTGATATCACAATCGCAAGTAGGGTTGGACGCAAATTGTCCAATTCTTGCCAAAGTTTCTTGAGTTTAGTATAGTATGAAGAAATAGAAGAATCACCTTGCTTGGAGGTATTGATTTCTTCCTGAATGTCAGAAATTCTGAAAATGTCACCTTGGTGAAAATGATCTTTCAGTTCATGTCACATCTCAGTTGCACTATCCATCCACATAATACTTTGAACAATCTCGATTTCAACTGAATTTTTTATAAATGACATGGTCATGGTGTTGCTATGATCCCATGCAATGGAGTTGTGATCTTCATCAGGTGGTCGTGGTAAAGAACCATTGATGAAGTGAATCTTGGCCTTGGACCAAAGAGCCATGATCATGGATCGTGACCAAGAGTGATAATTTTTGCTTGAAAGTAAGGGAGAAATAAGAATTAACACAGGATTTTTGTCCGGATGCATGAAGTAAGGGTTAAGGATATTGGTTTGATAACCTTTATTGTGATTATTAGATGAAGATTCTCCATTGATGTTGCTTGCAACAAACATGTAAAAGAAAGAAAATAAAGGAACAACGAGAATGGCGAGAGAAAAAAACTTAAGAAAATCAAGGTGTCACAGAAGAATAAGAATGGAAGATTGTGAATAAGGGAGTAGCGAAAGAGCCTAGATCAAAAGGCCTATGATACCTGTCTCTACTGCGAAAATCGGCGCCGGCTGAACAGAAGAGTCGCCACCGTGCGTTATTTATCCCAACGGAGGGAAAGGAAACGCTCAGAGTAAACCTACCGCAAAGACGGGAAATGAATGGTCATCGCAACCAAATCCTGGGTTCGGGAGTCGGTTACGCAAGGGGAAGGTATTAGCACCCCTCACGTCCGTCGTACTCGACGAGATCCACGCTTGTTTTCGGGTACGGATTGTTATTCTATCTATTCTACAGGTCAAGGGTTAAAAGAAAATAAAATGACTCGGCAAAGTATCGCACTTTATGCCTACGTATTCCCGTCTGGAACGAGAAATCAGAGTCAACGTAGTTCTCCTACCTACGGGAAAGGAGGGGAAGGTTGCTCGCTAGGATATCGCATCTTATGCCTACGTACTTTCATACGGCATGAAAGATCAGAGCAAACGTAGTTCGGGCCACGTACGACACCAGCTTGTCTTGATTGTTTTTTATTCCTTCTGAAAAAGGTTTTTCTGATTAACAGTCCAAGCGGACAAAAATGACGTCTTGATGAGTTCACATTCTTTTACGGAAGAAGTGTCTTTTATTGTGTTTGAATTATTTATGGTGTTTTTCTGTTCGTTTTGAGAAAGAAGAGACAGAACTCTATCCTACGGTTGCGAAGGGAATCAAACTAACCTAATGTTATCATGCATGGGTTAAGACCTAGTGTCTATCATGTTCCTCTCTTGCGCAGAGAGAAACAGAGATCCTAAGGGAATAGACGAAAACAAAAACAATAGCAGATATATACAGTAAAGCAGTAAAATGCATGGATGCAGCAATACAAGCGAGGCAAGGGAGTCCCACTCAACCTCGAACCTAGAAAACAATAGGCAAAAGTGAACAAGATTCACTTCTAACCCAACAGGTTAAGCAGCAAACAATACAGTCAGGGAAAACCAATCAATACATCAAGAATGAACAACAAAAATAAACAGCCACAACAGCTCTGCATCAACAACTGTCTTCAAGTCATCATCAATAGCTACAAGCTTCAGGCAAGCCTCAATCTCCATCTTCAAGACTTCAAGCAAGGTCTTTGATTATCAGTCTTCCATCTGCAATGGCTTTTCTTCAAGTCTCAATCTCCAAGCTGAGGAATCAATCACAAGGGTGAACTGGTGTTAAGCAATTAGTTGACCACCAAAGGTGGCAAACATACTGCTATCAACACATAGGATATTTTCTCTCAAGAGTTCTATCTCTTAGACACTATCACCAAGACTTCCAAAGGAAGGGGGTGAATGTCTTAGAGAGACTCTGCATCACAGAGAGGAATGGAGGCAATCAAGACCTTCCATGTTTGAGAATCAAGTCTACTACTCTAGAGCTCTGCCTAGCTCCTAAACCCTAGACTCCTCAACAGCTGCCAGCAAAGGATCTCTTCATCAACTCTGGAAGTTGGTCTTCAATTTCTGATCTCCAATGGACTCATCATCACAAGCTTCAGCTCTCCCAATCCACAAGCAAACCCAATACCCCATACAGACAAATGAAATAACCCTAGAGAGGGCATACCACACCAGTCAAGCAACTACAGACAGTATACTAATAGCAGTAGGGGAATCCTAATATTTTCTAAGGGGCCTATTAACTACCCATAATTCCTATAGTCCCATACCCCAAAGATTCAATCTCTAGCTCCTAAGGGAAATGAACTAATCTACCTATGTTATCTCCTAAACCCTAGTTTTGATCATGTTATTCACACCTAAACAAAACACCTAAAATTAAGTCCTAAAAATATGAACTAAATTTTATATACAAGATAAGAGTCTAAACTAACCAACCTAAAAAGAATGGATTGAAAATATCAAAGCATCTATTCAAACTAAAATTAACAAAATCATGCATCAAATTAAACTACTTAAAATGCTATTTAAAAGAAAAATATGCTAAAAATACAAAAATAAAATGAAATATTAATTTTTTTATGTGATATTTTTCTTGACAAAATTATGAACAATATGCAAAAAAAAACCAATTAAAATCATGCATTTTTCAATTACTTATGATTTTTCAAAGAAAATAAAAAAATATGAAAGAAATAAAATGGGAATTAAATGGAAAGGGGTGCAGAAATTAATTAAACTCAGTTAAAAGAATCAAATGGGCCCAGACTGGGGGCGCGCATAGCAAGCGCGTCTGGGCCCAGTTACTCAGAAAATAACAAAAATTAAAAAAAAAAGCAAGAACGGTGCATTAAGCAATATTTCCAGTTCAAAATCAATGGGCCTGCGCTTGGGAGGGTGGCATTAGCAATGAATCCAAAGCCCAGTCAGAAGCTATTAGTGAAACGGTGCGCATCGGTTGATTCTCTCCCTCCAAATTTCTTTTAAAACGTGACCGTCAGATTAAGGATCCAGTCAAGGTCAAAACATGATCGTGTGGCCATGGCTTCGTCTTCAACCTCCAGCAAACCCTAGGTTCTGAAACTCTTCACCATGCATGCATTTTCAAGTTCTCTGTTCTCCCTCGTCTCTCCATGAATTCCCTCGATGCAAAGAGCAAAGTTGCTCTAAATTCTTCCCTCTACATAGCCATGTCCATAATTCTTCCTAAAACTCACTCAAGAAATAAACCCGATAGGTGCAATAACTCTGATCCACCATTTTCACCTGTGAGCAACCACTTCAATTCTCACCAATTATTACCCTAACCTAATCTACATTCCATGCTGATCATTTTAAGCCATATATACAAGATTGTAGTGCCATATTCTTGATGTTACAAGCACTAACAGAATTGGTACACCATGCTCAACCTTCAAGAAACTTCTTCAAACTCACCAAAATCAATCCTCTAACCTATCCTAACAGTCATATGCTAACAATTCTCTATAACCCTAACTAAATCATGCAATTCGAAGAGAAACTAACCTGGTGCAAAAATGGTGAAAACAGCTATGGAGCTCCTTGATCCAATGCTTGCAATGATGGGAAACTGATCAGTGAACTTGTTCTTGAGTTCTGTATGCAAAAATTCTGGCTCAAACCTCTTGAATCTTGTAATTGCAAAGTTCTTGCTTCTTGGATGATTAACTTGTATGGCACGATCCCTCTCCAATTCTACCCAATTCTTGTGTGAATTCTGATCTATGAGTGATGGTGATGATGATCCAATCAAGAAATGTGAAAATTGAGAGAGATTTTGTGAAGTTTGAAAAGCTTTTGCAAATTGGAAGAAAGGTGTGAAACTTGTGTTTTGAACAAAGTGATTCACCAACCATGGCATGGAGTTCTTCAATCCAATATATAGATGAGATTAGAAACTCCTAGAACTTTGGAGAAGCTTCCCATGCACACTTTCCCTTGGATTTGGATTATGTAACTTCATTTGTAAGTAACCATGCATAACTTCTAATTCTTGAACCAAACTCAAAATTCTACTTTTTCCAATGTTCTCAAAATGATTTTTCCAATCAAAATGACCTATAATTTCACCTCATTTGGCCAAACTATGAAAAATCTCAAATTTAGGTCATTTTTTATTCATTAAATCCACCAATTTTGAAACCTTGAGCTATGAGCCTTTACAATCTTTCATGGTCACTTTTCTAGACTCAAAATGTCATTTGGATCAAGTTTGATGTTGTGAAGTTTTTCATTTGAATCTTCCTTGTATGAGTTTTGGGCATAGGCTTGAAATGACCTGTAATTCTCAGATGACCAAAATACCCTTTGCTTTCCAAGACCATAAGTAGAGTTCCACAAATCATATGAAGGAATACCATACCATTATAGAAATCTAAGACAATGAGGAACAACTCTTATGTTGACCAGAAATTCATTTGAAATCTCCTTGAGGGGTAAAAATTGCTTGGAAGACAAGTAACTTTCACAGACAATTTCAGATACCTCAGATGACCTGTAACTTGCAAGGACCATAACTTGAGTTCTATAAATCTCCTTGATGTCTTCCAACACTCAAATTAAAGGTCTTGAGATCCTCTACAAGTTTTATGTTGGCCAAGGATCCATTTGAAGCTTGCATTTTGACTTATCTTGCTTGGAAATTTGACCTAAATTAGGGGATTTTACACAGAAATCCTAATTTAGAAACTCCTCTTCTCCTTGATTTCTCTTGATTTCTCCTTGGAACATTACCATATCCTTCTCTATATGTCAAATGATTAACCCCACATCTCTCCAATAGCCCTTAATGCCTTTCAATCAATCAGTTGACCTAGAGTTGACCCAGGGTTGACCCAGATGAAACCCTAGTTGACTGTCTTCAATTACAATTCTTGTGATCACATCAATGACTTGTCTCCTTCCCCAAATGACTTTCTAAGTACTCTATGATGTCCAGATACTCTCCATGCTCAATCCACAGCTCACAATTTCTTTGATGATCCTCAGATACCCTCAGGATAGGAGATAGACTCAATGCTTGATCCACTGACTTCCCAGCTTTCAAATTCTTTCTGATGACTTGAGTATGCTTGAATTAGAATAATAACCTCTTGATAGGCTCATAGAGATGAGAATAATACTTGGTCCCCTGTTGGATGACTTGCTATGCTATGCTATGCAGATGAGTAGACTATGTACATGACTCTATATGCAAATGCTAATGCAATTAAAACATAAACCAAGTGAATAAGGTTGAGCAAATTTTAGGGTGCAATAGCTGCCCCTATTCAAGCAACTTGGACCCGATTGGGTGAAGAGCGAATGGCCTTCAAACATTCGCGGTACGAGACGGTTGAATACTAAGAACCCGGAAATTTGCCAACCGCAGAAATAAACTGCACCACTGCTTGGGGAACGACATTCACCAACTGAATCCGACTGTTTACAGCAACCCACTGATCTCGTGCTGGGGATTATTTTCATCAGCCTGAAAAAGATTATATCGTCACAGAGATAGAATTTTGTCCATGCTAGGACTCCACCTGCCGTCAACTCGGAAAAACTTCAACAACTTCGCTGGGGATGGCTCGTCTGCCTTCTCGTCAGAAATAAATCGTCCACGTCAGGAATAAATTCTTCCACGTTAGGAATAACACCGTCCATGTTAGGACTAAGGCTTCGTCTGGATCTGTCCACGTCAGGACTAAACTCTCTGGGTTATGAATACTTCGTCCACGTTAGGACTCACCTTTCCACGTTAGGAATACATCGTCCACGTCAGGACCCACCTTTCCACGTAAGGAATATATCGCTTTTCCACGTAAGGAACCAAGCTTTCTTTCCACGTAAGGAAACCATCTATCATCCTGATTTGTCCACGTAAGGACTCAACTTTTCCACGTAAGGAATGAACTTCTTTCCACGTAAGGAATGCATCTCTGTCCACGTTAGGAACACAATTTCTTTCCACGTAAGGAATACCTTCTCCATCTGTCCATGTAAGGACTCCCATCTTTCCACGTAAGGAATGCATCTTTCCACGTAAGGAATGCCATCTTTCCACGCAAGGAATCAATCTCGATCTGTCCACGTAAGGACTCCGATCTTTCCACGTAAGGAAACGATCTTGATCTGTCCACGTAAGGACTAAACTTTCCACGTAAGGAAACCATTTTTCTTCCACGTAAGGAATACTTCTTCTTGATTTGTCCACGTAAGGAATATATTGCTTTTCCACTTAAGGAATCAACTTCTTTCCACGTAAGGAATAATTTCTTTCCACGTAAGGAATCACCTCTATCTTTCCACGCAAGGAAACAATCTTCTTTCCACGTAAGGAATGAATTTCTCTTTCCACGTAAGGAACTGAAACTCCTCTTTCCACGTAAGGAATAAACCTGTCCATGTTAGGGTTTGCGTTTCGTCTTGATTTGTCCACGTCAGGACTCACCTCTTGACTCGCTGAGGAAATAAAATTTGTCTACGTCAGGACTTGCGCGTCTTCGCCCCACTGGGGAAATAAGACTTGTCCACGTCAGGACTCATACTTTGCCAACAACACGAAGAAGGATAAATTTGTCTACGTCGGGATTCTCGTATCTTGTCAACATGAAAAACTATGAACCTTGTCCACGTCAGGACGCACATTTCACCATTACGAACAAGGAGTAATCAATTCTGTCAATGTTATGACTTCACATTCCACCAATACTGAGAAACCGAACCTGACCACGTTAGGACCAACACGTATCGTCAACTTGAGGAAATGAAACTGTCCACGTCAGGACTCCACCTTCCATCAATTCTAAGAAATCGAACCTGTCCACGTTAGGACTAGCACCTCCTATCAGCCCGGGAAAATAAATCTGTCCACGTTAGGACACCCACTTCTCTAGCACGAAGAAAACCCGTCAATAAAATTGTCCGCGTCAGGACTCATTCCTCCATTGGTACCAAACCACAAACTTCTTAGCACTGACGTGACAGCGACTTCGAGGCGGACTTTACTGGGGGTATTTGGAAACCAAACTACCGGACGCCTGTTCTGATAACTGGCGGCAGCCTCTGAAATTCTGATTCATGAAACCCTTTTGATGACAAACAACTCTGCTTGGGAATGAGGAGAGGTTCATCACGGTAACTCTGGCGGGGAAACAAGAGAAATTTACTCAAATAACTCTGTTCGGCAGCAAAGAGAACTTCATCATGATAATTCTGTGGGAAATAATGCCAAAGCTGACACTTCATTGAATGTCTCACTTCGAGACCTCGAATGTTTAGTAATTCATTTGAGCAAGAGCTCCTTCAGCCTGCATGAGAAATAATACTTGAACGAAAATGGTTAGCCAACCTGGTTTATGTTTCAAAATGCATATGTTTGACACTGACGCAATGCTCCATTCGACATGGAAATGCTACACGTTTTTATTTGGTGGATGAAAGTATGACACTATATGCCAATGCAAATGCAAACTCGAACTGCTGAGATACAGAAACTGCCTCAGTAAAATAAATGCTGAAGGTAATGCCAACTCCGCTGGGGATAGCCAGGTGCTGCGGAACTATTCCAGCAAAATAAATGCTGGAAGGGTGACATCGACTCAGCTGGGAGATTGGGAACTTAAACCAAGCACCTCATTGAAGTAACACCCTGCTGGGGAATATAACTCTGCTGGAGAATAGCAGATGCGCCTGGTATGATTGGACTTCTGCTGGAGAGTGAACGAATATCACACGGTATTTTGACAAAATAAATGCCAGAGCACACAGCCAACTCTGCCGGGGAGAGTCTTAATCTTCGAGTTCCACTGGGAGGAACGCACATGCTGAAAAGAGAACTCCGCTGGGGATGGGACGATTCTCTTGGGAAAATCAACTGACTCCGCTGGGGAAGAGTAAATGACCCTGCAGGGAAAGGTAAATTGTCTGAATACAGCTCACCAATTGGAAATATCAATCTTCTGAGGCTAAACCACTCTGCTTGAGATGCACTGTCTGAATACAGCCTTCAATCTTGGAACCGCCAAACTCTGCTAAGTATAAATGACTTGGCTGGAGAATGTCCTTTGGATAAGCTACGACTAGCTGAGAATTTGATCCTTCTTCAGAGAGGAACATTGCTACCTTGGAAGCACGACCTGCGTGGGGATCGAGTTCTCGTCACTGCAATCTTTTGATCGTCCTCCTCACACGGCTATGAACCCTGCAACAACACAAACAAGACAAGACAAGTCTATGCAACCAAATCTATTCAGGTTAGCGTTAGTGACATTATTCTCAGTTAATTCAAATTTTTAGCAATTGTTGGCAAGGGCCAGTGACGTTATGCACATGCTAGTTTCATCAAGCTTAGGCGTCTTATCACGCACAAAACAGTAAAGAGCCAGCATCAAATACTGAATAACATATTTTATTGATTGGGCCCCTGAATGGGCGGAGTTTTGTACACGGGATGTAACTCCTGAAAAGAGGAAGCTATGCACGATAAACATACAAGTATGCACAAGAAGTATAAATATATTGACAAATTAAATTTGTACACATGTCGGCAACGGGATACAGACGAACATCACGAACTGATCCTCCTATGACTCGCCCGACTCTAATGCTTTCCCGGTATCCACACTTCCGAAGAGATTGTATCTGATAATCGACCCCTCAGGGATATTCTCCCGCACTAATGCTCAATGCAATATCAAATTCGGACCGCAGTCATTTGCTTTTCAAATCCCTAACTTTTGCTTGAACCGCCCTTTACGGGTTTTCAGTTCACCGGGATACCCTTTTTTGCCGAAGCCGCCCAGTGTAGGTTTTCAACTTCGCGGGTGTACATTTTTTTCAATTTTATCCCTAATTTTTTTGCCCGAACCTTTCATTCTGTTTTTGGTTCGCCAGGATGCCCCATTTTTGCCTGGACTCTCTATTTTTTTTTTGTCCAGCGGGTCAATTTTAAGCAAAGTATTTTTTAACTGCGTCCGAATTCACAGGCGACGTAAAGTCTTCACCGTCCATGGTGGACAACAACAAAGCTCCTCCTGAAAAGACTTTTCTGACAACGTATGGCCCTTCGTAGTTGGGGGTCCACTTGCCCCTGTGATCTGCCTGTGGCGGGAGAATCCTTTTCAGCACAAGGTCGCCCGTCTGAAAGCTCCGCGGATGTATCTTCTTATCATATGCTTTCTTCATTCGGCTCTGGTACAAACGACCGTATGCTAAAGAAGCTAGCCTCTTCTCATCCATTAAACTCAATTGGTTCAACCTGTCTTTCACCCATTCTGCCTCATCTAGTTGGACATCTCGCAATACTCTCAGAGAAGGAATCTCCACTTCCAATGGTAGCACTGCTTCCATTCCGTATACTAACGAGAACGGGGTTGCCCCGGTTGATGTGCGTACCATCGTACGATAACCGTGCAAAGCAAAAGGTAGCATCTCATGCCAATCCTTATAGGTCACCACCATCTTTTGAACGATCTTCTTTATATTCTTGTTGGCCGCTTCGACAGCGCCATTCATCTTGGGTCGGTAAGGGGAGGAGTTGTGATGTTCAATCTTGAAATTCTGACAGAGCTCCTTCATCATTTTGTTGTTCAGGTTTGAACCGTTGTCAGTGATTATCCGTTCGGGGATCCCATATCTGCAAATGATATCTCTCTTGATGAACCTGGCCACCACCTGCTTCGTTACATTCGCATAAGACGCCGCTTCTACCCACTTGGTGAAATAATCGATTGCTACTAGAATGAACCGGTGCCCATTAGAAGCTGTCGGCTCGATCTTTCCAATCATATCGATTCCCCACATCGAGAAAGGCCATGGGGATGCCATAACGTTCAGAGGACTTGGTGGCACATGGATCTTATCTGCATAGATCTGGCACTTGTGACACCGCTTGGCGAACTTGAAACAATTTGTTTCCATCGTTAACCAGTAATACCCTGCTCGCAACAATTTTCGAGTCATAGCATGCCCACCAGCATGTGTACCAAAAGTTCCTTCATGGACTTCTTCCATGAGCAAGTTGGCTTCCTTCTCATCTACACACCGGAGGAGTACCAAATTGTGGTTCCTTCTATACAAAACGCCGTCGGGATTCAGATAGAAGTTGCCTGCTAATCTCCTTAGGGTCTTCTGATCACGACTGGATGCCCCATCTGGATACTCCTTGTTCTTCAGGAAGTTCTGTACGTCGAAATAACAAGGTTTACCGTCAGATGCTTTGTCAATAGCAAATACAAAGGCTGGTCTGTCAAGTCGAGAGATAACAATTCTGGGAGCCTCGTTCCAGAAGTTGACTTTGTACATGGAAGACAAAGTGGCCAGGGCGTCAGCCATCTGATTCTCCGCTCGCGGTACATGATGCAATTCAACCTTGTCAAAGAAAGGCAACAATCTCCTTGCATAGTTCATGTACGATATCAAGTTGGGCTGACGTGTCTCCCATTCTCCTTTGATTTGATTCACCACCAGAGCTGAGTCTCCGTATACGTCCAGATTCTTGATTCGCAAATCAATGGCTTCTTCAAGCCCCATTATACAAGCTTCGTATTCGGCTTCATTATTGGTAACCGAAAAGGTCAATCGAGCAGTAAACGGGATGTGCGACCCGTGTGGAGTAGTAATGATTGCCCCTATTCCGCTACCGTAAGCATTTACAGCTCCGTCAAAGATCATCTTCCATTTGGAACCCAATTCTGGTCCTTCGTCTGGCAACGGCTCTTCACAATCTTTCATCTTTAGGTACATGATATCCTCGTCAGGAAAATCAAACCTCATCGGTTGGTAATCTTCAATAGGCTGCTCCGCCAAGTACTCAGACAGTACGCTCCCCTTTATAGCCTTCTGCGAGACATACTGGATGTCATATTCAGTCAAGACCATCTGCCAACGGGCAATTCTCCCTGATAACGCCTGCTTTTCGAATACATATTTGATAGGATCCATCTTCGAGATGAGCATGGTTGTATGATTCAGCATGTATTGCCTCAAACGCTTGGCGGCCCAGGCCAGCGCGCAACAAGTTTTTTCAAGCATTGAATATCGAGATTCACATTCAGTAAACTTCTTACTCAAGTAGTAGATCGCATGCTCTTTTCTTCCTGTCTCGTCGTGTTGACCGAGAACACAACCCATGCTTCCCTCAAGAACTGTCAAATACATAATCAAGGGTCTCCCTGCCACCGGGGGTATCAAAATAGGAGGCTCCTGCAAATACTGCTTTATTCTGTCGAACGCCTTTTGACAATTTTCGTTCCACGTTACAGCTTGATCTTTTTTCAATAGCTTGAACAACGGTTCACACGTGGCCGTTAGGTGAGAGATGAACCGGGCGATGTAGTTCAACCTCCCTAAAAACCCGCGCACCTCTTTTTCTGTTTTAGGCGTCGGCATTTCTTGAATTGCTTTTATTTTTGCAGGATCGACCTCTATTCCCTTTTCACTTACGATAAACCCCAGCAGTTTACCCGATCTTACCCCGAAGGTACACTTGTTAGGGTTCAGTCTCAGCCTGAACTTCCTAAGCCTTTTAAATAACTTCAGCAGATTCACCAGATGCTCTTCCTCCGTCTGGGATTTGGCAATCATATCGTCAACATAAACTTCGATCTCTTTATGCATCATATCATGGAAAAGAGTCGTCATTGCACGCTGATACGTTGCCCCAACATTCTTCAACCCGAAGGGCATCACTTTATAGCAAAATGTTCCCCAAGGCGTTATGAAAGTAGTCTTCTCCATGTCCTCTGGCGCCATTTTAATCTGATTATAGCCTGAGAAGCCATCCATGAAGGAGAATACGGAGTATTGAGCAGTGTTGTCGACTAGCACGTCGATATGAGGAAGTGGAAAATCGTCTTTCGGACTCGCTTTATTTAAGTCACGGTAATCGACGCACATTCGAACCTTGCCATCTTTCTTTGGCACTGGTACGATGTTAGCGATCCATGAGGGATATTTCGTAACGGCCAGGAAACCAGCATCCCACTGTTTTTGAACCTCTTCTTTGATCTTCACTGCCATATCTGGTCTAGTTCTGCGAAGCTTTTGCTTGACCGGCGGGCATTCTTCTTTCAACGGCAGACGGTGCACAACCATATCTGTATCGAGCCCTGGCATGTCTTCATACGACCAAGCGAACACATCACTATACTCTCGGAGCATTTCAACCAGTCTTCGCTTGACGTCGCTCTGCAGCGCGGCTCCTATACGAATATTCTTCTCAACCCCTTCCGACCCCAGGTTAATGATTTCGATGACCTCTTCATGAGGCAGAATGACTCTTTCCTTTTGCTTCACCAACCAAGACAATTCTTCGGGAACGTCACCATCTTCAACAACCTCTTCTTCGGCCTGAAATACCGGGTGCTCAAAGTCGGGACGAGTCATAGGTGGTTCAAGGATGTCCTCTGAAAATGTTATCCTGCAAAAGGAATGGTTAAATGCTTCAAAATGCGTATAAAGCGAATAACCACGTTGCCATTTTATTGAACAAGAAAAACAGAGATCGCAATATTTGCACATGAAAAAAAACGCCTTTTATTTAATGATAAACACGCAATGTTCATAACAGCACAGCCCTAAGCAAATCATGATGCCCCGGGTAAGACACCAGATTGTTCAACAATTAAAAAAACAAAGCATTACTGTTTAAGAGTCATAGGAACAAGCTCCTGAATAGACCAGTTGCACAATCCCTGTCCTGGCATGCTCGGCTGAATCCAAGCGTCCATGTCGCAATCGCTGTCTCCTTCGTCAGACTCTGAAGCAGCGTTGACGGTCTCATGACATACTCCACTGGCAGAGATGGTTATTGGCCCTCGAAAACGGGGTGCCCCCACAGCAGGTGTTGACGATGACGGTTGATACCCCAGCCCGAATCGGTCCATCTTCACAGGAATATCCAGCACTTTGCCCCAGCCCTTTGTCTCACCTGTCTCTACTAAAGCTTGAGCTTCTTTATATGACGAGACGGCTATCTCCGACGCTTTGCTCAGCCCGGGACCTTTGTCCTTGATGCGCAGCCCTTCAAATGCCTAGCAGGGTGTTTCGTGAATCTCTCCATCGACCTCCACATACTTAAATGACGACAGATGGCTGACCAGGATGTCTTCTTCTCCGCATACGGTGACCACGCTATCTCCCACCATGTATTTCAACTTTTGATGCAGGGTAGACGTGACTGCCCCTGCGCCATGAATCCACGGTCTTCCGAGCAGGCAGCTATATGCAGGCTGGATGTCCATGATATAAAATTCAGTCGCAAAAACCTTCGGCCCCACCTGTAGAGGCACTGTTATCGATCCAAATACTGTTCTTCGCGTCCCATCAAATGCCCTGACTACCAAGTCACTGGGCGTGCACAGGATTCCTCTGACATCTAGCTTCATCATTGCTTTCTTGGGCAGCACGTTCAAAGACGATCCGGTATCGACCAATACATGCGACATGACTGATCCTCTACACTCGACAGATACGTGCAGCGCCATATTATGCTCCCTCCCCTTAGGGGTCAAATCGAAGTCTGTAAAGCCCAAGCTATGGCCTGCATTTACATGTGCCAACACTCCTTCCAACTGATTTACGGAAACATCTTGGGGTACGAAGGAGGTATCCAGCACCTTCAACAGTGCATTTCTGTGCGCTTCATAACACAATAGCAACGACAGTATAGATATCTTGGATGGCGTCTGTTGTAGATGCTCCACAATCTTATAATCACTTTTTCGAATCAAGCGCATGAACTCTTCTACATCTTTCGATGCCGCTTCTTTGCCGCTCCCCTGCACTGGGACATTCTCGACCATTTTTCCCTTTCCTTTTGCCAGTCTTTCGGCCTCCACCTCAGGCGATATGAAGATCCTACCACTCCTTGTCATACCTCCTGTACCAACAACATTATCCACAGTCTCAGCTGGCTGCTTATTAACATCAATCTTTATTCCGTCACAATACACTTCCAACCCATATGACCATGGGACTGCCTTTGTGCTCTCGTACGGGATTGGTCCGGCCTTAGTTATGGTGATCGGCGGTCGCTGAGCCGGTGCCGTGATAGTGATTGTCTTTCGAGGAATTGTTACAGTGGCCACATCACTCTGATTATCTGCTACTGCCCCTGTAGGCTCTTCAATTGCTGCTCGGTCAAACTGCAATGTGCCGCCATCAATTAAAGCCTGAATACCTTTCTTTAAATCATCACACCCGCCAACCAGGGTCCAGCATTCTAAACAATACTCGTCACATCCAGGATAGACACCCCCTTGCAACAATCTGCTCTTTATCTCGCTCAGCGGCGTCTTTAAATCATCGACATTCATAATCAAATTTAAACCCTCCTCAGTTAGAATGGCATTTGCCCCATTATTAGGCATGGGTTTCTGCACTATATTCAGCCCCGCTGTTCCGAAATTGATAGCCTTGCTATCCAATAAATCCTGCACAACATGCTTAAAAGCATGGCAACCCTCTACATCGTGGCCCGGAGCCCCAGAGTGGAACTCACAGTGCCTGCTTGCATCATAACCATACGGAGGAGTTCCCGTAATAGGCGCCAGAGTTCTTTTCTCTACCAAGTTCAGACCCAGTAGTGTTTGCAACAGATCTGCGTACGTTGAGGGAGGCTTCTCAAACACTCTCCTTGGTTTACCACCCTGGAATCTTCGCTGAGCAGGCCGTGCCCCCTGCTGTGGTTGCTGCTGCTGTTGCTGCATTGGCTGTTGTTGTTGAAATGGTTGTTGCTGGAACGGAATAGTAACACTCGCCACCTGCTGCGGCTGATTATACTGGTTTCGACCTCTGCCTCGGCCTCTGCCTCGGCCTCCAAACACTGCGCTTGCATTGCCCTGACGGCGCCCACCAAAAGCCTTCATGTTACTGCCAGATGCAGTTGATTCCTCAGCCTGGAATCTGCCCTGCTTAATGTTGCTTTCAATCTTTTCTCCCATCAGAATTAAGTCTGAGAAACTGGCCAAAGATGTGTGAAACAACTTGTCATAAAACATGCCTGTGAATGTGCCGATGAACATGTCATTCATTTCCTTGTCTTCTAGAGGAGGACGGACCCTGGCAGCCATGTCGCGCCATCTTTGCGCATACTCTTTAAAGCTCTCACCCTTCTTCTGAGACAACCCTTGCAATTGGACCCGGTTGGGTGCCAAGTCGCTGTTATACTTATAGTGAGCTACAAATGCCTCTGCCAGTTGCTTCCATGTCTTTATATTAGTTGGATCCAACCCCATATACCACTCTAGGAAAGGGCCTGACAGGCTATCTTGAAAGAAATGCATTAGCATCCTCTCATCAGTTGAATACGCAGACATTCTTCGGTAATAAGACCGCACGTGCACTTTCGGGCAGGTGTCCCCTTTATACTTATCAAACGTAGGAGCTTTGAATTTGATTGGCACCCTCAAGCTAGGTACCAGACCCATTGTTGACATGTCTAAGCCCACAGCACTTTGATTTACGACCCCCCTCATCTGCTCTTCTAGCATTCTGATCCTCTGGGAGTCATCCATCGGCCCTTCGAAACCTCCACCGGAGAAAGCGTCCTCCTGCTGATCCTCTTGCCAGTTACCATTCCCAACTCCATACCCATCGTATCCATTGTTGCGGCCAGCTCTAATCTGATTCATCACTGGGCCTCGCCCTCTGTTACCGTACCCCGGAGCAAGTCCAGCAGGTCCAAAAGTCATTAACCCAGCACCGTTTCCATTTCCGAAACCTCTGTAACCCTGATTAGTCACGCCAAAACCGTCCTGCCCAAAACCTTGAACATTGAAACCATATTTCCCAGCATTATCGAATCCCTGATCATTGAACCCGAATCCAGCATTGCCGAAGCCGTTGCCTCCCATATTATCACCCAAGTTGACATCACCAAGCCCTACGTTATGGACAGCCGTCTCGTTCCCAACTCCAACGTTACCGTTCCCTGCAGCAGTAGCGTTGTTGACATTAACAGCAGGTATATTGACTACAGGTGGAGCCACTGGTGTGGGAGTACCATCCCCATGAACAGTGTCGACTCGCACAGACTGATGATCTTCATTTCCATGTCCAGCATTTCTTGCCAACAGAGGCTGCACCATAGCTTGCAAATTCTCCTGACCTTTTGCAATAGTCTCCATGGTCTGCATAAAGAGCGCTAGCTTCTCGCGCATATCTTGCATCTCGTTCTGCATTTGATCCATGATTCTTCGACAGTTGGTGCGAGTGGAGTAGCGGTGTGGGCGCTGATCTGCAATCCTGAAAATACCTGATACAGAGCAGGAAATAAGATACCATCCAATGATTACCTGTAATGCAATATGAATATGAATGCAATGCAATGTGTGTCTGTGCATTAGGGAAGATCATTCCCCGGTTCTAGTGCGAAGGTGCCAGTGCAGTGACAGTGCTAGCAATATGAAGATTGGAGCTGAATCATAGAAAGCCTCGTATATTGCAGAGAAATCCAATAAGCCAAGAATATAATATCACTGAGTACAATAAGAAGGCATGACCTCAACCAACAATCCTGGTGATGGTCAGCACTATGCAAATAAAGCATACAAGTTAATACATGAAATGATCAAGTACTCCCATAAGCCCGGTACTCTTCTATTAACCTCTTGGTCTCTGGATGACCTGGTCGAGTAAGCAGACCCTCGACAAGCTGGTTTCTTCTCTTGAGAACGCGTCGCACGTCATCAGCGGTTTCCTCCCATGCCCCTTCTCCGAAGCGATCCTCTAGCTTCCGCTTCTGAGACACCGCTTCATTCTTGCCTTCGATGGCCTTGTTCAACGCATTCTGGAGACTATATCGGGTCATCACTTCTTCTTCATACTTCTTAACGCTAGCTTTCAACTGCTCTTCGAGGTCATAAATTTGCTGCTTCAACTTATCTTCCCTCTTTTTATTGTTGGTGAGCGTAGCATTCCAAGTCTTGTTGCAAGAAGAGATTTCTCGGTGTGCGGCGTCGAGTGCTTTCTTTTTGGATTCCAACATGTCATGGGAGCTTCTGAACTCTTTCCCCAGACGTTCGCGCTTCTTTTTCTCCTCAGTCAACTCAGCCCCTAGTCTGTTTACCAGCTCGATCTGCTGTTGGAAAGCGTGCACGACCTTGTTTTTCTCACTGCGTATCTGAGCTAGCTCTTGCTCTAACCCTTCATTGACCTTCATCAAGGCTTCTTTCTCTTTCACAACTTGCTCGTAGGCCTCCCTAATGACAGTGGTTGGCTCTTCTACAGGGATGTGAACAGGGACTGGTGCATCTGGGAATGGCATCCGCAACTGTCTTGCTCTTTCCTGGATCCAAACTCTGTAGGGTGCATAAGCCTGACAATCATTCTTCCCCAACAACGGCTTCCCTCTTCGGTTAATACGCGTCCAGGCATGCTGAAGCTTCGCTAGCAACTCTCCCTTCGGATCTCCTATGAAGTACAGAGATTCCTGTACTTCTTTCTCCCTTGGGGGGTTCTTCAACGCATATCCAAACTGGCGGACGAATAGAGATGGGTTGTAATTGATACACCTTTTTCTCCCTATCAACGGAACATTAGGATACCCTCCACAACTGAAAATAAGCTCGGACCCCAACAAGTCTCGATCAAACCACTCAATGTCTTCAGAAGACAACCTCATCATACGCTCTGGCCAGTCAGAAGTAGCTGCGCTATCCATAAAAGGCCCCTTCAGGGGAAGATGGCTCTTAAACCACGTATACAGCAAAGGCACGCAACAAGAGACGTTCTTGCCTCTCCTGTTCTAATTTCTATAGTGCATCGAATGGTAGAAGTCTCCGATCAGTGTCGGCACCGGGTTACCAGCAGCAAATAGATGAAATGCATCCATGTCCACGAAGTTTGGGAAGTTGGGAAACAGCACTATCCCATAAATGCATAGAGCCAAAATAGCGTTAAAGACCACCCAACACCCATTCTTGGCGTACTCTTGAGCCTTACCAACCAGAAACTGGAGAGAGAAGCCTGGAACCCCTCGCCAAGAAGTCATCAACAGCTCGGAAGCATTCATGTGCAGGGCCTTAGCTAAATCCTCCAACTTGGGCTCAGCGGCAGAGTGGATAAAAGGAACTGCATTCTGCACCGGCAGCTCGGTAAACTCTACATACTCCTCCATGGTCGGCCCCAAAATGAAGTCAGCAAACGTGAAACATCTCAAAGTCGGGTCATAGAATTGCATCAGCGTATACAGCCCATTCAATTCATCATCAATGGATCTACGAACCAAACTCAACAGCCGTCCGTAACTCTGTCTGAAGCTTCTACGGACATCCTCATCAGCAAGAGAAATCAGACCCAGGAGGGGAGCAATATCAGGGATAGGTAGCTTATAGGCAACTGTCATCCTCAAACCAGCCATAATCAATACTCAGAAGTCCAGACACTAGAGCCGGGGGATATGCAAATGCACCTGCAGCACAGACACACGTTAATGGGATGCAATGATAGTGATTATGCAAATAATGCAATGCAAGCATCATGTAACAGGGACCAAATGCCATAGCTGAAAAGCCTGAACCATATCAAGAATCTCAGATAGACCCTCCAGAAGTCCTCAAACACTGGTCTCAGATAGACCTCATACACAGCTCCAATACTGGTCTCTGATAGACCCATAACATAACTCTGACTGGTCTCTGATAGACCTCAAATCATATCTCCGACTGGTCTCTGACAGACCTCAGAACTCTCCAACTGGTCTCTGATAGACCTCAGAACACATCTCTAACTGGTCTCTGACAGACCTCATAACTCTCCATAAATACCCAGGAACTCCGATCAAGAAACAAAACGGTAGTCTGAAGGTCTAGTTACCTGCATAACCCCAAACCCTCTCACAGGTAGGTGTCCTAGTAACTGACAAAGGTATGGCATCCTATGCGGTCGTCGGCGTCACAGACTTTCAGGGTTGATGATACGATTCCCAGAAGGAGTGGCATCATCAAATCCTGAAGAGGCCTCACTTAGCCAACTTCCAAATGATCGGTTCCCAGAGTCGACAATCCAACTAACCAGCAACCCGAGCCACCCAAAGGGCAGGACAGGAGGCCAACCAGAAGAACCTCGTCTGAGTGTAGATTTCGCGGGACACTAGGACATGCAAAGCACGTGCGCGCCCACTAATCTCTACTCTAAGTCTAGGTGCACTCAAGCCCAGGTCCGACTTATCTCTCAATCAAAGAACACCCGTCACACCCCACAATACAGCAATAATAATCAATAATATAATGCTGAAAGTAAATGACAGAAATATAAATCCATACAAAATCCTCGACGGGAAAACAAGCGCTAGGATCGACTCTCTTAAGGGACGTTGGATCCCAAATGCATAAGGACTATCGCAGTCCTTAGCAGCCAGGGGACGTTGAATCCCCAGCAGAGTCTCCAGCTGTCGCTACTGCGAAAATCGGCGCCGGCTGAACAGAAGAGTCGCCACCGTGCGTTATTTATCCCAACGGAGGGAAAGGAAACGCTCAGAGTAAACCTACCGCAAAGACGGGAAAGGAATGGTCATCGCAACCAAATCCTGGGTTCGGGAGTCGGTTACGCAAGGGGAAGGTATTAGCACCCCTCACGTCCGTCGTACTCGACGGGATCCACGCTTGTTTTCGGGTACGGATTGTTATTCTATCTATTCTACAGGTCAAGGGTTAAAAGAAAATAAAATGACTCGGCAAAGTATCGCACTTTATGCCTACGTATTCCCGTCTGGAACGAGAAATCAGAGTCAACATAGTTCGCCTACCTATGGGAAAGGAGGGGAAGGTTGCTCGCTAGGATATCGCATCTTATGCCTACGTACTTTCATACGGCATGAAAGATCAGAGCAAACGTAGTTCGGGCCACGTACGACACCGGCTTGTCTTGATTGTTTTTTATTCCTTCTGAAAAAGGTTTTTCTGATTAACAGTCCAAGCGGACAAAAATGACATCTTGATGAGTTCACATTCTTTTACGGAAGAAGTGTCTTTTATTGTGTTTGAATTATTTATGGTGTTTTTCTGTTCGTTTTGAGAAAGAAGAGACAGAACTCTATCCTACGGTTGCGAAGGGAATCAAACTAACCTAATGTTATCATGCATGGGTTAAGACCTAGTGTCTATCATGTTCCTCTCTTGCGCAGAGAGAAACAGAGATCCTAAGGGAATAGACGGAAACAGAAACAATAGCAGATATATACAGTAAAGCAGTAAAATGCATGGATGCAGCAATACAAGCGAGGCAAGGGAGTCCCACTCAACCTCGAACCTAGAAAACAATAGGCAAAAGTGAACAGGATTCACTTCTAACCCAACAGGTTAAGCAGCAAACAATACAGTCAGGGAAAACCAATCAATACATCAAGAATGAACAGCAAAAATAAACAGCCACAGCAGCTCTGCATCAACAACTGTCTTCAAGTCATCATCAATAGCTACAAGCTTCAGGCAAGCCTCAATCTCCATCTTCAAGACTTCAATCAAGGTCTTTGATTATCAGTCTTCCGTCTGCAATGGATTTTCTTCAAGTCTCAATCTCCAAGCTGAGGAATCAATCACAAGGGTGAACTGGTGTTAAGCAATTAGTTGACCACCAAAGGTGGCAAACATACTGCTATCAACACATAGGATATTTTCTCTCAAGAGTTCTATCTCTTAGACACTATCACCAAGCCTTCCAAAGGAAGGGGGTGAATGTCTTAGAGAGACTCTGCATCACAGAGAGGAATGGAGGCAATCAAGACCTTCCATGTTTGAGAATCAAGTCTACTACTCTAGAGCTCTGCCTAGCTCCTAAACCCTAGACTCCTCAACAGCTGCCAGCAAAGGATCTCTTCATCAACTCTGGAAGTTGGTCTTCAATTTCTGATCTCCAATGGACTCATCATCACAAGCTTCAGCTCTCCCAATCCCCAAGCAAACCCAATACCCCATACAGACAAATGAAATAACCCTAGAGAGGGCATACCACACCAGTCAAGCAACTACAGACAGTATACTAATAGCAGTAGGGGAATCCTAATATTTTCTAAGGGGCCTATTAACTACCCATAATCCCTATAGTCCCATACCCCAAAGATTCAATCTCTAGCTCCTAAGGGAAATGAACTAATCTACCTATGTTATCTCCTAAACCCTAGTTTTGATCATGTTATTCACACCTAAACAAAACACCTAAAATTAAGTCCTAAAAATATGAACTAAATTTTATATACAAGATAAGAGTCTAAACTAACCAACCTAAAAAGAATGGATTGAAAATATCAAAGCATCTATTCAAACTAAAATTAACAAAATCATGCATCAAATTAAACTACTTAAAATGCTATTTAAAAGAAAAATATGCTAAAAATACAAAAATAAAATGAAATATTAATTTTTTTATGTGATATTTTTCTTGACAAAATTATGAACAATATGCAAAAAGAACCAATTTAAATCATGCATTTTTCAATTACTTATGATTTTTCAAAGAAAATAAAAAAATATGAAAGAAATAAAATGGGAATTAAATGGAAAGGGGTGCAGAAATTAACTAAACTCAGTTAAAAGAATCAAATGGGCCCAGACTGGGGGCGCGCATAGCAAGCGCGTCTGGGCCCAGTTACTCAGAAAATAACAAAAATTAAAAAAAAAGCAAGAACGGTGCATTAAGCAATATTTCCAGTTCAAAATCAATGGGCCTGCGCTTGGGAGGGTGGCATTAGCAATGAATCCAAAGCCCAGTCAGAAGCTATTAGTGAAACGGTGCGCATCGGTTGAGTCTCTCCCTCCAAATTTCTTTTAAAACGTGACCGTCAGATTAAGGATCCAGTCAAGGTCAAAACATGATCGTGTGGCCATGGCTTCGTCTTCAACCTCCAGCAAACCCTAGGTTCTGAAACTCTTCACCATGCATGCATTTTCAAGTTCTCTGTTCTCCCTCGTCTCTCCATGAATTCCCTCGATGCAAAGAGAAAAGTTTCTCTAAATTCTTCCCTCTACACAGCCATGTCCATAATTCTTCCTAAAACTCACTCAAGAAATAAACCCGATAGGTGCAATAACTCTGATCCACCATTTTCACCTGTGAGCAACCACTTCAATTCTCACCAATTATTACCCTAACCTAATCTACATTCCATGCTGATCATTTTAAGCCATATATACAAGATTGTAGTGTCATATTCTTGATGTTACAAGCACTAACAGAATTGGTACACCATGCTCAACCTTCAAGAAACTTCTTCAAACTCACCAAAATCAATCCTCTAACCTATCCTAACAGTCCTATGCTAACAATTCTCTATAACCCTAACTAAATCATGCAATTCGAAGAGAAACTAACCTGGTGCAAAAATGGTGAAAACAGCTATGGAGCTCCTTGATCCAATGCTTGCAATGATGGGAAACTGATCAGTGAACTTGTTCTTGAGTTCTGTATGCAAAAATTCTGGCTCAAACCTCTTGAATCTTGTAATTGCAAAGTTCTTGCTTCTTGGATGATTAACTTGTATGGCACGATCCCTCTCCAATTCTACCCAATTCTTGTGTGAATTCTGATCTATGAGTGATGGTGATGATGATCCAATCAAGAAATGTGAAAATTGAGAGAGATTTTGTGAAGTTTGAAAAACTTTTGCAAATTGGAAGAAAGGTGTGAAACTTGTGTTTTGAACAAAGTGATTCACCAACCATGGCATGGAGTTCTTCAATCCAATATATAGATGAGATTAGAAACTCCTAGAACTTTGGAGAAGCTTCCCATGCACACTTTCCCTTGGATTTGGATTATGTAACTTCATTTGTAAGTAACCATGCATAACTTCTAATTCTTGAACCAAACTCAAAATTCTACTTTTTCCAATGTTCTCAAAATTATTTTTCCAATCAAAATGACCTATAATTTCACCTCATTTGGCCAAACTATGAAAAATCTCAAATTTAGGTCATTTTTTATTCATTAAATCCACCAATTTTGAAACCTTGAGCTATGAGCCTTTCCAATCTTTCATGGTCACTTTTCTAGACTCAAAATGTCATTTGGAGCAAGTTTGATGTTATGAAGTTTTTCATTTGAAGCTTCCTTGTATGCGTTTTGGGCATAGGCTTGAAATGACCTGTAATTCTCAGATGACCAAAATACCCTTTTCTTGCCAAGACCATAAGTAGAGTTCCACAAATCATATGAAGGCATACCATACCATTCTAGAAAGCTAAGACAATGAGGAACAACTATTATGTTTACCAGAAATTCATTTGAAATCTCCTTGAGGGGTAAAAATTGCTTGGAAGACAAGTAATTTTCACAGACAAAATTTCAGATACCTCAGATGACCTGTAACTTGCAAGGACCATAACTTGAGTTCTATAAATATCCTTGATGTCTTCCAACACTCAAATTAAAGGTCTTGAGATCCTCTACAAGTTTGATGTTGTCCAAGGATCCATTTAAAGCTTGCATTTTGACTTATCTTGCTTGGAAATTTGACCTAAATTAGGGGATTTTACACAGAAACCCTAATTTAGAAACTCCTCTTCTCCTTGATTTCTCTTGATTTCTCCTTGGCACATTACCATATCCTTCTCTATATGTCAAATGATGAACCCCACATCTCTCCAATAGCCCTTAATGCCTTTCAATCAATCAGTTGACCTAGAGTTGACCCAGGGTTGACCCAGATGAAACCCTAGTTGACTGTCTTCAATTACAATTCTTGTGATCACATCAATGACTTGTATCCTTCCCCAAATGACTTTCTAAGTCCTCTATGATGTCCAGATACTCTCCATGCTCAATCCACAGCTCACAATTTCTTTGATGATCCTCAGATACCCTCAGGATAGGAGATAGACTCAATGCTTGATCCACTGACTTCCCAGCTTTCAAATTCTTTCTGATGACTTGAGTATGCTTGAATTAGAATAATAACCTCTTGATAGGCTCATAGAGATTAGAATAATACTTGGTCCCCTGTTGGATGACTTGCTATGCTATGCTATGCAGATGAGTAGACTATGTACATGACTCTATATGCAAATGCTAATGCAATTAAAACATAAACCAAGTGAATAAGGTTGAGCAAATTTTAGGGTGCAACAATACCATATTAAAGTTTGAACTAAGCATGATGCATGATAATGGAAGAAGGAAGAAGAAGATGGAAAAAATTGTATTCATTACTCACAAAACTAACTATCACAAGAATACATAATAACTTATATAACAAGTAACTAGCTAGTGATGCATTCCAGCTGTTTCCAACGGTCAAAACAGAAACAATTTGAGTTAGTTATAAGAATGAACTAACTCTCTTTCTTTTTACATTCAACAAAAATTTATCTAAGGATATTTTTTTAGCATTTTTTTACATTTCTTGGTATTAGAATTCAATGGTCATATTTGATTTTGAATAATAGAATTTTCACGTTAATTTATTTACTCATTCTTTCCACTAATATATTTATTAATTTACTGATTTACTTATTTATTGTGTTAACATTTTTATTGTTTCAATTTTCTTTTTGAAAATTGGGACATGTTGTCTATAATAATTTGGTACTACTTATTTATGTCAAAATTTAATTTTTATTGTGATACGGATACCAACTTTAAACTACCACATATGTGAGGGATAAAGGATTGTATAATTTTTACATTTCTTTTTCTTTTTCATTTTCATTTTTCTTTCACTCAAACTAAAATAAAATGTAGATAGATTTATAAAATATAATTTGATGGAAATGTTTTTAAAGTGATAGAATTCTTATTTCTGTGGTGCATATCTTAAAAACAATTCTATGTTGTATTTTTCATTTTAATTTGTTCGTATGATTTAAATTTTTTTTATCTATTCTATGGTGTAGGTCTATTATGATATTGATAAAAATTCCATTGTCTTCAATAACACCAATAAAAAAATTCCATTAGAAGCTTCAGAGAGCTCCGCTTCTTCATTGCCTTTAAGTTTCTGCCTAAATTTGTTTCATCACCAGATTTTCCAGGAGAGAAGACTTTGAAAATTCCTTAAATCAGAGTTGGCACGAAATCCTTGTACCTTTGATGAAGCAGAGAGCATATCTTCCCTGCGGCTTGTATATCAAAACCTCTAAGCTTTGCCTCACATATAGTCGCCACTGCTTCGCTAACAAATTTGCTTAAGTTAACACTTCGCAAGTCATCCATTAGTGATTTGCGATGCTCTTCATTAATCTACTCTAGTATTTTTAATAACTGTAGTGTTGCATTTAATGCTGGAGTCCAAGGTCCTAAAGGATCCTGAGTCAGGCCTGTCAAGATTCAAATTACTTTGATGTAAAGCCATTTGTGCCTCGACTGATTTCTTGATTTCTTCAAGGTGATCAACAACTTCCTCATCATCTTGTTTGTTGTTACTTTCACCTCCATTATGACACTCATCCTCATGTTGATTCATACCAATATCTTGTATTCACAAACTTACGCAACACATAGAGTGAAGTAGGGATTTTAGAGTGAAGAGACGGAGTGGGTAATGTCGCAATCGTTACAGATGAACAAAATTGGGGAAGATGTTGATTTATGCAAGAAATGGAAAAATGATGGTTTTGTGTTCACTCTGCCAGTGTAGCATCGTTTGGAACTATTATGTTATGAGTGTTTTTTTGTTTGTTTATGTAGGTAGTTTGGCTTGAAGTGAAGCAAGGTCTTAGCCATGTCATGAAAGATTTGGTAATGGAATCATGAAGTCATGAAGTTACTTGGAACACGAGGCATAACCTGAAGATGGTAGATGATATGCCTAAGGTATCTTGAGTTGACCTTGGTCAAAGTTGACAAAAAAATAAACAATTGCAATTCTTTGTAATGCGGGGCTCATATTTTTTGAGGTACGACACTTCTAAATAAGGCTCTCAGTCTTGAGCAGGAATAGAATCATCTTCAAAGCCATCTGAGATGTAATCTTCAGAGTCATCTTCAAGAATTACAGCTGTAGAATGATCTTTATTGATGAATCCGACACTATGAAATGCCTCATTTATACGCTTCAAGTTTCTTCTAACTGTACCAAGCGCAAATCCTAAACCAGTTATGTCTTTATCATCAACCACATCAATAACTCGGCCCCGACCATCAGACCGACCAACCTCTAATACATGCAGAGCATCTTTCAACGAAGATATGGGCAACCTATTCTTCTTAACAACTTTATCATTGATGGAAAGAGCTTGGAATGGAGTTCCAACAGTTTCGTCGGTATCAACGTACAAAAAGGATGAAAGATGGCTTACCAACAACGTTTGTTCGCCTCCAACAATTACCAGCTTGTCATTCTTAACAAATATCAGTTTTTGATGAAGAGTCGAAGTAACTGCCCCAGCTTCATGAATCCAAGGTCGGCCAAGCAGACAACTATAAGCGAGACGAATATCTATTACTTGAAAAGTAATTTAGGAGAAGCATGGTCTTATCTTGATTGGAAGATCAACCTCTCCAATCACAGTTTTTATAGATCCATCAAAAGCTTTAACCACAACCCCATTATACCTCATGGGAGCACCTTAGTATGAAATCTTCAACAAAGTAGACTTTTGCAACACATTTAAAGAAGAGCCTATATCAACCAGCACATTGGAAAGTGCATCTTTGGACAGTTCATAGAAATATGTAAAAGCCAAATTGTGATTTCTCCCCTCCTCGGGCAATTCTTCATCACAGAAACTCAAATTATTGCATACTGTGAGGTTGGAAACAATGCCATCAAACTGATTAACAGTCACATCATGATCAACATAGGCTTGTTCTAGAACCTTCTGCAAAGACTCCCTATGAGCCTCAGAATTCATCAATATGGACAACACTGAAATCTTAGACGGGGTGTGCAAGAGTTGATCTACCACAATGTACTCACTCTTCTTGATCAATTTCAATACCTCATCCTCATAAGCCTTCTTATTCAAACCACTTGACTTACCAGAAATATCAACAACATTTTCTCTTTGAGGTTGTTTCCCAACAACAACATTCTCCATAATCTTTGGAGGTTCAGAAGCAAAAGTATAACCACTCTGGGTCACTCTGCTAACATCGGCGATGCTTACCATAGAAGGCAAGGAATTAATGAGCATTTCCTTACCATCCTCTACCATGGTACATAACAACTTTGTCAGATTCATACAGTACCAGACCGGGTAATCGAATAACCAAATTTGTAACAGTGAACTTCCAACTATCATAAGAGATAACAACTCGTTCAGGCATATTAAAGTGTGGCACAATAACATTCACCTCATTCTCATATTCATCTCTCTTTGCAGTGATCTCAATCAAATTCAGGTCCATCATCCCTTGAATGTCCCTTTTCACTATCACACAACCACACGGGTTCATAGAACAAATGCAACAAGCTGCATAATCATGACCAATATCATGGTATTCACTCAAAAGTGCATGAATTTCCACAAGTGATGTTTGGATCCAACGGATATCATAAATATTGAATGTACCAGGACAACCTTGAACCATATTGACAGTCGCCTTACCATGATTAGGCAACGGATTCGTTTACACATTAGGATTGGTATCTTCGAAAGTCAAAATACCACTTCTAACCAACCTTTGCACTTTCATCTTTAATGGATAACAATTCTTAGTGTCATACCCAGCTTCTCCCTGATGGAAAGCACAATGAGACTTAGGCTTATACCACCACGGAGAATCTTTTGGAGCAGCAGGTGGTGCACGAGTCTGAACAAGATTCTCCAGAATTAAACCAGGAAGTAAATCCGTTAAGCCATTTGACTATGTACGCTCGCAAGATGTCGACCAGGAAGTAAATTTGTGTAGTTCCTAATGTGAAGATCCCACTTAACGGAATTAGGAACTAAGCATACGGGCATTCTTTCCGAACAATAATTTACCCCTCAAAGCTTTGATTTCTTTGCGCATTTATGTAAATCAATCTTGAAAATCATCCATACGATCAAGGACATCCAGACTCTCGCTTGGAGCAATATGAAAAATATGTTTTTCAGCATAAGGCACAGTGTGACCCACAGGTGGTGGTACAGGTACATCAGTAGAAACAGACAGAATCTCAGTATTAGGAACAACATTGACCATAGGAGGTGGTACAATCATAACAACAGTAATTCTTGGAATTTCAGAAGCAAGAGGTTGATATCCCTCTGGCACAAAATGAGGAGGCATGCCCCAAGGGAAACCAGTAGGCATCTGATGTTGAGAAGAAATAACCAGGGCCTCAGAAATGGGCATGGATCCAATCTTTGAAATCACGGTTCTCTGAACAGGAGAAGGAGGAGGTGGTGGTGGCTGATTCTGAGCAGCCACCAGAGTTTCCATCATAGCATTGAGTCTTTCCAAACTGTTGTCGCATCGCTGTGAAGAGGGGCCGGCAAGGACAGAAGAGTCGCCACCATTCTTTATTTATCCCAAAAGAGGGAAAGTAAACGATCAGAGAAAACCTAACGAAAAGGGAAAAGACAGGTCATCGCAACCATGTCTCGGGTTCGGGAGTCGGTTACGCAAGGGGAAGGTATGAGCACTCCTCACGTTCGTTGTACTCGACGGGATCCACGTTTGTTGTCTAGTCTATGAGTGAAAAACAAACTATCTATGGCTGCTAAAGCTAAACGGAAAGAACTGACTTGATAGGACATCGTCGCCCTATGCCTACGTATTCCCTCGTGCAATGGGAAAGTCAGAGTCAACGTAGTTCGGGAAACTACGGGGAGAATTGCTCGCCAAGACATCGCGTCTCGTGCCTACGTATTCTCATCTGGTATGAGAAATTAGAGCAAAACGTAGTTCAGGCTAACTACGGGTAAACAGGGTGTTCTCGATCGCACGGGGACGAGAGAAAAGGCTGACGATACTAGCGTACGCATTCTAGCAGTTAGGTGTATTGCTGCTCGACCATTGGAGACTTAGGCATTACCTGTTTGCGGTAGAACGGACGTAGTATGTCATTGGTTTAAAGGTACGGGTAACCTAAAGGTTTAGCACTACGGGCTAGTCTCGATTGCACCAGGGCAAGAGAAAGGGACATATTAGTCGTTAGCGGGAAAGTCTCGATCGCATGAAAGCGAGAGAAAAGAGTCTCAATCGCAAGGACGCAAGAGAACAGGTTCGGATCGGGACGCACACGCTAAGTCCTAAGACGTGGGAGCGAATGTGTGGCATATTGTCTAAAGGACATACGCTAAACACTCTAGACGAGTGAGAGGAAGCCACCCACTCATCATTTCCCACGTATCTAACGCCACAGCTGACAACACTCGATGGTTGCATAAAAGAGATAAAAGAGATAAAATAAAAACAATGTTACCGAACAGAGTGGTTCCGTTGACCCTTGACTTTGCGTGCAAGCTCCACTTCCAAGCTCTCCTCTTTTGATCCTTGATGATGGCGTTTCGAATCGGGATCACTGTGACTCTAAACCGTCATAGCTCGACTTATAAATGGAAGTCAAGCTATAAGAGGTTACGTATTGATTTCCCTGTCAAAGACAAGATAGAGAAATGATATTGAGAATCATCCTCCAATTGAATGTGTCACCTGGGCCAGAACAGAAGAAAGTCCAAAATAAAATCAGAAGGAGAAGAGAAATAAGGAAAGAATAAAGTGGTCTCAAATCCTACATTATCTATCAACAATTTGATTAATAACGAATTACGGAGGTATCATCATCGACCAAAACAAAATAGAAATGAGATGAAAAGTCCAATAACAAATGGAAACAAGAATTCAACATCTAAAATTAAACTTCTAATAGGTAAAAAAGAAAAAAGTTCTAACAGAAATTTAAAGAAGAAATTAAGTACGAAAATAGAATATAAAACTCTATGTAAAATATATGTATATAATATTCTAAGAAAATAATACCATAATTTTCTAAAAGAAAAATAGTAAAATATTTACATATATACAAAAGAAAATACTCAAAAAGTATTTACAAAAATAATATCCAACAAACAGGGGATGTATATCAGCAGGATAGGGGTTCAGTCCAGCAAAAATAATAAACTCACAATCAGCAACAAAACAGTCCAACAAAGGGGGTGCAATGAGGGAATATGGGGGGGGGGGGGGGGGGGTGAAGTAGTCCAAAAGAAATGGACGGGTCAAAAGGCCCACTAACCGCCTTGAAGGTGTCCGTGAAGCTTCATCACCTTCCTCACTTTGCTTTGCTCTAAAACAAAACTAACATCCGCCGCCGCCACTTCGCCGTCCATGATCCCTAACCTTCACCGTCGTTTTTCGCAGCTCTCCTTACCTCACGCTCTAAGCTTCATTCTCTTCATCACCATTACCTACAAACCAAACAAGAGACCAAATCACCAAATAATTTTCCAACTCCTGTTAAATGCCATAGGTGTGAACTTCGTTTGCTGGATGTTGGAGGAGATTGAAGATGAGTCGTTGAAGTTGGAGTTGATGAAGACGGTGGATAAAGATGTTCTTCCGGATGAAGTTTCGAGATCGGATCTGGAGATTTGTTCATGCGTTAAAGGTTTGTGAAAGCTTGTGATCAATCTGAAGAAAATATTGATGAAGAGAGAAGTTTGTATGGATGTTGATAGATGTTGTTTCGTGAGATTGGAAGGTTGTTGAATGCGTTGCGGTTGATGAAACGAAAGTGATCGGAGATGTTTTGGCAAAATATGGGTTTGGATGATGTTGATGGTTCAGATCTGGATTGCTTGCTGAAGATCCGTAAATCTAAAGGAGTTAGTTCGATGATCTGGAGATTGCTTGAAGGTTGGTTGAAGATTGGTTGTAGAGTTTCAGATCTGGAGTTGTTTGAAATTATGGAAAACGTGATGAAGATCTATGTGTTACATGTTCATAGATTGGATGGAGGTGACGAAGATTGTTTGAACATGGATGAAGAAATATGGAGAAAACTGATGTATGTTCATACGAAGTTGGAAAAATTATGAAGATAGGATGAAGATGGATGAAGAAATCTGGAAAAGTGTTGAAGGTGGATGAAGATTGTTATGAATTTTTGGAGAAGTTTGGTTAAGGCATGATGAAATCTGGAAAAAACGTATGAACACGATGAAGACCATGATGAACATTGATGAACACGTATGAAGAAATCTGGAAAATCGTTGAACACATGATGAACATGATGAATTTTCCGGTGAGATGATGAGTTTTCCGGTGGGATTTTCGGCAGTGGGCGGCGCCGTTTGATTTTTTTGGCGAAGTGCTCTAGGGTTTTTGGGGCAACGTGTCAGCCACCTGGAGAGAGAATGTGCAGGGCTATTTATAGCCTGACACATGGCACGGATTGCTGCAAAACTTGATTAGTGACAAATTAATTAATTAAGGCTAGCAGATTAATGGTGTTAATTACAAACTGGACCAAATGATGATGGATTAATAAAAGGAATCAAATTAAAAGCTGATTAATAAACCTAATGCCACGTGAACCAACTTAATTAACCATAAAAAACTGAATCCCTAATTAAACTAAGATTAAAATCTAATCAATAACCAAAAATATCCTAATTAAAACTATCTAAAATTGTAACCAAATTAAACTAGATTCATAAATCTAATAAAAATCTAAAAGAATTAATTCTAAAAATAAAACCAAATATTCTAAAAAAAAGCAATTAATTTCTAGAAAAACCAATTAAAATCTATTAAGAACTAAAATCTAAAAATATAAAATAGAAGATAAAAGACTATTTAAAATCTAATTTCTATGCCAAAAATTAAGAAATAAATCCTAGAAAATCAAGATAATTCCATAAGAAAAAAAACAAGGAAAATCAACTAAATCAGTGAATAAAAAATGCGAGAATGCAACGAAATAAACGGTAACCAGGCGGACACCGAAATATCTCCAAAAATAACAACACAGACTGAAACACCGGGAATAACACAAGTTCCAAAATAAACCTCCTTATTTGAACTGGTTTGAATCACCTGAAACGCGAGAAAAGGGATTGTAATCCCGATAAAATTAATCCGGCTGGAAAAAAATGCATAGTATGCGATATGCAGATGCAAATGTAAATGAAACGAAACATAAGCCAAATTGCTAGAAATGGTTGGTCAAATTTTTGGGTACAACAACTGTCCTTCAGAGTTTTCATTTCCTCACGAAGCTCACGGTTCTCTTGTCGTAATTGATCCATCTTTTTCTTGAGATTAACTCGAGTGTTGTATTGGTGTGATCGCTTGGCTAAACGAAGACCAAAGGAAACATAGACACCTGAAAAAAGCAAGAAATAATGTAAGAGATGATGTTTGATGTGCAATATGCAAATGCAAAGCCTTCAAGGAACTTCAAAGATATAAAGTAAATTGCAAACATTATATTGAAATAACACATTTGAAGTAATAAAATTCTCGTTTTATTGATAATGGAAAAGGATTACAACTTTTGAAGTACAAATTCAAGAATCCTAATCGAGACAAAAGATAATAGAAATCCTAAGAAACCCCATAAGAAGAAGATCTTCCTTGCAACTTCTTATTGAGCTCTTTGATTTGGTCCTTCATCTAAGTCTTCTCAACTATGAGCTTGTCGACAACCAAATTCTAAGCAATTGAGGTAGAGGGAGCGTCTGAATTTTGAATTCTAGAGGAAAACAAATCCTCTTGCACTTTTCTTTTCTTGTTACCCATTTCTTCTTTACTCCTTTGCTCCAACTGCTTTTAAGTTCTACGTTCTCCATGTCAACAGTCTGCTACTTGTTCCTCCAAGCATCCCTCTCCTGTCGCATCTCATTCAAAGCAATCTGAAGTTTTTCTTCATCACTCATGAAAACAAGAACGGGCGTTCTAACAGTTAGAGGTAAACGCTCTTGACGTGGATAAGGCATCTTCAATATGATAACCCTAGCTTGTACCCGTTAGAGATAAGGTTCCAAAGAGACAAAATTTGGATTTCCCAAAGCTTCCTTTCCCTTTCTATGGATGTGATGCCAAACTTGCATAATTTTATCCTTGAATGTTTTGTTGTCTTCACCCTCCTTGAAGAAGAAACCCTCTAAACGAATATTACTTGGTTTGTCTTTCATAGGATACCCCAGTTGACGATAAGCCAAAACTGGGTTGTAGCTAATGCCTCCCTTTGTACCAAGAAGAGGTATATTAGAAAACTTACCACAACTATCAATGATCATCACGTTATCACAATCACGAGTGTACCAAATAATGTCTGAATGAGTAAGTGACATGATTTTATGCGACCATAAAACACCATCCTTGAGGTCCCAAAAAGCAATAGACTGAGGAAAGTGAGAAATAATCCACTTGTATAATAATGCTACACAACAAGTAATCATCCCTCCACCATAAGAATTCTTGAGATGAACGGAGTGATAGGAATCAGCGAGCATAATAAGAACCGGATTTCCAATCAAGGAGAACCTGCTAGCATTAATGTCGACAAAGCCATCAACATTAGGAAAAAAGAACAATCTATAAATAAGCAATGCAAAGATAGCCTCGAAGGCGTCCATACTCATCATACTAGCTAAATAATAAGTTTTATCCATCAGAAACTTAGCAGGTAACCCAAGAATACCTCCTTTGGTAGCCATGTGAGCGTCAATCTCAAATACCTTCAAATAAGTAGCTTCAACAATATCTTGATACTTAGGAGTCTTTTCCAAACCAGAAAATGGAACTCGGTCAGAGATAGGCAATCCAAGAAATCCAGAATACTCCTCAAGTGTGGGCATGAGTTGGTAATCAGGGAATGTAAAACAGTGGTACACCGGATCATAGAATTGAATTAAAGTAGCTAGAACTCCATTTACCATATCGATCTTCAGAAGAGACAGAAGGTTTACATATCTATCTTTGAAAGCATCTGGATCAACAACCAAAGACACTAGCTCTTGTAGACCTTCCAATTTAGGACTCTTGAAAGTGTACTTTTGAGTTTTCCTTCTTCCAAAATACATGGTGAAAAATCCATAAAATGTTTGCAACAAACATATTTAAGTTCCTTGAAGACTTGGTCAAAATGATGCTTATGAATGTATGAATGCATGGATGCAACACCTACAAGCAAAATCACACAGAGCACACGGGTTCAAAGGTTTAGCATGAGCATGGAGCCAAGGGACAAGAACCAACCCACAATGGTGTGTACTAAGGTTATATCATCACCTGTAGAACGGGTTCTAAAAAGTTCCCAGAGTCCTCAATCCTCCTTCAAATATTACTAGCATGTCGATTACTCTGGAATCAGTAATATTCTCAAGAGAACCTCGTCTGAATGTAGTATTGTGCATCAATTATTTCAGGTTTACACCTTCATAGCCACCACACTACGTCCTAATAGGACAAGTGGGGTAAAAGGAATATTAAACGTCCTTAGTGTCATAGGCCTGAGGTCGGAAAAAGTAATGTTTTTCGCAATTACTCGCTAGACATCAGTAATTCCGAGGAGGCCTCGACTGAGCGGATGGATTCTCAATTCAGCTTGTTCGGGATTAGACCAAAGCAAGATAAAAATAACATCCCCAAAGCCTTAGGATGAAATAAAGATACAATCCTTAAAGCCTTAGGATTGGACAAAAGCAAAGACAAGACCATCAAAGCCTTAGGATCAAGCCAAACAAAAACAAGACAAAAGTTAATATCCTCAAAGCCTTAGAATGAAGCAAAGACAAAACATCCTCATTAGAAGTAGAACCAAAAGATGGTATCCAATGGAGGTATCTAGAATGATTGATCATCAAGTTCAAGCATGATCGGGTGACATTCTAGAAAGAAAAGATCTTCACTGAAGGTTGAACTGGAAAGACAGTATCCATTAGGGAAGGAAAATAAACCGGGACATCTAAAGTGATGGATCAGTAGGTTCAAGCATGACCAGATGACACTTTAGAAGAAAATATCCTTACTGGAGGTAAAACCAGAAAGACGGTCTCCACTGGGGAATATCTAGAGTAGTTGGTCAACAAGTTCAGGCATGACTGACTGACACTCTAGAAGAATAGATAGGATACAATCCTCAAAACCTTAGGATTAGACCAAAACAAAACATTCTCATTGGAAGTAGAACCAAAATATGGGCTCTAATGGAGGTATCTAGAATGATTAATCATCAGGTTCAAGCATGATCAGATGACATTCTAGAAAGAAAAGATCCTCACTGGAGGTTGCACTGAAAATACGGTCTCCACTGGGGAAACAAAATAAAACAAGACATCTAAAGTGATGGATCAACAGGTTCAAGCATGACCAGTTGACACTCTAGGAGAATAGACAGGACACAATCCTCAAAGCCTTAGAATTGGGCAAAAACAAAACATCCTCATTGGAAGTAGAACCAAAAGATGGGATTCAATAAAGGTATCTAGAATGATTGCCATCAGGTTTAAGCATGACTGGATGATATTCTAGAAAGAAAAGATCTTCAATGGAGGTTGAACCGGAAAAACGGTCTCCACTGAGGAAAGAAAATAAAAAAAGACATCTAAAGTGATGGATCAACAAGTTCAAGCATGACCGATTGACACTTTAGAAGAAAAGATAGAGCAAGACCCTCAAAACTTTAGAATCATGCAAACAAAACACCCTTATTAGAAGTAAACCCAAAATATAGACTCCAATGGACGTATCTAGAATGATTAATCATCAGGTTCAAGCATGACCAGATGATATTCTAGAAAGAAAAGATCATCACTGGAGTTAGAACCGGAAAGACAGACTCCATTAGGGAAATAAAATAAAACAATACATCTAAAATGATGGATCAACAGGTTCAAGCATGACCAATTTACACTTTAGAAGAAAAGATCCTCACTAGAGGTAGAACCAAAAGATGGTCTCCAATGGAAAATATTTAGAACAGTTAATCAATAGGTTCAAGTACGACCAGGTGACACTCTGAAAAGAATAAACAGGACACAATCCTCAAAGCCTTAGGATTGGACCAAAGAAAGATAAAAGCAGCATCCTCAAAACCTTAGGATGAAACCAAGACACACTCCTCACTGGAGGTAGAACCAAAAGATAGTCTCCAATGGGAAATAGATAAGCATATCCACTTTGTTGGGGAGTAAAAGAGTCACAAGAAATCACCGGGGAATAAAGGTGTCTAGAAATTCACTAGGAAACACATATCCAATTCACTTGGAGAAGTATGAAGCCTATGCAAGCTTACTAGGGGAGTAGGGTAATTTCAGTGAGGAACAAAAGATAAATCCACTAGGGAGTAAATCCTTAATCAGCAAAAATGTGTCACATGGAGGACAGTGGAAAGTTTCTCTTTAATCTTGGTAACTACACACAACCAAAGGATCAATCCAAGAGTGTGGTTCATGCTTTATTAGAGACTTTGTTGAAATGATCTAACAGTGCCTCTTAAGGAACAAAAGATTTCCAAAACCAATAAATTGGGCTTCCAATGGGAATTCTAGTAACAACTGGATCTTAATAGGGATCCTACAAAAGAGATGCAGGTTGGTTGCTTAATGAGCAAATTTTCTCAAATAAAGAGAAAAACCATCAGAGTCTTTATCAACTTTCTCAAAGAGATGTAATTTGATAGTAGCAAACTGGATAGAGGGCTTGATGAGGAATCATCACTTGCAATTAAATACTTGTAAAGAGGGTAACTCAAATAAAGAGAAACCATTTGTAAGGTCTTCAACAAAATCCTTCTGGCAGACTTCCAAGGGAATACCACTTGTAATTGCAAAAGGTCGAATAACATCATGGACAGATAAGCTTCTCGGGAGAGACTGCCACTTACCACCATAGAAAACAAGCTTCTCAAAGAGATTGCCACTTATTGTTGCAAAAGTTGAAGGAAACACCCAGGTCGAATAAGCTTCTCGGGAGAGACTGCCACTTATCACCATAGAAAACTAACAAAGCAAGCTTCTCAAAAAGACTACCACTTGATGTTGCAAAAGTTGAAGGAAACACCACGGTCGGATAAGCTTCTCGGGAGAGACTGCCACTTATCGCCATAGAAAACATAGCAAAAAAAGCTTCTCAAGGAGATTGCCACTTGTTGTTGCAAAAGTTGAAGGAAACACCAAAAAATAGATAAGCTTCTCGGGAGAGACTGCACTTATCACCATAGAAAACATAGCAAAACAAGCTTCTCAAGGAGACTGCTACTTGTTGTCTGGGTGTAAATTCCAATGAGATGTTATAACAACCCTACTGGAGAATAAATTTTGTCTTCAATAGGGATCTGTAAAAGATTCTTTCTGCGAAACATAGTACAAAATAAATGCACGTTCAAACTAGGTTCAGAGACCTAATCAGGTTCAAAAGCGGCACTCCAGGGACCAAAGTTCAATCTAGAAACTAGCTAGAAATAAACGGTCAAACAAGACTCCACCCATTGGAGAATGAACTCAAATGGGGATTTATTTTATCCAAACATGGAAAAGATATTTGAAATAACCATCATCCACTAGGATCAAACTCTACGGGGAATCTTAGAAAGGATGGGCACTTTATGCTTAGGGCTGACGAATCTATTGGAGAGAAAAACAAACCCAGTCACTTGGGGAATAAACACCAAAGTGAACGAAACAGGTAAACACCATAATGGTAGCAAAAATGCTCAGATGCCATGCATATGTATGGATGCATGTATGCCATGTTTATGCTTATGCTGACAAAACAGACAAGAAGAAGTAAAACTAGAGATAAAATAAATATCTCGACAAGGATACCTAGCCAACTTCATCAGATATGAACATCACTAGGGATGAACATGCATAACCAATAGTTCTACTTCAAGGTTTCAACCTTCTCTGGGGGAAAGATTACTCCACTTGGAGGCATAACGTCATGACTTCACTATGGATTGTCATCATGAATCTAATTTCCTTGTTGGAAGAGAAAGATCCATGGGGAATTTCCAAGATCAAACTGAAGTGACAACTTACTAGGGAGCTGGCAAAAGATATTACGAAAACAATGTAGTTATACACTTCAAATGCATAATGATCGTCCAAATGGGCAACAACTCTTGCAACAAATAATATTAGAATCTCCTATGTCCCAGATTACATGGTCTATGGGAAGAAATTACCAAGAGGATTTTACAGAAGAAATGGCATACAAGATGCTTTAGTGTCTTCAAATCTTGGAGAGATTCAACAAATCTCGATGTAATTTCCCCATATTAACTGCATTTGCACAACAAAGTCCTCGAACTTGTCCTTCAGACTATGGGAGTAACAATTGGGAAACAGACTTGCCCTTGTTGGTGGGTTTTTGGAGTCCTTGCCTTGAAAGGAGTTAGGAAACAACTTGCCATAAGATGACCTCAAGACGGCTTGCCCCAATATTCTAAATATTGAAGAGTTATGCCCCTGATTTACCAACTCCTGGAATGGTTAATTAACAAATCTTCCAAATTGTTGCCCCAGGCTGAGCTTCCTTTACCAAGTCAAATTCCCTAGTTGGCTCATTTGTTAGGATTCCTTTGATATTGGGTTATCTTGCAAACAATATTGTTTATAAAAATTGGCAATTTCAATGCAACATTCATGCAAGCTTTTGAAATCAAAGTTTATTGATAAAACATACAGTGGAGTGGTTAAATGATCAAAATGAAGTAGATTTAGTCATTTACAGAATGATGGATAAAGTGATCGGCACAAACCATTAGTAAAGATCATTAGGAGTCAGGTTATCCAACCTTGTTGTAGTATGCTTTCAAAATAACCTTACCTCAATTAGGTATTTTCAAGGTTGTAACGTGGATTGGTTCACGGCTAATGAAACAAAGGAAAAAGGCTCAAAGTTTGTTTGTCCCCACCCAATCTTCATAATGAACTTCAATCCTATGTTCAGTTAACTCTGGTTATACATTCAGGTTCTTATAGGCTAGGAATTGAACTGATGATATTTGGTGATGGTTGTAGCGGGGAAATTTGTGAGTGTAAGCTATTAATTAACTTAACTCAAAATTCAAGAAGAGTCACCACCACACTTTTGTTTTATCCAAAAGGAAAGGAAAAAGAGCGAATAAAACCTCAACAAGTTCTAAGCAAGAACAAACCAAAAATGGGTAAAGGGGTTGGTTACGCTAAGGGAAGGTGTTAGAACCCAAAACGTCTATAGTACTCTATAGGAACCCTTTGAAATATCTATGCTTTTTGGTTTGAAAAGGTTTATTTGAAAGGAGATTAGGGAGTTGAGAAAAGAATTATTTTTTAAGATTTTTGTGTTTGGAGAGACTTATCGCCTCATGCCTACGTACTCACAAAGTGCAATATATGATCAGAACCTCATAGTTCATGGTACAAATAACAAAAAAGGTTCGTCATGATTGATTTTAATGTAAAGACAAGTCGTCATTTCCAAATGAATAATTTCGCTTAAAGAGATGGTGAGTTTGATCTTTTTTTAAAGTTTTTTTTTTAAAATTGGTCAAAATATGATTAACATTGATTGACATTTATTAAAGAAAATAAAGCTTAAAAATCACTTAACCAAAGTCAAGGTTTTATTATGAAAGTGATTTGATTTTTAAAAACAAGAAGGTTTTGAAAAAGGGAGAAGATTTTAAAAATTAAAGAAGGGATGGAAAAGAAGGGACTATCCTATTGCATAAAGATAAAAGATAAGGATAAGAACGGTCTAACCACACAAGAAAGCTTCACGATATAAGCATCTTTTCCTTCATATTAGGCCTTGATTAAGATATGTCTTCAAAAGAGAACTTCAAGTACCCAAACATCCAAAGTTTACCATCACAAACTTCCAAGCATAGATTAAGATCCTAGTTCTAGGTCCAAAACTCCATGTTCAATGAAAAAGATAGTAACCATAGTTCACTATTAAGAGAACGAGTTTTTAGAGTTTTAAGCCTTTATTAATTTTGTAGGTCCAAATGGACAAAGGAAAAGTGCATAAACATAAACGAACGGTCCAAGTGGACAAAGGAAAAATGGCAGAAGCATAAACAAATAATATGATATGATAACATAAAGCATAAAAATAATAAAAGAGATAGGGGGCGAGAAAGAAGCATAAACATAGCACAATTGATATATAACATAGAGCAATAATGATCTAAAACAAGGGAACAAGTTTTGTTGCTTTTTGAAAATGCTCGACTAAACATCCATGAGAATGAAACCATGGTCTCATACATTACCATGAGGAGGGCTCCAACTCGGATAAAATCAACGGGTATGCCAACTAATCCCACGGGTAACAAGAGAAAGCCAATCTATTTCAAACTACTCCATAGACGAATAAGAGACTGATAATTCGCTTACAAAATGCAACGGTTTTCCAATTTCAGGAAAATTTAGCTCTATGTTTGTCGCTACTGCGAAAATCGGCGCCGGCTGAACAGAAGAGTCGCCACCGTGCGTTATTTATCCCACGGGAGGGAAAGGAAACGCTCAGAGTAAACCTCGCACAACATGGGAAAGGTATGGTCGTCGCAACCAAAACCTGGGTTCGGGAGTCGGTTACGCAAGGGGAAGGTATTAGCACCCCTCACGTCCGTCGTACTCGACGGGATCCACGCTTGTTTTCGGGTATGGATTGTTATTCTATCTAAACTACAGGTCAAGGGTGAAAAAGAAAATAAAAATGAAAATAAAAATGACTCGGCAAAGTATCGCACTTTATGCCTACGTATTCCCGTCTGGAACGAGAAATCAGAGTCAACGTAGTTCGCCTACCTACGGGAAAGGAGGGGAAGGTTGCTCGCTAGGATATCGCATCCTATGCCTACGTACTTCCACACAGCATGGAAGATCAGAGCAAACGTAGTTCGGGCCACGTACGACACAAGCTTGTCTTGGTTGATTTTATTCCTTCTGAAAAAGGTTTTTCTGATTAGCAGTCCAAGCGGACAAAAATGACGCTTTGATGAGTTCACATTCTTTTACGGAAGAAGTGTCTTTTATTGAGTTTGAAATCTTTATTGTGTTTTTCTGTTTGTTTTGAGAAAGAAAGAGACAGAACTCTAACCTACGGTTGCGGGGGGAAATAAACTAACCTAATGTTATCATGCATGGATTAAGACCTAGTGTCTATCATGCTCCTCTCTTGCACAGAGAGAAACAGAGATCCTACGGGATAGGCAGAAACAGAAACAATATCAGATATATATAGTAAAACAGTAAAATGCATGGATGCAACAGTACAAGCGAGGCAAGGGAGTCCCACTCAACCTCGAACCTAGAAAACAATAGGCAAAAGTGAACAGACTTCACTTTCAACCCAACAGGGTAAACAACAAACAATACAGTCCGGAAAACCAATCAATACATCAACAATGAAATACATCAGCAAAAGAAACAGCATCAGCAGCTCTGAATCAACATCTGGCTTCAAGTAATTTCCAATCATTCATGAGCTTCAACAAGCATCAATCTCCATCTTCATGATCTTCAGGTAAGGGTTTTGATCATCAGTCTTCTATCTGCAATGGCTTTTCTTCAAGTCTCAGGCTCCAGGATGAACATCAGCCAACCAGATGAAGTGAATGAATGTTAGACAGTTAATTACCTACCAAGGGTGGTTCATCAACTGTTAACATTAAACAGAAAGTTTTCTCTCAAAATTTCTATCTTTCAAATACATTCACTGATCCTTCCAAAGGAAGAAGGTGGATATTTGAAAGAGACTTTGAATCATAGAGAAAGGATAGAGGCAAACAAAGCCATCTATGTTTGAGAAACAAGCTTTCTAATCTAGAGCTCTGCCTAGCTCCTAAACCCTAGTCTCCTCAGCAGCTGCTAGCAAGAACCTCCTTTCCAACTCTGGCAGTTGATCTTCAATCTCTGGCTCTCCGATGGTCTTCATCTCCTCAAGTCTTCAGCTCTCCCAAGTCCCCAGACAATCCCAATACCCAAGCAAGCAAGCAATAATCCCCAGAGGGCACACCACACCAGTCAATCAGATATATACAGAGTATTAATAGCAGTAGGGGAATCCTGACTTTTTCTAAGGGATCTAATAACTACCCATAGCCCCTATAGTCCCATAACTAAACTAGTCAAACCCTAAGTCCTAAGGGAAAAGAATCAAATCTCCTAAGTCATCACCTAAAAACCCTAATTTGTTCATGTTGTTCAAACCTACACTAAGCACCTAAATTTAATTTCTAAAAATGGGAACTAAATTGAATCTATAAGTTCAATATCTAATCTAAACAACCTAAAAATAATGAACAAAAAATATTAAAGCATCTAATAGAACAAAAATTAACAAAATCATGCATGAAATGAAACTATTTAAAATGCTATTTATTTAGAAAATATGGGGAAAATATCAAATAAAAAATAAAATGCAATTTTTATTTTTTATAATTTTCTAGACTCTTTTAAAGAAAATGATGCAAAAAGAATGAATTAAAAATATGCAATTTCTAATTTGTTATGAATTTTCAAAAATGAAATGTTGAAGTTCAAGTATACTACTTAAAAACCCTAATTAAACTATCCTAAGTTCAATTATCTAAACTAATCAAATTCTATTCTAAAAAATCTAGTAATAAATTCTGGGAATACTACAATTCAATATTAATCACCACAAAAAAGAATGGGCAAAAAATCTATTTCTAAGTGTAAGAACAAAAATCTACAAGATCATGTATGAAATAAAACCTTCAAAATATGCATTTATTTGTAAAATATGTGGAAAATGCGAAAAAAATATAAAATGCAATTTTTATATTTTTTTAATTTTCTAGACATGTTAAGGAAAATATTAAAAAAAGAATGAGTTAAAAATATGCATTTTCCATTTAGTTATGAATTTTTGAAGTTTAATAAAATCTAGGCCGCTGGATTGAGGGACAAAGTCAAATATCCCAACATGAATCAATGGTAGAGATTATCTCTTCTACCTTGGACACTTAGGGTTTCTAAAAAAAAGAACTCATGCAAGCAACTTCCACCCTCTCTAACTCTCTCATTTCTCCACCATTTTTCACGATCCAAAGATGAAAACTCATCTACTCTTCTCCCTCTACACAGCCATGGTACTAGAATTCTCTAACTCTCCCTCAAGAAAGAAATACGAAGGCTACAAGGGGTGGTCACCATTTTCGCACCTTAGTTTGCATGGTAATCAAATGGTCTCATATTAACCTATCATGTACTACATCTTATGGGGATTATCCTAAGCCTAATACCTAAGATTATAGTACACTAAATCGTGAGTTCTTGATCATTAAAGAATTGACACCATGGAAGCAAACCTCACAAACAGCCCTTAAACTCATCATACAACATCCCTAATTGGTCTCTATTAGATTTCTCCTAACAACATGCTTGAACTATGGATAAATAGAGAGTTTCATGAGAAAATGCATACCTTGCAAGTGATGATGGTGATGATGGTTCTCCTCCAATTCAGACCTTGCCAATTGCTTTGTATGGTCTTTGATGAATGTTGAAGCCTCTGGTTGCAGTAGTTCTTGTTCTATCTTCTTGAATCAACCTATTCAACTCTTCATGCAAGTTGGAGTGAAGTTGGAGATCTCATAATCCAGCCACGAATTCTTGAGCCTTTCCTTTGCCAAATGCTCAATGTTGATTGTAGATGATGATGATGATCAGAATTGTAGTGATTGATGGTGTTTTAATGGAGTTTGGAATGAAAATGCAATTTTGGAGTGAAGGAATCAAAGTGTAGCATGCAAGCTTTTAGAATCACCAACCAATGCATGGAGTCACTCTAGGGCTTATATAGATGAGAATAGAAATGTGTGGAAGTTTGTAGAACCTTCCATGAAGTTTCTAGAATGTATCACGTAATGAGATTTTGAATTTGTCATCTTGAGTGAATCTCATGCCATCTCATGATAAACCATGCAATCTTACTTAAATTCTCCTCATATGGTATTATGACATAAAAATAAGGTCTTACAAACCTTTATGTAGCATTTTCTCATCTTTCCTTTTGATGCCTTAAAGTGCAAATAACAAATTTACAAAGAAACTCCAATTTTTAAGCCTAAACTCAAAAATGTGGCTAAACCATTGTTCTCAAAATGATGTTTCCAATCAAAATCATCTATCATATGCCCCATTTTGGATTTGTAGATCTCTCAAACCAAAATTCAATTCCAACTTTTTCAACTTATAAGCCATTTACAAGCCATTTTGACCATTTTAAAATATCCATGCTCCATGCATTTTCAAACTCTCACAACATCTTATCTAGCCTTAAAATCCCATTTTGAGCAACTTTGATGTTGGGAAGTTTTCCATTTGAAGCTTCCTTGTATGAGTTTTAAGCATATGCTATGAATGACCTGTAATCACCAAATTACCAAAATACCCCTGTCTTGCACAAGCCATAAGTAGAGTTCCCTAAATCATATGAAGGCATACCATACCTTTTTGGAAAGGGGAGACAATGAGGAACACCTCTCTTGCTTGTTCAAAGTCCATTTGAATTATCCTTGAGGGCCAAAAGTTTGTCAGAAGACAGTCAACTTGCACAGACAAATTTCAGTGCCATCTGGTGACCCCTAACTTGCAAGAGCTATAACTTGAGTTCTAGAAATCTCCTTGATGTCTTCCACCACTCAAATTAAAGGTCTTGAGATCCTCTACAAGTTTCATGTTGGCCAAGGATCCATTTGAAGCTTGCATTTTGACTTATTTTGCTTGGAAGTTTGACCTAAACTAGGGAATTTTACCTAGAAACCCTAATTTAGAACCTCCTCTTCTCCTTGATTTCTCTTGATTTATTCTTAGCATAACAACATATCTTTATTCTCCATGTCAAATTATGAACCCCACATCTCTCCAATAGCCCTTAATGCCTTTCAATCAGTCAATTGACCTAGAGTTGACCCAGGGTTGACCCAGATGAAACCCTAGTTGACTGTCTTCAACTGCAATACTTGTGATTACACCAATGACTTGTCTCCTTCTCCAAATGACTTTCTAAGTCCTCCAAGATGTCTAGATACTCCCCGTGCCTTCAATTCACAGCTCATACTTTCCTTGATGATCCCCAGATACCCTCAGCCAGGAGATAGATTAACTGCTTGACCCATTGACTTGATAGCTTTCAAATTCTTTTCTGATGACTTGAATGAGATTGAATCAGGATAATAACCTCTTGATAGGCCTCTAGAGATGAGAATAATGATTGGTCCCCCTGTTGTATGACTTGCTATGCTTATGCTATGCCGATGAGTAACCTATGTACATGACTCTATATGCAAATGCTAATGACATTGAAACATAAACCAAGTGAATAAGGTTGGGCAAATTTTAGGGTGCAACAGTTGCCCCTATTCAAGCGGCTTGGACCCGATTGGGTGAAGAGCCCGGAGCCTTCAGACATTCGCGGTACGAGACGGTTGAATACTAGGAACCCAGAAATTTGCCAACCGCAGAAATAAACTGCGCCACTGCTTGGGGAACGACATTCATTAGCTGAATTTAACTGTTACGGCAACCCACTGATCTCGTGCGACCGTGCTGGGGATTCTTCTCATCATCCTGAAAAAGATTGAATCATCGGAAACTTCGTCCTTTGCTTGTCCACGTCAGGACTCTATCTGCTGTCAACTCGGAAAAAACTTCAACAACTTTGCTGGGGACGGCTCGTCTGCCTTCTCGTCAGAGATAAATCGTCCACGTTAGGAATAAACTCTTCCACATTAGGAATACCACCGTCCACGTTAGGACTCACCTTTCCACGTAAGGAATAACCGTTCCATGTTAGGAATAATACTGTCCACGTTAGGACTCACCTTTCCACGTAAGGAATACATCGCTTTTCCCCGTCAGGGGTGACTTTTCTCTGCTTTGTCAAACTCTTCCACGTAAGGAATACGTCTTCTTTTGCTTTGTCCACGTAAGGACTCTTTCTTTTTCCACGTTAGGAATCACAAATTTTCCACGTAAGGAACCCCAATCTTTCCACGTGAGGAATACTATATCAATCTTTCTTTCCACGTTAGGAATGCTTCTTCTTTCCACGTAAGGAATACCGTTTCTTCTTTCCGTCCACGTCAGGACTAAACTCTCCACGTAAGGAATCTATCTTCTTCTTCCACGTTAGGAATAACTTCTTTGATCTGTTCGCGTAAGGACTAAACTCTTCCATGTTAGGAATGCACTCTTTCTCTGTCCCCGTAAGGACTCCAATCTCTGATCTGTCCACGTCAGGACTAAACTTCTTTCCACGTAAGGAATAAATTCGTCCATGTCAGGACCCATGTTTCGCCTTGATTTGTCCACGTCAGGACTCAGGCATCTTCGACCCGCTGGGGAAATACAACTTGTCCACGTCAGGACTCACTTCTTCATTGGTCCCGACCCACAAACTTCTTAGCACTGACGTGACAGCGACTTTGAGGCGGACTCTACTAGGGATATCTGGAAACCAAACTACCGGATGCCTGTTCTGATGCCCGGAGGCCACTTCTGAAATTCTGGTTCATGAAACCTTTTGATGACAAATAACTCTGCTTGGGAATAAAGAGAGACTTATCCTAGTAACTCTGTGGGGAATACTGCCGAAACTGACATTATCATTGAATATCTCATGCCGAGATCTTGAGTGTTTGGTAGTTCATTTGAGCAAGTGCTCTCCCCACCTGCTGGGATACAGGAACCGCTTCAGCAAAATAAATGCTGAAGATAATGCCAACTCCGCTGGGGATAGCCAGGTGCTACAGAATTATTCCAGCAAAATAAATGCTGTAAGAGTGAAGTCGACTCAGCTGGGAAATTAGGAACTTAAACCAAACACCTTGTTGAAGTAGCATCCTGCTGGGGAATATAACTCTGCTGGGGAATAGCAGATGTGCACAGTACGATTGGATTTCTGCTGGAGAGTGAACTGATATTACACAGTATCCCTGACAAAATAAATGACAGGACCCACCACCAACTCTGCTGGGGAGAGTCTTGATCTTCGAGTTCTACTGGGAGGAAAGAACACTTGCTGAAAAGAGAGAACTCCGCTTCGGGGATACTAACGTGCCCCCAGTCTGTATTTTGTATAGCTTGCCCCTGAATCTGCAACCATTTTGGAATGGACCCTACAGTCCTTGTATCTTGACAACCAGACATGGACGGCTTCTACATTTCGGACCTCGAAGGGGTGTTTCAAGAACATAACTTTCGTGCTTCTAGGGTGACCTGCCCCGGTCTTGCAGCAACCTTTTGTCTCTGATCGACTGAGTCGTGGAGTACTGCCCATAGCTATGAGAGATTTGCCACATCTTGACCTGACTGCCCCAGATTTACTGATTCTAGGATGACTGACTCTACCTGAATTAATCAGTATAGCTTGCCCCAGTTCACGAAACATTTGGGCATTTCTGCATTTTATCCCGGTCATACCTTCCACTGTAGGAATCTTTCCTGTCGGCATGCGCTTACTCGCAAGTAACACAAGTTGTTCTGCATAAAAGATATACTAAACGCAATGCATATGACAGTTTCAAAGTCCAAGTCTGTTCACTGAAAAAAATTTGTGACATGTAATGAATCAATTATCAAGATGTCAATATGAAAGCTGGTAAGAGGAACCCTTTTAGGAGTCAGAATTGACGAGATCTTTACTGACGTATGCTCTTGACCAAAACCTGTTTCAATTAGGACTTTTTCGGGTTGTAACGTGGTCAGGTTCACGATTAACAAGGAAAGATATAGGCTCAAAATTTATTTCGACTCACCCATTCTTCGTGATGTTCTCCAATCCTATGTTCAGCTAATCCGACCTCAGCGTTCACCTATTAGAGGTGGCATGATAGGAGTGATAGTTCAGGATACCACACATTTTTTGTTTTAGAGTGACGGTCATTTGCTTTTCGTCTTTGGGTACCCAGAATCACACGACTTTTGTCCCTTTCGAGGATTTTTCTTTTTCTTTGACAATCCTTTCCGTCTTTTGTTTTGTTTTTTTTTTCTTTTTCATTCCCTAACTTTTGCCTGGACTGAGTATCTTTTGAGATTCTTTTGATTTTCCAGTCCAGCGGGATGCCCTAATTTTTGCTTAAGTCGCTTGTTTTCAAGTTTTGACTTAGCGGGCTTTTGATTCTTTTTGCTTTTCGTTCTCTCTTTTTTTTTTGAACAAGTCGTGTGACACTGGTTTGTCTGACTTCTTGTGGGGTAATGTGACTGTTTCACTCTTTGTCGGCACGGTTTAACCATTGCGGTTCTTTAGGCACGACTTATACAAGTGTGATTTATCCTCAACCGGACACTCCTTTCACGATTCGAACACTTGGCCGACCTAACTGACGCCTACCCTGCCCCGGGTTGAGATTTAGGTTTTTTTCATTTTCAAAAGAAACTCCTACTACTGGCTCAAAGGGGTTATCAAGGGATTATCTTCCTTATATCTCCGGTGTTTATGGATTGAAACAATGCCTGTATCTCATCAACAGGTTCTTTATCCAAAAGCATACGATCGGAATATTATTCGTCATCTGTTTTCGTCATCCTCCCCAGATTCCTGCTAAAACAAGCATTAAGCATTAAAGTAAAACAAAGAGTGAACACGACTGGATTAATTCAAAACATGCATATTCATTTCGTTTATTAATATCAATTGAAAAACAATAAGTTTTAAGAGCGAAATTTGCAATTACACAGAAAAGAAACTACGAATGCGCGGACATGAACAAGATAACATGAAAAATGTCGGTGTCTCAGAACTGGACTTCCTACACTTTGACTTATTGGCGAGTCAACCATTCTCAGAAGCTATCATCAGGGGTAGTCTACTGCTGTCTCGATCTTCTTTCACCGGCCCGATCAAATCTGGGAAACTTTTTCATCACCCCGGTTTTCGCTTGTCGATGGCCTTGCACCGCCTTGGGAACCCTGTCAGAGAAATTAATGACCCTGCTGTCGATTAAATCTTGGACGTTATGCTTGAATGCGTGGCAACCTTCAATATCATGTCCGGGAGCCCCGGAGTGGAATTCACAGTGCCTGCTCGCATCATAGCCATCCGGCAGAGTGCCGGTTATTGGCGCCAGAGTTCTTTTCTCCACCAAGTTCAATCTTAGTAGTGTCTGTAACAAATCTGCGTATGTTGAGGGAGGCTTCTCAAACACCCTCCTCGGCTTCTTTCCCCGAATTCTTTGTTGAGCTGGATACTGGCCTCTTGTATGCTGCTGGCTTTGCTCGGACGATTCCTTGGGCTCACGCGTTATCATCCTTAAATTCAACCCTGGCATCGGCAGCTGTTGTGGACATGGAGACTCAGCTTCCAGTGGTTCTGGGATATACCTCGATTCGTCTGCGACCTCTGGCGGAGAAATGGGAATATCAGTCCCTGCAACTTTTATGCCCTCCGGTACAAACTCAATTATTTTCCCATCCAGCAAATCTTGGATCTTATGCTTAAAAGCTTTGCATGTTGCAATGTTATGCCCCGGTGCTCCGGAGTGGAAGGCGCAATGGGCGTTCAAGTCATAGTCTGGTGGCGGCTGCCCTGTCAGTGGAACCAAAATGCGGGGCTCAACCAGTTGGAGTTGGAACAAGAGTTGCACCAGCTGATCATAATCCACAGGGATCTCATCAAATACTCTGTTAGAAGACCTCATCCTCTTACCACACCTTCTTGAGTTATCCTGCAAAATCAATTGCGACTGCTGACGAGGAGAATTCTGAGCTTCGAATCCTGGGGAAGGTCTCTTAAGCCTATCCTGCGTGGGTAATGGTTCTTCAGACCCCTGAGGAACAGATAATCCAGCCGCGTCTTCCGACATTTGCCCTCCTTCTCTCCTGAGTACGTTCCTTAATACTTCAGCCATCAACCCTATCTGTGCCTTCAGTCGGCAGTTCTCTTCTTCTAGCGTCTCTTGATTCGAGCGCAACTCTTGCACATCTTTCGTGAACTGCCCTAGCTGGCCTCGAACATCCGTTAATTCTGCTTGAACCTGTTTGATGGCTACCCCCACAAGTTGGCGTATGCGGCCTGGGAGAAAACCATGATTCTCTAGCTGAGCAAAGTCGGCAGCTCTATCATTAGCCCGTGCCATCAGAGGCTGCACCGTATCCTGCAACTGCTTCTGACTCTCGGCCATGGCCTCCATTACCCGTATAAGCCTCATTATGTTGTCGTGCACCTCTTGCATCTCAGTCGGATCCTGACTCATGACTTCCTTGCTGCTGCTTCTGGTTGAACGCCAGGGAATTCTCCGGTCGCTAATCTTGGAGGACCTGAGAGACACAAGAGATGAGATACAATTTAATAATTACCTGTAATGCAATATGAATATGAATGCAATGCAATGTGTGTGCCTGTGCATTAGGGAAATTTATTCCCCCAGTTCTAGTGTGAAGGTGCCAGTGCAGTGACAGTGCTGACAATAGGAATATCGGAGCTGAATCATAGAAAGCCTCATATATTGCAGGGAAAATCAATAAGCCGAGAGTACAATATCACTGAGAGTACAATAAGAAGGCATGACCTCAACCAACAATCCTGGTGATGGTCAGCACTATGCAAATAAAGCATACAAGTTACTATATGAAATGATCAAATCCTCCAAAAAGTCTGGTACTCTTCTATCAACTTCTTGGTCTCCGGATGGCTTGGTCGATCAAGCAGCCCTTCAACAAGTTGGTTTCTCTTCTTAAGAACACGGCGCACGTCTTCAGCAGTTTCTTCCCACGTTGCTTCTCCGAAGCAATCTTCTAGCTTTCGCTTCTGAGACACCGCTTCATCTCTGGATTTGATTGCCTTGTTCAGTGCATGCTGGACACTATACCGGGTCATCACTTCTTCCTCGCACTTCTTGATGCTAGACTTCAACTTCTCTTCGAGGTCGGAGATTTGCTGCTTCAGCTTATCTTCCCTCATCTTATTGTTGGTGAGAGTAGCATTCCAAGTCTTATTGCAAGAGGAGATTTCTCGGTGTGCTGCGTCGAGCGCCTTCTTTTTTGATTCCAGCATGTCATGGGAACTTCTGAACTCTTGCCCCAGACGTTCGCGCTTTTTCTTCTCCTCAGTCAACTCGGCCCCTAACCTGTTTAACAGCTCGATCTGTTGTTGGAAAGCATATACAGCCTTGTTTTTCTCACTGCGTACTTGAGCTAGCTCTTGCTCTAACCCTTCGTTGACCTTCATCAAGGCTTCTTTTTCCTTCACAACTTGCTCGTAGGCCTCCCTAGAAACAGTAGTTGGCTCTTCTGCCGGGACGGGAACAATGACGGGTGCAGCTGGAAATGGTATTAATAACTGACTTGCTCGTTCCTGGATCCAAACCCTGTAAGGTTCATAAGCCTGGAAATCGTTCTTACCTAACAGTGGCTTCCCTTTGCGGTTAATACGTGTCCAGGCATGTTGCAACTTGGCTAATAACTCCCCCTTCACGTCACAGGTGAAGTACAGAGATTCCTGTACTTCTTCCTCCTGAGGTGGATTCTTCAGTGCATATCCGAACTGGCGAATGAATAGAGAAGGGTTGTAATTGATACACCCTTTTCTTCCTATCAGCGGCACATTAGGGTACCCAGAACAGCTGAAGATGAGCTCGGATCCCAACAAATCTCGATCAAACCATACAACGTCTTCGGAAGATAGCCTCATCAGGCGTTCTGACCAACTGGCTGAGGTTGCACTGTCCACAAATGGTCCCTTCATGGGAAGGTGACTCTTGAACCACATATTCAACAGAGGAGCACAGCAGTACACAGCCTTTCCTCTTCGGTTCTCATTCTTATAGTGCAATGAATGATAGAAGTCTCCAATCAAAGTTGGCACTGGGTTGCCTGCAGCAAACAGATAGAAAGCATCCAAATCCACAAAGTTGGGCAAGTTAGGAAACAGCACGATTCCATAAATGCATAGAGCCAGAATAGCATTGAAAACCACCCAACAACCGTTCTTGGCGTACTCTTGAGCCTGGCCAACCAGAAAATCCAAAGAGAAACCTGAAACCCCAAGCCAAGAAGTCACTAACAACTCAGCAGCGTTCATGTGCAAGGCTTTGGCTAAGTCCTCCAACTTGGGCTCAGCAGCAGAGTGAATAAAGGGAACCTTGTTCTGCACGGGAAGCTCAGTAAACTCCACATACTCCTCAATGGTAGGCCCTAGAATAAAGTCAGCAAACGTAAAGCATCTCAATGCGGGGCCATAGAACTGCATCAAGGTGTACAGCCCGTTCATCTCATCAGCAGTGGGCTTGCAGACTAATCTCAGTAATCTTCCATGACTCCTTCGGAAGCTTCTTCTAACCTCTTCATCAGCAAGAGATATCAGACCGAGTAAAGGGGTAATGTCAGGTGCAGGCAGCTTATACGCAACTGTTTTCCTCAAACCAGCCATAATCAATACTCAGAAGTCCGGGCACTAGAACTAGGGAAATGCAAATGCACCTGCAGCACAGACACATGTTAGTGAAATGCAAATGGTAATGGATATGCAGGCAATGCAATGCAAGTAACATGCAACAGGGACCAAAGCTGTAGCTGAATAGCCTGAACCCAATCAAGAAATCTCAGATAGACCCTCCAGAAGTCCTCAAACCCTGGTCTCAGATAGACCTAAAACAAAGCTCCATTACTGGTCTCTGATGGACCTCAAACCATAACTCCCACTGGTCTCTGGTAGACCTCAAATCACATCTCTAATTGGTCTCTGACAGACCTCAGAACACATCTCCAAATGGTCTCTGACAGACCTCATAACTCTCCATAAATACCCAGGATCTCTGATCGAGAACAAACCGGTATCTGAAGGTCTGGTTACCTGCATAACCCCAAATCCCCTCACAGGTGGGTGGCCCTATAACTGGCACAAGGTACGGCATCCTATGCGGTCGTCGGCGTCACAGACTTTCAGGGTTGATGATACGATTCCCAGAAGGAGTGGCATCATCAATTCCTGAAGAGGCCTCACTTAGCCAACTTCCAAGTGATCGGTCCCCGGAGTCGACAATTCAGCTGACCAACAACCCCTTCGACCCAAAGGGTAGAAAAATAAGCCAACCAGAAGAACCTCGTCCGAGTGTAGATTTCATGAGACACTAATGCAAGCAAAGCCGGCACGCGCCCACTACTTTCTACGCTAATTCTAGGTGCACTCAAGCCCAGGTCCGGCTTATCTCTCAATATCAGAACACCCGTCACACCCCAAATACAGCAATAATAATCAATATACAAAGCTGAAAATACAAGGTTAGAAATATACAATAACTCCATACAAAATCCTCGACGGGAAAACAAGCGCTAGGATTGACTCGCTCAAAGGGACGTTGGATCCCAAATGCATAAGAACCATCGCAGTTCTTAGCAGCCAGGGGACGTTGGATCCCCAGCAGAGTCGCCAGCTGTCGCTACTGCGAAAATCGGCGCCGGCTGAACAAAAGAGTCGCCACCGTGCGTTATTTATCCCACGGGAGGGAAAGGAAACGCTCAGAGTAAACCTCGCACAACATGGGAAAGGTATGGTCGTCGCAACCAAAACCTGGGTTCGGGAGTCGGTTACGCAAGGGGAAGGTATTAGCACCCCTCACGTCCGTCGTACTCGACGGGATCCACGCTTGTTTTCGGGTATGGATTGTTATTCTATCTAAACTACAGGTCAAGGGTGAAAAAGAAAATAAAAATGAAAATAAAAATGACTCGGCAAAGTATCGCACTTTATGCCTACGTATTCCCGTCTGGAACGAGAAATCAGAGTCAACGTAGTTCGCCTACCTACGGGAAAGGAGGGGAAGGTTGCTCGCTAGGATATCGCATCCTATGCCTACGTACTTCCACACAGCATGGAAGATCAGAGCAAACGTAGTTCGGGCCACGTACGACACAAGCTTGTCTTGGTTGATTTTATTCCTTCTGAAAAAGGTTTTTCTGATTAGCAGTCCAAGCGGACAAAAATGACGCTTTGATGAGTTCACATTCTTTTACGGAAGAAGTGTCTTTTATTGAGTTTGAAATCTTTATTGTGTTTTTCTGTTTGTTTTGAGAAAGAAAGAGACAGAACTCTAACCTACGGTTGCGGGGGGAAATAAACTAACCTAATGTTATCATGCATGGATTAAGACCTAGTGTCTATCATGCTCCTCTCTTGCACAGAGAGAAACAGAGATCCTACGGGATAGGCAGAAACAGAAACAATATCAGATATATATAGTAAAACAGTAAAATGCATGGATGCAACAGTACAAGCGAGGCAAGGGAGTCCCACTCAACCTCGAACCTAGAAAACAATAGGCAAAAGTGAACAGACTTCACTTTCAACCCAACAGGGTAAACAACAAACAATACAGTCCGGAAAACCAATCAATACATCAACAATGAAATACATCAGCAAAAGAAACAGCATCAGCAGCTCTGAATCAACATCTGGCTTCAAGTAATTTCCAATCATTCATGAGCTTCAACAAGCATCAATCTCCATCTTCATGATCTTCAGGTAAGGGTTTTGATCATCAGTCTTCTATCTGCAATGGCTTTTCTTCAAGTCTCAGGCTCCAGGATGAACATCAGCCAACCAGATGAAGTGAATGAATGTTAGACAGTTAATTACCTACCAAGGGTGGTTCATCAACTGTTAACATTAAACAGAAAGTTTTCTCTCAAAAGTTCTATCTTTCAAATACATTCACTGATCCTTCCAAAGGAAGAAGGTGGATATTTGAAAGAGACTTTGAATCATAGAGAAAGGATAGAGGCAAACAAAGCCATCTATGTTTGAGAAACAAGCTTTCTAATCTAGAGCTCTGCCTAGCTCCTAAACCCTAGTCTCCTCAGCAGCTGCTAGCAAGAACCTCCTTTCCAACTCTGGCAGTTGATCTTCAATCTCTGGCTCTCCGATGGTCTTCATCTCCTCAAGTCTTCAGCTCTCCCAAGTCCCCAGACAATCCCAATACCCAAGCAAGCAAGCAATAATCCCCAGAGGGCACACCACACCAGTCAATCAGATATATACAGAGTATTAATAGCAGTAGGGGAATCCTGACTTTTTCTAAGGGATCTAATAACTACCCATAGCCCCTATAGTCCCATAACTAAACTAGTCAAACCCTAAGTCCTAAGGGAAAAGAATCAAATCTCCTAAGTCATCACCTAAAAACCCTAATTTGTTCATGTTGTTCAAACCTACACTAAGCACCTAAATTTAATTTCTAAAAATGGGAACTAAATTGAATCTATAAGTTCAATATCTAATCTAAACAACCTAAAAAGAATGAACAAAAAATATTAAAGCATCTAATAGAACAAAAATTAACAAAATCATGCATGAAATGAAACTATTTAAAATGCTATTTATTTAGAAAATATGGGGAAAATATCAAATAAAAAATAAAATGCAATTTTTATTTTTTATAATTTTCTAGACTCTTTTAAAGAAAATGATGCAAAAAGAATGAATTAAAAATATGCAATTTCTAATTTGTTATGAATTTTCAAAAATGAAATGTTGAAGTTCAAGTATACTACTTAAAAACCCTAATTAAACTATCCTAAGTTCAATTATCTAAACTAATCAAATTCTATTCTAAAAAATCTAGTAATAAATTCTGGGAATACTACAATTCAATATTAATCACCACAAAAAAGAATGGGCAAAAAATCTATTTCTAAGTGTAAGAACAAAAATCTACAAGATCATGTATGAAATAAAACCTTCAAAATATGCATTTATTTGTAAAATATGTGGAAAATGCGAAAAAAATATAAAATGCAATTTTTATATTTTTTTAATTTTCTAGACATGTTAAGGAAAATATTAAAAAAAGAATGAGTTAAAAATATGCATTTTCCATTTAGTTATGAATTTTTGAAGTTTAATAAAATCTAGGCCGCTGGATTGAGGGACAAAGTCAAATATCCCAACATGAATCAATGGTAGAGATTATCTCTTCTACCTTGGACACTTAGGGTTTCTAAAAAAAAGAACTCATGCAAGCAACTTCCACCCTCTCTAACTCTCTCATTTCTCCACCATTTTTCACGATCCAAAGATGAAAACTCATCTACTCTTCTCCCTCTACACAGCCATGGTACTAGAATTCTCTAACTCTCCCTCAAGAAAGAAATACGAAGGCTACAAGGGGTGGTCACCATTTTCGCACCTTAGTTTGCATGGTAATCAAATGGTCTCATATTAACCTATCATGTACTACATCTTATGGGGATTATCCTAAGCCTAATACCTAAGATTATAGTACACTAAATCGTGAGTTCTTGATCATTAAAGAATTGACACCATGGAAGCAAACCTCACAAACAACCCTTAAACTCATCATACAACATCCCTAATTGGTCTCTATTAGATTTCTCCTAACAACATGCTTGAACTATGGATAAATAGAGAGTTTCATGAGAAAATGCATACCTTGCAAGTGATGATGGTGATGATGGTTCTCCTCCAATTCAGACCTTGCCAATTGCTTTGTATGGTCTTTGATGAATGTTGAAGCCTCTGGTTGCAGTAGTTCTTGTTCTATCTTCTTGAATCAACCTATTCAACTCTTCATGCAAGTTGGAGTGAAGTTGGAGATCTCATAATCCAGCCACGAATTCTTGAGCCTTTCCTTTGCCAAATGCTCAATGTTGATTGTAGATGATGATGATGATCAGAATTGTAGTGATTGATGGTGTTTTAATGGAGTTTGGAATGAAAATGCAATTTTGGAGTGAAGGAATCAAAGTGTAGCATGCAAGCTTTTAGAATCACCAACCAATGCATGGAGTCACTCTAGGGCTTATATAGATGAGAATAGAAATGTGTGGAAGTTTGTAGAACCTTCCATGAAGTTTCTAGAATGTATCACGTAATGAGATTTTGAATTTGTCATCTTGAGTGAATCTCATGCCATCTCATGATAAACCATGCAATCTTACTTAAATTCTCCTCATATGGTATTATGACATGAAAATAAGGTCTTACAAACCTTTATGTAGCATTTTCTCATCTTTCCTTTTGATGCCTTAAAGTGCAAATAACAAATTTACAAAGAAACTCCAATTTTTAAGCCTAAACTCAAAAATATGGATAAACCATTGTTCTCAAAATGATGTTTCCAATCAAAATCATCTATCATATGCCCCATTTTGGATTTGTAGATCTCTCAAACCAAAATTCAATTCCAACTTTTTCAACTTATAAGCCATTTACAAGCCATTTTGACCATTTTAAAATATCCATGCTCCATGTATTTTCAAACTCTCACAACATCTTATCTAGCCTTAAAATCCCATTTTGAGCAACTTTGATGTTGGGAAGTTTTCCATTTGAAGCTTCCTTGTATGAGTTTTAAGCATATGCTATGAATGACCTGTAATCACCAAATTACCAAAATACCCCTGTCTTGCACAAGCCATAAGTAGAGTTCCCTAAATCATATGAAGGCATACCATACCTTTTTGGAAAGGGGAGACAATGAGGAACACCTCTCTTGCTTGTTCAAAGTCCATTTGAATTATCCTTGAGGGCCAAAAGTTTGTCAGAAGACAGTCAACTTGCACAGACAAATTTCAGTGCCATCTGGTGACCCCTAACTTGCAAGAGCTATAACTTGAGTTCTAGAAATCTCCTTGATGTCTTCCACCACTCAAATTAAAGGTCTTGAGATCCTCTACAAGTTTCATGTTGGCCAAGGATCCATTTGAAGCTTGCATTTTGACTTATTTTGCTTGGAAGTTTGACCTAAACTAGGGAATTTTACCTAGAAACCCTAATTTAGAACCTCCTCTTCTCCTTGATTTCTCTTGATTTATTCTTAGCATAACAACATATCTTCATTCTCCATGTCAAATTATGAACCCCACATCTCTCCAATAGCCCTTAATGCCTTTCAATCAGTCAATTGACCTAGAGTTGACCCAGGGTTGACCCAGATGAAACCCTAGTTGACTGTCTTCAACTGCAATACTTGTGATTACACCAATGACTTGTCTCCTTCTCCAAATGACTTTCTAAGTCCTCCAAGATGTCTAGATACTCCCCGTGCCTTCAATTCACAGCTCATACTTTCCTTGATGATCCCCAGATACCCTCAGCCAGGAGATAGATTAACTGCTTGACCCATTGACTTGATAGCTTTCAAATTCTTTTCTGATGACTTGAATGAGATTGAATCAGGATAATAACCTCTTGATAGGCCTCTAGAGATGAGAATAATGATTGGTCCCCCTGTTGTATGACTTGCTATGCTTATGCTATGCCGATGAGTAACCTATGTACATGACTCTATATGCAAATGCTAATGACATTGAAACATAAACCAAGTGAATAAGGTTGGGAAAATTTTAGGGTGCAACAATGTTAAGCAATCGTAATCGGACTTATATAGAAGCCACGACTATCTGAGACCGATCAATAAAAATGTTAGTGCTAATGCATGCTAGAGAAGTGATATGTAGATCACTCTCTGAAAACAATACCGCATGAAAAGAAAAGATGTAATGATTTCATCTTCATCAAGAACTTAAAATAAGTTCCAATGATATCGAAGCTTTTCATCGATCAAAAGAAAATGAGATAGATGAATGAATTCCAAATTAAACCATACAAAGATGTAATCCAAGGCAAAGAACAAAAGAAAATGGAAGAAGAAGAGGAAAGAACCAAAACAGTCCCAAAAACAAGCAAAAAACACATTCTGGACACTAGTTAATCGATTAACCAAAATGAATTATATTTGGTTAATCGATTAACCCTGACAGAACAACAAAATAATTTGAAAAAGTTTAGTATTAATGATCCAATCATTTCTTCAAATACCTCATGATCATGAGTGAGAATTAGCACGAAAGTTCAAGTAGAACAATAACAAATAACACCAATAAAACACAATTTGCAAGATCCAAAGATCAAGCAATAAGAATCAATAATAGATCACATTGTGGAAGATGGATCAAACATAACAATGGTGGAATAAGGGTTTACCACTTCAAATCTGAAATTACTTCAAATTAACTTTAAGAACTACACTCCAAAGCCTTGATCTACTGAAATCGATTATGAAAAAGTGATTCGATGAAGGTTTTAGCTCAAAGATTAGTAAGTTCCAATTAAGAACTTACTAACTTTCAAAAGAAGAAAGAGCTTTGGTGAATTTTATGGTTGAATGGAATTAAGAGAAATTTTAGCAAGGTGAATTTTGCTATCAAAGCTTGAAGAATGAATGAAATGAGGTCTATATTTATAAAATTTAGGCTTGGAAATTTTGTTGGTTTGGAATCAAAATTAGGCTTGAAATTTGAATTTGGAGGCAAAATCAAGATCAAATGGTGATTAGTGAAGGTGTATGGTGGGAATTAATTATGATGAGGTAGGGGAATTAAAATAAGGTGATCTAGAATAATCTCGTGATGAAATATTTGAAAATTGGTGCCAAAATGCTGCAGAATTTGAATTTGGCCCATTTTCACAAAAAACGCACTGGTTAACCGATTAACCATATAATGTTAATCGATTAACACAACAAAAATTGTGAAAATTTGCCTTTTAATGTGTTGTCTTGGTTCCGACTCGATTCTTTTTGCTTTTCAAAGAAGACATGGAAATAAACACATGAACCTTGGAGTCTCTTGAATAATGAACAATCAAATCTTGGGAAACTCTTGATCAAATGATTTCGAATTGTTTGCAGATCAACTTTGACTTCTTCAGTTGAATTTCATTCGAGCTGAGGGATTGTTGATTGGTATTTTTGATCCAAACCTCTTCCTAAAAAAGAGTTAGTAAAGAAAATAAAACAAACATATTTTTGGATTTTAATTAAGAGTTAGTAAACATAAACATAAACAAAGATCAAGCATATAAAAAAGGGTTCCCAATGATATCCCTCAAAGACAAACCTACAGAGGAAGACAAGAGAACCAAATCTTGTGATCTTGCTTGTGGTATGAAATACAAATGATGTGTGGGATCTTAGGAGTAAAAAATTAGGGTATTACAATGGTTCAGAAACCTAAGGCAGTCACTACTCCCTTACAACATTTGGTTATTTTTTGCTATTGGGGACTTTCAGAGTGAAAGCTTTAAAAAAATTCCTCTTTTTATTATCCCTGACTTTTGCCTGAACTGTTTCTTTTAATGATTATAGTCAGTGAGATGCCCCAGTCTTGCCTAAGTCTCTTTCACATGTTTTGACTTAGCGGGTTTTTTTTAGAAAGAAGGTGACTACCTGGTTTAATGGCTACGTTGAACCATCATTGGCCTTTAGTCTTGGAAAACATCTTCGACACTTGTTTACTATGTGTGAAGGAAAACCTGTGAGCACAACCTTTACACGAAAAGTGTCTTGTATGCACATATCGCCAAGTCAACTGAGAACTACCCACCCCAAGGTTGATATTACAGGATTTTTTAAAGAAAGAAAATTCTTACTTCTAAGCTCGAAGGGGTTAACAAGGGATTATCTTCCTTATTTCTCCAGTGTTTAAGGGTTGAAATAATGCCTTACATGATCAACAAAGTTTAATTGAAAGCATACCAACAACAGTTATGGATATAATGTTTTCGTCATCCTCCCTAATCTTTGTTTAAACAACAGTTTGGTAAAGATAAATGGATGGGAAAAGACATATATTTTTTCTTTTTATGACAATAAAAGGAAATGAGTGGATACGAATGAATTAATCTAAAATATGCATAAACATTTCATTAATCTTGCATTTCAATAAACAAAAATGCTTAGAAGCATACATGAAATCAAAAATCAAGGAAAATACAACTGGAAATACTGAAATAATCAAAAGACAGCCAGCCTTGGAGAATTGACTTGAGCAGACTTCAGTTTCCAAGTCCAGACAAGGGAAAACCCCTATCACTGGTCACTTGCTCCTTGTGGTACAAAACCCTGAGAGGCCTCATAGGTCCCTTGATTCAGGAATCGAGACATTAATATTTGGCTTACCTTCTTGAGGTTTCAGTAGCTCCAATAAGTTTTGCAATATTAGCTCGAAACCCTTGCACTCTTCAACTGAATGCCTCATTGTTCCGATGCGGTATCTACATTTAACTTCTGGGTGATCTTCCTCGAGGATCATATCTTTGTCATATATCATCTCTTGCACAATAGATCCTAATTACAGACAAGTATCCAAGTCATGCCCTTCAGCCCCTTTGTGAAACTCGCAAGTCAAGTTCGCGTCGTGCCATGGTCCTAGCATAGGGTTGAGAGGTTGCGGAGTCACCAACGAGTTATAAATCAACAACGGATAGAGCTTGCTCAGTGTTATAGGAATTGGCTTATAGAGAGCCTTATTCCTTTTGACACAATTCTTCTTCTTCTTCTTGTTCTAGCTTTGAGAACCTTGAGGGGAAATAACCACTGGATGCTGAGATGCTCTTCTGGTAGCCACCTGATGAGGATGATATTTTGGTGCATGACCAAATTCTAGTTGACACGAAGTCTCTGCACGGGAGTGTCTTTGATGTGGAAGAACCACGAGAGATGGTGAAGTGGTAACTTCTCTGGATGCAATAGGGTAAGAGTGCCCCTCTTTTTTATCAAGTTATGCAAAGTCTCCAAGACCTAGTTTAACTAACCTTTGAGAACTCTTATCTCCTCCTTCAGGGCTTCCTGACCTTTCAAAATCTCATTCGTCGTCGCCATTTATCACGAATGCATGCTAGGTATTCTTGTAGAAATATTGGGAGAAAAAGATGAGACGAAAGGATGATAAATGAAAGCGGGATGCAAATGTAATGACATGTACATGCAATGCAAATGCAAGCTAAAAGGTATCAAAAAACTCAAAGATAATTGCAAACATTAATAGTAGTTTCAGCAGAAAACTTCATTCATTAAAAATTACAATTTCCAAACAGTCGATAGTGTTTACAAACAGTATCACCAAATACAAATAGAAAATACAACAAAAGGCTGAAACAAACAAACATGTTGCCAGCTTTAGAAATCAATTACGGTAAATTAAAGATGAGTTCAAACACAGACACCTAATCCCTATTCATCTTGCTACCCACTTGTAAGAAGCCATCGTCGATCTGATTCTGAATGTCCTTGTGAACCGACAAACATCCCTTAGGGTTGACATCACACTCTTCACCTTCTGAATGACAATCCTTAATCAAACCAACCTTTACCAACTTTGCATGAAAAGCTTGAAGCGAGGTTTTAATCTCAACAACATCAAGGATCAAAATCACACCAAATGCATCCTCCACAGCATTAACGGCCCTATGAGTGGGCAAATGATTGTTTTTAATATTAGGCTGAGAATCACCAAAAGACAAAATCTTCTTCTCCACCAATTCCCTTACAATATGATTCAATGCAAAACAACCTTCCAAATCATGGCATGGTGTGCCTTCGTGGAACACACAATGAGCATTGGGATTGTAAGAAGGTGGAAGTGGATTGACAGCTTCGCAAGTGCACGGAAATATCGAAGTAATATAAAAGATTATCGAACCCACAGAGACCAATGTCAACCTACTGTTATCTATTATTGCGATGTAAAGCTAAGGCTAATGAATTTCTAATTTGGGATGCAAGAATTTAAATGGAAATTAAAACTAGATCTAAATTAAGATATGATGGAATATCAGTATGTAATTTCATCGGTCATCGGGGGTTCGGTAATTCAGGGACGTTTGTTAATAGATGAAATATATTATTCTGTAGAAAATACCCATTTAAAAGCCCTTATCTCACACTCTCATTCTCTTGACTTAGACTATGCTTTTAAATTAAACTGTGACTCTCGTTCTCTCATTTTGCAGATAAAAACACTTTTTGGAAACAGATAAATCCTAAATAAACTCAAAGCACTCTCGCTGTATTTAAGCCTCGTGTTCTATTTCAGCTATCCGATTAAAACCTCAAACTCTCGCTCTATTGATTTTAACCTTTGTTACTTTCTCACTCTCGTGACAAAAGTTATTAATTTTTGGCAAAAGAAATAGAAACCAGAAAACTTATTTCATTTAAATTATATGTCACATTTTACTTAACCCCCTCCAACCGGTTGCGATTACATACCGATACTATGGGTTTTAGCCAGACATGGCTTTTATATTTTCACTAAGTTCAATCCTAATACTAACTAGAAGGTGTTGCACCCCAAAATTTGCCCTCACAATACAAGACTTTGTGTTCCAAGAAGGTTCACAAGGTTCACAAAATTCATAATTGGTCAGAAGAGTTGACAATTCCCTCAGACAATGCACCTCCTAAGCAGTGCATCCAAAACTAGGGTTTTGACTTTAATCAGGCTAAATGGACTTCCAAGACTTCAAGTGAGCTTCATAACATCTTATATGTGTATAAGAACCCCCATGTCAAGTTTCAAGACTTTTCTCAAAAGTTTGCTCAGTCAGATGATCAGATAAGTCAAAAGCAGTCAATGTAGTTAAAAGGTCAAACTGAGGTCAACTGTGGTCAAACCAAAGTCAAACTTCATGATTTTTTTTGCCAACATCAAAGAGAGGTTGGGTGAGAAATATTATCATAATAACTGTAATACCCCAAATTTTGCCCTAAGATTTGTCGTCGCATTTCATTGCATTTAATCAATTACTAACAAATTTGTGTAGTCGTTTGACTTTTTGCAGGTAAATATCATATGGCATGCACTTTTTTTCTAAAAAGTAAATATGGCACAATTGGCAGGAGGACATGTGTAAGGAGTTATGAGTGTGAGAGGTTGAGAGTTCGAATCTCACCTTTGGCACTTTTTGTTGTTTTTATTATTTTTACTCTAAATTTTTCTATCTTTCATTAAAAAAAAATAACAAAAATAGTTTTTTATTATTATTTAATTATTATTTTCGTATTTTAATTAAATCATTTTTTAAAATATTATTTTTTTCACTTTTTTCTAAATTATTCATAAAAATATCCAAAAAATCATAAAATAAAAAAATATTGAAAAAAATTTTGTTCTTTTTATAATATTTTTTATTTTAGGAATCAATAGGATTATTAGTTTTTATTTTAAGTTTATTATTTTAAATTATTTAAATTTTATTTTTTCTTAACTAATTATTTAGTTTGGGCTTTAAAATGGGCTTTAGGGACATTATTGACAATTTGGTGTTAACCCTAATTTGTTCCCTATATATATGTGTTGCCTTGTTGGAAAAGAGGAGAGAATGAAAAAAACCTAAGAGGAGTGAGTGCCGTTGGCCGTTATTTAGTTTTCTTCTTCATCCATTACTATTGTTTCTTTTTCTTCATCGTTTACCGTTATTTCTTTTCCTTCATCTATTACTGTTGTTTCTTTTTCTTCATCTTTTACCGTTATTTCTTTTTCTTCATCTATTACCGTTATTTCTTTTTCTTTATCTATTACTGTTGCGTTTATATATATATAATTTTTAAATTGTTAGAGTTTATATATGTAAGATTTTTGATCGAATTATGTCGATACGATGTTTGCACATTTGTGTGCATGACGCGTGACATTTGTGTTAGTTCGATCTGGTTGCGATGATCGCATTTTTGTGTGAGCAATAATACTATTTTTTGCTTAATTTCTTTTTCTTTGCGATAAATTTTGTTTCGTCCGATTTAGATCTGGTTGCGATGAGCGCATTTCTGCGTTAGCAACATTGTTGGGTTATTTGGCACATTTAAAATTCATTATTGCTTTATTATTATTATTATTATTATTATTATTATTATTATTATTATTATTATCATCATTATTTATTATTATTATCATTATTATCATTATTATTATTATTGTTATCATTAATTTATTAAAATTTGTTGTAATATAAAAATCTGTTTTTTTAAAATAAATGACATTAACATCTTTTTTCCAAATTAATATGAAAACCTAATTTTAATTTTCTATATGATTCTATGTATATATTTATTATAATTCTTGTAAATTTTTGTAAATAAAATTAAACCTTATAAACACTTAATGTAAAATTTTGGTGAATGTGATTATTGATTAGTTAAAATTTGTTTTCATCATAATGTGTAAATATTTTTCTTAATAATTGTTAATATATAATTAGAGATAATTGAATTTTTGTAAATGATTAAGAAATTTATAATTATGTTATATTTAGAACTTTATATTATAGTAATTATTTAATCATTTATGTTTCTAAATAAAAATCAAATCTTATGATATTTAGAACTTTATATTATAGTAATTATTTAATCATTTATGTTTCTAAATAAAAATCAAATCTTATGATATTTAGAACTTTATATTATAGTAATTATTTAATCATTTATGTTTCTAAATAAAAATCAAATCTTATGTTTAATCACGTTATTAATTAATTATTATTGCTAATCATATTTTGTTGCTTATTATTATTTTGAAATTTCTATCTTATTATTTTTTCTAACTTTGTCTATTTTTCTCATTATTATTGTTTCAAATACTAACCTTATTTAATTTTTCTTATTATTTACTAACCCTAATATTTTATTTGCTTATTTGTTATTTTTTTTATTTATTATAATTTTGTAATTGCCTCTTGGATGTAAATTGTAATTACTTAATTATTATTATCATTATGGTTAGTAATTAGGGAGTGCTAATATGTATGATATTTAAAAAAATAAATTAGATCATTTTAATATAAGATAATTAAATTAAACATTTCACACACGTAAGTCGATTTTAATCGCCGTCTCACTTCTTAAGGATATCCCTCAAGTTGCCTATGAATATTGGTTAAGTGGGGTGTATAAAGCAAGTCCCTCAAAAAGAAAATCATCAAAGTCCCTTATGGTTGCCTTTACGAATCGAGTCCCTTTCGAAAAATGATGATAGTCCCCCTAGTTTGCTTATTACACCCCACAATGGCCTTCAAAAATCCAATTGTCCCTCACATGTCCCTTAACATTCAAAGTAAGGACTACCTACTCCATTATAGTAGGGATAGTCTTACTAAGGAAAGGATAAAGAATAAGAAAGACCTTAAAACATTAGGGTAGGCTACTCCTAGATACTTGCTCACTTCAAAACTTTTTCACACTTAAACAAATTTTCAACAAGTTTTCAAACAAGTTCTTAACACATCCTTACATGGATTATTTATTAACTATTCTGAAAATTTTCTATTCACACACTACACTTTCAAAACAATTCAAAAGTGAGCTTAAGTACCTAAGAGCCCATGGATAACCATGGATGAAAAGGGTGCTAACACCTTCCCTTTTCATAACCTACCCCCCGGACCCAAAATATTCTCTAAGGTCTTTCCTGTTCTTTTATAACCTTTCCTTATGGATAAAATAAAAGTCGGTGGCGACTCTTGCTATCCGCAACATTGTTTAAAGTCAGTTCACCGGGTTACAGAACTGGCGACTCTGCTGGGGATTTATTTAAGAGGGGTACCCTTAGGAATTAAGATCACTTTAAATTGTTTGCCTTGTTTGCTTTATTATTATATTGTTGGGGTGCTCTTATGTGTGAAAGGTCCTAACCCGGATCTAGTGTACCTTAAGTAAATGGCAATAGACCAAGGAAACTGTACGACGTATATCGATACGGTTGATCTGGTGGCCATAGTTAGTGCGACTTCTTGGTTGGTGCTTATATTCCTTAAGTCAAGTTGAGGATAATATTGAGGCTGCCATATGTTGTCAATGCACTAACTGACTTTTAGAACCCTAGTTAACTCATCTTGGCCTTTAGAAAGTAGTGAGGTAACCGGCTTTGGTGCAGACTGAAGTTGGTTGACACTCGATGCTACGCTCATTGAGATCTTAAACTTGAAGGGTTTTGGTTGGCAAGTAAGTTGCCTTCTGATCAACCACCCTTGTGAAGGATCAATGATATTGAGATCCCTTAGAACCTAGTTACTTTTGTAGGACAGGATGAACCATCTAACTTCAGGGGAGGGTACTTGCCTTTGAACCTCATGCAAGCCTTTAAACCTAGGGCTATGGTGTGACTTGTTTGTGTGTGCCACATGTTTGTGATTGAGCATGACATCATGACATCATCATGCATCATAAGCATATCATTTTCCCTAACCATTTCAAGGACCAAAGGATTTATCTTTGTTCTTTGTTGCAGGTCATGGCTTCTGCTCGTAGAAACACCATCAGGATCAACTTTGTAGGGATACCTGCTAAGCTCAAGGAGTTGGTTTCCCTAGTGCCTGATCATTCCCAGTTCAACAAGAGACATGGTCACTTATTGGATCTAGTTACTTCAGGGTTCAGTGAAGACATGATGAGTGTGCTGTTTCAGTTCTTTGACCCTAAGCACCATTGCTTTACATTTCCTGATTATCAGCTGGCTCCAACCATGGAGGAGTTCTCTAAACTTCTGGGTATACCTGTTCTTGATCAGAAGCCATTCACAAGCTTAGAGAAGGAGCTTAAACCAGAAGTTATTGCTGCAGCTCTACATCTGAAGAAGTCTGACATTGTTCTAGAGACGAGAAGTGGAGTTAAAGGTATTCTTGCCAAGGTATTAGTGGATAAAGCTCAAATGTTCTTGAAGGCTATGAGCTACGATGCTTTTGAGGAGATCTTAGCCTTATTGATTTATGGCTTAGTGTTGTTCCCCAATCCTGATCAGTTCATAGACGTTCATGCCATCAACATATTCCTGAGTCACAATCCAGTGCCTACCTTACTTGGAGACATCCTACATGCTCTTCACACCCGTACTAGAAGGGCAAGAGGAACTTTGATGTGCTGCATACCTTTACTTTCTAGGTGGTTTATTTCTCACCTTCCTCGCTCAGTAATGAAGAATGAGCAAGGGTTCAGATGGTCCAAGAGGATCATGTCACTTTCTCACTCAGACATCCATTGGTGCTCCAGATCTATGGAGAATGTCACCATCATTGACCGTTGTGGGGAGTTTCCTAATGTGCCACTTCTAGGTATAAGAGGAGGTATCACCTACAACCCCTCTCTAGCTTTACGACAGTTTGGTTACGCCCGAAGTGACGGTCCACATGACATGTTGATTCAGGGCATTGTGTTTGATTACGACAACGATCTTCAGGGTTACCGTCAGAGATTCATCCGAGCTTGGGGAAAGGTAAACAGGATTGACAGCAAGACACTGGAGCCTAAGTACACCATTCCTATGGAGGCTTATCTCAGATGGGTACGATTTCGTGCTCAGACACTCAAGATGCCATATCCTGCCATCCTACCAGTTACCATGGAACCTGTTGCTGAAGGAGACACAGCTTATACCATCCTTCACCCAGACATGCCTACTGATATGGAAGACTTGCAGAGATCATGGATCCAACTGAAAGAGCAAAGGGATACTTTCGAGGCTCATTACAAAGCAAGCCAAGCAAGGATCCTAGAGCTAACAAAGCTACTTCACGAGGAACGAAACCTCAACTCATACCTCAACACAAAGAGGAAACGTCCATGGGAGACTTAAAACCCCATCTTTTGTACTTATTTCGTTTTCATTTTTTGTAAGCCTAAAAGGCAAAACAAGTTATTACTAATAAAAAGTTACTTTCTTGTTTGTTTAAGCAAATTTAAATCCTGCGGTCCTTGAAAACATTGCATATGCATTCCCATATCATTGCATCACAGGGTTATAATTGTGCACAGGTTTCTCATCTTCTCGCTGTTTATTTCAGCAATGGCTCTTGAACAATCAGTTAAGGATCTTCAGGCACAGAATGCACAGTTCCAAGAGCTGATCTTGAACCTATCCAAGGGGCAAGATGATTTGAAGGCACTGCTGGCCAAGAAGACAAAGAAGACTAGAAGGTCTGCTGGGTCTTGAAGAACAAAATTCAGGATATGATTGATGCTGGAGAAATTGAGTTTGATCCACCAGGTACTCCAAATGTGATTACAGCTCCAATGCCAAATCACGAGAAGACTGTCAACGCCATTGATGAAGATATTGATGAAGATCTGCATGTCTATTCAGTTATGGAGTTGAGCACACCATTGTCTGTTATCAAAAAGAGGTTAGTACAAGCTGGGATCTTTCCAGGTTGTCATGAAGATTGTCTATATTGTACCTATAAGCCGGATAGTTGCTTCATTTTGAGAGATGGGATTCAACGTCACATGGATAAATATACTATAGTGTTTGAAAGAAGACCAGCATCTGTAGAAAGTATGGTGGATCATCTGACTCAGGGTAAGAAGATTGAAGAGGTTGACATGGTTGACAAAGTACCACTAAGAATCACTTCAAAGGGTCCCATTAAAATCACTCATCAGGGCCCAATCAAGATTACTGCTGAAGGTCCTGTGAAAGTTGTTGCTGAAGCCAGAGTAGCTCCTCTGATCATTACCACTCCTGGTCCTATTCCTTATACATCTGACAAAGCTGTGCCTTGGCACTATGGGTCTGATGTTTACATCCATGGTGTCAAGCAGGAGCCTTTACCTGATATGCCTGTCGACATTGATAATATTGCCGGATCTAGCAAGATCACTCGTAGTGGAAGAGTCTTCTCTCCTCCAGTTGCTTCTAAGAGTGCGGTTACTCCTGCTGTTACTTCCACCACTGATGCTCGGGGCAAGGGTCCTGTTATTGAGCCTGTATCTACTGATGTGCCAGCTGCTGATGACCTCTCTAAGCAGATGGAAGAAGTATTGAAAATCATTCGCAAGAGTGATTATGATATTGTTGATCAGCTGGGGCATACTCCCTCAAAGATTTCTATGCTCTCCCTATTATTATGTTCTGAGGCTCATGCCAAGTCATTGATCAAGTTTCTAAAGATGGCTCATGTACCCAGTGCAATTTCTGTGGACCAGTTTGAGAATTGTGTTGCTCACCTGACCTATGACAACGGGTTAGGATTTTCTGATGCTGACTTGACCCCTGCCAAGAGGGATCATAACAGGGCCTTGCATATTTCAATTGAATGCAGGGGCACTACCCTGTCTCATGTGCTGATAGACAATGGTTCCTCTCTGAATGTGTTGCCTAAGGAAGTCCTGAACAAGCTGAGTCCTGAAGATACGGTATTGAAGCCCAGTAATATTGTGGTAAAGGCTTTTGATGGTTCTAGAAGAGTAGTGCATGGGGAAATTGATCTTCCAATCAAGGTTGGTTCTCAGGTGTTCACTGCTACATTCTATGTGATGGATATTCGTCCTTCGTACTCATGTCTGCTTGGTCGTCCCTGGATCCAGGGGGCAGGTGCGGTGACCTCCACATTACATCAAAAGTTGAGATATCCGGTGAATGGAAAAATTGTTACTGTCTTTGGAGAGGAAGAATACTTTGTCAGCCATGTAAACACTTTCAAGTATCTGGAAGTAGAAGGTGAATACATTGAAACTCCATGTCAGTCATTTGAAGTGGTTCCCTGGGCTGTTAAGGATTGTGTGACTCCTCCTGCTGTGAAGAAGGTTCCTGTGGTCATCAGAAACCCTCCAACAATGCCAATGGCCTCCCTCAATGATGCAAAAGCTATGGTGGAAGAAGAGTCCCAGAAGGCTGTCGTCGTGCTCGTGCTGTTCGTATCACCAATCAAGGGGTTATCAATGCTGTGGGAGATCAAGATGAAGACTACAACTTGGAGGCATGGATTCTTCCTACTGTGGGTGCTGGACTCAATAATTGGACAGCTGAAGATGTTATCCCTATCTCCTTTAGTCAGGAGTAAATACTATTACTGTGTTATGTTTTTAAATTTATAATTTCTGGAACAATTAAAACTTTCAAGCCATGTGCCTTACCCGGGGCACAGTGGTGTGCTTGTTACGGGTTGTCATCTCATTTGCATACTTCATTCGATAAAATCAGTGGACGTTTCGTTTTCGTAAATATTGTGTTCCTTGTCTTTCTTTTTCTTTTATTTTTGCTTTATCAGCTATGTGTTCTTACACACACCCACGTCACTAAAATGCCGATCCTCATCCACTCTGGATCCAATTGATAACAGTTCTACTATTGCCAATTACAATTTCGAGAATCCGATCTATCAAACTGAAGACGGAAACGAGGACGATTGTGAAATATCTGTAGGGCTTGCTAGGTTGTTACAACAAGAAGAGAAAGCTATACAGCCACATGAAGAGCCAGTCGAAGTTGTGAATCTGGGAACTGAAGAAAACAGAAAAGAGGTCCAGATAGGGGCTGATTTAGACAACACTGCTCAGCATAAGAATGCAGGGGCAACATATCAGCGTGCTATGGTGGCTTTGTTTCATGATATGATTCATCATGAGATAGAGGTATATGGGGATGATATGATAGCCAGGTCTCAGAATGAAGAACAACATCTTGATCATCTGCACAAGTTGTTTGAGAGGTTGAAGAAATACAGGTTGAGATTAAATCCAAACAAGTGTACTTTTGGAGTTAGATCTGGAAAGCTCCTGGGTTTCATTGTCAGTGGAAAAGGTATTGAAGTGGATCCTGCAAAAGTGAAAGCTATACGAGAGATGCCAGCTCCCCGTACCGAGAAGGAGGTTAGAGGTTTCTTGGGACTACATTGCAAGATTTATTTCCCAATTAACTACCATCTGTGAGCCAATCTTCAAGTTGTTGAAGAAAGATCAGGTGATGGAATGGAATGATGAGTGCCAGACTGCCTTTGATGAAATCAAGAGATATTTGCTAGAACCTCCAATTTTAATGCCACCAGTTGATGGAAGACCCTTGATTATGTATTTAACAGTATTAGACAACTCAATGGGGTGTGTATTGGGGCAACATGACGAGTCTGGTCGAAAAGAGCAGGCAATATACTACCTTAGCAAAAAGTTTACCGACTGTGAAACAAAATACTCACTGCTCGAGAAAACTTGCTGCGCTTTGGCACGGGCTGCTCGCCGACTAAGACAGTATATGTTGACCCATACTACCTTGTTGATTTCAAAGATGAATGGGGCAGTTGAAGCTGCTAATAAGAACATTAAGAAGATTGTACAGAAGATAACTGTTACTTACAAGGATTGGCACGAGATGTTACCATTTGCTCTGCATGGTTATCGTACTACAATACGTACTTCAACCGGGGCAACCCCATTCTCCTTGGTCTATGGTATGGAAGCAGTTCTGCCTATTGAAGTTCAGATCCCCTCCTTGAGAATTATGAAGGATGCAGGCTTGGATGAAGATGAGTGGATTCAGACTCGACTTGACCAGATAAATTTGATTGATGAGAAAAGGTTAGCAGCAGTTTGTCATGGCCAGATGTACCAGAAACGGATGATCAAAGCTTTTAACAAGAAGGTTAAGCCAAAGGTATATCAGGCTGGTGACTTGGTAATCAAGCGTATCATATTACCACAGGGTGATCCTAGGGGCAAGTGGACTCCAACATATGAGGGACCATTTGTAGTCAAGACAGTGTTCTCAGGAGGTGCCGTGATATTGACTACAATGGATGGTGAAGACTTCCCACAACCTGTAAACGCAGACATAGTTAAAAAATACTACGCATAAAAAGAGACCCGCTAGGTTGACAGGCCTAGGCAAAAATAAGGGCATCCCGGCAAACCAAAAGGGTTTGGGCAAAAATTAGGGATATATATATAAAAAGATGTACACCCGGCAAGTCGAAAACCTGAAAAGGCGGCTTGGGCAAAAAAGGGTATCCCGGTGGATTGAAAACCTGAAAGGGCAATCCAGGCAAAAGTTAGGGATTAAAGCGTATGACTATGTCTCGTTTGGATCACTCATGAAACTGCAACCAGTTGTACTACTTACTCAAGCTCAAACAGATAAAGCTCAATCCAATCGTTTCCGTCTCAACAGCAAGAAGATGAGATACTTGAGGGGCAATAGTAGAATTGAAACTCAATAGGATTATTTCCCACATAGCTGATTCTTTTTGTAAAACTTCATGACAAAATTCTCTTACTAGGGTTTATGTCTCCTTGTACAAACTTACCCGTGTATGGGTCACTTTTGATATAAATAAATTCCATCTTTTGAATCCAGATTTACTTTTACCCTATTTACATAAGCGAAACGTCCATTGGTTGTGTTTGAATGTATGTATGCCTTTGAATATGATTGATGTTTACCAGAAATGCATGTATGCTTTTAATATGATTGATGTTTACCAGAAATGCATGAAAATGCAGTAATAGTATTTACTAAGGACGAACGAGGGAAGGATTTCAACGAAGCTTCGCCGGTTCATCTTTACAAGGCAGTTACAAACCATCAGTAGGACTAATCCATTTTCACAAAGTCTAATCTCCCCTGGAATTTATATCCATCTCTTTTATCCTCATACGGATATACGGGAAATTACTTTCCAATAAGGGCACGATGAACGAAGACGGGATGTTATACTTATCCTACTATCAAACGAAAACGAAGGTTATCTATACCCTACTGTCCCCAACAACGGGAGGTTATCTATACCTTGTTATCCCCAACAATGGGAGGTTATCTATACCTTGTTATCCCCAGCAGACGGAGGGTTATGTATCCTTCAACAACGAATCGGGATTTATTTTCCTTGGCCAGCAGTTGTTATACAAGGATATCCAGACACTTCCAGCAGTGTCATATCATACATGCATCATTTACATCATACCATAACATATATGTCTATAGTACATTACCTAAGTGCATCATGTCATACATGCATACATAAAGCATAAACTAATGTTGTTATACAGAATGCTACCTTGTTGTCAGGTTAATTATCCAACAAACAAGCTTATGATCTTTGGGACTGCTTTATTGTAACCTCAGGGTTACTTTATCCTCCTGATGAGCTTCTTATTACTTTGGGACTGCTTTATTGTAACCTCAGGGTTACTTTATCCTCCTGATGAGCTTCTTATTACTTTGGGACTGCTTTATTGTAACCTCAGGGTTATTTTATCCTCCTGATAGCCTCTCATGACTTCAAGACTGCTTTAGAGCTACTGATTGCTCTATCCTCCTGAAATCATCCTATTACTTCAAGACTGCTTTAGAGCTATTCATTGCTCTATCCTCATGAGGTCATATTACTACTTCAAGACTGCTTTAGAGCTATTCATTGCTCTATCCTCCTGAAGCCATCTAATTATTTCAAGACTGCTTTAGAGTATTCATTGCTCTATCCTCCTGAAATTACATTATTATTTCAAGACTGCTTTAGAGCTATTCATTGCTCTATCCTCCTGAAATCATTGCTTCAAGACTGCTTTAGAGCTATTGATTGCTCTATCCTCCTGAAGACATATCACGTTATTATTTCAAGACTGCTTTAGAGCTATTCATTGCTCTATCCTCCTGAAGCCATCTAATTATTTCAAGACTGCTTTAGAGTATTCATTGCTCTATCCTCCTGAAATTACATTATTATTTCAAGACTGCTTTAGAGCTATTCATTGCTCTATCCTCCTGAAATCATTACTTCAAGACTGCTTTAGAGCTATTGATTGCTCTATCCTCCTGAAGACATATCACGTTATTATTTCAAGACTGCTTTAGAGCTATTCATTGCTCTATCCTCCTGAAATCATTACTTCAAGACTGCTTTAGAGTATTCATTGCTCTATCCTCCTGAAATTACATTATTATTTCAAGACTGCTTTAGAGCTATTCATTGCTCTATCCTCCTGAAATCATTACTTCAAGACTGCTTTAGAGCTATTGATTGCTCTATCCTCCTGAAGACATATCACGTTATTATTTCAAGACTGCTTTAGAGCTATTCATTGCTCTATCCTCCTGAAATCATTACTTCAAGACTGCTTTAGAGTTATCCATTGCTCTATCCTCCTGAAATTACATTATTATTTCAAGACTGCTTTAGAGCTATTCATTGCTCTATCCTCCTGAAATCATTACTTCAAGACTGCTTTAGAGCCATTGATTGCTCTATCCTCCTGAAGACATATCACGTTATTATTTCAAGACTGCTTTAGAGCTATTCATTGCTCTATCCTCCTGAAATCATTACTTCAAGACTGCTTTAGAGTATTCATTGCTCTATCCTCCTGAAATTACATTATTATTTCAAGACTGCTTTAGAGCTATTCATTGCTCTATCCTCCTGAAATCATTACTTCAAGACTGCTTTAGAGCTATTGATTGCTCTATCCTCCTGAAGACATATCACGTTATTATTTCAAGACTGCTTTAGAGCTATTCATTGCTCTATCCTCCTGAAATCATTACTTCAAGACTACTTTAGAGCTGTTGATTGCTCTATCCTCCTGAAGCCATTCTATTACTTCAAGACTGCTTTAGAGCTATTGATTGCTCTATCCTCCTGAAGCCATTATTACTTCAAGACTGCTTTAGAGCTATTGATTGCTCTATCCTCCTGAGGTCCGATTTATCACTTCAAGACTGCTTTAGGGTTATCATTATTGATCGCTCTATCCTCATGAAGACATGCTGTTACATCAGTATTACTCCAGACTCCTGACAGCTCTCATTATACTACTGAAGAACTTTCCCCTAGTGGCATCTTTAAGCCCACTCAATCATGTTCAACCAACCATCAATATCACTCCATGCACTGGTGAGTGCAAATTTTTGGGCTTTTGTGTTCAATCCCCTTCAACCTTCCAGGTTACGACTGGCAAATATACCAATCTAACCCCTCAGGTTTCAGAAAATTGAACAGGGGCAGCTGTTGCACCCCAAAATTTGCCCTCACAATACAAGACTTTGTGTTCCAAGAAGGTTCACAAGGTTCACAAAATTCATAATTGGTCAGAAGAGTTGACAATTCCCTCAGACAATGCACCTCCTAAGCAGTGCATCCAAAACTAGGGTTTTGACTTTAATCAGGCTAAATGGACTTCCAAGACTTCAAGTGAGCTTCATAACATCTTATATGTGTATAAGAACCCCCATGTCAAGTTTCAAGACTTTTCTCAAAAGTTTGCTCAGTCAGATGATCAGATAAGTCAAAAGCAGTCAATGCAGTTAAAAGGTCAAACTGAGGTCAACTGTGGTCAAACCAAAGTCAAACTTCATGATTTTTTTTGCCAACATCAAAGAGAGGTTGGGTGAGAAATATTATCATAATAACTGTAATACCCCAAATTTTGCCCTAAGATTTGTCGTCGCATTTCATTGCATTTAATCAATTACTAACAAATTTGTGTAGTCGTTTGACTTTTTGCAGGTAAATATCATATGGCATGCACTTTTTTTCTAAAAAGTAAAAATGGCACAATTGGCAGGAGGACATGTGTAAGGAGTTATGAGTGTGAGAGGTTGAGAGTTCGAATCTCACCTTTGGCACTTTTTGTTGTTTTTATTATTTTTACTCTAAATTTTTCTATCTTTCATTAAAAAAAAATAACAAAAATAGTTTTTTATTATTATTTAATTATTATTTTCGTATTTTAATTAAATCATTTTTTAAAATATTATTTTTTTCACTTTTTTCTAAATTATTCATAAAAATATCCAAAAAATCATAAAATAAAAAAATATTGAAAAAAATTTTGTTCTTTTTATAATATTTTTTATTTTAGGAATCAATAGGATTATTAGTTTTTATTTTAAGTTTATTATTTTAAATTATTTAAATTTTATTTTTTCTTAACTAATTATTTAGTTTGGGCTTTAAAATGGGCTTTAGGGACATTATTGACAATTTGGTGTTAACCCTAATTTGTTCCCTATATATATATGTGTTGCCTTGTTGGAAAAGAGGAGAGAATGAAAAAAACCTAAGAGGAGTGAGTGTCGTTGGCCGTTATTTAGTTTTCTTCTTCATCCATTACTATTGTTTCTTTTTCTTCATCGTTTACCGTTATTTCTTTTCCTTCATCTATTACTGTTGTTTCTTTTTCTTCATCTTTTACCGTTATTTCTTTTTCTTCATCTATTACCGTTATTTCTTTTTCTTTATCTATTACTGTTGCGTTTATATATATATAATTTTTAAATTGTTAGAGTTTATATATGTAAGATTTTTGATCGAATTATGTCGATACGATGTTTGCACATTTGTGTGCATGACGCGTGACATTTGTGTTAGTTCGATCTGGTTGCGATGATCGCATTTTTGTGTGAGCAATAATACTATTTTTTGCTTAATTTCTTTTTCTTTGCGATAAATTTTGTTTCGTCCGATTTAGATCTGGTTGCGATGAGCGCATTTCTGCGTTAGCAACATTGTTGGGTTATTTGGCACATTTAAAATTCATTATTGCTTTATTATTATTATTATTATTATTATTATTATTATTATTATTATTATTATTATTATTATTATTATCATTATTTATTATTATTATTATCATTATTATCATTATTATTATTATTGTTATCATTAATTTATTAAAATTTGTTGTAATATAAAAATCTGTTTTTTTAAAATAAATGACATTAACATCTTTTTTCCAAATTAATATGAAAACCTAATTTTAATTTTCTATATGATTCTATGTATATATTTATTATAATTCTTGTAAATTTTTGTAAATAAAATTAAACCTTATAAACACTTAATGTAAAATTTTGGTGAATGTGATTATTGATTAGTTAAAATTTGTTTTCATCGTAATGTGTAAATATTTTTCTTAATAATTGTTAATATATAATTAGAGATAATTAAATTTTTGTAAATGATTAAGAAATTTATAATTATGTTATATTTAGAACTTTATATTATAGTAATTATTTAATCATTTATGTTTCTAAATAAAAATCAAATCTTATGATATTTAGAACTTTATATTATAGTAATTATTTAATCATTTATGTTTCTAAATAAAAATCAAATCTTATGATATTTAGAACTTTATATTATAGTAATTATTTAATCATTTATGTTTCTAAATAAAAATCAAATCTTATGTTTAATCACGTTATTAATTAATTATTATTGCTAATCATATTTTGTTGCTTATTATTATTTTGAAATTTCTATCTTATTATTTTTTCTAACTTTGTCTATTTTTCTCATTATTATTGTTTCAAATACTAACCTTATTTAATTTTTCTTATTATTTACTAACCCTAATATTTTATTTGCTTATTTGTTATTTTTTTTATTTATTATAATTTTGTAATTGCCTCTTGGATGTAAATTGTAATTACTTAATTATTATTATCATTATGGTTAGTAATTAGGGAGTGCTAATATGTATGATATTTAAAAAAATAAATTAGATCATTTTAATATAAGATAATTAAATTAAACATTTCACACACGTAAGTCGATTTTAATCGCCGTCTCACTTCTTAAGGATATCCCTCAAGTTGCCTATGAATATTGGTTAAGTGGGGTGTATAAAGCAAGTCCCTCAAAAAGAAAATCATCAAAGTCCCTTATGGTTGCCTTTACGAATCGAGTCCCTTTCGAAAAATGATGATAGTCCCCCTAGTTTGCTTATTACACCCCACAATGGCCTTCAAAAATCCAATTGTCCCTCACATGTCCCTTAACATTCAAAGTAAGGACTACCTACTCCATTATAGTAGGGATAGTCTTACTAAGGAAAGGATAAAGAATAAGAAAGACCTTAAAACATTAGGGTAGGCTACTCCTAGATACTTGCTCACTTCAAAACTTTTTCACACTTAAACAAATTTTCAACAAGTTTTCAAACAAGTTCTTAACACATCCTTACATGGATTATTTATTAACTATTCTGAAAATTTTCTATTCACACACTACACTTTCAAAACAATTCAAAAGTGAGCTTAAGTACCTAAGAGCCCATGGATAACCATGGATGAAAAGGGTGCTAACACCTTCCCTTTTCATAACCTACCCCCCGGACCCAAAATATTCTCTAAGGTCTTTCCTGTTCTTTTATAACCTTTCCTTATGGATAAAATAAAAGTCGGTGGCGACTCTTGCTATCCGCAACATTGTTTAAAGTCAGTTCACCGGGTTACAGAAGGCAGAAGAAATGTATAAAATTAAAGCAGTAAAATTAAGGCAGATAAAATAAAAACCTGGCAATTAGCAGAACTTGGATTTAATTTCTTGAAGGCCGACTTGTATTGTCGGTACAATGTTTACAACCTTGATCGAATCAATCCTAAACTAATGGCACGTTAATTTGCCTTACAAAGCCTTAAAATAATACAGAGGAAAGTAAAAGCAGAAAGCAGAAAAAAAACTGAAAACTAAAACTAGAAAATAGTGCGTGAAAAAAAAGTAGATTCCCGTTCTTCACAAACTGCTCCCTTTTTATACTGTTAGTGGGCTGATCTTGAGGCTTCAAATTAGGATCCGGAGAAAATATAGTGGAAATTTGAGAAAGAAATGGGAGACTTTGTGCAGGAAGTTTAGGGGAGGAAGTGGCAGGCGTGACTTCTCGTTCAAATAGGGGTGGGAGTTACCACTTTCCTAATATTTAGGAGTGGCACTCGCCACCCCTTTCTATGTGGAAACCGCCACCTGCCCCTCATTATATAGGTGGCAGGCGCCACCTCTCTTCTATGTGGCAGGCGCCACATCCAAGTGGCAAGTGCCACTTGGTATGTGGTGGCCCCCACACCTTTTTTTTTCCTTTCTCTTTCTTTCTTATTCTTTTCTTTCCTTCCATTTTCTTTTTATTTTCTTTCCATTTTCTTCCTTTTCTTACTTTTCCAATTATTTCCTCATTTCTACAAAAACAAACAAAATGATTAAATAATATGATAAAAATCAGATAAACTAATAATAGTCAAAGGTAAAATCCAAGTAAATCAAGTCAAATAAACGATATGATTTCGCGTTATCAAACTCCCCCACACTTGAACTTTTGCTTGTCCTCAAACAAATAAAACATATTAGGCATGGATCTCCACACGATAGAACACATAATATATATTGATGCAAGGCATTCGTACGAGAGATAGGTACTAGATAGAAACACTAAGGATACCGTAATGACACTAAATTACTAAGTGCAATTAAAAACTCCCTCTCTATGCAGACAAGTTCGAATCATGTTATTATAACTCAACCTATTTGTTTTCACCTCTTTTTTTCATTCTCGTGCAATCACATTAAGCTCGTTATCCTTGCACGCCCATGGTAAATAAACTTGTTTGTGTTCATTGATCTCTTTTTCAAAACTTTTTCACATTCTTTTTCTTGTGTATTTTTGAATTTCAAGAGCCCGATCTATTAGGATAAATGGTCGGCTAAAGACCATCTAACTTAGTAAGATCATATTCTTCATTCACGTTTCTGATAAATTTACTCGATTCACATTTTTGAGATCAAACACGTATTTGCATCGGTTTATTACTTAGGTTGTGTTTCAGGATGGTGATGACTGATAGTATAAACTAATCAAGAGGCTACTCTAAACTTCAAGGCTTTGGCATAATAAGTACTCAAACTCATCAGCAGATTAAGGGGGTTCAGGGTGTCAAAACGGTATCGATATTATTAATACTTTCCCAAGTCTCTCGAACTTAGCCTAAATCAAGCAATATACTTTCTGGGTCTGTGTCATGCATTAAACCAACAATAAAAAAATTTCTATTTTGACTCAAGATTTTGGGAGAATCCGACAAATGACGAAAACTATCTAAAGTGACTTGACAATACATGAATTTATTTTATTAGCACTAAAACGAAAAGATTAAGCAAAAAATTTAAAATTTTAAAATCTACCTAGAAAACAGTAAATAAGAGCGGTAAAGCTAAAAAACAGTAAATCAGAGCGGTAGAGTTCCTCCCCCACACTTAAACCAAACATTGTCCTTAATATTTTGATAAAAGGTGGAAAGAAGGAAAGATATAACCTGTATGAATGCTACTGCATGCCAAATCTTCTCTGATCCTGGCCATGTTATCCCTGTCTTCACTGACCACTTCTACTCCGGCATATGGCATTTTGAGATATCTTTGTTTGTGTAATTCTCGAACCAGCTCATCATATTGCCCGCTTCCAGAGGAAGTACATGCAAAAAGTGTTAGAAAAATATGGTGCGGTGCGTGCAGGTGGAACTTGACCATGCAAAGAACGAGTAAGAGGTGAGTTGCTAATGGGAGAGACATGCTCTCTCTTATCATATTCATCACCAGTGTCACCACCAGCAGCGACACTCGTAGGAATGTCTGTGGGCACTAGCTCGTCTTCCAAGATCTTCATCTAGAGAGTTTTCGCATAGATATAACTAAAACGTGACAAGCAATACATTTCTTTATTTTCTGCAAATTCAAACAAACAACCATAACAAAAATAAAAACCTCGTGGGTTACCACCCACACAACGCTTTGTTTAACGTTGATAGCTCGACGGCTAAGGAGTGCAAGCACTCATGGTGGTTCTTTCGAGAATGGTTCCTCGATCGAACTTTTAATAGTCTTCGGTTTCCATGGCCACTTATCAAGCCATCTCTCATATCATTCACCTTTTCTTTTCTTTCTTCTGTGGGGTGGTTCATTGTTTTGAAGTTGTGATGGTGGTTCTGGATCTATTCTAAGTATCAGTTTTTCAAGTTTGGGCTTAGTTATTTCATCCACCACCTCAAAAGTTAATCTTACCCTTTTAACAGTAATGATAACCCTAGTTTCATGGTCCTCGGATTTTCTTTTTTTATGCAAGGCCTCAGAAAAATGTGCGTTGATGTGGATATTTTTCAATACCTCTACATATGTTTTGAATTGGGAATCTACCTTAGCTTCCACAACCCTTTGTGGGAAAGAAATAGGTGGGGTATAGGGAGGAGGAACAACAATTGGTGCTTCCTTCTCTACCTCTTCGACAACCTTTTGTGGTGAAGAAATAGGTGGGGTATAGGGAGTGTTGCGGTGGAAATAGGATATCAAACTATTAATTAGTTTGAATCATAATTCTTGATTCACAACCGCTCTTTGATTTATCCGAACGAAAATGTCAAAAGAGGGAAAACCTATTTTTGCATCGTAAACACAATGCGGGGAGAGACCTAGGTAAGGGGTTGGTTAAGTTTAGGGAAGGTACTAGCACCCTAAACTTCTGTAGTACTCTATAGGAACCTTTTGCTTATTGTATGCTTTTTTTATTTTATTATCTGCTTTAAATATCTATTGCTAAGCTAAGGGATAAAGTGACCTAAAAGACCTATGGGTTAGTCCTAAGTTTACTCGGCAAGATTCGCATCTTGTGCCTACGTATCCTAGATAGGGAATGGAATTAGAGTAATCGTAGTTCCCCTCGAAAGGGAGGTTAGGAACTTCTTGACTATGGTCAAGGTTTCAAGGGGAGTAAACGTATCTTAAGGACACGCTTACGTGGAGTTTTGAAACTCCTATTTCTACGTTGAAATGTTGAATTGAAATTAGGGTTAAAATTAGGGATTCCACGACGGGAAACCCTAAAGCAGAGTACGACGACTCTTTGACCTAATGCTAGGGTAAAGGGCATTTTCTTCCGTGGTGGGACGCCTAGGCTAATTAGGGTTTGAAACGGTCAAGGGCTAGGACTATTGACTCGGCGGTCAACCGGTTTAGACCTAATTCCTTCGGAGGGAAAATAATGGTAAAAACATGCAAAATACGGCATATTACATAGCGTGAACGAAAGTATGAAAATAATAAGTGCAAGGCGATGATAGCCTCACGTAAATTACAAATTCCAAAAAGAATGTGGAAAATAAATATAACTGCGATCATGGCCTCGCATAAATTACATCCATGCCCAAAAATAGTACAAATAAATGAAAGGACAATAAGCTGAAACAAACAAATTAGCGCGGGTTAGACAAAAGTGAAACGGCCAAAACAAGAACTTATATTTTTGCATTTTTTGTTTAAAAGAAAGGTTAATTGAAGGAGAAATTATGCAAATTTGATGTTTTTATTTAAAAAATATTTTAATTTACATAAAGAAATGTTTATTTATTTTAAGGTTTTGATAAAGAAAAATTACTTTAGTTTTAAGGTTTTAATCAAAAAGTTACTTTAATTTTATTTAATTTAAGAAAAATTGTTTTACCTTTAATGTTTTAATAAAGAAAAATGTTTTAATTTTATTTTTTAAAAAGATGGGTTTTATTATTCACTAATTATTAAAGAAAGTTGTTCAAAAGATACTGATTATTAAAAAATGATTATAGATTATGAAAACCAATTAACAGCCAATGTCACCTAATTAAAACTACTAACATCAATTAATTAGTAATTAACAAAAATAGAGAAATAAATAACAAAAATGAAAAAAAAAGATAACAGGGGAGGGGGCTCGTGTCGTCTTCATTAGGCTTTCGTACTCATTTCCCTCTTCTTCCTCAGCCACCATGGCCGCCGTTGATGGCACTCGATGAAGCTCCCTTTCCGCTTGCATGTCCTTGTATCCTGAAACAAACACAAATCAAAACCCAAATGGCATTAACATCATACACTCACCCCTTTTTCGTTTCAAATAGTGATATTGTGGGATGAATTTATCCGCCGACAGTAGTGAAGTTCCCACTGATCCACGGCCATCGCGGATGGTACTTGTTGATGGATGACGAGAATGGACTCCTCTTCCCGGCGAGGATGATAGTCTGTTAGCAGATCTACAGAGCCACCGTCGCCTCCGTCTTTAAGGTTTTTTGATGTTTTGGATTCTGATCTCCTTTCTTGAACGCGACAAGGATGATGATGAAAATCTCTTGGATTTCTCTGAACCCAGCTCGCCGTCTTTTTTGCTCCTTGTTTAGGGTTTTCGGATCCTTTTATATTGAAACATTGTTGGGCCTGGATTCACTTTGCTGTTATGATTTTCACGGTGGGTTTGTTACTGTTTTTCAGGACTTTGATTTGACTTTGTTTGGAGCAGAAACCTGGGACGACTTTATTGCAGCGAATTTCGTGGCTTAGCAAGAGGGCTACTCGCGTTTTTCTCTGCCTCTGTTTGGCCCTGCTGGTAATTCCCTATTCACCGTTTTCGCAATTATTTCGACTTCGACACTTCCTGGCTTTGTGACTCATGTCGAATTCCTTTGTTGCGCTTACTGATTAATTCTTGCCAAGTTCTAATTTCCTGTAGTGTTATTGACGCATTACTTTAACTCATACACAGGGGATGGATGGCCTGCAGAACAACATGTTGTTGGGGTTGAAAAGGTATGAACAAATCCGCGTAATCCTTCGACCACCTTCTATTTCTTCCTCATTTGAAATTCTTGATACTGAAATAATGATTGTAACAATATCTTCTCGCAGGGTCGTCAAGGTTTCATGACACAAACAGGCGACACTTTGGGTTAACGAGCTTGAAGTCGCGTTGTCAGCCGGAAATGTCACATATACTGAAGCCGGATTTCTTCTGTTGATATTGTCGGGAGGAAAATTATGAGGACCACCTTGTCGTTGCTGATGGAACAAACTCAAAAACTCAGGTGAGTAAGGGCACGATGGCGTACATTGTTCGCTTCTTCTTCCTCGCATTTGATTGTGTTTCTGTTTTCACAACACGCGGTTTGAACCTGCTTTGCCAATATGGAAATTTATTGATGTGGTTATCTATTGGTGTTTGAGACATTATCATGTGGTCATAGCGCTTTAACATTGTACTCAAATTTTGCAGGCCAAATGTTGTCGTTTATAGGACGATGGCGGCTCTAACAAAATGGAGACAATGATACCAGTCTCGGCGTGAACCTCAACAACATTACAACAAGCTAGTGTAAAGATTCAACAAGTATTGCTTGTATCGTCCATAAAGAAAGATACGGGCTCAGCAGCGAAAGCCTTAAGTTGGGGAATTGCGAGGAAACGTCAATGAGGTACCGTCTATATTTAAACAACTTCGTTGATTCGATCATCGATTTTCCTAACAACGACACTGCTTTGGAATTGTATTTGGCATGAGAATTAGTTTGTGATTGCTCGTATTATTGAGGAAAACTTTGCCATTCTTACATTCTAGTTCTGGACAGTAATGAGCACAGCATCCCGTAGCCTCTGATTCTGATCTCCATTTATTGTGGCAGGTTTCTTTTGCATAAGCATGTACGTCTGATGATTGCGGGATTGGCGGATTCACGATTTGATGATGTTCAAAATGGAGCCTTGATGAGCAGCCTTTCATGATATTACAATGCAATAATCCAACAAAAGACTCTCGTCTTGGAGATGGCTCATTCACCACCCCGGCAATGACACTGCTATTCCTATTTTGAGTTGCTCATATGGGGCCTTTCTCAAAACAAATGGCATTGTCTATGCCATGCATTACTTAACAGATTCCTTTGGATAGTATCCCAATTTTGATGTGGCCTTAAAGCCTTTTGATGGGTTTTGTTCTAGATATTTCCATGGCGTGAAGATCTGCTTAATTATACCTGACTCTCTTATCAGCACAACTTCTATCTACTGGCAGGACTGGTTGCTCATTGGTTATTGCCTTCCTGCAATATGCCTATCCGGTTGAAATAGATAAAACCATATACAACTTTGTTGCAACAAAAAATATAGAAAAAATGGATGGTTTGCATGCCACCCTTCCTTTCTTGATAATTTGTTGGAAACAGGTTACAACAGGGCGTAAGAATAATAAATACTTCGTACAGTATCTAGAAGCATGGCAATATTGAGACTAAGATAAAATTCCACCGACTTTCACCATTGAGTTCAATCACTGGAAGAACCCCAAGCCAACATACATGAGAAGCGGTTCAAGGGGTGCTGGCCTTGCTTTCATGCGCCACCTAAAAGGCAGTTGTGAGATTAACAACAACACCAGGTAATGGTGTTTGTGTACAAGTCGAAGCTTCTTCCTAATTTGTGAAACATAGCTGAAGTACCACCCAATTCTCCTACATACGACCGGCTGTATCAACAAGACCCACATTTAAACCATTACATGAAGCTTCCTGAATTGCTTCTTTTACCACAACAAAATCTTTTTCATAAGCCTTCTCAAATATAGGGATCTAAAGTCTATGATCATGAATCCTCAGCTCAACGGTTCCTGCTCGAAATGTATCATATTTGTTATTATGACATTAACGTTGTATTTCTGAATTTAGTAAGCATTCTTAGCAACATTAGTAGATTTTTCTAATTAATTAAAAATACAACACCATATGACTTTCTTGGCTCTTGGCACCAGGGACACCCCTCAATATATCAATAGGACACTTTGAAGTTAAATACGAACAAGTGCCTCTTCCATTGTAGTATGCATTTGTAGTATGAATTTTTTGGTATTTTCCACACATTCAGCTCTAGGTGGCTTATTACTTGAACAACACTTCGAACCCAACTGACGATTAAATCTCGGCTTTAGAACAAACTGTGCTGTGTTGCTACAAATCTAACGTCAAAACTATCATAAAATTCAACTCAACCTCAAATACATCACAGGACTCGGAGATGGAAACCCTACTTGCTTGAGGACTTCCTGAAAATGGCTCAGCTTCATAAATTATCAGTAAACTGCGAATTAATAACCATTTTACCCTTCATATGCTAAAGAGCGCGCCACATGATTATTTTCCTGTAGAATCAACCAACTACACAAACCCGTTAGCGGTTAGTTAAATGAAATGCAAAACGACATGGGATGTGAAATGAACATACTAATCTTAGGGCAAAATTTGGGGTATTACAGGGAGGAAGAACAACAATTGGTGCTTCCTTCTCTACCTCTTCGACAACCTTTTGTGGTGTAGAAATAGGTGGGATATAGGGAGGAGGAACAACAATAGGTTCTTCCTTCTCTACCTCTTTGAAAACCTCCCTTTCGGGTGGTGTCGGTGGATTTTTCTCAATATGTATGCTTTTCTCACTAGAACTCTTCTCAAACTCATTATCACTCTCCCTAGGATTTTTTATTTGTTCTTCACTACTGGTTGTTACAACATCCACATGTCTCTCAGGGACGGGTCCTAGAGGTGTTTGTGTAAGCAGGGAGGTTTGAGTCTCCAATGCCTCACTGTGAGTCACGAGGGAATCGATCATAATGTTCATCTGCCTAAGGTTTTCATTAATTTGGAGATGTTGTTTTCTAAAATCTTCATTTTGGAGAGTTTGTATTTCTAGAAAGCGCTCCATCATAGATTTTATCCTAAAGTGAGTACACGTTGCATTGAATTCTTCTAGTAATAGTTCGAGGTTGGATGTATTGAAATCTTGCGGTTCCTCAAAATATTGGGAGTGGTAATTGTAGAGGGAATTTGGATGAGAGTGTATCGTATTGAAATCCTCCAATAATATTTCGAGGTCAGATTTAAGCGGATCTTGTGGTTCCTCAAAATATTAGGGGTGGTAGTTATAATATTGGGGGCGGTAGTTACAAAATAAATTTGGGTTATACATAGTAATTGAGATAATAATGCCTTAGTCTATACTATGCAACAACAAAATCACAATATTGATTGTTGGTCCCCGACAACGGCGCCAAAAACTTAACAGCTCCGCAAGTGCACGGAAATATCGAAGTAATATAAAAGATTGTCGAACCCACAAAGACCAATGTCAACCTACTCTTATCTATTGTTGCAATGTAAAGCTAAGGCTAATGAATTTCTAATTTGGGATGCAAGAATTTAAATGGAAATTAAAACTAGATCTAAATTAAGATATAATGGAATATCAGTATGTAATTTCATCGATAATCAGGGTTTCGGTAATTCAGGGACGTTTTTTAATAGATGAAATATATTATTCTGTAGAAAATACTCGTTTAAAAGCCCTTATCTCACACTCTCGTTCTCTTGACTTAAACTATGTTTTTAAATGAAACTGCGGCTCTCGCTCTCTCATTTTGCAGATAAAAACACTTTTTAGAAACAGATAAATCCTAAATAAACTCAAAGCGTTCTCGCTGTATTTAAGCCTAGTGTTCTATTTCAGCTATCCGATTAAAACCTCAAACTCTCGCTCTATTAATTTTAACCTTTGTTACTTTCTCACTCTCGTAACAAAAGTTATTAATTTTTGGCAAAAGAAACAGAGACCAGAAAACTTTTATTTCATTTAAATTATATGTCACATTTTACTTAACCCTCTCCGACCGGTTGCGATTACATACCGATACTACGGGTTTTAGCCAGACATGGATTTCATATTTTCACTAAGTTCAATCCTAATACTAACCAGAAGGCAGAAGAAATGCATAAAATTAAAGCAGTAAAATTAAGACAGATAAAATAAAAACCTGGCAATTAGCAGAACCTGGATTTAATTTCTTGAAGGCCGGCTTGTATTGTCGGTACAATGTTTACAACCTTGATCGAATCAATCCTAAACTAATGGCACATTAATTTGCCTTACAAAGCCTTAAAATAATACAGAGGAAAGTAAAAGCAGAAAGCAGAAAAAAGCTGAAAACTAAAACTAGAAAATAATGCGTGAAAAAAAAAGTAGATTCCCGTTCTTCACAAACTGCTCCCTTTTTATACTGTTAGTGGGCTGATCTTGAGGCTTCAAATTAGGAGACATTTCTGGAGAAAATGTAGTGGAAAGTTGAGAAAGAAATGGGAGACTTCGTGCAGGAAATTTAGGAGAGGAAGTGGCAGGCGCCACTTCCCGTTCAAATAGGGGTGGGAGTTACCACTTTCATAATATTTAGGAGTGACACTCGCCACCCTTTTCTATGTGGCAACCGCCACCTTCCCCTCATTATATAGGTGGCAGGCGCCACCTCTCTTCTATGTGGCAGGCGCCACATCCAAGTGGCAAGTGCCACTTGGTATGTGGTGGCCCCCACACCTTTTTTTCCTTTCTCTTTCTTTCTTCTTCTTTTCTTTCCTTCCAATTTCTTCTTATTTTCTTTCCATTTTCTTCCTTTTCTTAATTTTCCGATTATTTCCTCATTTCTACAAAAACAAACAGAATGATTAAATAATATGATAAAAATTAGACAAACTAATAATAATCAAAGGTAAAATCCAAGTAAATCAAGTCAAATAAACGATATGATTTCGCGTTATCATGGATCAGGGGGTGGACCCAAAGACCTTGTAGTTATTAATCCTTGTTGTTTCAGTGAAGGGTGTAACTTTTTATATGTCATGGGAATGGGAGGAATCAGAGGCTTATCACCCCGTCTTCTATTTGGAGCATTTTGACGAGAAGCTTGAACCCATTTTTGTTGATATGAAGGAGCATTGAGCGCTCATTGATAGGTTGGTTGTTGTTGAACCGACTGATAAACAGGTGCTTGTTGCATGGGCTGGTACACAGGAACTTGGTTATTGAGTGTGGGAGCAACGACGACCATATATGGTTGCTGAGCATATTGAACTGGATACACCAGATGCTGAACATAGCTCTGTTGTAGTTTTTGATGCTTCCAAGGCTGATTTTTCTTCTTTTTGCTGGACATCACGACATTGGTTTCTCCTTCTTTTTTATGAAAATTGTTGGAGGGTTTCTTGGCATTATTGCTTGAACTACCAACTCCATTGGTCATCTTTCCACTTCTTAGACCAATATCTACTTTAACTCTCACAGCCACAATATCAGAGAAGTTAGCAGTCACATTGCTAACCATTCTTTCATAGGATTTTGGCCTCACAGTATCGAAAAATCAATCGGCTAATTCCTTTTCAGTTAAGGGTGGCTCTACTTGCGAAGCCGTTTATCTCCAACATTGAGCGTATTCTTTAAACGACTCGAAGTTCTTATGATACATACTCAAAAGTTGTCTTCTGTTTGGAGCAAGGTTTATATTATACTTGTAGTGCTTAATGAAGGCATCTGACAATTCTTGGAAGTTGTGGATACGAGACTGGTCCAAACTTAAGTACCATTTAGCAGAGGCACCCTTCAGGCTATCCTGAAAATAATGAATCATCAGCTTGTCGTTGTTCACATAGGCGCCATCTTTTGGTAGTACATAATCAAATGAGTTGTAAGGCAAGTGGAACCCTCATATTGGTCAAAACTAGGAGTCTTGAACTTCGGTGGAATAACCAGCCCAGGTACCAGACACATCTCTCGTGCATCAACACCAAATATATGATTGCCTTTCATGGCTCTCACTCTCCTTTCAATAGTCTAAATATTTTCTCTCAGTTTTTCGTGATGCTCATCCCTTTCTTCAGACATGTCTGAGAGGTCATAGACTTGATGTGAATCATGGAAGTAAGGACGCGCTTGTGTTTGCATAGCAGCTGATGCATGGGTAGGAATTGCTTGAGGAACTTCAGAAGTCAGAGGAACAGTCTGTTGAGTAGTTTGCACTATAAATGGCGGTGGTACAAAACCAAAGGGAGAACCATAAGGAGGTACACTAGTGGTAGTAGTTGCTACAGGTGGAGGATCCACTATTGTGTTGACGATCTCTGAAACCATAGTGGTCTGAGTGTCCATCTTTGCACGTATAACCTACAACATTCCATAATCTGTCCTAAGTTCCCACGTAGGTCTTTTAGTTCATCACTAACTCATTCAATCTCCACATTTTGCTCTGCCATCCTTCTGTGAGCTTGAACTCTAGTGTGGTGAGGGTGTAGAGGATTTGGTATGAACAACCAAGTGAAACTTGTGCAGAAGAGACTTCAAACCTTTTCTTTAGCTCTTGGGACCTTGCTTAAGGTTGTCTATCCTGGTTAATGAAATAATTTTCTGAGTCAACTACTAGAAATAAGATGTTTGCAATTAAATCTCTAAGTTCCTTGAAGACTTATTTTTGAAAGGGAATGCTTATGGATGCAGTAATGTATGAATGAATGTATGCATAAACATATATATACAGATATTCACATATTCATACATATATACAAGCAACAAAAAAGGGCCTAGGTTTGAAGATCACGAGCGTGGAGCCATGGTCTACCCATCCCAAAAGGTGTGTACTAAGGGTTCTTGTATTTGTAGAACAAGGGTTCTAAGAGGTTCCTAAAGTCATCGATCCATCTTTCGAATATTATCGACACACAAACTACTTGGAAATCAATAATATTCTCAAGAGAGTCTCGCCTGAGTGTAGTATCGCGTATCAACTACTTCGAGTATACACCCTCATAGTCACCGCATTACATCCTAAAAAGGCCAAAGTGAGGCAATGAGGTAACTATAGGTCCTCAGTCTCATGGGCTCCTAGGTCAAAAATAGTAATGCATTCACGACTACTCGTTCAACACTACTAATCCCAAGAGGGCCTCAACTGAGCGGGGGATCTTAAGTCGACTTCTTCGGGAGTACTCCCTCAAAGTCTCCTTGACTATACCCACCATCCTATCATAAGTTTACTCAAGTTCGAGTTAGGACTTATCCTCACGACTCAAGGTCACAACCCTGCACACAGAAAAACTCAGGCACAACAGATGTATATACAGATATTTACAAATATACAAGTATAAAAGCAAGCAAACATATAAAATAGCACAAATACAAATAAGGTGGGCTTAACCCTCTTAGGGAAGTTTGGTCCCCAGTGAAGTCGTCATTTCTGTTACAGTGAGAATCAGATATCAAGCTATTGATTAACTTGAATCATGAATCTTGAAGTTCACCACCGGGCTTTGATTTATCCAAAGAAAAGGGTAAAGATCGAAGAAAAACCTAAGTGCGCTATGTAACAATAAAGCTAAGAGAATCTAAGGTTCGGGGGTTGGTTATATCTAGGGAAGGTGTTAGCATCATAAGCATCTGTAGTACTCTACAGGAACCTCTTGTTAGTATCTGTGTTATGCTAAATTTTTCTTGCTAAGAAAAAGGTGTTAAGGTAAAGACCTAGGGGTTTATATCTAAGTATGCTCGCCAAGACATCGCATCTCGTGCCTACGTATCCTAACTAGGATAAAATCAGAGCATTTGTAGTTCACCTCACTAAGAGTGAGGAACTCTTGAATTTTGTCAAGGTTCTAATGGGGATGTAAGTGTCTATGGCAAGACACCTGCATAGAGTTAAGAAACTCTAAACCTAAGGCTAGGTTAAAAGGGAAGGTTGTGACTCTAATAAGATCTTAAAAAGGATGTAAGTGTCCATGGCAGGACACTTACATAGAGTGCGGCGACTCTAATTCTAAAGCTAAGATAAAAGGGGAGGTAAGTATCCATGGCAGGACACTTACATAGAGTGTGGCGACTATAATCCTAAGGCTAAGATAAAAGGAAGGCAGAAGCAAGTTAGGTTAAGCTATCCTAAATATGACATGACAGTCAACAGGGAATCCTTTCCTTTGGAATTTGGCACAGTAAACAACATCAGTGGAATACAGAGAAAAGTCTTAAATGTCAAAGGTAAAATCGCAGTCCACCAATTGAAGGCTTTCTTTTTTTAGGGTTTTTGTTGTTTATGATGTTTTTTGTATTATATTATTTTTTATGAAACAAGAGACAACAAAATGTTAGCTGACAAAGTGATAAAGCAATAGCATATAATGATGATCAAGAGTAAATAAAGATTTTTTTTTTGAGTTTTATCATTTAATTGGAAGCGCAAAAATTAATTAATATAAGTAATTCTAATAAATTAATTCATGAAAATAATTAGGAAAATATTTTTTGAAATTTTTATTTTATTGAAAGCAAAATAAAACTAAACTTATTCTAGAAAAATTCTAAATTGAAATCAAATTCAAATAGAAGAAGAAAAAAGAACAACAACATTAACCACATATCCAAAGGCTAGGGGTGGGTTCTGCGTGCTAAGAATATTTAGATGGGCCTAAGCCCAGGATACTATTAGCAGTTTAGTATTTGCAACAAAACAGATCAGAAAAACTCACGATAAAGAGAAATGCTCACTCTTCTGTTTCTGCTTCAAAGAAAAAAGGATCATCTGTTTCCCACCTATATTCGTCCGACCTCGATCAAACGAAATTTCCTTCTTCAAAATTTCAAACGTGACCCTTCTTCCTCAACAACGATCCTTCTAGAGAGAATCGTTCAAAATCACACGGCAGAGGATTCCTCTCTCGTAGATACTTTGTTCTTCCTGTTTCGGTTGCGATTTTGGGTTTTAGCAGAAACGGCGGATGAAGGTGGAAGCAAGGAAGGATAAGTTCGTGGGTTAGCTTAGATGGATTCGTCTGAACTGGTGAGTCCGTACGCAGGGTGTAGAGGTTTGTAGCAGGATTTGGGCAAGGCGTGGTGTATTGTGGAGCGTAGTAGTATTGTACAGGTCTTATTTTGTTGCAACTACAAAAGGACGACGCAGGGTGTGCATGATCTACACTTTTTCATTTTTATTCTGTAGCATTGTGTCAACTTGGTTGTTGGTCCTATGAAATGTCTTGGTGGATGATGTTGGTTGTGCAGATTTTGCAAGTCCCAATTTGGTGTAAGTCTTGGATCGCATGGTTTGGACAAGTCTTGTTTGTGTTGAAGTTTTGGGAGTTTTGCAGCAGTGTATTGAATCAAAGCTTTGTAGAATTTTTATTTTTCATTGTTTTTATATTTTTTGCTCAATGCGCTTTTACTGAATATAAGTAGTAATGGGCTTTGGTTGCAATAATTTTTTCTGTGACAAGAAAATGTGATTGATGGACTTTCATTATCTTTTTTGGTAGAATTTTGTAGAACTTTTGTAAAAATGAATCTGAGCTTGTAATTGGAATTGGACTTTGTGGATTTTTAAAATTGATACTGAAATGGAATGGTTAGAAATGGATAATTGCTCATAAAAAAATGGTTAAGAATAAAAAAGGGATAATTGATTTTCAAAATGGATATGTGTCTAAACATGAATTTAAAATGGTTAAGTGGATTAAAAATGAAATTGGATTGGATTAATGAAAATAATATGGACATTGAATGGATTGAAAGAAATGAGTTTGGAAATGGATATGAGGTGTTTAGAAATGGATTTTGGTTTGGATTGAAAACAATGAAATAACAAAATGGATAAAAAAAAGATAACGAGAATTGATATGGGTAATAACGTGCCTCCAAACTTAAACAACACCTGAAACCTTGACAAATGCATTTGACTGTCACAATTCTTGAATTAAACCAAAGAGAATCACCTTGAATCAATCCTTAAATCCATATCGAAATGATTTAAACTTTAATGATTCTGCAATTTGACTTCACCAGATAACTTAAACCTGACATTGAAACCCTGATTTGATGATCTTCAGATGTACATCACTAATCTATGCTAAATCCAACTTGAGAATGAAACAATCTCCTTTTTCTTAACCAAGATCAAATCACATAAATAGAATTGAACCGTACTGTACACACATTTAACCTACTATCCTTGAATGAAACTCAACTGAACGACACTTGCTCATCTTAAATACAAAAGGTGAGAAACTCTAATCTTCGTGTCTTGAGTGCACACTGATGAAATAATGACTTGATTGAAAATCAAAACCCTAATTTGGAATCTTTGCCACAACCTGATAATCTGATACTGAAACAAACCACCCGATCCCTGATCCAGTCTTGCAAGACCTGAGCCTCAAAGGACTTGTGATGAGACTAAATTACATTGAATTATTGAGGAAGAGAGGTCTCTTGAGAGTATGAAGACTTAATTGGTGAATGACCTATCCTAAACCTTGATTTATCAACCCTTGAAACCTCTTGAAACAAACCCTAATTCACAAGTGGAGCAAAACAAAACAATGTATGATAATCTAGTTAGTTATGGAAGGATGATTGGTCTAAGATGCTATGCAAACGATCAGAGAATCTAAGGGTAAAATTTGGAGTATGACACATTGGTTAGCATGACATTTAAAAAAATGGGTTTAATTATAACATTGATCATCTATTTTTATTTTTATTTTAGATTTTATTCTCTCATTTTAAAATTCAATTTTTTGTTCCGTCAATTTAATGATGTGTCATTGTTATACATATTCAAGTTAATTACATTTTTTTATTGACATATAATTAATTTTTATTTTATTAATAATATAAATTATTATATTATTTAAAAATAAATTACATAACAAAAAATAAAAAATTTATAGTATAATGTTATTATAAATTTGTAACGATCTATTTTTTTTTTTTTAGAAAAGCTAATTTTTTATAAATTTGTCTGGTTTAATAATATTTATCAAATTAATAATTGTTTAATGAGAAACACACAAACCGGTGCCTAACTCAAATCCTATCTCTCCGAAACCCAAAACTCGTTTGCTCAATCTTCTCCAACTTCTCTCTTTCGTTCCATAACTCCAATGGCGTCAATCGTCTCTCTCTCAAACGTAATCGGATTCTCTGACACCCAAAACCACAACTCCCTTTTCTCATCTTCTCTCTGTAAGTCTATCTTTCTCTCTCACTCTCTCCACTCACAAAATAGGAACTTCAATTTTCGAGATTACAACGACAATCCAAGTAAAAAGTTGTATATTTGTATGGACTAAAACCATATTTAAACCTATTTGTTATATAGGTAAACTAAACTTCCGGTCAAATATAGTTGAAATCGATACATTTTCGCGGCACAAGGAGTATCGGAAAACTGGACATCACCATAGATATTTTCGATTATATGCACATTATGGAGGGAGGAAGGAAAATAATGAGAAAAGTGATGCTGCAACTTCTAAGGTTAGCTAACTTTGTTTTCTCTTGACTCAATCGTGTGAGTGTCAGACACCTATTAAGCTTAATTTATTTATTTTTTTAAATTATTACCGGTGTGACTGTGTCCGTGTCGGTGTCGTAATTGGGATGCGTGTGCTTCAGAGGTGTATAGTCGCCAGGGCAGTCTCGAACTTTCGAGAGACCTTGCATAAGAAGCATGAGTTAACTTGTGAATTTTTTTATTGAGTACTATTTAACTGTTAATTAATTGTGCCTTTTTGCCATAGCATAATTTTGAAAAATTGTGAGGCCATTTTGCACACCCTCAAAGACGGCTCTGATAGTCTATAGAACTACAAAAAAAATGTAGCCACGAGAGGGTAGAGGTGGTGTGATGCCTAGAGTGATTTTTGTGATGTATATGTTTGCATTCTTAATGTGAAAATGTTCTTCAACTCCTTGGTATATCTATATCTATTCATTATCCAGATTTGGTGAATTTCATTATCAATTCAAGTTTATTAATTGGTTAGTGTGGTTTTGTTTGTCATTAACTTTTAATGAAGTATGATTCACAGGTAAATCTGTCTGGAAACCAGCGACCTATACGGACAGAAATTACTGAGGGTGCTAAGCAATGGAGACGAGAAGTAAGTAAACAACTTAACTTATCCTGTGATACTGATTTTATATGCGGATAGTACATAGTATTTGGTTGAAAGGGATTTGGTGTTTAAAATATTACGCAAATGTTCACTATTCCGGGATACCATATACAAATTTTGGCATATTTATTTTGCTTGATTGAGGTGGGAAAGGAATGTGAAATTCGGTCAAGTGTCATTAGAGGAAGACTTATTTTAGAATAGAAAGAAGATAGATTGAAAGCAAAGTTCGGTTGTTGTGACTCCCTGTGTTTTATTTTGTTATTATATAGCAATTCTTTTGCGACTAAACTGCTTATAAGCACATCTAATATTAAAAACAAATTAAAATCATTTCCGCGAGAACTTTGTGGTATTATCTTGTTATTTTAGTGTATCTTCTCTGTGCCTTTAGAGTTTTGGCGTTGTGCCCATTTTAGAATTAGTCTTCTAGAACGGATACAATTCGGCTAGAACTAGATTCAACTCTTAAATTCCTATGTATATGACTGTTTTTTCCCTTTTCCTTCGTCTCATCTTTTTAAGCAGCACGGTGGCAGCAAGAATGGAAATGAAGTGCCTCAAAATGCTGATTTTCCTCGGCATTATTCAAGAAAGGAGAAGAAGCCTTTTCCAGTTCCCATTATAGAACTGCGACGGGCAGCTAGGGAGAGGATAAAGAAGATGAAAGATGAGCCAAGGAGAAATCTATTGCCGGCACCAAAGAATGGATTGCTAGTAAAGAACCTAATACCAGAAGCACATGATGTGTATAATGCTAGGATCACTTTGATTAATAATATAAAGAAGCTGCTCAAAGTAGTACCCGTGCATGCTTGTGGGTAATTATATTATACTATTGACAAATTACACAAAATTTCATGTTTTTTATTTTGATTTACTGTAGTAATACAGATCACAGTTGTTTCTGGCTTCTCAAAATATTCCAGATGCTTAATTTCATTTAACTCTAGTACATTATTTTTACTGAATAAACGTAGTTTAATGTTTTGTGCTCAAAAAATGTGCTTTGATGTTCTTACTCATGTTGAAAAAATTATGCAGGTGGTGCAGTGAAATCCATGTAGGCCCTGTTGGACATCCGTTCAAGTCATGTAAAGGTTCACAAGCGAACCTCCGCAACGGCCTTCATGAATGGACAAATGCACATGTTGAAGACATATTAATACCGATTGAAGCCTATCACCTCTATGACCGCCTTGGAAAGCGGATTACTCATGAAGAGAGATTCTCCATCCCTCGGATTCCAGCAGTGGTTGAGCTCTGCATTCAAGCTGGCGTTGAGATTCCAGAGTTTCCCACAAAAAGGAGAAGAAAGCCAATAATCCGTATTGGGAAGAAAGAATTTGTGGATGCTGACGAAAGTGAACTACCAGATAGAGTCGCAGATAAACCTATTAAACCGTTACTAGCTGAAATACCGGATTCAGAAATAGTTGCTCCAGTGAACAAGGAGGAAGTAGTTCACCTTGCCGAGGAAACACTCCAAGCATGGGAACAAATGAGGAGAGGTGCCAAGAGACTAATGAGAATGTACCGTGTGAGGGTCTGTGGATATTGCCCTGAAATTCATGTTGGTCCCAACGGAACCAAAGCTCAAAACTGTGGAGCACACAAACACCAGCAACGCAATGGGCAGCATGGTTGGCAATCTGCAGTGCTCAATGACTTAATACCGCCGAGATTTGTGTGGCATGTTCCTGATGTAAACGGTCCACCGCTGGAACGAGAGCTTAGGAATTTCTACGGACAGGCGCCAGCTGTAGTCGAAATGTGCATTCAGGCTGGTGCTGAGTTACCAGAACAATATAAATCAACCATGCGCCTTGACGTTGGGATCCCTTCAACTCTTCAAGAAGCTGAAATGGTAGTTTGAGATTTAAAGTATAAATTGCATGTTGTATGTAGAAGGTCAAAAGAATAGCATTATGTGGTTAGTTCTGGCTGGGGTATGTTTCCAGTTAAACTGTTAGCATATTGCAGAAGATCTACAAAATTGGTGTTGTAAAAGAATGGCATGGTTCTGATCTAATAGGAAAGGTAAATCTTCTAACATTCTATGGGGCTTTTCTTAAATAAAAACCTCATTAGGGAAAAGATAAATAGTGCCAGAGTATAGAGACTTAATTTTCTCGTTCAATTCGATTTAACATTTATACAATTTTGTTATTGAGATTGAGTCATTCTTTTCACCAATGACTCAATAGTTCGACCAATAACTTTTTGAACCTACGACCTTGTCAAGTTAATGGCATGTATGATTTTAAAATATTGATACAGTGTATAAATTCGTCCTATACTCTTATTATTCATTAATGAAAACTCATTGCAATAGATTGTGAATTGCTTTTAATTAATAGATTACTGATTGCTTAAAACTATTTTTTTTTTCTGTTTATGGTGAAACCGAAATAGTAACTTACAATTTCTTCAAACGGTCTACCACCATTGTTGTCCAATATTGATCCAATTAATAGCATTTACATATTTTATGTTGTCGTGGTTCCAACTTTCCTGTTGAAGGAGATGTGCCACTTTCTAGGCAGTGATTAAGGGTCATTAGCTTCATGTTTAAAGACAAATAACCTTTAAACATTTACTTTTAAAGAGCATAACCTAAAGAATTATTGTCTTAAAAGTTGTTTTAATTCTATATAAATTTATATTTTATTTTTTCAATATATATTCTTTAAAATAAATACCTTACAACACATACTTTAAATAGTTCTTTAAGTTAAAAAGTTGTATAGAATCTTTGAATTTGTTAGTAATTTATAATTTGGTCTTTAAATTTGTTTCTTTGATTAAGTTCTTAAAATTTAAATAATATGAAATAAAGTGCATCAAGTTAAGGGTGCATATACAAATTATTTAAAAATTTAAGGACATAATTAAAATTATTTAAAAGTTTAGAGACTAAATTAAAGAAAATTTTGTTCAAGAAAATAATTTAAGTGCCTACATAATTAAAATAGTCTATATGTCTTATAAAATTCAAAATAAATGCTGAATATTGCAACTAATTAAGAGACGGCAATTCAAATAAAATATTGACATAGCATAAAACAAAAAAGTATCCAAAAAGCATAATTCATAAAATGTCGGTTTCAAACAAGAGAATCAAATCATAATTCTCAATTTATTTTTCTTCTTCTCTTTCTATTTATAGCTCACTTTGCAAACATTACACACTTATTATTTATCCTATTGAATAGATGCTTGATTACTAACATGGGAAATTGCCTTAAAAAAAACCAAGTATCATCAAAACAAGATGAGAATGAAGACATCAAGAGAGCTATGAATATGAAGACACCAAAAAGAGAAGAAGATAGCTTGAAGAAGAAGGTAAGGTTTAAAATTCAAGATGGTGATTCTTCTACTATGAGGATTAAGCTTGTAGTTGGCAAGGAAGAATTGAAAAGGGTGTTGAGGAATAAGAATATTGAGAATGGTGTTAAGAATAGTTCTTTGGAGGAGTTGCTAAATGATATGAAGTTGAAAGAAAAAAGTGTGGCTAAATTTGAAGAAGTTGATGGAGGGTTAAGTTGTTGGAGGCCAGATTTAGATAGCATTCCAGAGGATTACTCCATGAAGTAGGTTTTTTTATTTTTTTTATTTTATGTATTTGTTATTATCATAAGCAATCCTATTGTAAATGAAAACAATGTTTTTCTTTTATTTGATAGTGTATTGAATTCTATATGAAATAAGTAGGTTCCACTTGATATTTTTTTTAATACTTTTTTAGTTTAGAATTGAGGTTTATTTTGATTCTTTATCTTTAAAATTTTTTATATTAGTTTTTTAATTCTTTAAAATGTTTTATATTAGTTATTTTTATTTAATTAGCGACAAATTTAACTACTATTTTTTTGAATTTTTCTATCGTATTAGAAAAAAAAACTAATATATAACGTTTTGATGAGTTACAGAATTAATATAAATTATTTTTAAGTTAAAAGAGCAAAATAAATCCCAAAATTAAAATACAAAATCAAAAAAATATTAAATTTTTTTTATGGAAATCAAAGCGTAATAATCACTGTAAATTTATTCAGACAATCATTACAAACTCATATACACAAATGAATTAGGGTTTAAATTCTGGTGGTGATGACATCCAATTTATCAATTTATGTCCATTGAATTAGAATTTATGAAAAATTATAGTAAAAATGTAAAATTAAATTAAGCTTGTGGTTGTATGATATAGTTGTATGATATGATGTCCATATATGAAATGGAGAGAGTTGACGACATAATGGGTGTGTTGACCTCCACATAAATGTTCTTGCTACAATGATATTTTATTAAGTAGAAAAAAAATAATGTCAACTAACTAAAACTATATTTGGTAAATATTATATTTTTGGCAGATGAGATTATAGATGATAATTTTTAAATTGACTAATAGCCGATAGCAAAAAATTAGTAAATTGAGATTATAGATGATAATTTTTGGCAGTTGAACTAATATATATATTTATAAAATGACATGAAATTATATATTTAATTAATATTAAAAAATATTTAAGATAAGAGGATAGAATTAAGAGAGAAAAATGAAAAGAAAAAAAAAGAAAAGAATTTTAAGATTTAAATTTTAAACTACTTATTTTAACTTATTAAAAAAGTTATAAGTGAGTGAAAATAAGTTACAATCTCATGAAATGTAACGAAACATAACTTTTATAAGGATATAAACTTACAATCTAAGAATTACAAATTAAATTCATAACAGGATTTGTTTGGGTTGGTTGTCAATTTTCTATTAAGAAAGATTTTTTGAAAAATCAAAACATGTTTGACAAAGATAAAGTTGATTTGATTTTTTATTTAACATCAAAACAATTTTCTATTCGGATTCAAATTAAAAATAATAATTTTATTCTTGTTTTAAAACTAAGACATCTTCACGGACGATTGTTAACCACTACTCTTATCATTATTATGATATATGACTAGCATTAATAAAACCATCGCCGACCACCACCAACCATCATTTTGACCACTATTCTGACCACCAATCACTACAATCAACTCCAACCGTTGGCAACCATCCTCGACCACCATATATAATCAGCTTCTTTACCATTGTATCCACTTATGATCTCTAAATTGAATACTGTGAACTACCACTTTGATCACCACCAACCACCATTTGACCACCACCAATGATTACATTGTCTACCACTACTTTGACCACCATTCTGACCACTGTCGATCATCAATTTGACTATCAGTCACCACTATCAATTACGAATTGAAGCATGTAGATGAACAACATAATAAAGTTGTTGAAGTTAGTTAAAAAGTTATAAATGGTTAAGTAACTATTAAATTCTGTTATAATTAATTTTGAAGGTTAGTTTAGTTAGTTACAGGCTAACTAAGTAACTATAGAATACAAGATCTTTACAATAGCTTAGATTGGAAGTAACAAAACGTATATTTGATCATTGTTATTAATCATCTTAATGAGAATTCTTTCAATATTGAGTTCAGTTTTAGTTTTTTAATATGGTATTAAGAAAACCAACGAACTTCATCATCTTCTCATTCTCCATTGTTCATTCATATCTTGTTCTTGATCTACAACTCCATCTGCAGTAGTTTTCTTTGATTTTCTTGTACTATTTTTTTTTTTTTTAATTTTTGCAACCTTTGATTCATTTTCCTCATCGGTCCATTATTCTTTCGCGCATAGCACAAAAAAATTACAAATAGACTCTGAACCCGTATATTATCTTCATCCTTGTGAAGGTCCAAATACAATCAATGTTAATTTGAAGTTGGATGACTCAAATTACTTAGCTTGGAGTAAATCTATGAAGCGTGCTTTGGGATCCAAGAACAAACTGAAATTCATCAATGGATCCATCCAAACTCCTGCAACTAATGAATTAAATCATACACAATGGGAATGATGTAACCATGTCATACATTCGTGGATACTCAACTATGTTTATGATCAAATTGCCCCCAACTATTATTTTTCTTGAAAATGAATTATATGTTTGGAATGATCTATATGAATGTTTTTCAAAAGTCGATCCTGCCCAAAATTTAACCCATTGTTCCTCCATCAACAACCTCAATCCAAATTCAAGATCAGTCATGAAATAAGTTCTTTGATTGAAAGGTTTATGGGAAGAATTTGTCCATTGCCTATGTGTACTTGCATTCACAGATGTAGATGTGTTTATCTACAACTTGCTCAAGGTTATTGACTTGAAGATCAAGCCATTCATTTTTTGACACATGTTATGTGGTTAAAACTTGAGTATTACTTATGGATCATTTACCATCTATTAATCGAATTTTCTCGCTTGTGATTCAAGAAGAAAGTAACCATATAAATTTACTGCAAATTGAAGATCATTATGTTTTTTTTATCAATGTTACACAAAGACCTGGTTTCAAAAACAAAGACAATTTCAACAATTTCAAGAATTCAAATCGAGTATGTATTTTTTGTCATAGAAGTGATCACACCATTTATTTTTGTTATCAAAATCATGGACATCCTAATTTCAACAAACACAAGGCTTCTGTGAACATGGGTTAGCTAGATAATAATGAATTACCTTAACCAGTTTATGAAACTCATGTAGCTTCTTCTACAAGTAATAATGCTCCTATTTCTCAAGCTCAATATAAGTAACTTGTAAACTTGATTCAACAAGCGAATTTGGCACCTCAGTTCAAGCCACAACCATAAATCATATTTCAACAAGTCATTCACTTATGGAATCCTCATCAGGTATCATATATAATAACATTTCTAAACCTACTAATCAAACATGCTCATGGATCTTGAATCATGGAGCCAATGATCATGTTTGTTCATCATTATCAATATCCATTTCATAGTATAAAATCAAACTTGTTAGAATTAGTCTTCTTAATGGTAATTGTGTCATTGTCAACTATGTTGGTAACATCATATTTCCACCCATCCTTTAACTCCCTCATGTTTTATTTTCACCAGATTTTCATTTAATTCTAATTTTCATTTAAATATTGTGTGAAACATTAAAATGTTTTACTGCATTTTCGGTTGGTAATTGTATTTTCGGTTGGTAATTGAATACCAAGAGGGTGATTGGTTTGGATTGTCAAAAAGAAAGCTTATATAGACTGCAAATAGATGGATCACACATTGTAGTCTAAGTTACCTCACAAAACCTAGTTGACCAAGTCAACCCTCTAACAAAACCCTGTTGTCCAAGCCAACACATATAATATTACCAGTTTTGATCTCAAGTTTAGTATAAATAATTTTGTAATACTTAAGACAATCATTTGGCATTTTAGACTAGGTCATGTATATCACAAGAGAATCAAATAAATTTCTCAAATGTTATTAATCTTATATCTTTGATAATAATACCACATGTGACAAATGTCATTTAGCCGAACAAAGAAAATTATCATACAATGCAAGTCATTCTATTGCTTCAAATAGATTTGAATTATTTCATTTTGATATTTTGGGGCCTTTAGTGCATAATCACAAACACTAATTAACTATTCTAGATAATCGTACAAGATTTGTATGGATTGTTTTACTCAAAAGTAAGCTCGGGATCTTCCAAAATGTCCAAAACTTCTTAACCATAATCATTAATCAATTTAGAATAACATCTAAGAGTGTAAGGTCAGATAATGGACCTGAGTTCATGTTAAACCAGTTTTATGCATCAAAAGGTATAGTTCACCAAAAGTCTTGTGTTGAAACTCCCCAACAAAATTTGAGAGTTGAAACAAAACACCAACATTTGTTAAATTTTGGAATAACACTTTTGTATCAGTCAAATTTCCCAAACCATATTGGCCATATATATGCCATCAAATTTGCCACATTCATAATCAACATAGTCTTATTTCCATTTTACGACAAAAATCACCTTATCAAACCATGCATGACAAAATACATTATATGGACAATTAAGATTTTGGGCTTATTGTGTTATGTATCCACCATTCAAGCTTGTAGAATAAAAATTGATCTCATAGCAACAAAAAAAAAGTATTCTTAGGATACACACATGGAATGAAAGGAAATGTCCTCCTTGACATTAACACTAAAGAAATATTTGTTTCAAGAAATTTATCTTTTCATAAACACATCCTTAAAAGTTCACACTTCAATCACCTTCCATGTCATGGATTTATTTTCCATCCACGCGAGAAACAATAAACACATACATCATACAAACCAACACAGATACATTTAACATACATACTGACCACAAACCACACCCTTAAAATCCAAATGATGACCAAACCACCACAAGTCATGACACCAATACCTCTCATAAGATTAATCCCCAAAATAGAACTTTTTCAAGGGTGAGACATCATCCATCATATTTGCAAGAATATATCTAAAATTCTATTGCTACAACAAATCAACCATCCAAAGGTAGTCTTTATCCTATGTCTCAATTCATCTCATACAATAAATTGTATTATATTCATTCACATTATTCTTTGTCTCTAGTCTTTCATACAGAACTTAAAATCTATATTGAAGCCTCAAAAAATGAATTTTTGAAGCAAGTTATGCAACTTGAACTTAATGCTCTTTAGAAAGTAGGAACATGGAAACTTTTAGATTTACCACCTGGTGTCAAACCAATTGATTGTAGGTGGATTTACGAAATCAAGTACTTGGCTTATGGTTCAATTGAAAGGTTCAAAGCTAGATTAGTTGCTAATGGTGATAGATAAATTGAGGTTCTTGATTACTTTGATACCTACTCAATAAGCTTACGATTATCGAAACTGTGATAGTCTTAGCCTCAATCAATCATTGAAATTTACATTAGTTAGATGTAAACAATACATTCCTACATGGTGAACTCCAAGAAGATGTTTATATAATGGTTCCCCGTGGTGTTCATATATCCAACCACAATCAAGTTTGTAAGTTTGTCAAATCCTTACATGGGCTTAAATAAACTAGCAAGAGATAGCATGAAAGGCTCATTAATTTTCTCACAAACCATCATTACAAACAAGCTAAAGTGGGTCATTTTTTATTGTTAAGTCTACTTCCTCCATCTTTCACTATTCTCCTAGTTTATCTGGATGATATAATAATAATAGGTAATAACTTGAATGAATTCAAATCCATCAAGAAAGCTCTCCCCAAATCATTTAGAACCAAGGATTTAGACATACTGAAATACTTCCTAAGCATTGAAGTATCACATTCAAAAGATAGAATTTTTCTATGAAAGAAAGTATTGCCTTAATCAACTAGAAGACTCATGTTTCACAAGATCCAAACCTGTCTCAACTCCTTCTGACATGTAGGCAAACTGCATCAAGATTCTAATGATCCTTACCAAGATGTGTCTACTTATAGAAGACTTGTAGGTAGGTTATTATATTTGAGTGTAACATGACCTAATATAACCTTCTACACACGACAATTAAGCTATTTCCTATATGCTCCTGCCATCACTCACTCTAATACAATTTTGGCAAGTTGAGGCATAATGTTTCCTAGAGATTCAACAATCCAACTAAATGGATACTCAAATGCAAAGTGGGCAGGATGTATTGATAGACAAAGGTCCATCTTAGGTTAATGTTTCTTCCTTGATAAGTCATTAATCTAATAAGCTAAACCTATAACCATAGACCATCATCATTCGCTTAGCTGATAATCACCACTTTTAACCATTATTATATTACTATTAAAATATTATTATATATTTATAATATTTTAATTACTTTATATGCTATGAATTGTTTTAATTAAGATAGGTTTATCATAAACATTAATTTTTATATTTATATTTAAAATTGATTTTGTTGTTTAGAGATTTCATTATTAAAAACTAAAACTAGTTTTAATTTTAAAACTCAAAACATAAACTAATTTTAATACTTAAAAATTTCAAAACCAGAAAACCACCCTAAATCTAAAGCGGTTTAATATTGCCAAACAGGGTCTCAACGGTTTAAGTTACACCGGCACGAATGATTCCTTTCATTTTTATCTTGAATTTAATTGGTATGAACGGTCCGTGTGAAATATTTTTACATTATCACTCAATAAAATATATTAATTTGTCATATTATATAATTAATTTAAAATTAATAGTCTAATTTAGCTAAAATAATTTTACACTATTAATACATATCATTTAATTTTTTTTTATTTTTTACAAAAATTCTAATTGGACAAAATCATTAATTAGACATTTTCTTAACGAAAAGTCTAAAGAAATGTTAAATCATTAATTACCAAAAGTTGAAGATGTATTAAGATTAAAAAAAATGAATTTAATTAATATGCAGTAATACTTACGGTTGATATTAATTAATATTATAAATTAGTATTTTTTAATACATCCTTATTAATTATAACCAAGACAGTGCATATTAGTTATTTTAAAAAAGTGATTAATCTAATCTATTATAAATTTATAATAATTGATTTAGTTATTTTAGTATTTTAAAATGATTTTACATATCTTTATTTTAAAAATATAAATAAGTTTAAAATAAAATAAAATAAAAGTATAAATAATTTTTCATAAAATATTACTTTAAGTATTTTATCATTTATTGTAATTTGTTTTGGATATTAAAATGTATTTCTTTTATATTAAACTTTTAAAATATTATTTAAAATTGAAATTATTTTAAATAATTTAGAAAAAAAATCATTTTTAAAGACTTTTTTTTAAATGACGTAGTTTTGATTAAATTTTATTATTTATTAATTTGTATTTATATATAGGAAGTTAAAATTAATCTTTTGATTTATAAAAAAAATGGAAAAAAAATTTAGTATTCCAAAAAATATTTATGAAAGTCATCTTTAAAAATATAAAAAGAAAATACTTTAAAGATAAATAATTGCAAGAAAACTTATTTCCTTCTTTTGTAGTAGGTATTGATTACTCTCTCTGTTTTGAAAAAAAAAATTATATTAAATTATCAATTATTTTATAATATCAATTAGTTATTAATGTTATATATCTTCTATTATATTCTCTTGATTATTTATTATTCTTTTTTATTCTAATTCTTTTAATTTATATTATTAATGAGAAGAATAATTTTATACAAATATTTCATAATTTTTTAATAAACATTAAAAACAGGAAGAGCATCATTTTAATTTCTAATAAAACATGTTTTTGCAAAAACTTTGCACAATTATAAAATCACCCTGCTAGACGATATTGAGTTTTCTAATCAATCTAGAAAATCCATTCTAATTTTAAATTTTAAAGATGAGTTTAAATTTTTAAAAATATATAATTATTAAAATTTTGTTAATTCATCTTTACAAAATTTGGACAGTCCAATGTCTGGTCAATAGGCTCAGATATCCTATTAGAGTTTGTCTTAATTAATTCTTATAAAAGTGACTTGTAACATGAGGGATGTAGTTTTATATAAAGAATTTTAATACTCTATCTCCAATTAATATAAATGTTCTAATTCTCTGATATCATATTAGATTTTGATATAACTTATCATTATAAAACTAACTAGTACGATGAAGGATATCAGTCTATATAAAGTCTTTCAATACTCTATCTCTAATAAAATGTGAGATTTAAAATTTTCTCAATAATTATAATAATTAAAAATGACATATCAAAAATATAATTATATATTAATCAATTTTATTTTTGATTAATTTCATTTTTTGTATGTATTAAATTTTTATTATACATTTTTTTATAAATATTAACTTTTTGTTATAGCATTTTTTATGTCTATTATTGAAAGAAAAAATAATTAGACCGCCTAAAGGATGGTGCTTGTCATTTAAAAGAAAAAGTATTTATAAATGTATCTTACATAGTAAACCATATATTGAAAAAACATATGTATCCATGTAAAATAATATATTGAAAAAAACGAATGAATTCAACTGTTAAATTAAATAGAAATTGCAAATTATATGTGAGTATGACCTGTGCAAAAAAAAAAATACAGATCATATACGAGAGTTTACTACTTGCATATGACTTTTGTAACTAAAAAGTATAAAATTGTAATGACGTATATGTCTCGTGTAACTTGTACTATTTTTATTAACGAATTAAATTGGGAAAGGACGTTCCTATCATGCTTCATAAGAAGATAATTAAGTAAAGGGCAAAGAGAAAAACTAAAACTAGAGAAAAGTGTGCCAAATGGCTTTCTCTATGCAAATGGCAAATGGAAGCATTCCAAATGAGTAATGTTATAATAATGGGTGGCAAAATGGACCTAACTCGTTTTGACATCTCTGTTTTATCTTCACTTTAGTGTAGGGGAGATTAAAGTTTTAGACTTCACTCTCTAAGTTTAAAATGTGCAGTGTCCGTGAATTTTCTCTACCTCACACTCATTTTTTCTAAGACGGATCTAGATTTTCTCAACTATAATCCTCTGTCCCGTCCTGTTTGACGAGACTAATAAGATGGGCATGACCGTTTGCCACCCTTAATTATGAGCGTTAGAACCTCTTTCAAACGAGGCTTAAGAAGGGTGGTAAATGAGACCAAACTCAAATCTATTTGAGTTTGTAGTTTGGGATAAAGGAAGATTTCAGAAAGGGATTATTTTAAAAATATATATAAAGAAATTTTAATATTTTTTTATAAAAAAGATTTAATATAGAATGATAAAAAAAGTATTTATCATAAACATATTTTTAATTTTTAGAATACTATAACAACATAAATTATATTTGAATAATATGTCTAAATCCTCCAAACCCATCATTCAATACAATTTTTTAGCTATCTCAAATTAGGAGATTTTAGTTTGCGAATAGAAATCCAAAACTCTTCCCACATAAATCTTTTTATTCTTTTCACTCAATCATTCCCTTTTTTTTTAAAGTTCTCATCTCCCTTCTCCTTCAAACTCTCAAACAAAGCCTATGAAACTTAAAAGTTTTCTTGATGTAATACGGAAGTTAACTTTCGAATGCGCCTCAAAACACTTTGAAAGCGAGTCACTCCATCTTGCAAAAAAGAGTCTGGAAATTAACCTCCATGTTGATGAAAGGGTGATTACGGAGGTTAAGTTTCAGACTAGCCTCTAGACACATTTTGAACTCGTCATAGTGTGTTTATTTCAGCACTACCAATGGAGAATATAGAAGTTAACTTTCTGAGTTACTAAGCTGGAAAAATGAATACAACACCATCTTGCATATACTTTTCATCTCATGATCATACACCATACTTCCAAAACCCTACAAAAATCTTCCATTCTCAATCAAGTTTTATACTTCAAAACTACATTCTTCTGTTTTTTCATATCAAAAGGAGCAAAAGAAACTGGAATTTAAGTTAATGTACATGTATTTCCTTCCTCATTGCTTATAAGAATCTCGTTGAGTTGTTTAAAAAAGAATGGTGCGTCCATAAGTTAACTTTCGTATTATGTTGCATGTGTTTTGAAAGTTTAACTTCGGATTATTTTCAAGTTTAATTTAAAATTGATTTTGTTATTACTAGTTGTAGCAATAGTGCACCTTGACATTGTATCCAAAGTTATTGTGTATATGTATTTTAAACCGATTGATATTGAGCGTGACATTGTACTCAAAGTTATTGTGCCTATGAATGTTAAATCGGTTGATATAGAGGGAGATGTTGGTAAACAATTTACAAATAAACATGAGTCTTTTGTTCGTGAACATATACTTCAATGGATTTGCATGGTAGTTGCGAAATTGGGGTTCGACATTGTAAAAATTAGGGCTCGGAATTGTAATTGGGAGGTTAGATTTTGGTTTTGATAGAAGATCGAAATTTATGACAATGAGAAGTGAAACAAGTGGCAAGTACAGAAAACCTATATGGAAGTTGAAATGGGATGACACTGGTTCAAGGAAATGTAAGTGTCCTTTTAAGTTGTGCGAGTACCTTAAGGCGAATAATACATGGACATTTAATGTGGTTTATGGTATACATAATCATGATTTATGTTACAAATTAGTTGGTCATCCCATTGTATATCGCTATGATTCTGAAGAGAAAGATCTTGTTTCTGACATGACATTGAAAATGGTGTAGCCCAAAAAAATACTTGCAACTTTGAAACAGAAAATACCTCATAATGTCTCAAATATTAAGCAAGTATACAATCTTTATGTCTGAAATAACAAGGAAATAAGTGGGTCAAGAACTGAAATGCAACAACTATTAGAGCTTTTCGACGATGATCATTATGTATCTAGGTACAAACTGTGTGAGAATGGAGAAATCATCCGAGATATATTATGTAATAATGATGATTTGATGAAGGATGGTAAATCAAACACATCTATCATAAACGAATGGGAAGTGATTCAAGATAGGACTTTTAAAGTTAATGAAAACATGAAACTGCACATCAAAGAGCAGATAACGAAGATTGCCTATCCAAAAACCACATATTTGAAACCACTCTCAGAATCGGTAAAAATAAAGGGTTCTACTTGTTAAGAATAATAAGTCAACTATGAGTCGGAGTCCCACATTGGTTATAAATGTGGATACTTGAGCATTTATAAGTGGGAGAACTCACACACCTATCACCTTAAGGTTTTGAGTGAATATGTGGTTTCTCTTTCACTTGTGTATTGCTTTTGGCCCAATGTTGATGCTCCTTCTAGATTTAGAGTTTAGCCTAACTCAACCTTTCAAAACTGACTCGTAATGGCCTTGACACTTTATACAAACTCTTTATGGGTTTTATCTTTAACCAATGTGGGACTTGAGCTTTTTTCAATACACCCCCTTACGCCTAGCACTATTGAGTTTGGTGCATGGATATAAATAGTGGATGGCCCGAATAATCGATATATGGGACGTTGGTTTTCCAATACACCCCCTTTCACCCAACACTTTTTGCGCTTAGTGTGCATATATAAAAGGTGGGTAGCTCGAATCGATAGGCTCGTGATATCATGATAGAATTAGAGTTTGACCTAACTCAACCTTACAAAACTGACTTGTAAGGTGAGGGTGACACTCTATATAAACTCTTTGTGGGTTTTGTCTTTAACCATTGTGGAACTTGGGGTTTTCCCAATAGGTTTTAGGTGGATGTGTGGTGTGTCTCTCACTTGTGTGTTGCTCTTAGCCCAATGTTGATGCTTCTCCTCATGATCAATCAAATGGTATCATGAACCTTTGGTTCGAGTAAAGAGATCGGCTTATGTAACACCCATTTTAATTATTTAGTCTTTTGGTGTTATTTTATTTTGGTGTGTCCTTTGTGGGGGGAGTGAGTCTGAGCGCGTGGGTGGGTGTCCTTAATTTATAGGAATTATTTAATAAAATATAGAGTTTAATAATAATATAATATAATTAATAATGATGACAATCTAATAATTAGTAATATTATTATTAGTATTATTATTATTATTATTATTATTACTATTATGATTATTATTATGATTATTATTTGTATTATTATTATTATTAAAATAAGGATTTAAGGGGTATTAGAAGAGTTTGGGGCAAAGGAGAGAGTTAGAAACACGATAAACCAGTTTTGGAGAGAAGAGGAAAGAGGAAGAACAAGGGGGAAGAGAAGCAGGCTAGGGCTAACAATTCTTCAGAGTTCTTCGTCAATCGGAGCATTAATCGAGGTAAGGGGGGATAAACTGATTGGGATTGGTGTTTACATGAAATTGGATAGAGGGGGTTCCTTAACCTCGTAGGGGTTTTGATGAATATGTTTGTTATATTGATATGTCTTTGATTCTTGTTGATTATGATGAAATTGGTGTGCATGTTGATGTGTTTATGATTGTTGCTGCCATCGATGAATGGGTGCACATATGGTGTGATTTTTGTGAGGTTCTGAGTAACTTCTGTAGTTCTGTTGATGGACATAGATGTGGGTTCTGGAAATAAATTGATAGAATAATGACTAGAGTAGTGTGTACTAGTTGTGGTAATAATAGAATGGGAGATGGAAGTAGAGTGATAGGCTTGGAATTGAGTTTCTGATGAATTTCTGGACAGTGAGGGTTTTGAGAGATCGCAGACGCTCGCTAGCACCTTCGCTAGGCGAGCTAGTCGCGAGCATTCGCTAGCAGGTTCGCTAGGCGAGTGAGGTAGCGAACCCTTCCAGTAGCTACTGTTTGCCTTCGGTAGGGCTTCGCTAAGCGAATGAGCCAGCGAGCATGACAACAAATTGTGATTTTGTACGGTGAGGGTGGTTCTGTCGTTTTGTAGTATTCCTTGAGTTGGGACCAGTATAGATATGGTGATTAGCGGTGAAGAGTGTATATTTGACATTAAAGGTGAAATTATGTAGTGAGTGAGGTTAGTTGAAATAAGTATATCGAGGTGTGAGATATGTATGGGTATGGTGATGGGATTAGGGGGATCGGGTGACTTTAATTAAAATAATTAATTGATGAACAATATGTATGTATGATGTATGGTGATGTGATCAGGGGATCGTGTGCACCTTGTATGCTTGAGTTCATTTATTGTACATTTGGTGTTATGCATATCATGGTGTTTGGTGGGATGAATCATTGCTGAAGAGGAGTGTATGTGATTCATCCGTACTCCATTGCGGAGAATGGTGGGGATAGATCATGGCCAAGGACGGGTGTATGTGATCTATCTGGGGTTCGATTGAATGAACCAATGAGTCGGTACCGCATGCATGGTGTTGAGTTACATATTTACATTATGGTGTGTTGCATTGTTGTTGGACAGTAGGTCATTTTTTAGGAATGTTGGGTGGTATTTTATATGATTGCTACCTTTATTTCATGTACTGAATTACCGATAATTTTGATCATGTTTTCTCACCCCTTTGTTGTTGTTGTGGTATGTGCTTCTTCGGAAGTACAGATAATCCAGGTACCTAGCTAGCTTGGATAGAGGTGTGCGAGTCGAGTCTTAGGATGCTCTGATACGTAGCACAGAACTTGGGCGTTTTCTTTTGATTTAGTTGAACTTGTTTTATTTTCCTGTGACGTATCATGTGTTGGTGAATTTTATTAAGAATATTTTCATGTATTGGCGGGTGGCCGAGGTTGATGAACTAATGAATATTTTCCGCTGCTTTGATTTGAAAACCTTCTAATGAAGAGTATGATGAATTATGTGATGTGATATCCCACTTTAGTGGAGAACTCTGATGTTTATTTGAATTAATCGTATTTTATTTTAATTTTGGGAAGTGGGGTGTTACAGCTTACTTGTATCGAAATGCCCAAGAAGAGATGTCTCATTGAAATCGAAATTCCCAGGAAGATGTGTATCGAAATGCCCAGGAAGAGGTGTCACTGGCGGTACAAGTGTATATGGAAAAAAGAGTTTCCACTTGAGGAGGAGTGTTAAGAATAATAAGTCAAATGTGAGTTAAAGTCCAACATCGGTTATAAATGTGAATCCACACACCTACACCTTAAGATTTTGGATGGATATGTGGTGCCTCTCTCACTTGTGTATTGCTCTTGGCCTAATTTTGGTGCTCCTCCTCATGACCCAACACTCCTAAAAAGGTCATACTAACACATAGTGACAATTTAACAAAGCATACTTCTTCCTATTTCAAACATGTTGACACACATATTTTGAATTCTCTAACTTTAAAATCTCAAAAAGGTGTTCAAAGGTGCTTGCAGTAGCAAACTATATCATTCACCACTTTTACCCAAAATCAAACACATTGAAGAGATGTTGGCTTTTACGCATAAATACATTGAACAGGTTGTATATGTTAATGGTAACAATAATTGTGGTTATCGCACAGTTTAAGCTTTGCTCGATACAGGAAAGGAGAATCATACACTTGCGCGCGAACAAAGTCTCAAATAGTTGAATGCGCATAAGAAATCATACACATCGCTATACAGGAAACAAAGAACATTTCGATGCAATTCATAAATCTCTTATTCCTTGTGTTAGCGATTTGGCACCGGAGAAAAAATTGACATGCTTTCCTGAAATTGGTCATCTTATAGCAAGTTCGTATAATATGATGTGTATTAATCTGACAAGATATGGCTTCTTCAAAACATTTTTTTCCATTTTGGAGTGGCCCACCTCAAAATCTAACATGACGCATTATGTGTATTGGGTGGCTTTCAAAATCACTATATTGTGTTCAAGTTTATTTGAAATTAGGATATCCTATACCACAGACATCTATGAAATGGACAACTCATTCCACAAAAGAAGTTGAAACTTGGTCAGATAACTTTTTGAATATGATGGAAGGATTCACTAAATTGAGCGAGACTAAAAGAGAATCAAATAAGCAAAATTCAAAGGTCGAACCACCCATAAATATAGATTTAAGTGGTGACACGTGTTTTCATGTATTTTAGTGTTTGTATAACAATGTATTTATGTTCAAACGTCATTTTTTGTATGTAATTTTGGATTGTTGTTGTAAACAATGTGTTGAATACTATGGTTGTTGGAAATATTTAGCAGCACTAGAACAAAAAAGGTGTTGATGAAGATTGCATTTAAAATTTTAAAGCGTGTGAAATGCACACTAACTTTTAGGTTCAATTAGCCCCCACCAATTATTATATATCAGATGCAATATGGATTAACGGCGAATTCCCTTCAGGATACTTTGAATACCTTAATGTGAATTGCACAAACACATTAAGCTTCTTATCTTTTGATAATCAGTTACAGAAAAATATTTTCTATACTTTACTCATGCATTAATAAAGTAAATGATGATTTAAAATAATTAAAATGGTAGAGAAAATGAGTGTGTATATTTCTATTTTTGTGTGTCTTCTATTTCTCAAGTGTCTCTATTTATAGAGAAGTTCGTGCCACTTGATGAAGAGAAACAAATTTTGAAAATAAATACTGCACTTAATTATGAACGAGTATATAGTTATAACATTCAAAATATTTCACAAAGATTGCAATAGTTTAGTTGGTAAAAGTGTGTGGGTGTAATCTAAAGGTCATGAGTTTAACCCTTATATTGCTTCGTTTTGAATTAATTTTTGTTATTTTATTTAGTAAAAATAAAAATTCTGTCAAAACTGTTTTTGTAAAACAACGACTAATTGGGGTAAATCCAAAGTTTAAATTTTGTTTTTGTAAAACAACGACTAATTGGGGTAAATCCAAAGTTTAAATTTCGGGCCAACCCTTTATCTTGTGTTTTTCTAAATATTAATGAGTGTTTCCGAAGTTTGAGTTCTAGAATATTTTCTGAGGTAGGATTAGATATCTGAGTCATTATTAATCTAAAACTTTTATAAATATGGGTGCCCCTCATGTTGTTAACTAAAACACCACATAATATCTCACACTTGTTTACTTCAACGGAAATGGACTCGTCTTAAATTTAAGTTCACAGAAATCACTTGTCTTGTCGATCTAAAATCCACACTATAGAATCTCTTGCAATACCGTGATAATCAAAAAGTTGCAAAGCTTCGTTATTGTCCATCCTCAATTAACAACGAAGGGTAGATGCAGTCCAACAAGTTTAGGTGAAAGACGAATGGAGACTTAACGTTATATGGGGTACATTTCACCATTACAAAACAAAAGGTATGATCGAAATGGATGTGACAATTGGGAGATCAACCGACGATATTTTAAAGATGTTGAAACGTCTTCGACCATCTTTTAATGATGAAATAAAATGTTAGATTTATGTTAAGGAAAAATCTAGGTAATGTTTGTTGGAATATTTTAATAATTTAGTATTCCAATAATTATGTCGCTAAATATATTTATTTAATTATATTAGCTATTTTATCAAATAAAGTGCCTTAAATAATTTAGTGATCAAATAATATTAAAAGATTATTTAGATTTTATTTATAAATTATTTATGTAAATAATTAATTAAATATTGTAAATGAGCTCAAATATGAGTGAATGTTAGGATGACCCATTTGAGAAGAATGGAAATCCTAATTCGTCATCACAATATATATATATATATATATATATATATATATGTATATATATATATATATATATATATATATATATATATATATATATGTATATATATATATATATATATATATATATATATATATATATATATATATATATATATATATATATATATATATATATATATATATATATATATATATATATATATATATATATATATATATATATATATATATATATATATATATATATATATATATATGTTGGAACTTTAATTAATTAGAGTGGGAATTGGAAATTAAGCCTTACTAGCTGCCTATAAATACAGGGTAGAAATTCAGTAGTGAGTACATCGGATTTCACAAATTCACACGAATTTTGATTTCCTTCTTCTCTCCCTTTATTCTCTTCATCTAAATTTTTTTTCTTTTCTTGACTGGTTATTTGCGCCAAATACTAATTTAGAAAGGTGTATTTCTAGAGCGATTTATCAGTGTGCAACTGATAATCGTAAGTTTTTTGAACGGACTGTTTTATCCTGGAGGCGTCGTCGTAAATCGACTGCTTTGCATAATTTGCCAGTACGGCGAAACGTCTTAAAGAAAGCGACCTAGTACGCGACTCGTCCCGATAATTTCCTTGTGCCAAACTCAATTTTTTAAATCCGAAAACAACAATTTTAAGACGTTTTAATAACTGCCATGGCAATTTAGGAAATTATCGGTACTACTGCGGCCGCTTCGGTCTCTGACAAACCTTTCAGATTTGAGGGTTCCAATTTCAAATGTTGGCAAGATAAGATGAAATTTTTCTTAACTCTGAAAAAGGTTGCCCACGTTTTGACTGAGGATATCCCGGTTGTCCCTTCTGCATCATCTGAACTACCTAACGGTAACTCACTTGCAGATTCAGACGGGATTTCCAAAATGTCTGACTCAGATGCTGCAAAAGTTAAGGCTGCAGCAGATGATCTACAGCTCCGAAAAGAAATCGCCTTATGGCACGGGAATGATTATCTGTGCAAAAATCACATTCTGAACAGCCTTGCTGATGATCTGTATGACTACTACTGTAGCTACAAGACTGCTAAACAGGTATGGGAGGCTCTGCAAAGAAAATATGATACTGAAGAAGCAGGTGCGAAGAAATTTGTTGTCAGCCGCTACTTGAACTACAAGATGGTGGATGAGAAGTCGGTGGAAGCTCAAAGCCACGGAATTCAGAAGATTGCTCATGAGATCATTACAGAAGGTATGCCCCTCAATAAACAATTTCAAATTGCTGTAATTATTGACAAACTGCCCCCTGGTTGGAAAGATTTCAAAAATGTGCTTCGTCACAAAACAAAAGAATTTTCAATCGAGAGTCTGATAACTCGCCTCCGAATTGAAGAGGAGGCTCGGAAACAAGATCAGAAAGAAGAAGTCTTAGTTGTCTAACAACAAAAAGAAATTCGGTGCGATTCTGAAGCCTACGGGCAAACCTTTAAAGAATCAGAACCACAATACTATGAACCGAACTAAGAATGGGAATCCCTCTAGGGCCCCATCGGCTCCATTTGCTAAGCAACAACCACCACCTCAAAGAAATGATGCTCCGGTTTTTTCTTGCTACAACTGTGGGAAACCGAGCCATATGGCAAAGAAATGTAGGAGCATGCCTAAACCTGCAGCTGGCTCAAATGCTCAAGTCAACCTGACTGATGAGCAACTCATTGCCATGATCACTGAAATCAACATGGTTGGTGGAAGTGATGGTTGGTGGATAGGCATTGGCGCCACTCGTCATGTCTGCTATGATCGTGCTATGTTCAAGACATACATGAATACTGAAGATAAGAAAGTGTTGTTGGGAGATGCTCACACCACTAATGTTGCTGGAATTGGAGATGTTGAGCTGAAGTTCACTTCAGGAAAGACTTTGATCTTGAAGGACGTCATGCGTGTTCCTGAAATTAGGAAGAATCTTGTTTCTGGTTTTCTTTTGAATAAGGCTGGGTTTAGTCAAACTTTAGGGGCAGTTTTGTACACCATCACTAAGAATGGTATTTTTGTTGGAAAAGGGTACGCCACTGATGGCATGTTTAAGTTGAATGTTGATTTGAATAAAATTTCTCCTTCTGTTTACTCTGTGTGTGACTTTAATATTTGGCATGGTAGACTTTGTCACGTTAATAAACGAATCCTTTCTAATGCAAGCAACATAGGCCTAATCCCTAAACTAAATGTTAATGATTCCAATAAATGTGAATTTTGCAGTCAAGCTAAAATAACAAAAACTTCACATAAGTCAATTATAAAAGAATCTGACCCCCTAGATCTTATACACTGATATATGTGAATTAGATGGAAGTTTAACTAGAAATAATAAACGTTATTTTATCACTTTTATTGACGATTGCTCTGATTATACTTTATATCTAATGAAGAATAAAAGTGAAGCGCTTGACATGTTTAAGGTGTATGTAACTGAAATTGAGAATCAATTTAACAAGAAGATTAAGAGACTTCACAGTGATAGGGGAACCGAATATGACTCTAGCTTGTTTAACGATTTTTATGCTGAACATGGTATTATACATGAAACGACTGCTCCATATTCTCCTGAAAAGAATGGTAAAGCAAAAAGAAAGAATATGACTCTTACTGAACTTGTAGTTGCAATCATGCTGAATTTTGGTGCTGCACCTCACTGGTGGGGGGAAATTTTATTGACTGTTTGCTATGTCCTGAATAAAGTTCCCAAGTCAAAAAGTAAGATCTCACCTTATGAGATATTAAAGAAAAGACAACCAAATTTGTCTTATTTAAGAACTTGGGGCTGTCTGGCTTATGTCAGAATTCCGGATCCGAAACGAGTTAAACTCGCTAGTAGAGCCTATGAATGCGCATTCATTGGGTATGCAGCAAACAGTAAGGCATACAGGTTTTATGACCTAAATGCCAGAGTAATTATAGAATCAAACGATGTTGAATTCTTTGAAGACAAATTTCCTTTCAAATCGAGAAATAGTGGGGGCACACAATCGAGTCACATTCCTGTGATAAAAAGCACTGAAAGCAGCGACAATGTAGAAACAGAACTTCGAAGAAGTAAAAGAGCAAGAGTTGCTAAAGACTATGGGCCCAATTAGTTGGCCTATAATGTAGAAGAAGATCCAATAAACCTTCAAGAAGCACTGTCATCTATGGATGCAGACTTATGGCAAGAAGCCATTAATGATGAGATAGATTCTCTAGAGTCTAACAAGACCTGGCACTTAGTAGACTTACCCCCGAGTTGCAAACCAATTGGTTGTAAATGGGTTTTGAAAAAGAAACTAAAACCTGATGGAACGATTGAGAAATACAAGGCTCGCCTTGTAGCCAAGGATTTTAGACAAAGAGAAAATATAGATTTCTTCGACACCTTTTCTCCGGTCACTAGAATTACATCCATTAGGGTACTCATTTCAATAGCAGCCATTTATAACTTAATAGTACACCAAATGGATGTTAAAATAGATTTTTTAAACAGTGACTTAGAAGAAGAAATCTATATGGAACAACCATAAGGGTTTGTGATCCAAGGACAAGAAAGCAAGGTCTGTAAGCTAGATAAGTCTCTGTATGGACTAAAACAAGCCCCTAAGCAATGGCATGAAAAGTTTGATAACCTAATGATAATTAATGGGTACAAAGTGAATGAAAGTGACAAGTGCGTTTATTACAAATCTGAGAATCGCATTTGTACTATCATATATCTATATGTAGACGATCTACTTATATTTGGATCAAACATTCAGGCCATTAATGATATGAAATCATTGTTATGCAATAACTTTGATATAAAAGACCTCAGAGAAGCAAGCATGATCCTGGGTATCAAGATCACGAGATCCGACCAAGGAATTTCTTTGGATCAATCTCACTATGTGGAGAAGATCTTAAAGAAATATAAATACTTTGATTGTAAACCTGCATGCACTCCGTATGATCCAAGTGTGAAACTGTTTAAGAACACTGGAGAAAGTGTCAAACAAGCAGAATATGCGAGCATCATTGGCAGTCTTAGGTATGCCACTGATTGTACTAGACCCGATATTGCATATGTCGTAGGATTGTTGTGCAGATTTACAAGTAGGCCGAGTAACGAACATTGGCAAGCTATTGAGCGAGTAATGAGGTACCTTAAAAGGACTATGGACCTCGGCCTACACTATCAGAAATTTCGTGTTGTACTAGAAGGGTATAGTGATGCAGATTGGAACACCTTATCGGATGATTCCAAAGCTACTAGTGGTTATATATTTAGTATAGCCGGAGGAGCTGTATCTTGGAAATCAAATAAACAGACCATTCTGGCACAGTCCACAATGGAGTCTGAGATGATAGCATTAGCTACATCTAGTGAAGAAGCAAGTTGGTTAAGATGCTTGCTAGATGAGATTCCTTTATGGGAAAAACCTATACCAGCTGTGTTGATCCACTGCGATAGTACCGCGGCTATTGCAAAAGTTGAGAACCGTTATTATAATGGTAAAAGACGTCAAATTAGAAGAAAACAAAACATTGTTAGAGACTGTATCTCTAAAGGAGCTGTGAGCGTGGATCATGTACGCACTGATGAGAACTTAGCAAATCCTTTGAAAAAAGGATTAGCTAGAGAGAAAGTCCATAATACTTCCAAAAAGATGGGACTAATGCCTATAAAGCAATTTGTTACTCATGATGGTAACCCGACCTAAATGACTGGAGATCCCAAGACTTAGGTTCAATGGGTAATAACAAGTTGTGAGCAATATGAAAATGATCATGCAAGTAAAGCATGAATCCTGAAGTAATGAGAGGATGAGATAATAGAAACTCTTAATGAGATCTATACTCTGTATGAGGGAGTACCTAGGCTACAGGAGTACTCTTGATAGATTCACCTATGTGACTGTGGAACTGAGGCCGGTTCCTATGGAATTTCGAGGCAGAATTCCTAGAGCATTCACTAAACCGGGATACACGTGCAGGGCCACTAAAGCACAGGCTACAAGAATACACCTTACGGAAAGGTTGTGTGCGGGTCTGATGTCCGAGATAGAGTTCAAGACAATGGTGTCACTCTTGTTGAACCAGAATCCTACTCGCTACGCTAAGGTTCAAGTCGTAGACACCTTTGCTTATGCTCAACCTTAGAAACGTCTGACGTACTTCTAAAATCTCTTTTAAATTCAAGTGGGGGAATGTTGGAACTTTAATTAATTAGAGTGGGAATTGGAAACATTTGTTGACAATTAATGAGCAATAAATGAACACAAGTAAGAACTAATATAGAAGTGAATTTGAAAAGATTCATTTTAGTCCCATATTGAAGGGAATGAAAATTAAGATTCATTTTAGTCCCACATTGAAGGGAATGGAAATTAAGATTCATTTTAGTCCCACATTGAAGGGAATGAAAATTAAGATTCATTTTAGTCCCACATTGAAGGGAATGAAAATTAAGCCTTACTAGCTGCCTATAAATACAGGGTAAAAATTCAGTAGTAAGTACATCGGATTTCACAAATTCACACGAATTTTGATTTCCTTCTTCTCTCCTTTTATTCTCTTCATCTAAATTTTTTTTCTTTTTTTGACTGGTTATTTGCGCCAGATACTAATTTAGAAAGGTGTATTTCTAGAGCGATTTATCAGTGTGCAACTGATAATCGTAAGTTTTTTGAACGGGCTGTTTTATCCTGGAGGCGTCGTCGTAAATCGACTGCTTTGCATAATTTGGCAGTACGGCGAAACGTCTTAAAGAAAGCGACCTAGTACGCGACTCGTCCCGATAATTTTCTTGTGCCAAACTCAATTTTTTAAATCCGAAAACAACAATATATATATATATATATATATATATATATATATATATATATATATATATATATATATATATATATATATATATATATATATATATATATATATATATAATTGAAATGCACTGACAGTGTAAGCTTTTTTACACTACCAGTTAATCAGAATCGTTGATTTATTTAAAATGTCTGACTTCTATTTTAACAATGTAAAAGTTTTTACACTTACAGTACATAACAATTAATATATATATATATATATATATATATATATATATATATATATATATATATATATATATATATATATATATATATATATATATATATATATATATATATATATATATATATATATATATATATATATATATATATATATATATATATATATATATATATATATATATATATATATATATATATATATATATATACGCGCTGTGGTTTCCAATATACTGTACACAAATTATTTATTCTCGTCAATCTGAAGAGAATTCGAGGTATAAGGAGTGTCATCAACTTTTGAATTTTAGGATTATCGTCAAATGAAATTTTCTCAATAGATACAGATATTTTAAAATTAATTTATCAATTTTTTAATTTTATATTTGTTTGATTTTTGTGTCTAAATTATATATTATAATTCTTTTAGCATTAATATTTTAATTAATCGTTATTAATTTAAATTTAACAATGTTAAGGATTTATATTGTCCTTCTCATTTTGACAATTGTTTTTTATGCGAGATACATAGAGAATTTCGAAAATTAACTTTAGAAAAATTTGCAAAATTTAGCATACGAATATTTTCGTCTAAAATCTATGTCTGAAATTTGAGTTTGGTTGCATTTTAGGAGCATTATTAATTTTTTTAAGTACCACTGAAGGTACCAAAAGTAATCCCATTTATTTCAAAGATGACGATGATGAGTTGGGGAAGATTTATGCTAGAGACCAATCTAATACAATGGAGAAGAGCCCGCGTCTCTGCACTACAAGGGTTACAGTGGCCTAAGTTGCATTAAAAACCCTTTAAAAATAAATAGCTTTAAAAGTCCTGATGAGCCTCTTGATATGATATGCATCTAAGATCACGAATATGTTAGTTTAAAAAACCAACTAAGTTCTTTTTTACGTGAACATATATGTAATAATATTTCCATTTAATCTGGAAAATTTGCAGAAAATTGCAATACTTTATGATTAATCATAGTTATATTATCATGAATGTTCTTTTTTCAGACTTGGCATGGCAATGGATAGGGCGGGTTTAAATATTATCAACTCCACTTTCGTCTTCCACCACCAAAAAAAATTAAATTTTGTCATGTGAAATTTACTTCACAATCTGAAAAATTATGTCACAAAATGGTATTCGCGACGTAACTATTCATGTGACAGAAGCACATGTGACAACACGTGATTTTTACATTGCAACAAATAAAACAGAGTTACAGTTACAGCAGGCATAACAGAGAAGATGGCAGACGTGTATAAGAAGCTTGCCACGTGATATTCATGTAGAAAGTTGTGACGTGATATTCACATGGCAAGTTGTTATGTGAATTAATTTATTTTTTTAAATTGATTCATTTTTTGGTACGTTTAAAAATATTTGTATTTTTATTTATAATTTAAAATTATAATTATAGTTTGTTTTCTTAGTTATTTTAAAATATAAATTTAGTATTAAATTTTTCTCAATAATAATTTTAATTGAAAAACTAATATACAAATTATTTTTAATAATAATTTAAATTGAAAAATTAATAAATATAAATAACAAAAATTAATAAATATAAATAAATATCAAAATTAAGAATAAAATTTTTAAAAAGTGTATAATATACTAAAATGTAATTAATATTTTACAAAAATAAAAATTTAAAATTACAATAAATGCTTCGGATCAATCCGGATCAGGGAAATTATCAATGTCAAAATCATCGTTATCCTCGTCATCCAACTGTTGTTGACCACCAACTTCTTCATTTCTAACAACTAGATTATCGCCACCTTGTGATTGCATAAATTGGCGCATCATCGCCTCCATTTCAACTTGCCTCTTCTTCATTGCCTCTATTCGACGTTGTTGCTCCACCATTTAGATCGTTGTTTCGCGTCTCGCTTCAGTTAGCGCCAGTTGTCTTACCGCTTTTAACATCTCGGGGGTCAATTGTGGTGGATGTGACATTTCCTCACCATCTCTAACTCTTTGAAATAGAGTTCTATCCCCTTTTCTCATATCACCGACCAAAGCTTCAACACCAAATAAACATCCATTCAGTCCCTTTCCGCCCGTTACTAAACCCCAAATATAAAAATTCACTCGTAGATTAAGCGGCTCGAAACCTCTTGGAGTATATTGAGGATTCTCTACCAAAAATGTGTGAGCAATACCTGATAATCCTCCTACACATAAAATTAAATATAACTTAAATAATTTAAGTTAAATTAAATAATAAAAATTGTCACGTAATTTTCACGCCATAATATCTCAGTTGCCACATGATAATCATGTCACAAAATTGTCGATAAATAAAAAAACACAATTTAAATAAAATGAAGCGATTTACTTACCAAAGCTCTTTTGTTCGTCAACAATGTCCCTAGTTTGTTTCTTCTAGTCTTTACAACTAGCTCCGTCATGAGTGGAGGTATTTCAATCTCTTTTCCTAAATAATAAAATTAACTTTAATTAAAAATATATAATAAATCATAATACAACTTAAAATATAAGTGATGATTACCATGCGATGAGCATGTTCGGCAACACTTATACTTCCAACTGCATTAAGACTACCCCCTTTTTCAGATGCTATCATTTTCTTTGCTTTTTCAGATCTTGCCTTAAAGTCAGCATCTGAATCCCAATAAATAAGAAGTTCATCGAATACTTCTTTGCCTATCCAGTTGGGAGGAATGTTTTCAAGTTTCCAACGCTTTCTAGCATGTCGTAGCATGTCAGAAAGTTGAACTGTTGTTCTACCAAAATAATTTTTTCTAACCTCTTTCTCATTCATTTTTTTCCCACGTACACTTTTCCTATAATGTTGTAAGACATTCAAATAAAATAGTTAGACAATTATAATAAAAAAAACTAATTTAAATAAAAATAAGTTAACAAATAAATTACATAACTTAACAAAAATAAATTAAACCAAGCTTCTCTTTCGTCCCTTAACTTCTCTAAATCTCTTCTAAACTTTTTTATACTTTTGCTTAATAACATAACTTATACACTAGGCAGCATTTCGACTCGGCTCAAAACTAAACATCAATAATGTATATTAATATGAAATATAAGTTAATATAAAAAATGGAAACATGTATACTTAAAAATTTAAAACTAACGAATTTCCGTTGGGCCAAATAAAATATCTTTCATTAATGATATGAACCATCTCATCATTGAGAGCATCCTCATGATCATCCTCAGTTGCCTCCTCATCATCATCCTCATGATCGTCCTCAGTTGCCTCATCATCATCATCCTCACGCATAGGTATGTGTGTGGATGGTAAGGGTACCTATGTGGGTTGTGCGGTGTGGGATCCCCCAGATTGTGTGAAAGATGAGGGTACCTGTGGGGGAGTTGGAAAAGTAGATCCCCTAGACTGCATGAAGGGTGCGGGAACCTGATGGTAGGGAGGTGGAAAGCTAGATCTCCCAGATTGTGTGAAGGATGAGGGTACCTGGTGGTATGGATAACTAGGTCCCCTAGGCTGATGATATGGATAACTAGGGCTCCCAGATGGGATAATAAAAGTTGGTCCCCATATGGTCTAATAAAAGTTGATCCCCCAGATGGGCTAATAAAAGTTGGAGTCCTAGATGGGCTAATAAAATATGGATACTCCTGAGGGGAGAGCAATGTCATGAAAGGCTGAGAACTGGCCATGGACATAGAATCTAACTAACTATGCGGGGGAGGACACATGACCGACTGAGGTGTCTGACATACTACTACTCTCGGACGTTGGGACTTCTTACTCTTATTCTTATCAGTTCGGGGTGACATTTTACCTATTTATAAAAAATACACATTTAATATATATATATATATATATATATATATATATATATATATATATATATATATATATATATATATATATATATATATATATTCATGAATAACACAAATAATAAATCGTAAAAAACACAATCACATAGATATATATTGATAACACATTCAATACAAGGTTTCATCAAGTTAAATTACAAAAACAATTTATTAACAATCATGTTCGTTCATATCGTTATCATAATCTGATGTGATATTATCCTCGGATCCAAACTCTTCATGCTCTTCGTCCACTTCATTTTCATCCAACAATATAGACGTATCAACTTAATGCCCCTCAACAGTTATATCAGACAAACTTGTAATTTGTTCAACTACAATCACATCATTAATTTGTTCAACTTCATCAACTTGGTAAGCAACATCTTCCACTAGATCGCCAGTTTCAATATGACCCAATGGTTTTTTTTAATTACAACAGACCACCCTCGTTTATGTGGTACAATTGAAGGATAAGGAACATAATAAACTTGTCTAACAATATGTGACATTATGAAAGGGTCATACTCTTTGTACCTTCGGTTCATTCGAATCTCAACAGTACCATATGTCTTATTTATTTTTGTACCTCTAGCAGATGGATCGTACCAGTCACAATAAAATAAGACAACTTTATTTTCTGAGTCCAAATAATTGTATACCAACTCATAGATATGTTTAACAAAGACATAGAAGTCGTTATCACCACCATATGTAACTCCTTTTACAAATACACCATTGTTTATGGTTTTTTCCCTTCAGTCCATGTCTCAGTGTGAAATTTATATTGGTTCATGAAGTATGTGTGTCATTCATTTGCGCTTTGAATAGGGTCTTCAGACAAGTTTCTCAAATGGAGTATTTCTTGAGTCGGTGCAACAATGCATGACAATTTCTCCTTGAACCATGCTGGAAAATGAGCATGTATGTGACCGAATGTTGTTTGTACACCGGTACTATGAAAGTAGGAGATATTAAATTTCTTATAAAGAAACACACTATAAGTTTCAAGGTAATAATTTTTTATTCATATGATAAATAATATTAAACAGTTGGGATATACTTACTCAAGATATGGTTTAACTTCAACGCGGTTAATTAAGACATTAACATGTTGTTGCGGTGAGAATAGGATATCAAACTATTAATTAGTTTGAATCGCAAATCTTTGATTCACAACCGACTTTGATTTATCCAAAGGAAAAGGTCAAAAGAAGGAAAACCTAATTTTTGCATCGTAAACAATGCGGGGAGAGACCTAGGTAAGGGGTTGGTTAAGCTTAGGGAAGGTATTAGCACCCTAAACTTTTGTAGTACTCTACAGGAACCTTTTGTTTATTTTTTCTATTTTTGCTTTAATTATTTGCTTTTAAATATATTGTTAAGGGTTAAGAGTGACAGAAAGACCTACGGGTTAGTCCTAAGTTTACTCGGCAAGACTCACATCTTGTGCCTACGTATCCTGGGTAGGGAATGGAATCAGAGTAATCGTAGTTCCCCTAGAAAGGGAGGTTAGAAACATCTTGACTGTGGTCAAGGTTTCAATGGGGAGTAAGCATCTCCTAAGGAAACGCTTACGTGGAGTACGGCGACTCCTATTTCTACGTTGAAATAGTTAATTTGAAATTGGGATTAAATTAGGGATTCCACGGCGGGAAACCCTAAAGTAGAGTACGACGACTCTTTGACCTAACGCTAGGGTAAATGGCATTTTCGTCCACGGCGGGACACCTAGGCTATTAGGTTTTTGAAATGGTCAAGGGAGAGGACTATTGACTCGGTGGTCAAACTGCTAGACCTAATCCTTCGGAAGGTTTTGACGGTAAAAATATGCAGATGATGAATTATTACATGGCAGGTGTAACACCCCCTTCTATACCCCCAAATAAACAATTAAATCACATAAGCACATAATAAATTTCATCAGAGTAAATTAAAATATGGTATACAAGAAGGATGCCACATTATTCACCAAAATAACATACAACACCTGCTCAATAAAAGACATGCAACAGTGGGGTAGTTCAACAGAGGAACTTAGTCCTACACCCACATCTCAATATCTAGAAATTAAAGCGGAAGATTAAAACATTGAAGTACTTAAGACATGTTATCATTTAGATATATAATTCAGTTTGGTTCACAATATCATTCATGTTTACAAAACATTATCAACAGATACATACACAAATGTATCCCAACAGAATACTATACAATCCTAACTACCTGGTGCTACATATCAGAGCATAACCGACCAAAATGATGAAGCTAAACTTCACAAAAGACCTCCAGCAACCTAATCTGCAATGCCTCATAGAGCATTATAAAACAGTAGAAGGGTGAGAAATATTATCATAATAGTCAAAGCATATAAATATATATACATACACAACATAAGTGTAACAAACATGGATAATCACCAAACATATTTCATCATGCATACATCCATAATTCTCAATTTAATACTTCACATAAAGGTAAACTTTCATTCCATATTACACATTAAATCATGCGACTCAATGCAACTCGATGCAACTCAATGCAACTCATGCCATGTGGTACCAACACTTGTTATCATTTTTCGGTTTTTACACTTAAACCGGGTCCACCCTTCTAGACCGATAACAACAAAAGCCCGTTCCCTAAGCTTTCAAACCCACCCTTCTAGGTTTGGGATAAGTCACTAGTCTCCACGAAACTAGCAAACATTGCCTCTTGACTAAATGATACATATGCAATCAACCACCAAATGCACTTAAGACCATCTCACATCTTAATCCCATGCATTCACATAATTCATCACACGAGAATTATAACATGATTGCACACACAACATATTCATATATCATCAATACATTTATCAAGAAATGCACACATATTCGTAATATGTTCTCATGCATTCCATTCCTACAATCTCATACAAACAATATGTATTCATAATCAATTCCACAATCTAGGATTCACGCCATACGGCTACCCACAGCATATATTTCACAGTATACAATTACTCATTTCCAACAAGGATTAAACATAATCGAACAAGGAAATCAACATGGAATGGAATCACAAGAAAACCAAAATGTTGCCACGCTCGCTGGCTTGCTCGCCTAGCGAGTCTCTAGCGAATGCTCGTTATCTGTTCGCCTAGCGAACTAGCTCGCGAAGGCAAACAGAAGCTACTGACTTCGCTCTCCACCTACATCGCTGCAGCGAGGCCCTAGCGAATCCTTCGCCACCTCACTCGCTACCAGCGAACCAGATCAAATGCATTCTGCCCAAGTCTGGGACCTCTCTCTAACTATTCGCTCAGCGAGTTGCTAGCGAATGTTCGCGACCTGTTCGCCTAGCGAAGGTGCTAGCGAATGTCTACGAACTCAGAAAATTCCCATTGTCATCAAGTCCTCAATTCTTCACAAAACCGACCGATTCTCACCAAACCAGTTCCATAGCCTTAGTCTAACCTCCCTCGACTAAATTATACCACTTATTCTCATTTTCTACCGTTAAAACTCGGTTTCTATCGATTAAATCCAATTTTCCCTAAAATGGAAGTTGTAGAAAAACATCCAACAATCTAACCCAAGCATACACAATCATATACATTGACATAATAATGATATTTCACACCCTTACCTCAATTAATCGATGTTTGAGAGTTGTTCTTGAGCTTTTCCAACTTTTCCTTCTTTTTCCTTCTACTTTCTCTTCTTCCTCTATCTTTCTCTTTCTTTCTCTTATGTTTCTATCTTTTTCCTTTCTCTCCACTTTTCCTTTATAAGTCTTTCCCTTCTAATTCTCTCCAACATCTATTAATTCATTTAATTAATCATACATTAATCAAACAATCCTCTTAAATCATTTAATTAATATAAATAATTAATTAGTGAAAATTGGGCTGTTACAACAGGCATTAAAGTACGAAAATAAAGAAAGCGGTAAAGCAAAAGCATCGCGACGATCACTCGCGTAAATTACAAGTCCCAAAAATGCAAGAATAAAAAGCAATAGTGACGATGTCTCGCATAAGTTACAAATCCAAAAAATGTAAAGGTAATGATGGAATATGAAGCAACGAGGTTATCACATGATTACAATTGCAACAATGGCAGTACAAAATAAAGGAAGGATTAATAAGCTGAAATGAACAAGATAATGAGGGTTAGATGAAAATTGAAACGGCTAAGTCAAAAAAGTTTGGATTTTTGTGTTCAACAGGAGGAAATTTGCCTTAACTTTTATGTTTGTTTTAATTAAAGAAAATTGTTTTAATTTTAAGGTTTTGATGAAGAAAAGCTTGTTTTAATTTTTTTTAAAACCTTGGTTTTAAGGTTGAGAAAATTATATTAATTTTATTGTTAAGTTAAGGAAAGAAAATTTTGTCTTAAGGTTTAATTGAAAAAATCTGGTTTTAATGTTGAATTAAAAAAATTTTGTGATTTTTTTTGGACTAAATGAAACTTTAGTCTTAATTTTAATAAATTTTAACAAGCTAATATTTTTCTGAAAAATTTTAATAACCCCATTAACATTATTACATAAAAAAATTATAAAAAAAATGAATAACAATAAAAAAAAAGAAAAAAAAATGAATGAATAAAGAAAATATAAAAAGGTGAAGAGAGTTTAGTGATTAGGGTTTGACTCAATTCTCTTCTTCCTCTCCTTCAAAAACTGTGGCGGCCATTGAAGGCTTCTCTGAAGCTTCTCCAATTTCGTCTTCGTCCTTGCATGTTGTGTTCTCCCATTCTTCTTTCTTTGACCTAAAACACAGCAGAGGAACGAAACCCATGTTAATGTGTGCTTACCGTTTTCGCCGATGATGTTTGGAAGAAACTGAGGTGGCGACCCCTTTCGACGGCACCCTGATGGTGCTTCGTATTTGTTTTTGGCCGGAGAAGGTTGTATGTAGCTTTGATGAACTTCTTAATCTCTTCTTCTCTCTTTCGACTCGGATGATGATGAAACCTCTAAGGTGTCTGAATCCGCGGCCTCCTCTCTGGGTGCTTCGCAGCTGAAGTTCTTAATGATGATGATGATGAAAACCTTTTGGGTTTTTCTGAATCCAGCTCGCGCCGTTTTCACTTTAGGGTTTCGGATCCCTCTTTCTAAAACTCTGTTGGATGATTTTATATGATTGTGATTGTGGGCTTTGTTCTTTATTTTGCGGATTTGGTGGAGATTTGTTATGCTTCAGACGGATCTTTGAACTTTGAAGTCGTTAGGTGGCGAATTTGTTGTTGTCACGGTCGAATTGTTTGTTGAAGGAAATTGCAAAATTGTTGCTCATATTTTTCAGGAAAGTTGGTTTGATCCATGGCCCAGATTTTTTCAGGAAAAAGTGTGTTAAGGCCATGTTTGGCAAAACCGCTTTTTCTGGAAAATCACTTTTCAAATAAGTGCTTTTTTCAATAAGCACTTTTTTTGCCAACCAACTTTTTTCAAAAGCACTTTTTATCTCTCTCTCTCTCTCTCTCTCTCTCTCTCTCTCTCTCTCTCTCTCTCTCTCTCTCTCTCTCTCTCTCTCTCTCTCTCTCTCTCTCGGATGCCTCGAAATAAGAACAGATGCTGCCTGAATTTACCGAGGTTGAGAATAAGTCGGGAGTTGGCTTCGGAGCAATTCGTTACCCTCCCGACGCACCCGATGATGACAATGCTCTGAGGGTGTCGGATAAAAATTCTAACCGATTAAAATGTGTTGTTCGTTTATTTTGCAGGTTCGAAGAATCGGAAATTCGAAAAAGTCGAAGAAATCGGACAAGCCTTAAAAATTTAGGATCTTTTAGGACAGAAAAGTGTAATTTAAAAAAATTGTAAATTTATTTTATTTTATTTTTGATATTGAAAATGTAAAATTAATTTATAGATAAAATAAAAATGTTATTATATATATATATATATATATATATATATATATATATATATATATATATATATATATATATATATATATATATATATATATATATATATATATATATATATATATATATATATATATATATATATATATATATATATATATATATATATATATGATATTTAAAAATGACATAAAACATTAATAAAAATGAAATAACCTTATTACATTTTATTTTCTTTTGATATGAAATGAAATGAAAAACATTTAAAAAGAAATAAAATTAATATTTTTCTTTTGGCATGAAATGAAACGAAAAATCATTCAAAAAGAAATAAAATTTTGACATATTAAAAATGCATGTTTTTATTTTGAAAATAAAATGAAAACAATATATAAAAACATGAAAATAAAAATCAATTTAAATAAAATGAGAAAATGAAAATGAAAATAAAAATTCATCCAATTTATCCAATTAATCTCGCTTCCGACCTAACTTCTGATTAAACCTTCCGGCAATTTAAATGAACACCCTTATTGGAATAAATTCAAACTGTCTGATTAAACTCAAATGAGCATATTCTCCGGCTAACTTCAATCCAATAACTTTAATCGATTTAATTTCCACAATTAAACCATTCCAACTACAACCTCGGCCCCGACTCACATCCACAATATCAAACGACTCAAATTTCCTGACTACAACTCAAAGTTCGTAAATTGACAGCCGGCTACAACAAATGACCATTTTACCCTTCATGAACTAAAGAGCACGCCACATGATATTTTCATGCAAAAATCAACCAACTACACAAACTTGTTAGTGACTGGTTAAATCAATGCAAAAATGCAATGGAATGCAAGATGAAACGACAAATCTTAGGGCAAAATTTGGGGTATTACAGTTGCCCCTATTTAAATAGCTTCACTGAATGATTTGAGCGATGAAGGCTCGAGAAATCATGGTGGAGGGATTTAAATATAGATAACTGAAACTTTTTCCCTTAGATGCAGTGATATGCCATGCTAATAGACAAAACAAAACAAGAGATAATGCTAACAATGCCATGAATATAGTACAATGCGTATGATGGAATGGTAAATGCAAAGATGCAGACGACACGACAACACAAGGGACAGACACGACGAACGAACCATATTGTGGAATATGACGCACTGGGGAAAAAGCACGACTCGGGGAAACCTAAAGTGATGGCCAACTGGTGTGAGCACGACCAATTGTCACTTTTAGAAAGGGAATGGTAAGAATGGGATCCTTACTGGAGATGGCACCGGTGAGACGGCCTCCACTGGGGAATACTTAAGAGTAATTGTTCAACAGGTTCAGGCGTGACCAGCAGATACTCTGGGATAAAAGATAAAACTGGATACGCACGACTGTAGGATCGATTACCAGAATGTTGGAGCATTGAGCAAAGAATAACATCCAAGCTTCTGGTAACTCTCCTCGTGACGGGATCGAACGGAATTTTCAGGAATCCGTAGAAAATATACAGGGTCAAAACCGGATGTATGCCAAAATAAATGGACTTTAATGGGACCCACTCTGATAAGCTTTCTCGAGAGAGAACTGCCACTTATCGTCGAAAGGGACTTAAATGTCAAACTGGATAAGCTCTCAAATAACGAGATTGTTACTTATCTGATAAAACTTCTTCATATCTCAAGGTTGGTACTCCCCTAAACATGATTTGGTTTCGTCTTTTGCTAAAGGATAAAATGAACTTCTTCATACTTCAAGATTTTTGTTCTCCTGAATATGATTCAGCTCCTTCTTTTACTAAAGGATAAAATAAACTTCTTCATACTTCAAGATCTGGTGCCCTGAAGATGATTCAGCTTCTTCTTTTACTAAAGGATAAAATAAACTTCTTCATACTTCAAGATCTGGTGCCCTGAAAATGATTCAGTTCCTTCTTTTACTAAAGGATAAAATAAACTTCTTCATACTTCAAGATCTGGTGCCCTGAAGATGATTCAGTTCAAACCTCCCCGCACTTCAAGATGAAAAGGAAATGGAAACCAGCTTCTCGATGGAGATAGCCACTTGCTGCTCCTCATGACGAAGATAGGATAAGCTTCTCAGGCGAAAAATACCGCTTATTTGCAAGAGTAGCAAGGATAAGCTTCTCGGATGAGCATTGCTTGTAGAGGTGGTAACATGTAATGTAAATTGTAAAGAGAGTTGTGATGATGATAATATCGAGATCACAGAGTGTAATGATGAGCTTCTTGTACGAGAAGATCAATTGTAGAGTGTAATGATAAACTGTAAAGTGTAATGTGATAATGGTGATAGGCTTCTCTGGTGAGAACAGTCGCATACCGGTTGTTGTAAGATGTACTGTAATGACAATTGTAGTGATAAGCTTCTCAGGCGAGAACTGCCGCATATCTGCATAGGATTGTAAAGGCTTTTCTTGAAATATAGTGCAAAATAAATGCACGCCCAGGTAGGTTTAGCGACCAACGGGACCGAAGTTCGATCTAGAATGGGGCTAGAAAGAACTGTCAAACATGACCCATTGAAAAAATGAACTCAAATGGGGATTATCTTATCCTGGCGTGGAAAGATAACGGAAATAACCATCATCCACGAGGATTTAACTCGGTGGGGAAACTGGGAAACAAACAAGTATTTTGCTTAGGGCTGACGATCTACTTGGAGAGAGCGGACAAACCCGGTTACTCGGCGGTAACGACAAAGGATGGCGACAAATAGCAAACACGCAAATGCGTATGTCGACGTGTATGGAAGTGAAATGAAATGAGTATGTAATGCTTAGGCTTATGCATATGCTGACAAAACAGACAAGAGAGGAGACATGAGATGAAATAAACATCTCGACAGGAATACCCTAGCGGCCTCTGCAACAGTACATATATCAGAGGATAGGAAGAGTCGGTGGTAGAACCGAACCTGGCTTTAAAGTCCAACTTCTATGGGGAGAAAATAATCCACTTGGGGATACGGTATCATGATTTCCTCATGGGGATACGATACGAACTCACCGGGGAGTACGATTGCCATGACTTCACTGGAGGGATTGCTATCATGAATCATAATCAGCCAAAGAGAATCTTAGGATCAGAGACTTTCGGGGATAAAATAAATATTTGTTTCATGGGGAAGATGTAGAGCTAGGTAGTTTCACGGAGATAATGTAGCAACTTCCTGGGACTAATACCTCAACTTCTTGGGGAAAAGGTACATCCAACTGGGGATAAAAGATATCAAAATTTCCCAGGGAGAGTTCGTCAGACTCACTGGGGAGAAATCAAAAGACATTCCTGGGGACAATATCTTGACTTCTTGGGGGAGAATATGGCAGTCTCTTAGGGAATATTCCTGAGGAAGGTAAGGCAATTTCACTGAGGAATAGATAATTCCACTACGAATGGGTCTTCCAGAACATATATCACTTGGAGGATACCGGGGATATCTCTGCAGTCTTAAGAGTCACTGGGGATTTATCGAATGGATCCCAAAAGTGTTGTCAGCTTAAAGTCTCGCTGGGGACTATTTCCTGAGGAAGATGCTGGTAAGGTCTCTGTTGTCTTGAAAATCACTGGAGATTATCGGACTCGTCCGGAGTGTTGTCAGCTTATAGTCTCGCTGGGGACTGTGCCAGTTTAAAGTCTCACTGGGGACTGTGTCAGCTTAAAGTCTCTCTGGGGACTGTGATGAGGCGATGGTTTAGCCGTGTTTCTGCAATGATGAGATTTACTGAGGAATGAAGACCCCCTGGAGTAAAATTTATCGGGTGCATGAAGAATGTTATGAAACAAGCTAGTTTTGATCTTAATGGACTTCAGGATAGTCGCCATTTTGACACATATAATTCCCCAGAGTACTTGTCTTAGGAGAAGGAGTCATCTCAAGAGGGTTTTACAGAGAAAATGGAGTCTAACTTCCCCACTGTTTTCAAACTCTTACAGAGATTTGGGTCGGATCTCGATGTAACTGACTCAAATCGACGGTGCCTGGCATAAGTATTCCAGAAATAGCTCTTAAGAGAGTCAGGCTTGCATCAGTACACGATTTGGAAACCACCTGCCCCTGTTTAGCAGGATCTTCGAGTTCCATTGTGGATGTATGTATGTAAGTTTCTAAGATGTTAGGCAAAATCGAAACGCGTGAAATGCTATCCTGAAACTATCAATGCAATAATATATTTGTCTTGAAAATTTTTGTTTTTATTTTGAAAAAGGATATCGCTATAACTTGTGACCGAAATCACATAGTCAGGATATGTTTGATTTGTAATGCCAACATTGAGCATAGCCCATAGGAGTCAGGAAACATTATCTCGTCGAGTATGCTTTCAAAAGAATTCCTACTTCAATTAGGTCTTTTAAAGGTCGTATCGTGGCTTGGTTCACGGTTTAAGAAACAAAGGATAAAGGCTCAAATTTATTTGTATCCACCCACTCTTCGTGATGTTCTCCAATCCTAATTCAGTTAACTGGATACGGGCACTCATACCTCAATCGGATTTGATAGGGTCGAGAACTCATCAAGGCTTTGGACATGGCAGTCACTCACCTATTATCTTTTGGTTTTTGAATCTCACGACTTTGTTCTTTATTGGGGATTCTTTATAGTAATCTCTTGTTTATTATATTTTTCTTTTATTCCCTAACTTTTGCCTGGACGACATCTTTTGGATTCGACTTTGGAGTCCAGCGGGATGCCCCAGTTTTGCCTAAGTCTCCTTCATAGGTTTGACTTAGCGGGCTCTTATATTTTTTCGAACAGGTCGTGTGACTCTTTTAAAGGCTTGTGACGGCCTCACTCTTTAAGTAATCGAGGGATAGTTGTTTCATTTTGACTTCTTAAGATGCTAGGGATAGATTCTCGAAGGTTCGCTCCTCCTTTTTGGAGAGTTCGAGCGCTCGATCAATTTAATTGAAAAACTACCCTGCCCCAAGTTAGAGTTGAGGGTTTTTATTTTGCAAAGAAAAACTCATACTTTGAGGCTCAAAGGGGTTAACGAGGGATTATCATCCTTATATCTCCATTGTTTGGGATTTGAAACAATGCCTTACATCATCAACAGGTTTCAATCGAAAGCATACGACAATAGATCTGATGTTTTGGTTCATCCTCCTCCTCCCAATTCTCTATCAAAGCAAGAGATCGGGTAAAGTTGGCATTATAAGCTATGAAAAATAATTTTTTTTATGAGTGAAAATGAATGGATTTATTCAAGACAAACATATGCATTAATTATTCAAAATAACAAGTTCGTACATGCTAATTATGCTCAATCAAAGAAAATAAAACATATAAATGAACCAAATGAACTGTCTAACGAGTTTATGAAGTCTTTGTATTCAAGACCGACATGGTAGTAGTGGTTTCCTCTGGCGCAGCCTCACTGGAATGAGTCGTCTTGCTTGCCCCAGCTAGATCTGTCATTGCTTCATTATCAGTCTTCAAATCTTCCTTTGGACTAACTTTCTCGGATTCTTGGTTGATCACGGTCACGTCGTCTTAGGGGATACTGAAATGAAATGGACTAGGCTTTGGAGTAATTATCGACTTCAGCTGACTCACCGTAGGATTAACATGCTTAGATATGTTAGAAACAGGCTTTGCAGAGCTTGATCTTAGCAAATGCAAAACCCGGAGAGGAGTTCTAATCTTCGGCTGAGGATCATCAAAAGAGAGAATCTTCTTTTCCAACAAATCTCTGACAATATCCTTCAGAGCATAAAAATTTTCCAAATCATGTCCGGGCGCCCCCTCATGAAATAAATAGTGAGCGGCGGCTTCATAATTGGCAAGTAAAGGATTACGAGGCGGAGCCATTGCTCGGGTAGCAACCAGACCTTGTTGCACTAATGAGGGGTACAACTCGGTAAAAGTAATCGGAATCGGAGGACAAGATTTGTACTGTCTCCTTTTCGGACCATTCTGGCGAGGCGCGTGATTCTTAGGTAGTTGATAAGCAGGAGCATTGGGCGCTCTTTGAGAGTTGACAGGAGTTTGTACAGGCTGATATGTAGGAAACTGTTGATCGGCAGGAGTTGCAACAATAGCCACATAGGGTTGTTGAGCATATTGAACCGGATAACCTTGAACATAATTTTGCTGATGTTGCCAAGGTTGATGAGCATCCATTTTACGGTTATGCCTGTGTGAGAGACTCCTTCAGCGCGTAGCTCTTTTATGGTAGTCAAAGCTCGGAGTTTGGAACTTTGGAGAACCGCCTTACTGAACTGGTTGAGCAATAGCAGGAGGCACCAAATCGGGTTGAAGACCATGAGGATGTACATTTACAACAGTAACAGCTAGGTAAGGATCTGCACCAGTATCGGTAATCTCAGAAGCAATAATAGGCTGAGTATCTATCTTCGCATTAAGAGCTTGTAGCATCTCCATAATCTGCCCCACACTTTCTCGAAGATCTTCAAGTTCATGGCTGACACGGTCGATCTCTTGATTTTGTTCTTCGATCCTTTTTCGAGCTTGGGCTCTAGTGTTGTACTGATGCAGAGGACCCAGGGTGACGAAACTGGAAGGCGAGAGAACCGAGGATAAGACACCGGGAGACACATGTAATGCAAAAATATGATGCTAAAATGCAAAATACAAATGAACGACTTCATAGAATTCAAATATTTACGAATATCGCGGAATACCAAAGAATTTTATTATTTTTGAAAATGGATTACAAATAATATTCTTAAAAAGAAAGTCTTAATGAAAATAGCTAAATAAAAGCTAATAAAGCCCTAAGGAAGCATTACCCACAACTTCAAGGAGTAGGCGGACATTTGGAGGAAAATAAATCCTCGTAGATTCTTCTCTTCTTGTGGGAAAGTACCTCTTCATTCTTCGAGCAAAGCTGTTTTTGAAGGTCGGTATTCTCACTGACAATAACCTGGTATTTGTTCTTCCATGTTTCTGCTTCATGTTGTGCTTTTCTCAAAGCTATCTTCAACTTTTCGGCTTCGGTCATGAACACTAGAACGGGTTCCCTTCTCGGAGGCAAAGAATCTTGACGAGGATAGGGCATCTTCAGCTTGATGGCTCTTTCTCGGACCCAACAAAGATAAGGCTCCATGGACACATAATTTGGCTTTCCCGAACTTTCTCGACCTTTCCTATGCAAGTGACGCCAGGCAGATACAATCTGATCTTGAAATTCTTTGTCATCCTTAAAGAAGATTTTCTCCACATGAACACTTTTAGGCGGTTCCTTCAAGGGATACTCTAACTGGTGGCGAGCTAGAACTGGATTGTAGTTGATTCCTCCATTAGAACCGAGTAAACGCATGTTAGCAAAGTCTCCACAACCATCAATGATCAATATCCCATCATACATACGGTTATACCAATCAATATCCGAATGAGTTAAGGCCATGACCCTTTGTGACCAACGTCCTTTAGTGCGATCTCAAAAAGGACCAGACTTAGGCAAGTGCGAAATAAACCACTTGTGCAATAACGACACACAACAGGTGATCATCCCTCCACCGTGGAAGTTTCGGAATTGCACAGAGTGATAAGTGTTACCCAATAAAGTCGGTACTAGATTACTCATCATGAAGATTTTGATGGCATTAAGGTCAATGAATCCTTCAAAACTAGGGAATAGCAGCACTTCATAAATAAGCAAGGCGAGGATTGCCTCAAAGGTAGGCATGCTCAAATGATCGGCATAATACTGGGCTTTCTCGATTAAGAACTTTGTGGGTAACCCAACAGCTCCACCTTTGGAAATTATATTTCCCTTGATGTCGGACGCCTTCAAGCACGTGGCTTTAGCAATTTCTTGCTCTTTAGGGTCCTTCTCCAAGAAAGGGAAGGGAGAGTCATCCAAAATAGGCAAGCCAACTAGATAAGATTACTCTTCTAAAGTAGGCAACAACTGAAAATCTAGGAAAGTAAAGCAATGATAATCCGGATCATAGAACTATAACAAGGTAGAAAGAAGTCCTTCGTCTACTTGAAGTCTTAACAGAGGTAACAACCTTCCATATTTTTTTTGGAATCCTTGATTTTGGACTAAAGCTCCTAACTTCCTTAGGTCATCCAACTTAAGACCCTTAAAAGAATATTCGAGAGTATGTTTTCTATTGCAATCCATGGTATCCTGCGATGTTCATAAGTAAAATTTGAATTCCATGAAATCTAATGCAATGTGATGCTTTATGAATGCAATGCACAAATATACACAAGTCCTAGGTTAAAGGTATATGAACGGATTTAAGGTCTACCCATCCCCATAAAGTATGTACTAAGGTTAATTGTACCTGCAGAACAAGGATTCTAAAGTGGTGCCCAAAGTCATCAGTCCATCTTTCGGATATCATCAATTTCCCGACTGACTCGATGGTTAATAATATTCTCAAGAGAACCTCTTTTGAGTGTAGTATCGCATAGCAACTATTTTTGGACTACTTCCTCATAGTTTTTGCACTACGTCCTATATAAGGCCAAGGTGGTGTTAAGGTACTACGGTCCCCAGTATCACAGACTCCAATCGATAATAGTAAAAGTTTTCACGACTACTCATTCAACCAAACCATTTTCGAAAGGGTCTCAACTGAGCGGTGATTCTCAAGTCAGCTTGGTCGGGACTCACTCCCTATAAGCCTCATTGAATATATCACCTTCCTATAATAATGTCACTCAAATCCGGGTGTAGGACTTATCTCACAACACAATAGATACCCCAAGCAAGGTACAATGATATATTATATACAAGCAATCAAATAATAAAGTAAATAACATACAATAAACAAAGTAGGGGTAATCCTTAAAAATTCGGTTGTCGCCAGTGAAGTCGCCATTTTCTGTTGCGGTGAGAATAGGATATCAAACTATCAATTAGTTCGAATCGCAAATCTTTGATTCACAATCGACTTTGATTTATCCGAAGGAAAAGGTCAAAAGAAGGAAAACCTAATTTTTGCATCATAAACAATGCGGGGAGAGACCTAGGTAAGGGGTTGGTTAAGCTTAGGGAAGGTATTAGAACCCTAAACTTCTGTAGTACTCTAAAGGAACCTTTTGTTTATTTTTGCTATTTTTGCTTTAATTATTTGCTTTTAAATATATTGCTAAGGGTTAAGAGTGATAGAAAGACCTAAGGGTTAGTCCTAAGTTTACTCGACAAGACTCGCATCTTGTGCCTACGTATCCTGGGTAGGGAATAGAATTAGAGTAATCGTAGTTTCCCTCGAAAGGGAGGTTAGAAACGTCTTGACTGTGGTCAAGGTTTCAATGGGGAGTAAGCATCTCCTAAGGAAACGCTTACGTGGAGTACGGCGACTCCTATTTCTACGTTGAAATAATTAATTTGAAATTGGGGTTAAATTAGGGATTCCACAGCGGGAAACCCTAAAATAGAGTACGGCGACTCTTTGACCTAACTCTAGGGTAAAGGGCATTTTCGTCCATAGAGGGACACCTAGGCTATTAGGTTTTTGAAATGGTAAAGGGAGAGGAGTATTGACTCGATGGTCAAACTGCTAGACCTAATCCTTCGGAAGGTTTTGACGGTAAAAATATGCAGATGATGAATTATTACATGGCAGACATTAAAGTACGAAAATAAAGAAAGCGGTAAAGCAAAAGCATCGCGACGATCACTCGCGTAAATTTCAAGTCCCAAAAATGCAAGAATAAAAAGCAATAGCGATGATGTCTCGTATAAGTTACAAATCCAAAAAAATGTAAAGGTAATGACGGAATATGAAACGACGAGGTTCTCGCATGATTACAATTGAAACAATGGCAGTACAAAATAAAGTAAGGATTAATAAGTTGAAATGAACAAGATAATGAGGGTTAGATGAAAATTGAAACGGCTAAGTCAAAAAAGTTTGTGTTTTTGTGTTCAACGGGAGGAAATTTGCCTTAACTTTTATGTTTGTTTTAATTAAAGAAAATTGTTTTAATTTTAAGGTTTTGATGAAGAAAAGTTTGTTTTAATTTTTTTAAAAACCTTGGTTTTAAGGTTGAGAAAATTATATTAATTTTATTGTTAAGTTAAGGAAAGAAAATTTTGTCTTAAGGTTTAATTGAAAAAATCTGGTTTTAATGTTGAATTAAAAAAAATTGTGATTTTTTTTGGACTAAATGAAACTTTAGTCTTAATTTTAATAAATTTTAACAAGCTAATATTTTTCTGAAAAATTTTAATAACCCCATTAACATTATTACATAAAAAAAATAAAACAAATGAATAACAAAAAAAAAAATGAAAAAAAATGAATGAATAAAGAAAATATAAAAAGGTGAAGACAATTTAGTGATTAGGGTTTGACTCAATTCTCTTCTTCCTCTCCTTCAAAAACCGCGGCGGCCATTGAAGGCTTCTCTGAAGCTTCTCCAATTTTGTCTTCGTCCTTGCATGTTGTCTTCTCCCATTCTTTTTTCTTTGACCTAAAACACAGCAAAGGAACGAAACCCATGTTAATGTGTGCTTACCGTTTTCGCCGATGATGTTTGGAAGAAACTGAGGAGGCGGCCCCTTTCGACGGCGCCCTGATGGTGTTTCGCGTTTGTTTTTGGCCGGAGAAGGTTGTCTGTATGGCTTCAAAGTCGTTCAATGGCGAATTTGTTGTTTTCACGGTCGAATTGTTTGTTGAGGGAAATTGCAAAATTGTTGCTCATATTTTTCAGGAAATTTGGTTTGATCCATGACCCAGATTTTTTCAGGAAAAAGTGTGTTAAGGCCATGTTTAGCAAAACTGCTTTTTCTGGAAAATCACTTTTCAAATAAGTGTTTTTTACAATAAGCACTTCTTTTGCAAACCAACTTTTTTCAAAAGCACTTTTTTATCTCTCTCTCTATCTCGGATGCCTCGAAATAAGAACAGATGCTGCCTGGATTTACCGAGGTTGAGAATAAGTCGGGAGTTGCCTTCGGAGCAATCTGTTACCCTCCTGACACACCCGCAATGACAATGCTCTGAGGGTGTTGGATAAAAATTCTAACCGATTAAAATGTGTTGTTCGTTTATTTTACAGGTTCGAAGAATCAGAAATTCGGAAAAGTCGAAAAAATCGGACAAGCCTTAAAAACTTAGGATCTTTTAGGACAGAAAAGTGTAATTTAAAAAAATTGTAAATTTATTTTATTTTATTTTTGATATTGAAAATGTAAAATTAATTTATAAATAAAATATATATATATATATATATATATATATATATATATATATATATATATGTATATATATATATATATATATATATATATATATATATATATATATATATATATATATATATATATATATATATATATATATTTGGATATTTAAAAATGACATAAAACATTAAGAAAAATGAAATAACCTTATTACGTTTTATTTTCTTTTGATATGAAATGAAATGAAAAACATTTAAAAAGAAATAAAATTAATATTTTTCTTTTGGTATGAAATGAAATGAAAAACCATTCAAAAAGAAATAAAATTTTGACATATTAAAAATGCATGTTTTTATTTTGAAAATAAAATGAAAATAATTTATAAAAACATGAAAATAAAAATCAATTTAAATAAAATGAGAAAATGAAAATGAAAATAAAAATTCATCCAATTTATCCAATTAATCTCGCTTCCGACCTAACTTCCGATTAAACCTTCCGGCAATTTAAATGAACAACCTTATCGGAATAAATCCAAACTGTCTGATTAAACTCGAGTGAGCATATTTTCTGACTAACTTCAATCCAATAACTTGAATCGATTTAATTTCCACAATCAAACCATTCCAACTACAACCTCGACCCCGACTCAAATCCACAATATCAAACGACTCAAATTTCCTGACTACAGCTCAAAGTTCGTAAATTGACAGCTGGCTGCAAACAAATGACTATTTTACCCTTCATGAACTAAAGAGCGCGCCACATGATATTTTCCTGCAAAAATCAACCAACTACACAAACTTGTTAGTGTTTGGTTAAATGCAATGCAAAAATGCAATAGAATGCAAGATGAAACGACAAATCTTAGGGCAAAATTTGGGGTATTACACATGTACATATTGCATTTCTTTTTGAGTCAACCAATGTAGACCCTTCTTTCCAGAGTGACGACCTGGAAGCCCAAAGACTGATAAGGTGAATTGACTTCTTTCGTTAACATTTACAGGATTCCTTATGATTCTTGGAGTTAACATTAAGTGATTGAAATAGTAACTGCAAAAATTAGATGTTTCTCGATGCAAGTAATGCGCACATATTGATCGTTCAACTTTAGCTTTATTTTTCACCGGTCGCTTTGAATCTCCCATGAACCTTTCTAAAGGATACATCCACCTATATTGAACCGGGCCGCCAAGAAAAGCTTCATATGCAAGATGTACAGCTAGATGTTCCATAGAGTCAAAAAAAACCAGGAGGAAATACTTATTCCAACTTACAGAGAAAGACTGGAATATTTCGGTCCAACTTAACGATGTCATCCATTCTTAAAGCTGACGCACAAATATCTCTAAAAAATTAACTAATTTCAATTAGTGGATTAAGCACGTGATTGGGTAGTGAACTGAACGAAATTGGAAGCAATCTCTCCATAAAAACATGGCAATCATGACTTTTCATACCATGTAACTTCCCAGTGTTAACGTCGACACACCTTGCCAAATTTGAAGCATAACCATCGGGCATTCTCAATTCTTTTAACCATCGACAAACCGCTTTAGCTTCTTTGGAAGTTAGATTGTAATTCGCCTTGGATTTTAACAATTTTCCATTTGGTTGACGCTTCAACTCTAACTCTTTTCGATTACACCAAATTTCCATGTCTAGTCTAGCCTTCTCATTATCTTTAGTTTTGACTTTAACATCCATCACTGTGTTAAATACATTATCAAAAAAATTCTTCTCAATATGCATAATATCAAGATTATGGCGCAACAAATTATCTTTCCAATATGGGAGGTCCCAAAATATAATTTTTTTCTCCAAGTGGGTGTGACCCCATATCCTTGAATTCTACATGCTTTACCAATATCTGTGAATTTTGGTAGTTCACAAATTTGGTTCCATACTTCACCTGGTGACAATCGAGGCGGAGGCAAATAAGTTACTCGTTGATCTTTTTTGAAATCAGTCTTGTTTCTTCTATATGAATGATTTCTTGGTAGGAATCTACAGTGACTGTCAAACCACAAACTTTTCTCCCCTTTTTCCAACATAAAAGCCTTGGTGTTCCCCATGCAATACGGACATCTCATTTTGTCATGCGTACCCCATCCAAACAACACGCCATATGTTAGAAAGTCCTTAATAGTCCACATCAAGGCAGCTCGCATAGTAAAGTTTTATTTACTTGATATATCATAATTCCATTCTTCAATCCACAACCTCTTCAAATTATCAATTAAAGGTTGTAAGTACACATCAATTTCGGCTTTTGGACTCGATGGTTTTGTCGTGCACATCTCACGAGGGAGGTTGTAAGGGGTTACAATAACTGGCCAACAAGAATACCCACTTCTAGACGCTTGGACATATGGAGTAAAACCATCATAGCATAATCCAAGCCTCACATTTCTAGGTTCTGCGGAAAAATCAATATGTGTGCGATCAAAGTGCTTCCATGCCTCGCCATCAGATGGATGTCGCATAGTGCCTGAACTTATTTTGTTTGCACTGTGCATTGAAGAGAACATTCTTTTCAACCTTGGTATTATTGAAAGATAAAACATGAACTTCACTGCTACACGTTTTTGCTTACGCTCAATGGATTTACTACGAACTTTATATCTTGGACTCTTACATAACTTACATTCCTCCAACGCTCCATCATTAGCACCAAACTCATTGTCATAAAACAGCATGCAACCACTAATGCAACAGTCAATATTTCTTACTTCTAAACCCAACATGTCCAAACCCAATAATTTTCAATGAAAACCTTTCTTTTCAAATGTCGTTCTACTTCCTCTGGGTCACTAATTATTAGTTCACATCCACATTTAAGACAAGAACGTCTAACTCCTCCTTCGCTTCGACAACATTCTTGAGAAAATGCCCACATGATAAACCCTTTAACTCCCTCATTAAAATTTAGTTTAAGTCTGCGTCTTCCTAGATACAACCTATCGTACATCCAACTACGATAGTACCTATAATACTCCATACTGCATATTTATACAATCATTGTCTTTTTAATTACAAATGTGATTTTAATATCAATTTTAGGAATTTTTATAAAATATTAAATACAAATACTAACTAACTTATTATTATTCTTTAACATAAACTTATATTAATCAAAAATTACTTTTAATAAAAACAAACTTTCTACTATAACTAAACATTTAATAAAAATATAACATAAAATATAATACATATAATTAGTAAGCAAAACATAACATATAAAATATACATATAACATGACATATAATACGCGCATAACATATAATACAACATATTACATAACTAATATAAAATATTGTTTTAATTTGTTTTAACTATTAAACACACTAAATATTGTATTAAACAATAACTATTAAAAATTTAACTATTTAATATATATTAATCTTAAACATATTGTTTTTTATTTTAACTATTAGACATGCTATATACTATTAAAGATTTATTCTATATATATTATTAAACATATACTATTTTTAATATACAAATTTATACTATATATAAAAATCTGTTTTTAATAACAAAAATATAATATAATAAACAAAAATATAAAAAATATCTGTTTTTAATAACAAATAATAATATAAATATAATTTTGTTTCTAATATGAATATAACCAAAAATAAATAAAACATTAAAAATAATATATTAGGTATTTAATATTCTATTTTTAATATATAAATTTATACTATATATAAAAATCTGTTTTTAATAACAAAGATATAATATAATAAACAAAAATCTGTTTTTAATAAAACCAAAAATAAATAAAAGATTAAAAATAATATATGCTGTTTTTAATATTCTGTTTCTAAAAATATTCACAAAAAATATAACCAAACATTTCTGTTTTTAATATTCTGTTTCTAAAAATAAATATAACCAAATATAAATATTCACAAAATATTAATATTTTGTTTTAAATATATATATATATATATATCTATATATATATATATATATATATATATATATATATATATATATATATATATATATAAATAAAATTAAACATTAAAAATTATAATCTGTTTTAAATATATATATATATATATATATATATATATATATATATATATAATCTGTTTTAAAAATATATAAAATAAAAACAGAAAAAATTATTTTAGGTTTTGAAAATAAATACAGAAAATAAATTATTTAAACAGAAAAAATATATAAAATATTAATGTATTAATTTTAAATACAAAGATACAAAAAATATTAATAAATTATTTATTTTTCGTTTTAGAAAATAAATACAGAAAATAAATAAAAAAAATATTAATATAATAATTTAAACAGAAAAAATTAATTCACAAAATATTTTACAAAAACAAAAATAAAATTAAATAGCTACCGACAATCCAAATATTAATATATCAAACTAAAATATAAAAAATTAAATAGCAAAAATACCTCTTCTTCAAACTCCTTCAATCTTCTCGTAAAATATCTTCTTCAATCTCCTTGTTCAAATTCTTCTTTCAATAACATTGATAATTTGACAGACAAAATAAACAAATATTTAACTCAGACAAAAAAGCATTTCAAACGAAATTAATAAAAATAAATTAAACAATAATCATATTAAGTGAGAAAATATATTACCTTAGAAGTAATTACAGTTTGATTTTGGAGAAACAAAGGTAGAAAAATTAAGAAAAATGGATAAGAAGAAGAAGAATACATGTAAGAAAAAGAAGAAACAATGAGAAAGAGAAAGAAGAAGAAATTAATTAAAATGTGGTATGGGAAGTTGGTCACGTGTTTAACAAATAAAACCTCAGCGACGTGAATTTCACGTTGCAAAGTTGTCACGTGATATTCACGTCGCAACCTCTAATGGTCAAATTTTAGAAATAAATATTTATCATGTACCACGTCGCAACTTTGCCACGTGATAATCACGTCGCAAATGTTCCAACGGTCATATTATTTTTGTCAGTCAACCTGCAGCACCTGTGACCCATCATTTTCCCGTCATATTTTTTCTCTCCTAAACGGTTGCGACGTGATATTCACGTCACAACAAAAAATTTGAAAATTACAATCTTCCTGATTCAGTAGGTCTGACCCTTTTAATTATTTTTTTTAATTTAAACGTTGCGACGTGATGCCACCCACTCCACTTTCAACGGGGAATAGATTTCACACCTCCAGCCGTAAAAGTTATAATTTCTTTTGAAACATATATTTTTTTATAATAATAAAAATTAATAATTCAATTAAATATTTGATTATTTTAATAATAATGCTAATATTTAATCATTTTTATTTAATTTATAATTATAAAAAAAAAATAAACAATGATTCTAATAAACTTATTATCTTAAATAAGAAAAATAAATGAATAGTAAAATTATTAAAAATAAAAATAATAAAATAATTTTAGAACTTAATTGAAATACATTGACAATGTAAAAGAATTTTACATAGCCAATTAATCATAAACGTTAAATATTAGAAGAAATTTGACTTTTATTTTAACAGTTTATAAAATAATGCAAACGGATGATGGTGATGAATTGACTGTATAAAAATTTTTACACTGACAATGCATATTAATTAATCTCATAAACTTAATAAGTATGGCCGGAAGCGGGGGCGGTGAAGAGAACCTTTTAAAAATATCTAACAATTTTTAAATTTTCACAACCACCGAGGTCGCTAAGTTGAGTCACCTTTAAGAACAAATCCAACACACTGAGAACACCCACATCCATAATTTCCATTTTAGTTCTTTAAATGGGACTCAAACAATTATTTATATTATATTACCCTTTCATATTTTTTAAACAACTCAATTACAATTTTTAAATATCTATACAACCTATCAAAAAATTCTAAAATGGATCTCATATAAAGATTCAAAATATTAGTTAATATATTTCTTTTACATTGAAAAGTCAAAACAACTATTCCACCATTGAATTTTCCATGGCACATGTAGATACGCTATCAAACTAACCAACATTGGCATATGTAGAAACATTATTTTTAAGAATTTCTTATTGCACCTCATACATTTCTTTTCCGCTGTGTGGATTTTCACATATGTTCACAGGTTTCAAAGATATATCTCTAGACGCACTCCATATTTGATTAAACGTTAATAATATTGCGGAGATATATCTCTGGAACTATTTAAATCTTAAACAGTCACAGCATATCTCCCATAACCCATTTTCAATTGAATATTTTTGGAGATATATCTACTGGAATTTTGCGGAGATATATCTCTAAAATGTATCAGAATAGTTTTTTATAACGCGCTGTGTATTTGTTCGCAAATGAAATATAAAATAACAGACATACAAAATAATATAACAATATAATATAGTAATAAAATATCGTGTGACACGAAATCCAAAATATAGTAATAATGTCAGGAAAAACGTACATATTATTGTTCTGCAACAAAATAAATACAAACAACTATTGGGTGTGCCTGACAACCTCTAATCTACCTCCTCTATCTAATCTGTTTGGTTTGCCTCCTCAGTCATCGTTCTCCCCGTCCTCGCTCGACGTCTACGGTACAATACTGCCCCCTGTGCCTTCGCAACCATGGCATCCAGTACTCACCGCATAGCAAATACCTCAGGGAATATACCCTCGTCAATGTCTGCCCGCGCAATCTCCACTATGCGACGACATTGAGGCAAGACTTACTTAGTATGATTTAGATGAGCTTGCTCTTCCTCTAGAATCTCCTGATGAGCGAGTCTCAGCGGATCTCTTAGAGTAGTAGGCACCATGTATGGATGTGAGATCCTAAAGAACCACTTGATGTATTCGTCGACGTAGCTCCATTCATTCTATGTTATGGTAGCTCGAGCCTCATCCGGTACCAGATGACTCTAATAATCAGCAAACATCTCCTCTATTCATATACGAGTCAAGGCAGGAGGAGTAGAGACAAAAGGGTGTTTGAGGATGATCTGGGTGTACTCGAACTATCGCATGACGCGCTCGGGCAGATGAGGAGAAGTGATACTCGATCTGCAGGCCAGCCATAGTGATATGTCATCAAATGACTACGTCTGACGATGATCCACGTAGCAGTTAAAGTGGATGTCCTCCGCAGCCAAGCGGTCAAGATAGACTCTGAAAGGCTCGGTCGCCTAGTTCCTTCTCAGCGGGATAAAAGCACATGCACAGGGCATTTCCTTAGTGTACTCATCCTAACATGCCCAGCCAGCGATGTGCAGGAAGTGCTGGATGATACAAGCCTAAAATAAAAATAAAAAGAATTTAGGGGTCAAGAATTATCGCAAATATGAAATGAAAATGAAAAAAAAAAACATTCAAGGATAAAAAATTATTACCACCAATAGTGTCGTGTTGCCTATAACATGCTTCGTCCTCCACTGACATCCACCACTCAACTTTGAATACAGATAGGCCAGACAAGTCACCCCCAGTTATACTCATGGATCTGTGTGAGATCTAAGAAGTACCGGAGGTATGCAACGTCAACGTAGGTGGCACTCGTGACCACAAATATCACAGTGTCAACTAAATAAAGAAAATATGCCCTTAAAGCATGAGTCCTGTGTAAGGTCACCTGCTCGGCATCACCATCATCCTGTTGTGCAGTAAAGATCTCAGCATCAAATAACGTCTTCAGGAACGAAAACCTAACATGATCACCTCTGGTCCTTTCCACTTCCTCAAACGCCTTCCCTGGATCAGCCCCCAGATGCTCCAACATCATATTGATCGCCTCTTCTTTGATCATCCTACAATGATGGAGGAATCTATCTCTGATCGAAAGATGCAACAAAGACGAGACATCGTCCAGGGTGATAGACATCTCACCATGCGAGAGAGAAAAGAAGACGACTCAGAATTCCATCTCTCCACGAATGCATTAAACATCTCGTGGTTGACCAGACTGTAAGCGATCATGCATAGGTCACGCAACACATAAGTGATCAGAACCAACTGAAACCACTTCTGGCTGATGCAATGCTAAAATCTTCCTCTCTTGGTTCAGAAACTTTTGGGGATCACGAACCTGCAAATTTCTATAAATAATCAATGCCAGCAATTTTATTTAACATAAAAAAAATAAATAAAAAATTACACTAATGTTACCTCTTCATCTTAGATACGTCTGGCAGTGTGGTCTAGATACAAAGGAAGTAGTGACATATCAAATGGACCCTCTCTGAAAGCCTCTGCCTTGGCATCAACAACCTCACCATTTAGAGGTGGCACCGGTACATTATGAGCATCAGCAGGTGGTGTAACCGGTGCAACAGGAACATCAGTGTAACAGCCCAATTTTCATTAATTAATTATTTATGTTAATTAATTTATTTATTGAAATTATTGGATGATTATTTAAATGAATTGGTAGATATTTTGAGAGAAGAGAAAGAAAGAGGAAGAGGAGAAAAGAGAAGGGAAAGAGGGAAAAAGCTTGGAAAGCTCAAGAACAACTCCTAGCTTCGATTTAATCAAGGTAAGGGTGTGAAATTTTATTATTCTATCAATGTGTATGATTATGTATGTGTTTGTTGAATTGGTTTGGATTGTTGGAGAGTTTTGCTCATTTTCCATTTTAGGGCAATAATGAGTTTAATCAATAGAAACCTATGTTTTCGCGGATGAAACACGAAATAAATTGTGTAGTTTAGTCGGGTAATGTTTAGCCGTGATTATTGGATTTCGCTTGATTGAATTTGGTTGAATTTGTGAGTTTTGACATTTTTGGACAATTGGAGGTTAAGATTTTGGATGAAAATCGGAAGTCGTAGAATTTGCGCTTTATGATCCTAAATTGTTACTATATGATTGGTAATGATGAGTAGGTATTTAATCGGGAGAAAATAATTAAATCAGTCGGGTTTTTGGAGGTTTTGGGCAGAAACTCGTAGCCTTGTTTTTTCCAAATTTCAGGTGTTAACCGATTAACGGTATATAAAAATGGCCTAAAAACTGAGTTTTGGAGGTGTTAACCGATTAACAGAGTGTTAATACGCCAGGGTTTTTGAAAATCTGGGTGTGTTAACCGGTTAACATAAAATGTTAACCGGTTAACACTGTAAGTGTGAGAAAAATATTATTTTTTCAAAACTTTAAAAATTCATAACTTCTTCACCGTTTATCGGATTTTGTCGTTCTTTATATCAAACTGAAGTTAATAATATGTTCTATAACTTGGTGAAAAGAAATATTACTTTTAGCCGACTTTTATCCAATTTTACCGATTAATCGAGATTAATTATTTTAAGTAAGTGAGGCTTAAATAATTAGAGCGTTCGGTTGCTGTTTGGCATGATGATGTGAATGCATAATGATTTCTATGCGATTGTATGTAAAGAATGCATGAGAATATATTGTGAATATGTGTGCATTGCTTGATAAATGTGGTCTTTTGACAAATATATGCATTGTTTAAATTGATTAAAAATGCATGATGATTTATGATGAGGTTCGTTGTCGTTCGGTACGATATTGTGAATAATGCATGAGAACATATTGTGAATATGTGTGCATTGATTGAAAATGTGGTGATGGCATTGAATTGTGAATGCATATTGATTGTATGCAATATTGTGAATAATGCATGAGAACATATTGTGAATATGTGTGCATTGCTTGATAATTGTGATGATGTTGAAAGTATGAATACTTTGATATGATGTGTGAGTGTGCAATCATGTTATAATTCTTGTGTGATGAATTATTTGAGAATGCATGAGATTAAGATGCGAGAACGGTCTTAAGTGCATTTGGTTATTGATTGCATACGCATCATTTGGTCAAGAGGCAATGCTTGCTAGTTTCGTGGAGACTAGTGACTTGCCCCAAACCTAGAAGAGTGGGTTTGAAAGCTTAGAGGACGAGCTTTTATTGTTATCGGTCTAGAGGACGGGCCCGGTTTAAATGTAAAAACCGAAAAATGATAACAAGTGTTGGTACCACATGGCATTAAGTTGCATTGAGTCACATGGCATATATCATTGTTATATGAAAGTATGCATGTGTATGAATTGTTGAATAAGAGTTGTGATTGGATGAATAAACATAATTGTAAATTTTTATGTGGAATGATGTGAATTGTGGATGTATGCATGATAAATATGCTTGGTGATTATCCATATTTGCTTATACATATATTGTGATGTGTATTGATGAATTGGGTGAAAAATATGTAATTGTGAACAATATTGACTGATGAATTGATGAATAAACATGATTGTATATGTTTATATGAATTGTAGTGAATTAAACATAATGTGTATGTTATGTGGATTGATTGAAATTGTGGAAGTGTGCATGATGTTATGCTTGGATTATATATATGTGTGTATATGGCGATGTACAATAGTGAATTATAATGAATGTGTTTGGTGATTATCCATATATATTGTATATACATTGTGACGTATATGGATGACTTATGGTGAGAATGTTGATTATGTGTATTCTAAGATTGTGGATATATATAATTATATGCATTGATTATTATGATAATATTTCCCACCCTTCTTCTGGAATGATGTCCTATCTGGCATCGTGCAGGTATCAAGAGTAGAGCTGCTTGTAGTTGTGAAGTCGTTATTGGTATAGTTGTTTACTAATTTTAATTATATTGGGTCGAGTCATGCTCTGGTCATGTAACACTGGGATCGTTTGGGTTATATTTTAGAGATACACTATGTACTCTATGATATGTTTTTATATTCATTGGAATATTGTGATGTTGGCCTTAGTGCCTAAGAAATGTTGAATTATATGATGAGCATGGTTATTCTGTTAAGAGAATTATGATATAAATTGAATCCGCTGCTACATGTAGAATGAAACTTTGAAAAGCATGATTATTTATTGAAGTGTTAATAAGCATGACAGGTGGTTTTTGATGTTTGAAAGTTATGTGTGACGCCCTTTTTGTAAATGCATGATTACATTAGTGGTATCAGAGCAGGTCGGTCCATCCGGCCAAGTTGTCTAATGTTGTTTGTTCCCTTGTATGCGACATGTGTGTGAAAACACTGTCGGTACGTGTTTGTTGCCTAACCTTTGCCTGCAGAAGTGGGAAGGATCCAAGTGGGGGAGAAGTTGGTGCTTCACCAGGATGCTGCAAGCGTAGAGTTGTAGCTCAGTGTGTGGTTAAACGCTCTTATTGTTTGGTAAAGATGGTTTATGCCCCATTATGATTGTCGACTGTCTATTAACAAATTGAGGAACTGATCACCCTTAATCTCTTATTGATAATTGTTAGGATTGTGCTGGATGGGATAGACGTATCTTGCGAGCTTAGATGGTGTGAGCAGTGAATTGTTTGGAGTTAAATCCAATGCTTAAGAATTGTTTTGATGAGTCGGCACAAGACATTGTTGAGATGTTTAATTTTGATGGGAATTTTGGAGAGTTAATGAAAGTGGGAAGTTGGCGGTTTGCCAATTAACTGTGGTTGTCTGGAAGTTATCCTGACAAGATGGTGATACACAGCCAGGACGTGAAGTGGAGTTGTGATTGAATTAGTTACGGAAACTAATCCGATATTGAGAGCTCCATATTATATGTCTATTTGGATGGTCAAGGAATTAAATTGATTGAGTAGTTTTGAGACTTGTGTCTGGTGTGTGTGCTACGGCAACAGATTGCGAGGTCGAGTATAAGGGTGGATAATGACTTCTAGTGATTATTAAAGAAATTAAAATGTGGAATAAAATATTGGTATAATTAGACCTTTAAACATTTTACGAGTTGGAGAAGTGTTGAATGGCCTTCTAAGTGTGAAGATGTTGTTTTCGTATTGTTGTCGTAACGGGAGAACCGTAACTCGGAATGACGCTAGATTAGAAGCGTTGGAAGCGATTACAATGCTCTATTTGATGGTGAAGTAGTGGCATGGAATTAAGTTATTTATTGATGGAATACGTTTGGATGTTGTAGTGAGTGCGGAAAGTGCGATTCGTGTTTCCGCCATAACTCACAAATTGAGTGAGTCAATGGTTGTGTTAACCGATGATATTTTGATGTATTCGAAGAGTATAGAGGATCATGTTGAACATCGGGAACTGAGTTATCAGTGTTAGAGAGGAAGCAGTTATATGCCACTGTGAAAGAAGTTCAAAGAGTTTTGGGAGAGCTGTCAACAGCTCGTGTGTTGATTTTTACCGAATCCGACAGAACTGTTCGTTGTGTTTTATGATGCTTTATTGATATGATTGGGAGATATGTTAAGTGCAACATCAGCGAGTTTAGTTATGTTTGGAGGAAATTTAAAGTACATAAGAGGGATTATCTGACAAGTGATTTAGAGTTGGTTGTTGTTGTGTTTGTGCCGGAGTTGGAGACTTCAATTGGTTAGTGTGAGATTTGAAATGGTTGGTGAATCTCAAGAGCTTAAGGTATTTGTTTGATTTGGAAGAGTTGAATATGAGGCAGAAAAGATAATTGGGACTCTAGAAGAATTATGGTTTTGGAGTGAATTACCATTCGGGTGAGAAAACGTGGTAGCTTATGCATTGACTTGGAAATCTTTGCATATATTGATGATGAGGGTGAAAAGAGTTAAAACGGATTGAGCGATTTTGTGATATGAGTTTGGTTGTTAAGAGACTTCTTATGGAGTTAAGCTTAGTATGTTGGACTTTACTAGTGGTATTCTTGATGAGATTCGATAAGGTCACAACTCTGGTTTGAGTTGGTAGAATGGTTGAATTTGATGAATTAAAGTCGAAGGGCTGACTTTTGGATTTATGGAAATGGTGTCATGAGATGTCGTGATAGAGTTTGTGTTCTAGATATTATTAAGTGGAATAAGAGTATTGAGGTAGATGGAGTATCCATCCCGGTGCTATGAAGATGTAACCGGATTTGAGGAAATTATTTTGATGGCCATAGTTGAAGAGAGAAGTGGTTGAGTTTGTATATGCTGGTTAGACTTGTTGGAAGTCGAAGAATAAACGTCAGAGACCGTTGGGTCCGATGCAACCGTTTAATATTCCAGAGTGGAGATCAGATAGTATTCCCATGGATTTTGTGTTGGGTTTTCCGGAGAATTTGAGGGATATGATTTCACTTGGGTGATTTTGGATAGAATGACTATATTGGCTCTTTTCCTACCGAGGAAGATTAATCATTCTATGTTGAAGCTAGCTGAGATGTATATTGATGAAGTGATGAAGTTGTATGAGATGTCGTCGAATATTGTGTCAGATGGGGATCTGAGTTTTCTTCGAGATTTTGGGAGAGTTTGCAGACGTTTTGAGTATCATGTTGAAGTTGGACTCCGCCTATCATCTGTGGACGGATGGACGGACAGAGAGAACTATTCAGTCTTTAGAGGATTTGTGGAGAGCTTGTGTGATGTATCAAGGTGGATCGTGGGATAGTTAATTATCGTTGATTGAATTACCTACAGTAACCGCTATCATTCTAGTATCGAAATGACATCGTATGAAGCTTTGTATGGTAGGAGGTGTAGGACTCCTTTGTATTGATATGATTCAAGCGAGAGTGTTGTGCTCGGACCTGAGAATTGTGTAAGAGACGACTGAAAAGATCAAGAAGATCCAAGAAAAGATGTGTTTTAAGAGTTACAGTGGTGACGGGTGTTGGTCGAGCTTTGAAGTCTCGGAAGCACACACCGTGTTTTGCTGATTTGTATCAGGATGGCGCAGCGGAAGCGTGGGAGAAGTAGCATGTTAGATTGTTTTACCGCTGTCGCTTGTGAATTTACAGGATGTGGTATGTATCTAAGTTGAGGAAGTGCAAGTGCATTCATTCAGATAGATGGTGTACAAGTGAGAAAGGATTTGACCGTTGAGGCATTGCTAATTTAGGTGGATGAACGAGAAGCAACTTCGAAGTAAAGAGATTCCTTTGGTGGAGGTAGTTTGGGAGAAAGTTAGATTTGGGAGATTGGGATGCGAGAGTCGTATCCAGAGTTGTTTGAATTAGGTAACATTTTCGAGGACGAAAATTTCTAAAGTGGGAGAGGGTTGTAACAGCCTAATTTTCATTAATTAATTATTTATGTTAATTAATTGATTTATTGAAATTATTGGATGATTATTTAAAGGAATTGGTAGATATTTTGAGAGAAGAGAAAGAAAGAGGAAGAGGAGAAAAGAGAAGGGAAAGAGGGAAAAAGCTTGGAAAGCTCAAGAACAACTCCTAGCTTCGATTTAATCAAGGTAAGGGTGTGAAATCTTATTATTCTATCAATGTGTATGATTATGTATGTGTTTGTTGAATTGGTTTGGATTGTTGGAGAGTTTTGTTCATTTTCCATTTTAGGGCAGAAATGAGTTTAATCGATAGAAACCTATGTTTTCGCGGATGAAAATCGAAATAAATTGCGTATTTTAGTCGGGTAATGTTTATTCGTGATTATTGGATTTCGCTTGATTGAATTTGGTTGAATTTGTGAGTTTTGACATTTTTGGACAATTGGAGGTTAAGATTTTGGATGAAAATCGGAAGTCGTAGAATTTGCGCTTTATGATCCTAAATTGTTACTATATGATTGGTAATGATAGGTAGGTATTTAATCGGGACAAAATAATTAAATCGGTCGGGTTTTTGGAGGTTTTGGGCAGAAACCCGTAGCCTTGTTTTCTCCAAATTTCAGGTGTTAACCGATTAACGGTATATAAAAATGGCCTAAAAACTGAGTTTTTGAGGTGTTAACCGGTTAACGCTTTGTGTTAACTGATTAATGGAGTGTTAATGCGGCAAGATTTTTGAAAATCTGGGTGTGTTAACCGGTTAGCATAAAGTGTTAACCGGTTAACACTGTAAGTGTGAGAAAAATATTATTTTTTCAAAACTTTAAAAATTCATAACTTCTTCACCGTTTATCAGATTTTGTCGTTCTTTATATCAAACTGAAGCTAATAATATGTTCTATAACTTAGTGAAAAGAAATATTATTTTTAGCCGAATTTTAGCCGATTTTACCGATTAATCGAGATTAATTATTTTAAGTAAGTGAGGCTTAAATAATTAGAGCGTTCGGTTGCCGTTTGGCATGATGATGTGAATGCATAATGATTTCTATGCGATTGTATGTGAAGAATGCATGAGAACATATTGTGAATATGTGTGCATTGCTTGATAAATGTGGTCTTCTGACAAATATATGCATTGTTTAAATTGATTAAAAATGCATGATGATTTATGATGAGGTTCGTTGCCGTTCGGCACGATATTATGAATAATGCATGAGAACATATTGTGAATATGAGTGCATTGATTGAAAATGTGGTGATGGCATTGAATTGTGAATGCATATTGATTGTATGCAATATTGTGAATAATGCATGAGAACATATTGTGAATATGTGTGCATTGCTTGATAATTGTGATGATATTGAAAGTATGAATACTTTGATATGATGTGTGAGTGTGCAATCATGTTATAATTCTTGTGTGATGAATTATTTGAAAATGCATGAGATTAAGATGCCAGAACGGTCTTAAGTGCATTTGGTTGTTGATTGCATACGCATCATTTGGTCAAGAGGCAATGCTTGCTAGTTTCGTGGAGACTAGTGACTTGTCCCAAACCTAGAAGAGTGGGTTTGAAAGCTTAGAGGACGGGCTTTTGTTGTTATCGGTCTAGAGGACGGGCCCTGTTTAAATGTAAAAATCGAAAAATGATAACAAGTGTTGGTACCACATGACATTGAGTTGCATTGAGTCACATGGCATATATCATTGTTATATGAAAGTATGCATGTGTATGAATTGTTGAATAAGAGTTGTGATTGGATGAATAAACATAATTGTAAATGTTTATGTGGAATGATGTGAATTGTGGATGTATGCATGATAAATATGCTTGGTGATTATCCATATTTGCTTATACATATATTGTGATGTGTATTGATGAATTGGGTGAAAAATATGTAATTGTGAACGATATTGACTGATGAATTGATGAATAAACATGATTGTATATGTTTATATGAATTGTAGTGAATTAAACATAATGTTTATGTTATGTGGATTGATTGAAATTGTGGAAGTGTGCATGATGTTATGCTTGGATTATATATATGTGTGTATATGGCGATGTACAATAGTGAATTATGATGAATGTGTTTGGTGATTATCCATATATATTGTATATACATTGTGACGTATATGGATGACTTGTGGTGAGAATGTTGATTATGTGAATTCTAAGATTGTGGATATATATAATTATATGCGTTGATTATTATGATAATATTTCTCACCCTTCTGCTGGAATAATGTCCTATCTGGCATCGTGCAGGTATCAAGAGTAGAGCTGCTTGTAGTTGCGAAGTCGCTATTGGTATAGTTGGTTAGTAATTTAATTATATTGGGTCGAGTCATGCTCTGGTCATGTAACACTGGGATCGTTTGGGTTATATTTTAGTGATACATTATGTACTCTATGATATGTTTTTATATTCATTGGAATATTGTGATGTTGGCCTTAGTGCCTAAGAAATGTTGAATTATATGATGAGCATGGTTATTCTGTTAAGAGAATTATGATATAAATTGAATCCGCTGCTACATGCAGAATGAAACTTTGAAAAGCATGATTGTTGCGGTGAAAATTGGATATCAAGCTATTTATATTAACTTGAATCTTAATTCTTTACAACCGAACTTTATTTTATCCAAAGGAAAGGTCTAAAGAAAGAAAAACCTTTTTCGCGATGTAACGACAATGCTTAAGAGATTCGGGGATCGGGGGTTGGTTATACTTAGGGAAGGTGTTAGCACCCTAAGCATCCGTAGTACTCTACAGGAACCTTTTGTTTGATTGCTTGATAAGTTTTTGGAAATGTGCTATGGATTGGGAAAAGATATGAGTTGAAACCTAAAGTTATATACACTAAGTTTGCTCGCAAAGATATCGCATCTTCTGCCTACGTATCCTAACTAGGATAGAATCAGAGCAATCATAGTTCACCTCACAAGGGATGAAGAACACTTGATTAGGATCAAGGTTCAAGGGGGAACAAACATGGCAATGTTTGTGTGGAGTTTCGACAAAACTCCCTAATCTAAATTGTAACACTCAAAAGGGGAAGTAAGAAATCATGACGATGATTCTTACATAGAGTTGACAAACTCTATCCTAGGGTTCTAGTTGAAGAACACTCCTAGTACAGGTGGGTCTTTTAGACTTAAAGAAAAGTCTAATGGCTTTAAAACTAAAGTTAAAGTGACTTAACAAAGTCAAGGGATGGTGAATGAACTATTCATGACACAGGGGTCAATGGAAAGACCTTTCCTTTGGAAGGAGAGAGAGGAGGTAACCTGGGTGAGAGCTAACAAGCTTCATCACTTGGGGAAAGAAACATTAAGCAAAGTAATAACATGATGAAAATAGATGTATGGTGACAATCATTAAATGAACATGTTGAAGATAAACACAAGATATGCATTGATGACGATCAAAGCAACTGTTTAAGCAAGGACTGTGACAGCAGATCAAACTCAAGTAAATTCCTCAGAGGAAGCAAGATGAACATGGTAACAACCAAAATAAAATCCTAGCATGTTGACTAACATTAAGGAAAAGAGGGTAAGCAAATATCATAAGCATACACAATTGTAACAAGAGAGAAATTCATCTGCGTATGCGAAAACGATCACAAAACGTATTCAACTTGCAAGTGGTCAAAAGGGATGAAAAATTCGGCAAACATGGAATTTTAAAATATGACATAAAAGTAGACATAAAAAAAACACAATGCAAAAAGAATGGATGCAAAATGATTAAAAATGAATGAGATATGCATTTTTGAAGTTTGGTAAAATAAATGAAAAAAATGCCAAAAGGGTTGCCCTCCTCAGGGGTCGAACCCATGCAAGCAAGGTCAAAGGCGCTTATGTGACAAGTTGGTTACCACTGGGGTGGCTATACATCCAAGTATAAATGCCACCCCATAAATATATAGGGCGTGTTTTCCAAATAGGCTGGGCACAAAATAAGGACAAAAATCAGTTTTGCATTTTGGGGTGTAACTCAGTCAAATCTCAATAGTTTTCCACAAAATTTAGGTCTAAATTGCATAGAAAACCACAAGGAATAAGATGGCATTGTTGGATTTTTGAAAGTCCCCCTCCATTTGAAAACCCGATAGTGTGTGCTTTGTGAACATGTGAGATGCATTTTGGGATGAGGTTCATATACCAGCCAATTTTCAATCGATATAATCATGTACACACTCCACATAAATGATAATGAGTGAATCTAAACCACATTTATGGACCAAAACAGTCTGAGATAAAAAATGATGTACAAGTTGCAAGATTGACAAGTGTGGTATGCAGGCTGTGAGGCATTTCAAATTCCAGGCACATATTGATCAAACTAATCACTTATATACACTAAATGCATGCTAATGAATGTGCTCATGTTCAAAAATCAGCTCATAACTATCTGTGGCAAAACATGACTTTCAAGATGCACTTTGGTGTTTTGGTTATGCATGAGAAAACCCAATTCATGTTCTAGGCTTATTTTGATCAAACCAATCACTCAAACAGTTCACGTATATGTTGTTAAATGAGTTCAAACACAAAAAGGAGCTCAAGAAGGTCTATGGTGAGAAATGGTATCCAAGATGCAATTTTGTCAAGTAAAATGCATGTTTTATGGCAGTTCAGTTTCTGTGCACATATTAACCCAATTAGACACACCTACACATCACATACATGTTAATGAATGAGATTGAGCACAAATTATGGTTCAATACTGACTGGTGTGAAAAATGGTATTCAAAGTGCAAGTTGGTGTTTGTGATATGCATGAAGGTTCTCATTTTCAATTCCAAACATTTTCAAACCAAATAAATCATGTACACATCACACATACATGGTATTGAATGAGTTTAAACACAATTTAAAGTCATCAACAGACTGTTATGAAGAATGGTATACAAACTGTGGTATTGTGTTTTGTTCATACATGAGAAGTTCCAAACTGTGCCCTAAACATAATCAGCCTAGTTGGATCATAAATACACATCATGTTTATGTGGACAAAAATGTCTAGGCAAGGAGAATGACTCAAAACAGTCTGGCATGCAAAAATGAGATTCATGCTACTAATTGGCACTTTGATAAAAAACAGCAAGATGTTCATTTCATGTTCATGCAAGATCATGGCAAGCAAATCACATAGGCACACCACATCTATATTATTTTGAATGAATGCAAGAAAAAAACAAATCAAAACAAGCTACAGCAAAAAGTGAAGTGTCAGCTGCAATTTGATGTCTTGGCAAGGCAATTTTGGTGCAAGGTGAGGTAACAGGAATGCATAATGGCAGACAGTGAGATTTGAAACCATACACACATATTGCAAACATGAGACTAGTAAATCAAATGCTCAAAGTATCACCATATTGTGCTGGAACAGAAATTGGCATTATGAAGGCATATTGTGAAGATGATGCACCTTTAGAAGTGATAAGCAGGAATAGGTGGAAACAAGTCATATCAATCATACATACACCTCATAAATGTGAAATTGGGTGTAAACAAACTCAAGAACCAAGCAGATTTCATACAAAACCAGTTTTGACATATGACATGCAAATGACACATTTCAACATAATGAACTCAAAATGCCAAAACATGAAATTATGGTGTAAAGCAAAGATGGAGTGTCTACATACCTCTAGTAGACTGTGTTGAGCAGGTTTGGTCAATAAGAAACCCAAAGAAAACTTCAAATGCACCTAGCTTTGGAGATTTCTTCTTTTTGAAGCAAGGATGCAAACTTCAAGACAGTTGGAGAAATAAACTCCACCAATGATCCTTAACACTTTAGACAGTTGAGAAATGATATATGTGAGGTGTTAGAGTGATTAGAACATCAAGAAAATGCCTAGAATAAGTTTTGACTGATTTTGTGCATTGTGGTCAAAGTAACTTGGTATGGAAGTTGACTTTTTGAATGAGGAGGTTTTTGAGTGGTTCAATGGTTGGAACACATTCTATATCATATTTATGAGTTGTGGGGATGATGTTTGGTGAGTTTGAGTGTGGAGAAATGATTTTGGCAGCAATTGTACCAAGGCAGATTTTTGTGGTTTTTGGCAATTTTGTGATTTTTGTGATTTTGGAGAAACGTGTGAAAGGGTGGGAGCTTTTTGTTTCTCTGATTTTTGAGAGATTTCTGATGATGGAATGAGGTAGAGATGCCTTCTATTTATAGGGAAAACATGGGTATGGGCAGATTTGAAGATTTCCCTCCTAAGAGGGAAAAGTTGCTTTTTGAATCCAACCTCCCCAAGGAGGCTTTCTTGGCCTTGAGGTAAGCTTGAAGTCAAGTATCATGATGAGTTTGAAGTGGCTAAAACCAGGCTAGAAGGCATAGGTTGATGGCTGGTTCAGATTCTACTTTCCACCTCATGCTTGTCATTGATTTCAAATGCAAGTTGCAAGGCCACTTGCAAGCCCACTTGCAAACTTGGCTAATTCCATTTCCTCTGCATTTTCATTGTATTTCCATGCTACAAAGTCTCTACATATCAGATAAAACATGTTTCAAAATCTGAGATTGGCCCAATTGATCAAAGGAATGATTTTTGAAAGTTTGTCAATGTGGGACTCAAGTGTGAAAACACCAACTTGCCAAATCCATAGCTCTCAACTCACAAATGCTATTGAGATGTTCTAGTACTCTTTAGAAAGCCCTAAAATAGCTCTAAAACATTCATGTTTTCATGAGCTTCAAATTCTCAAAGGAGCTTGGCTAAAAGACCTCTCAAAGTTGCTAAAAAATGAGCTTGAAAGTGAAAATTTTCTGTCTTTTTCCTTTCTCAAAATGAATTTGGTCATAACTCCAAATCTATGCATTTTCTGATCATGGACCACTTAGGGACTTTTGTAGGATTTGTCAAGAGCTTTCTAATGAGCTTTGAACCACTTCATTTGGATGTGTGGTTAAGGAGTTATAGTTTTTCCCCTTTCAAAACCCTAATTTCCCGATTTTTCGATTACTTCTTCATCCTTGATCCAATGGTCATGAAAATTGATAGTCAAGTGCAATATGACATAAGGAACATTTTTTATTCACACTTTGAAGTCCAATCCCTTAAATTTGAAGAGTTGACTTTTCGGTCAACCATACGATCGATCGGTGACTACCGAGTCGTCTGTTGACACTCTGGACCTCCTGAGACTTTGACACTTCTTGAATGAACTTTATTAAGCTATATTAACTTCATGGATCATGATCCCACCCTTAAAACACCTTCCAACACCAAAGTCAAACTACAGTTGACTTTTACTAGTCAAAAACCTTAATCGGGTACCCTGAAATGCAGTGCTCTTGATTCTGGGGTAACAACCTCAAATTGGATTCTCAATTGACATAATATGATACCCTTAATCTTGTTTCATGATTGAATTAGCCTAAAACTTTGATTGATCACAAACCCTGAAGCTTCGATTTGATTGTACAAAACCCTGATTCATCTGTAACTGGACAACGACAAACTTGCACTAGGTTAGGGTTAGATAATTCATGAGTATGCTCCTAAAATGATAATGAGAATCTAAGGGGTCAAAATTTGGGGTGCAACAATGATTATTTATTTAAGTGTTAATAAGCATGACAAGTGGTTTTTGATGTTTGAAAGTTATGTGTGACGCCCTTTTGTAAATGCATGATTATTTACTCTGATTATTCATATATTTTCCATGGGGTTTAGAAGGGTGTTACAATCAGCAAGAGGTGGCACTGATGCATCCTGGCGCGTGCGGGAAGATGGGGAAGTGACGCGTCAACTGGTGCATCCCGTGGTCAGCAGGAAGAAGAAGTAAAAGGTGGAGTGGACTGAGATGTAGATAGACTGGCCTGAGGTGAAGGCTGAGCCACATGAGTGGAATGAATCTTAGGAGTAGATTGTGCCCCAACAGTCAACGCCTCTCCCTGACTAGAGGTACCTGTTGCCTCTAGAAGCGTCTGGCTTCGCTCCTGCCGAACGAATGCATGCTGGGAAACCCGTCTATGCCTCAGATGGGTCGACTCTGACAACCATTATGCTTGCAAGGTAAAAATAGTCGTACAATGAGTTTACAAAAATAATAGCACATACATGAAAATTATAAAACAAAAAGAATAAAAAATAAACTGAGCAAAATCCAGAGATATATCTACGAAAACATTCCGCAGATGTATCTCCGGAATCCCCCAGAGTACATGAAACATTGAATTTTTTCAGAGATGTATCTCTGAATTTTTTTTTAACTCAGAGGTCACGAGAATGACGTCTTCTGCCCCTCAGAATGTGAAATTTGAAGTCCTGATCGTTCATTTGAGCCAACAAATAATACATATACTTACTCTAAACTATGTTTCAGCTTATTTCTAATCATTTATACACCTAACAATGGATTCTAACTCATTTACAACAAAACTCAAATATTTACCGAAAACTCGAAAAACTTACTCTGAATTTATGATTTGAAAGATGTTGAATGATGAACTGGATGTTGTTTGATGATTACTTGATCCTTTGACGAATGAAATCAAATTTGGTGAACTTGGAGAAATTTGGGAATGAGAGAGTGGAAGAGTTTGTAAATGAAAATAGAAAGTGCGGAAGGAGAAGAGTTTGGCGCGATAATAATCTTCAAATTATTCCAGAGATATATTCTGAAATATTTCAACGTTCAATTGAGTTTTGGTGCGTCCGGAGATATATCTACGGAATAGTTTAACGTGTAATTGAAATTTGACGCGTCCAAAAATATATCTCTGAAATCAAGGAGCATATGTGAAAAGTCACATGGGATGAAAGAAGTCCATAGGATGCAAAAAGAAATGCTCTTATTTTTATGTAAATATCCATTAGTTCTTACACGGGTCACTTAGGTTAATGTGTAGCAACGGTACAAAACTACTTAGATCACCCACACCCGTTAAACTTATTTAAGTTCTTTAAATGGATCTTACTTAATTTTTTAAATTATTTTGCGGTATCCAATTAATTAATCAATTCAACTATATTTTTCAAATATCCATATATTCTATCAAAAGGTTTAAAATGGGTCACATTAAACTCTAAAATATTCTTAATTTTGATTATTTTTTAAACAACAATATTTTTTTTAAAGTAAAAGTGGATAAACAATGTCTTTTACTTTGTATACGTAGGTTAGTTTGTACTCCCTCTGTCTCATAAAAGGTATCTCATTTGCACGTTTTCTGTCTCAAAACAATTATCCTTTTACAATACTAATGCAACATTTATTATTATTTTTCCACTACCATACTCCTATTTATTAACTTTTATTTTCATTAACCACTATTTTAATTACAATTAATAGGGATATTCTAGTAAATAATATTAGTTTTATCATCAAAACCAACACATCTAGTAATTTTCTTAAGAACCGTGTATTGCTCAAATAAGTCACTTTTTATGAGACAGATGGAGTTTGAATTATCCATCTTCTTCTAACATTGTCACTTTGAAATTTGTGTAGAAACACCATTTGACCACTCATAATTATGTTGTGACAGTGGTGCTCTTAGAGCATCCATATAGGGTTGGAGGGTTGGACAACGGTTGAATTGGATTGGATTTGGACCCAAAATCTCAATCCGACCTAAACCGTGGGTCTAGAATGAAAAACCAATTTCGACTATTTAAATGATCGATTTTGTCAGTTTACGAGTTCACGGTAGCGGTTTGACGGTTCGGTTTAATCGGCAACCCATTTATATGTTTTTATTTTTTTATTTACTATTTTTTAAGTAAAAGAATTATATTTAACATTATATTCTTCATTCATGGTCTTTGAATAAAAAAATAACAAAATAAACTTAAAAATATTACTTAAAATAAGAAGAAAAAAAGTTGAGAAAACAAACAATAGTAAATAATTATATAAAAACATAACACCCTTATAAATTGTATTCAATAAATTAACCTAAAAATTAAAAAATAAAAATAAATGATAAGAACATAAAACTGCAACAACAAAAAGTTTCTAGTTTCTTCTCATCCCAAATCATTCTTGAATGATCAATCATCCATCTTTCCAAAGTTTCTTTCTAGATCATTCTTCAATCATTCATCTTCTCAACAACAACATCAAACTTCAAACACAACATATAAAAAAGAGGAAGTTAAATTATTAACATAATCTCGGTATAACATTTAAAAAATGTAGATCTAACAGAAATGAAAAGAGAAAATAAAGAAAGAAAAGCAAAAAAGCAAGGCAAAAATTACCCAGGATGAATTAAAATGAAAATTAAAATAGTTTTATCTTTGATAAGCTTTAATTCTAAGTGTGAAAGCAAATAAAGAGATAGTGAAGAGAGAGCAAGAGAGAAGCTAAGAAGAAGCAAGACAAAGGAGGAGAGAGACATATTGACGGCTAGGGTTTTCATTGATATATTGGTGTTGGAATATGATGTGTATTTGTGTATGGGGCCTTAAAAAATTTCAGTTCAACCCAATAAAAATAATGCGGTCGGATTCAATTTCATTTGTGTTGCATTTGTCTAACTGAACCGAACCGCTACAAATTAATAGATCTGGTTAACTCTATCTTATTTAACCGACATCCGTTTGTAACACAACTGCATACAAATGGTTGTGGATCAGACGGATAAAAGAGGTTACTTAAATCCTGTCCACCCCTACATGCATATGTACTTCAACTACCTACCCATTACAATCAATTGCCACCATTCTACCAATTATACCCTTCACACCAAAAAAATTATGCCCAACTCAAGGACATAAAAGTAAATAACATATTCAATTCTTCACAAAAACATTGACCAATAGAATGGTCCAATTATTCCAAGTGGCAGAAGTTTTTTTGAAAACTTTGTCTTCCCTCTTTTCAATTTTCTTTCTCTCTCTTTTATCGTCTCCCTCTTTCTCTTTGTACTCTTCCTCATTTTCAGACCAACCTCACCCCTTCTCTCTCGTCGACTTCTCAAACCTCCAATCTATAGCCATTTTCGCCGTCTCCTTTCACATCTATGTCTTATATCCCTTTTCACATTTATTTCTCATTTCCTCTTCAAATCAAACATCTTTCCTCTTTCATCACTTTCCATTTCTCCTCCCCCCTTTCAACCAAGCTTTTCCTCCCTCTACAAAGCAATTATCTCCTCCATTTCTTATGGGTTCATATTTCAACACGAAAAACAAAGTAATGGGCATGGAAACAAGATTAAAAAGGAGTACAATCAAGATTGAAGATGAAATAACAATATGAAACAAATTTATAATTAGTTGATTTGATATTGTTTCTGGTTTTGATTCAAAGTTTGAAACTGTATGCTACTGTTAAGTGTAAAATCTGATTTTACCTTATGGGTATGAAAGTTAAATACTTTGGAACTTTTCTATGGCTGTTGGTTTTTGTATGTGGTAGAGGTGTCGACTCCTGCTACGAAGAGATTGAAGACGTTTGACTTTTTGATTATGTTCTTGATGTTGTTTGGAAAGAAGCTGGAAGCAATGATCGCTTGCAGGGTATGGTTTTATAACTTTTGTTAATAATTTTAGGGTTTTGTTGAGTTTTGAAATTGATGGATATGTTTGTGTGTTTTGAAGTTTTGAAGTGTGTTTTAAATAAAGTGAAATTGTATCTGAAATTGTGTGTAAATTTAAAGTTGGATCTAGACTTTAATGTCATGTTGTTGTTTATTGGAAAATGATTTATTCTTGTGTTCAAATTTAGGGTTTATGGTACCTGATCCGTCAAGTTTACAGAAGGTGATGAGCTTATTGATTTTATTCTTGATGTTGTTTAGAAAGAAGCTGAAAACAATGATTGCTTGTAGTGTACGATTTTCTAAATTTTGTTAATAATTTTAGGGTTTTATTGATTTTTGAAATGGATATGTTAGTGTGTTTTGAAGTGTGTTTTAAACAAACTGAAATTATAGTTGAAACTGTGTGTAATTTTGAAGTTGGATCTAGCCTTTAATGTCATGTTTTGAAGTTTTTCATGTTTTGCCTATGCCAGAAATATTTTAGGTAGTTGTTCTATATGGTTTTGCCGCAGCTGGGCAGGAATTTGGTGTTTCGATAAAAAGGGCGATGAAGGTTACTTCCATATCCGCGAGTTGTATGGCTTTTTTGTCAATCTGTTTCCTTTTTGTTTCGAGTCTCAATGAATTTTTTTATTTAGAGATCTGAACTGTTTTATCATTGAATTTTACTTAAGCTACCTGATGACTATGAATCTCTTTGGCACTCTAGCGCCACAGCTTGGTATGCTTTCCCAACTTAACATGATGTGAGTTTTCTCATTTCGTAGATTATTTTGGAACAAAAGTATATGAATTTGAAGAATAAATGATAATATCTTATACCGTGCTAATATCTTCTGAAGGGATTTCATGTGGAACAATCTGGAATTTTTCAGAAGGAATTTTGTCATTAAATTTTCAAAAGGAATTTTTCAAACCTCACTTCTTTTACAGTTTTTGAGAGATCAAGAATCTGGCTTTGTGACAATTCTCATCCGGACACGGATTTTGCCACTGTATACCATAGTTGTTTCTGTACCACACCTTATTGCAAGTGCAAACTGGGTACTTGGAGAACTAGGCTCCTGTTTACCAGAGGTAAGTCACTTAATCTAGCTATCACAACTCAAGCAAATTCTGTTTCATATGAAGTTACAATATATTTCATGTATCTTGTGTGATATAGTCACGAAAACATTCTGAGGTGATTCAATCTTGGTTTCTAACCTTGTGTGTCATTCCAGGAGATGAGTGTTGATGTATATTCTCAATTCCTTATGGCATTGGTTATGCCATAGTTTTTGGTGTCTCCAGTGTTGCAGCAGGTTTGGCTAACACCTTTGTCCACACAGGTTAGTTTGAGGGCCTGGCTAAATTTGATTTTCTCAGGAGTATTATTCTGGAGGAAAATCCAATTAGAGAGTTTGAATGGGTTTCTTGAAACAATAGCTGTGATGATTTCACTTGTGAGGTGGAATTAATTCTCTTTTTGAAATTCCTCAATTGTTTTACAGCTGCCGTGACAATAAAATGTCCCGACTGCATGCACTTCTAATTTAGATCCTATTTGATATACAATCAGACTGGTTGTGCTGATTAGTCTTTTTGCTTTCAGATATTAGTTTTTTGCCTTTAATTTAATCATACATTATATTCATATGAAATGTTTTTAATGTTAATTTATTTGAAGTGTTTTCTGAATTTTATAAGGATCAACAAGACCAGAATTCTCTGACTTCATCATGCATAGAAGATTTGTCAACTTTGCTACGATCTGTCATGTTTTCTATTGATTCAAGCCACTTGATTCAAGAGCTGAAAGTGTCAGAGCTGCTGTCAGTTTGGGCTGAAAGTATCAGAGATGGACCACAGTTGTACATGGTTGAACCTTCTGGTGTCTCTTATGTGAGTCTACTTTATTTGATAGAAATATCTAGACTTCTCATTGTTTGCCTGAGCTACTAATAATTTTTTTGAAGTTCCATGTGATTATTTTTGTACTGATCTATTTGTATTGGTATTTATTTTAGAGGTACTTCAGTGTTGCAAATTCTGTTTCATATGAAGTTACAATATATTTCATGTATCTTGTGTGATATAGTCGCGAAAACATTCTGAGGTGATTCAATCTTGGTTTCTAACCTTGTGTGTCATTCCAGGAGATGAATGCTGATGTATACTCTCAATTCCTTATGCGGATCATGCTGGACATTCAGGTTGCTTTCTGACTGTGAGGAACTTTTTTGGAATTATTAGAATCTTTGTGAGTAGGTCTATTTGAAAATTCTGAAGAGTGAGTGTTGGAGTTGCCATCTTAACTTCTTGAAACCCTATCCTCTGGTCATATAAGCAAGATGTTATTTTAGAATTGCACAAGCAAACTTAACATTATTTCTTTTGTTCAGTGTCTTTGGTTCACTTTCTTAATTTGATGCATTTAAAATTCCACCCACACGGGCTTGTATGTAGTTCCATGTTATCATATCTCTAACCATAACATTGTCCTCTGCAGCACAACTAGAGCGTTGGAATCAGCTTACGCACAGGCATTCGGAAAGAATATCTCTCTTTCTGAGCAGCAGTTAGTGGACTGTGTTGGTGCTTTCAATAACTTTGGATGCAGCGGTGGATTGGCATCACAAGCCTTTGAATACATTAAATACAATGGTGGCCTTAAGATAGAAGAGGAATATCCCTACACTGGCAGTAATGGTCTCTGCAAATTTACATCTGAAAATGTTGTTGTTAAAGTCCTTGGCTCTGTCAACATCACCTTGGTAATAATGCGTTTGATTATTAATTTACCGCTTGATGTGTGTGTTAACTCTACCCTAGCTAGCCCTGGCTAAGTTAATTACTTAAGTTGGCTAAGATATTAAGTATATATTAATGTTAGTTGGGGGTTGATTTGTCGGAAACAATTCTGAGCACCACCCTCGTTTGCAAATTCCCTTTATTTTCTATGTTGATCATCTATTCACATTATGTGATCATATTGATAATTGTAATGTTGCCTTGCATTTGCTCTGCAGAAGCATGGCAGAATCAGATCACTCAAACCTTAACTTCATCTATATATGATTTTCTAATCGTGTTTAATTTTTACTCGGTTGTAGGGTGCTGAGAATGAATTGAAACATGCAGTTGCTTTTGGTCGGCTCGTTAGTGTGGCATTTGAGGTCGTCCATCAATTTAATATTTTATTTATTATTATAATTGTATAATTTAATATTTTATTTATTGTTATAATTGTATTAATTTAAAATGACTGTAACAGGTCTTTCAATATTATATCAATTGGAGTTCATATGATGATAAGAAATTATCATTCAATTGTATTAATTGTGAAATTGTGATGGAATTAAAGGTTCCAGGTTCGAAGAATGGTAGATGAAGAAAATTGTAATGTGATTAACTCTTCAAATTATTATTTTATTTTAATTTAATTTTTTTATACATATTTATAGTCGCAGTAAAATATTACAATATTAGATAATTTTATTATTTTATTTATTATAAGTTTTGCAATTTAACATTAAGAAAAAAATAACACATAACATTGAACTATTATAAAATTGGATAATTTTTTTTTGTTGCCATTTTTGCTTTCTTATACTTCCACGTCACTTGCCTTTTTTGCTTTCTTCGAATAAAAAAAACATACATAAATACTGCTTTTAATGTGCATTTGAATATAATTCAACTATAAACCTGTTTTATACTATATCTCATTCTTTTTCTCATACCCGTGCGGACGCACGGTTCTTCTACTAGTTTTGATAGTAATATCACATTTATCAATGCAACAATGTTAGAGTAGAAGGGATATTTTCAAATTAAAAGCGTAGTAATAAATGACACTGTTACATTCTTTTAACACTCTGGCTTTATAATAAAATATTTATATTTATGTGTTGATGAGTATAATCAATGCATGAATCAACTCATTCATTAATCATAATTTTAATCTATATTTACTTTAAATTAGAACAATTTAGTTTTTCTCTCTTAAATTAATTTTCCTATCCATTTTAATTTTTAATAAACCCCAACCATAATAATTATTTTGTTTAATTCATGCAAAATTGTGGCAATCTTCCTTCTAATCCAATTCAACAAAACAACTCATATTTTTAAAAAAAAAAAGCGTCTTATAATCCAAATCAACTTTATAACCAAAATTTTCAACAAAAAAAAATTCTTTCAAATCCACAAAATAATCCACTTTTTGGAAATTACTCATATCAATATCAACAATTTTCATCTCAATCAAGTAATTTCAACATGTCTCATCGAGTTCAAATAGTTGGTAATGACATGTAATCTATTGATAAAAAGCTTGAAACCAATATTTTAAAAATCGGATCGGAAATCGAACCGGTGAAATTTACGATTTAAGGTTTAATTGGTTAAAAACCTATGGTCGAACCATTTATTAAATAAACTAATAATATGAAAATATATTTCATAGATATGTTACACATTTTTATATATTCTTAACTTAATAAAATAAATATTTCAAAAATTCATTACAAATTTCATTCAATAATATCAATAATACATAAGATAGAATACCAAAATTACCTTAATTAAATAAGATAGAATATCAAAATATAAATAATACAATATACTTCATTAAACAATAAAAAAATTGAATTTGAGTTAAACTATGACAAACAAGTCTTAATTGACAACAACAAACAATATTGACTTGAACAACAATCAATAAAGTTGGATATTGTGACTATATTTAAAAGAGACGGCATGATGATGATGAAGTGTGCTTGAAATAAAAAATAAAATGAAGTGACAAAATTTAGAAGTTTGTATAGTTGTAAAAAACACACAGAAATCTTTTCTGTGATTGGGGAATGTATATTAAATTTTGATATTAACATATTAATTTTTTTAATTAAAAAAATGGTCAATTTGATGAAATTTTTTTGAACCGAACGGTTTTACAAAACCGGCTCCAATTCTTTAGTTCAAATGGTTTTGGACGGTTCAATTCGGTTTTTCCGGTTTAACTCGGTTTTGACCAACTAGCGGTTTTGAACGGTTGGCCCAATCGGATTCATCTCCGATTTTTGGTTCAACCGGTTGAACCGACCGATTCGGTTCGGTTCGGTTTTTAAAACATTGCTTGAAACACCACAACTTCTCACTCAAGGTGGGTTGGAAATTATTAACCTTGGCGAAGAAATTGGATCTGTGCCTATTAACCTTGGTGAAGCAATGACCCGACCGCACCACCAGATTATTCTAATAATGATTTTTTAAGTGTTCCTTCGAAAAAGACATCATATTTACAACAAGAAAATTGATCGACACCTTTAACCAGACTTAATAGAACATATATGAAACTGTTTTAGACATAACAATAATCACAACTAAAAATTATTTTAAACGGTTACTATACTTTTTACTAGTTTATTTGGACGTTTATAAATTTTTAAATGTATTTTCTTATAATTTATTGGTGTTTATTTAATATATTCTAATGAATTTATTTATTTTAATTAAATATTTATATATTAATATAAAATTTAGAATATATTGAGATTAGTATGATGCATTTTAAAATTTTAGATGAGTACTATGGTTATTTAGAAAATATAATTAAATTGTTTAAATAATTAAAAAATTTAAAATATTACCTTCGTTTTTTATTATAAGTCGCTTTGGAAAAATATTTTGTACAACAATATAAATTATTTTATAATATCAATGAATTATTAATGTTATTTTTTCTATTATACCCTTAAATATTTATTATTCTCTCTTTTTTCAATTATCTACATTTGTCTTTCCAATATCATTAATGAAGGACAATTTTGTTAAACCCTTCATAATTTTTCTTTTTCATAGCACAATTATTAGAATTTTTTACCCAAATAACCCACTTTTTCAAAAAAAATTCCTAAATACCCCACTTTTCAAAAAAAATCCTAAAGTACCCTAGTTAGGGTTTCTGAAAGCATGAAGGTGTCATATCAATTGGTGACCCTTTGTAAGGTTTTAGGGCAGTCGTCAATTGGATTGGAGACACCTCATGCAGTCTCCAATTCAATTGGCGCCATAGTGTTAGACTTAAAGGGGAGTCGCCAATTCATCTGGAGACTTCTTAGAAACTGAAATTTGTTTTCTATAAATAGAGGTGTTTTGATCATCTGATTCATACTTGTTGCAGAGAGGTAATATCAAGTCTAGAGTGTCAGTTATTTGATTCACATTTAATCAGTTATAATGGCTTTGTTGACAATGGGTGAAACGCATAGAGGCGTTGTCGCAAATATCGCGAATTATGTAAGTGTTAATTTGTAATCGCTCTATTAATTTTTATTGTCTTTGTTAATTTTTATTGTATATGTTAATTTTTAATGTCTCTTATAATTTTTAATGTCTCTATTAATTTTTTTTTATTTGACAATTATGTAGGAAGTCTCTAAGTTTCGGTGTCGTGCCCATGAATATGTTGCACCCGACGAATTAATTCAACCATATATTGAGCTCGTCGATTTCGAACATGTAAGCAAAATCATGTCTTACTCGGTTGATGCAAAGTTTATACTAGCTTTGCAAGAGAGATGGTGCCCAGATGCACACACCTTCTTTTTTTCAACCGGTGAATGTACCGTGACCTTGGAGGAAGTGTACATGTTACTCGGTTTGCGTATTGATGGTAAGGCGGTCAATGGACCAACAAACCTTGATGGTTCAATTTGTAAGGAACTTTTGGGTGTCGACTTGCTAGATGAGAACTCAAGAGGCCAAGGTATCTTACTTTCGGGCCTAAAATCATGGCACCGGTTTTATATTAGATGAAGATTCTACAGAAGAAATGAAAATAATAAAAATTAGGTGTTATCTTATGCTTTTAATTGATTTATTGTTATTTTTCGAAGGCACTGGTTCTTCTATGCACATTATGTATTTACCCTTATTGAGAGACCTAACTAAAACAAGAGAGTATAGTTAGGGTTCCACTTGTCTATCTTATTTGTATATCTCTTTGTGTAAGTGCGCCAAAAAAGACACTTGTCTATCATTTGGGGGAGGAGTAATAGTATTTCATTGCTAAAAATATGCATTATTTTTTTTTTGAATAAGACATGTATTTGGATATTTCTCTTCCACTTAACAAAATAAATTGGATTCTTTATTTGACATACACGAATAGTGGAAGGGAACTCTCCGAAAAAAGAATGGATTATGGGAGTGTATGACTTGAACTATTGATTGGGCCATACAGATATATGACTTCATCTTATCTGCCACATTTGAATTCACAATTAAATGTGTCTTTGTTCCAACCACGGCGCCAATCCTCTACAGAGGATAGTCAGTTCGGTTCGCTTGAAGAAAATATTTTCTATGATCAGACTCGATCATATCCTGTGCATGAACAGGCTCCGTAATATCCAGTAAAATAAGTAAAATGACATAATCTAAATTATGTAATATGTATTTCATTAAACTTAATAGTATGGAAATGCATTCATTTCCTATGCATTGACTCAATTTATGATACTATCGGAGTTAAACAAGTAGATCTAAAGAAAAAGCGGGTTGTATTATATTAGTAACAAGTAAATCCTTTCTATGTCAAAAATTCCGAAAATTCTTTTTTTGAGGTATACCAGGCGAAAAGTTTGAGATCACCCAGAAAGAACTTTGGATTTTGAAAACTTACTTGGGTGAAAAGCATTTACTTAAAAATAAGAACTGAATTTTTTGCATTTACAATGGATAGTTGTAATTTCAGGAAAAAAAACAATTAAATCCATTTTATTACATATTATTACATAGAATCATGATATATGAGTGACTAACATATAAAGAATTTTTATGTCTGCATTCAGTTTGTTTGATTCGTGCTCGAGCCGGATGATGCAAAATTATCATGTCCGGTTCTTTCGGAGGATGGATCTATAAGAATGCACCTATCCCAATAACAAAAAGACCTGATTTTACGGATCCTGTATTAAGAGCGAAATTGGCCAAAGGGATGGGTCATAATTATTATGGCGAACCCGCATGGCCTAACGATCTTTTATATATTTTTCCAGTAGTTATTTTGGATACTATTGCCTGTAACGTAGATCCCCGCTTTCTCTCAATTTGTAATTCAATACACAAATTAATAGGTTCCGTTAGGTTAGCTATATGTTGTGTTTTGCTCCAAGCACAGGGTTGGTCTAGATTGTCATCCCTAGCGCCCGTCAACCACAACAACTTTTCCTTCCCGTATGCACAAAGTAAGTTACTAACTTAATCTTAGTTTATTTCACTTTACTAATTATTATGTCTAACTAATTGAATTTGAACTTTTTATGGTTTAGATGATCGGCCAAGGCTATGACTTACAATAGATGCCCTAGACATTGTATCATTCAATACCACAATATGTTGGATCACCTAACATCTGTAGATGCAAGGTCTCTAAACAAATCAATTTATATTTTATATCAACTATTTTATGATCTAATATTTTTCTATTCTTCAGTTTATTTGGCATCCATATCTAAACATGAATCACCTACATGAAGTTAGACAGGAAGATGTTTTCGTTTGGACTGCATGCGTGTCGATCATCAGATTCACAACTGTTACCGTGTCAAACTACAATTTGGAATGCATCAAAACATCCCAGATCCTCTTGTTGACATCAGTAAATGACATCTAAAAAGAGTTAATGATCAATGCGATTTTCCCGCTAGAAGAATTTTGCAAAACCTAAGCGTCGTAAATGGATAAACCGCATCGCTCATGTCTTACGTGACCCGGTGATGGCAACCCTGTCTATACCAACTATTAATTATATGGTTTGGTACAGATCGGTCGCAACTGAGTTTGTCTTCGAAGACAGGTATGTATACGACCCACGTCGAACCACCTACACAATAGAAGCTTCAATGTCTAACCCACCAGGAAGGTCATGTTACTCATAACCCCCTACTCAATAAAACTGTCAACTCATTAACCATCCAAACATGCCAAACACCCAACCACAATACCAAGAGTGTCCCTCATACCATCTCCAACACACTGACTACTATTCAGAAACCTAATATGGCTATGGCCCCAACACAACATCAAGATATAGTCAAAATGAGGGTACATCATACCATAGCTGTAACGCTCAAACATCTTTCCATAGCCAAAACGCTCTAACATCATACCCTAGCCTACACACTCAACCATCTCAACAACCTTATGACTTTCAAACATCACTGTCATTTCAACATTTCACCAACGAATCACTCCCACCAATGTCCCCATTCAATCGTCCAGGCCGCACACCAATGACCATTTCATCACATCCGAACTACTCTGGCATAGGTCGCACGCTCAGTTTCAACACGCAATACCTCATGAAAATGCAAGAATTTCTTAAGGAACCATCTGAAAATGTTCCTGAGACTTCAACTCCTCAAACATCTGGCGTGAATCAACAACGATGGAGTGCAATGAAACGAACAAGAGTGCCTAGGAGATGCGGAACCGATGACCGGTATCGCCCACCTGGTCGCCATAGTTTATTTAATTAATGATAATATTATTTATTTTTGGCAAAAAAACTTACAAAATGTACCCTATCTCCATATAAATTGGCGACTGAGTTTTAAGCCTAACACTAAAGCGCCAATTGAATTAAAAACGACATAAGGTGTCTCCAATCCAATTAACAACTACCTTAAAGCCTTAACAAAAGATCGTCATTTGATATAACACCCTCATGCTTTCAAAAACCCTAACTAGGAAACTTTGAAAAAACAATTAAAAAGTGGAATATTGTAAAGGTTTTTTTTATAAAAAGTGAGTTATTTTAGTAAAAATTTTCAATTATTATATTTATTATATTTTTTAATATGCATAAAAAACCAAAAACAACTTATCATAAAAACAGAGGGAGTAATATATTATATTAAATAAGACCCATGGACGTAGGTGCTCTTATAACAATTGTAGGAACCCATAAAGTTAATTAAGGACAAAAAATATAAATCTTACATTTGAAAATTAAGAACTATAACGGCTCTTACAGTTGAATGAAAATCGGTGTATTTTTAAATCCTAGGTGATAATTGTGCTGGTTGCTAATAATTACAACTACTTTTTCTTTACAGATCATATCATTTTATTGAGCAACTAACAAAATTAAGCAAAATTATTTAGAGGAGTTCTGGAAGTATGCATATGCTTTGATGAAGGGAGTAGAGCAGATTGGCCATCAACATCAAAAAAGTATATATCCACAGCCTCGGGCAGGGATCAGATCAGCTTTTGCAAAATACAATTGATGCCATTATTCAATGGACACACTGTTCTAATAAAAAATAAGAAATCTAAAATCAATATACTCGTTTACAGGCCTAATATAAACACCTGGACGCGTCGAAAAAATTGCCCTTTGTAAGAAGGGATTATTTCCTACTCATAGGAAATTATTCTCATTTCTCATTTCTCACATTTTATTACCACTTGAAACCTAGTGGCAATGACATTTAATATTTCTCACAACAACGACTTTATTGCTTGGTGAGGTTCCTAATGACATAGGGAAGAATGCCTCCATGGTTAAAGTACTCCAATTCAACCTGAAAACATAAGGGTGTTAAAAACTGAACCGCACGGCAATATATAAAAAAATTGGAGACGCTTGTAAACACCGAATAAATGACTCAATCCTGAATTAGGATATATAGTTGGAACTGCATCAGCAAAACAAACACATTAATTACCTCAGTGTCAAAGCGAGCTGTGCATGTGAAAGATTTTCCGTTATCGGTTGTGACAGTAACATCTTGGCCAGGCTTTATCTCGCTGATTTTATTTGGAAGGTCAATGGTATAACGTTCATGACCAGTCAATCCCAAGGTGTCAGCATCCTCCCCAGATTTGAAGCAAAGGGGAATAATACCCATTCCTACCAAATTACTGCGATGAATTCTCTCAAAACTTTTGGATATCACAGCTTTGACTCCCTATCAAGAAAAAGTTGTAGACAAGTATGTCATGAATACTAGCATCCCAGACATGTTAAGAAAACCATATGCATAATTAAATTACTCACCAATAGCATGGGACCCTTTGCGGCCCAATCCCTAGAACTTCCACTTCCGTATTCAGCTCCAGCCAGTACAATGGTGGCATGCCCAGCAGCCTTGTATCTCTAACAAAAGAGAACAAATCTAGGGGATTAGAAACTTAACAGCGCTAAAATCAAAGGTATCCAGGGGATTAGAAACTTAACAACGCTAAAATCAAAGGTATCCTATCCCACCAGTTTTTTATATGCAAAAAGGAAAAGAAATTGCACTGTATGCATTGAAGAACCTGGTGGATTGGAATCTATGATCATACCCTAAACCAAAAGATAAGTTCACAGGCCCATATCAAAATATTAAGCTTTGCCACCATATTTCAATAATTTGTGAATTGATGATTAACTACTTGAGAATAAGCAAGACCTAATAGTTGATACATTCATAAATGCAAAATGAATAACAACTTAAAGCGCAGAGCAAAGAAAGTTTGGCAGATATTTTTCCTTAAATGAAAAGTTGCATTATATTAAATTTTAGAAAGCAAATTAGAAAAGGCCATTGCAAAGCATCATATGGAGAAAAAAACTATCTCTGGCACTTAGAAAGTTTAAAATCAGTGATGAAAGGCAATGTCCTGTTTGGTTAGAGCATAACTCACCTCTGCTGCATCAAAAACGTAAAGCTTCTCTCCTGTTGGAATGTGCACTGTCTTGGGGCCAACTTCACCCTTCAATAGCTTGTTCACAAGACGTATGTTAGCAAAAGTTCCCCTAGACATTACTTCATCATTGCCACGACGGCTTCCATAAGAGTTGAAGTCCTTCTTTTCCACCCCACGCTCGATAAGGTACTTTGCAGCAGGACTGTCCTTGTTAATGTTTCCAGCAGGAGAAATGTGATCCGTTGTTATACTGTCACCAAAATTCAGCAGGCAATAAGCATCTTTCACACCATGAGGTCCAGGAGGATCCATGGTCATGCCCTTGAAGTATGGAGGTTCATGAATATATGTTGAGTTGGTGTCCCATGAGTACAGCTTCTCAGCAGGAACTTGTAGTTCGTTCCACATAGGATTACCCTTAGTAATAGATTCATATGTACTTCGGAACATGTCAGGCAACACACTGGATTGGACAGTCTAGCAATCAAACACACCAAAGTTAATTTTGTTGTACATGTCATCAAATATTTAGTAATTTAACGAAATGTTAATAGCAGGCATCGTTCACCTGTGCAATTTCTTCAGTGGAAGGCCAAATATCCCTCAAGAAGACATTCTTGCCATCCTTTCCTGTCCCTAACGGCTCCTTTTCAAAGTCAATGTCAACCTGGAAATTTAACCAAAAGAGTGCTGAAGGTTAAAATTAAAAGCACTCGGAAAAGAAAAAATTATCTTCATACATTCTCAACTCTAAATTTCATCAACCTTAAATGGAATAGTAAATAATATGTGCATCCAACCAACGTTAACAAGGCTTAATATAAATCTTTTAGTCAGGAGAATATTTCAAGCAATTTTATTATTTAAAAAAAAAAGGAGGTTGTTCAAGCAACTGGGATTAAGGCAATATTTGAAAGGGGGGATTTTAAAAATTAAATAAAGAAAAGCAGATGTGAAAGAATGCATTGGATTCGGCTCGGGTCCAAATACATTGCATACAACATTAGCTTAACACATATAAAAGAAAAGGGTGGACATGATATAACTAACAGACAATGCAATGCTTGTAATTAGCCTCCAATTATTTTTAACACTCAGACAGTTTTGTTTAATCTAACCAAGTCCTTCACTCCTTGGCATTAACAACCTTTGAAGCAATAATAGAAATAAGACAATAGAATATGGAAGAAACAAAAACTGAAAACCTTTCATGTATGTGTATTATACACATTTTAAATATGAATTAGGCATCCATACCGTGCCAGCAAGAGCATAAGCCACAACCAGAGGAGGTGAGGCAAGATAGTTAGCGCGAGTCAAGGGATGCACCCGGCCCTCAAAATTACGGTTCCCTGACAGCACCGCAGATGCTACTATGTCTGCACAAAACCATACAAGAATTAAATCAACACAGCAATTTTAGAGCAGAATAGGATTAGGAGATTATATATAACTTACAAGAAAGAAAGAAAGAAAGAAAGTAAAGAGTAACAAATGCATAAAAAACAGCTTTGGACATGGTCATTATATTTCAGATGATCAGTCAGATACCATTTTCTGTGATAGCAGAAGAAACTGATTCGTCCAGATCTCCTGAATTGCCAATACAGGTGGTACAGCCAAATCCAACAATATTGAAACCCTGCTCATTTAGATACTTTTGTAGGCCACTGTACAAAAAGTAAATAAACAAATTCAAATTTAGTAATACATTTTTACAAAATTGTGAAGATTGAAGAAGGAAAGTACATCATAAATGTATAATACAAATTACAGAGTTTATGATTTAATATTAATCAGTGTGAAATACCTCTGAAGTAGATATTTGGTAACAACTCCAGAACCAGGAGCAAGACTTGTTTTTACCCAAGGTTTAACCTGACAAATAGTGAAAACATCTATAATTACAATCAAGATGAGGAAAACATAAAAGGAATACAATGTCTTTTTTATTTAGTGGCGGGAAAAGTGGAGCACATCAGAGTGAGGATGTTGCGTTGAAAAACAGAAGTAACTTAATTCCGTAATTGCGATGTTGTGTTGAAAAACAGCAGTAACATTATTATGTAATTGTATCAGTGGCTCACCTTCAAACCTAAGTCATGAGCCTTCTTTGCAACAAGACCAGCCCCAAGCATCACACTAGGGTTTGATGTATTTGTACAACTTGTGATTGCAGCAATCACAACGCTGCCATGTTTCAGCTCAGCTGGCTGCCCGTGAAAATCAAATTTTGCAACCTTTCCTTGTGCTTCTTTTGGTATAGCAAATCCCTGAATTCAAAGCAAACATTAAGGATACTACATTAATGCATGTTTTATGCTTTCAAATGAGTGATGACGGGCCTTCAAGTTAAAAGGCAACCAATTGAAACAATCCGAAGTACTGGTATTAGAAAAAGGATTTGTTTACTGCATGCTAATTATTATAATCCTTTCTTCAATCCTGGTACAGGCAGTCATGGGAAGTGAGAAAGGTGACATAATCAGAATAATTGTCTGGAAGGTCATGGGAAGTGAGAAAGATGACAGAATCAGAATAATTGTCTGGAAATGGGATTGAAATCCAGTAATATCAAACGCTTTACATCTCGTTTAAAAAAAGGCAATTTCTTTTCCCTTGATATAATGTTTCCCTTTTGATTATTCAAGTTAGCAGAAAGGAAGTTATTTACTTTTCAAAGCAGTGAACCATTTTGCATAAGACACAATCTACAACAATTTTAACTTGGCTTTGTGATGATCATCTTAGATATATTAGTATGCTAGTCAGTGCAAACATACGTATATAGAAAGTGACGCCAACGTTATCATGTTTAGCATATTCTCACAAACAAACAGCCAAATGGGTCGACATTAGTGTTTTATCTTATTGAGAACTATTACAAGATATAATAATCAACTACCAAAACATTGTTTCTTGAGAGACATGAAAAAATCAGTTTTAATATCACATCATTACTGACCTTAAATCCCACTTTGTTATCAAGACAAGAATGCCAATCAGCCTTCATTTCTTTCAAAGCCACCCGGTCATGAGGTCTGGCATAAGTATCATTTAGCATGAATTATTACATGGTGATAAAATACAAACTTTAAAAGTCGCATTATACTTAAGAAAGTGTGCAAATGGTAGTGTCTTACCTCTTTGGTCCCGAGATACATGGTTCGACTTCGTCAAGATTTAATTCAAGATAGGATGAATAAGCTCTGTCTTGTTGAGGCTGAACAAACGGAAAACAAATCAGCATTACAGACTCCTAACATATGTACACATTTGTTTTGCTCATATGTAGTGTCTATTCGACTAGTATTACCTCATTATAGTCGACAAACAATTTGTTTGCTCTAAGATAGGCCTCTATCATTGCCACCTACATTGCATCAAAAACGAAGGTCAGGAAGTCATATAAGCATTTCACACCATTGGGAAACAATAATGAGCTGATACTCACAGTCTCGTCACTTCTTCCAGTTAGTTTGAGGTATTGTAATGTTACATGATCTACAGGGAAGAAACCCATGGTTGCTCCATATTCAGGAGACATATTGGCAATAGTGGCCCTGTCAGCTAATGATAATTCACCCATACCATTGCCTAAAGAAAAGAAACCATGAAACCAAGTCAATAAACAAGCACAGGCTAAAAATAAGAAGGAAACACAAGAGAACTTGATTACCATAAAATTCAACAAATTTCCCTACAACACCATGTTTCCTAAGAATTTGTGTGACAGTTAGAACCAAATCAGTTGCTGTAACACCATTGCGCAATTTTCCAGACAACTTGAACCCAACAACACCAGGTAACACCATACTCATAGGCTGTCATAATCACATAGCACACGGCATTAATATTAATGCATCTGCTTGTTGTGATGCAAACATGTACTTCTAATGAATGAACTGTCATTCATTACATTACTTTGGATATAATCAATTGTCATTCATTACAGGTAAATCAAAATTCAGAAGTAAATGTACCTGGCCAAGCATTGCTGCCTCTGCTTCAATGCCCCCAACACCCCATCCAGCAACTCCAAGTCCATCAATCATAGTTGTATGCGAATCAGTCCCAACCACGCTGTCAGGATAGAGTAATCCCTCATTGTTGAAAACAACTCGTCCAAGATATTCAAGATTGACCTGAAATTTAAGACATCATAAGTCCTCGTCAACAACCAAAAAATAATGGTGATGAAAAATATATTCCATGGCATGACCTATATGCCTGATTCTGAACTTACCTGGTGTACTATACCAGAACCAGGAGGAACAACGAGCATATTACGGAAAGCAGTTGACCCCCATTTAAGAAAAGCAAATCTCTCCCTGTTTCTCTGGAATTCAAGCTCCATATTTGCCTGCACGGCATTCTCTGACCTTGCTACATCAACTTGAACTGAATGATCAACAACAAGATCAACAGGAACCTGGCAACAAGTATTGGTCATCCTCAGAGCCACTTATACTAAAGAAAAGGCAAACATAGCATGTAAGGGGAAATAAGCCCAAGGGGACCTGTTTTTTTTTAAGTGAAAATAAATTCAAAAATATAGTGCAGAATTTCATTAAAAAGAGCAACAGAAATCCTACACAGATATCTTCAATCTGATTAATAAGAGTTTCCCTATTAATTTCATTTGTCTCTCTTAATATTTCAATATTTATTCAGCAAACAATATTTCAACTTAGAATAAATTTGAATTCAGATTCTATACACACTCTTAATAATCTAATACCAAATTGACCTAAGAAATATTGAATCAAGAAATCAATTTTAACTTGAACACTTCTGAACCTTTTTTCAAACTCCCCTGGAAATTGATTTGATAGTAAATCAGCACAGCTAAATATTTTAGCAAATAGCCTTTACATAACATGTATGGCCCTTCTTGTCTCGTATAAATTTCAGAACCTAAATTTCAGAACCTTTTAAAGCAGGAGAAAATGTCATCCGGATTCATCAATCTTACAGTGGAAAAGCAAACTTTTGTGGGACAGTTAGTAATACATGATTCATGAAACTGAACTTTTGATTTCACTTTGCATAAAATATATGATAGTCAGAGACAGAAGTAACTATGAGCTAAAGGCACTAACAGTCAGTCTATAATGCATAACTAAGCTTTTGAAACCACTTAGTATATTTCCATAACATGAATTTCTATAAAACAAAATTACAAGGAAACTAAATGATGTATACCAGAGGGTTGATCTTATTAGAATCACTGCCAAGCTTATTCATAGCATCACGCATGCAAGCCAGATCAACAACAGCTGGGACTCCAGTAAAATCCTAGGAAGAGAAATAAAAAATCGTTAAGGGAAAATCAGCCATTCACAAATCATGGTAACAACTTCTTTGCTGCACCCAGAATTGAATAAGGTACCTGCAGGAGAACCCGAGCGGGCTTGAAAGGGATCTCAACTTGCTTTGAATAAGTGCTTTCCCAGTCAATAATCTTTTCAACGTCTGCTTTTGTAACTTGGAAATTGTCACAATTACGAATGGCGGATTCAAGAAGAATTCTGATAGAGTACGGTAACCTATCTGTCATACAACCACAAAGATGAAACCATCAGCAACTCAATGAGAATATGCTATTCAGAAGAACGATAGACCGGTCCTTCATCAGAAAGATGATAATTGAACAAAATCACCAATACCAAAACTTCAACCAAAAAAATCTAGTTAAATAAAAACAACAGAGTGATTCAAATTTATATAGCAAAAAAAAAAAGGCAAACTAAGCTAGCAAGTTACCAATTCTCGGATCATTGAGAGAAGGAAGGCTGTAGAATTTTCCAAATTCACCACCACCAGGCTTGGGGAGACTAGTCAAGTTTCCCTTGAAAGGATTTTCACCAGCTGCAGTAACAAAAAAATCAAACAATCACTCAAAACACATAACTCAGCACCAAATATTACTAATCAAAAATCAAACTATCAATCACAAAATTCTATAAAGAGTAAACACAAATACAGCATAAATCAAACTTCACGATCCTTTTCATATTAATCAACCACAGTGTTCAATAGCAAATAGACAACAAAATTAACTGCATAAGGATAACGCTAACGTCCTAATCATTCGATTTATCTATTCCAATTAGCATCGCCAATACTGAATCGGAAGATTCCAAAACTAAAATTAAAAACAAAAACGGAATTAAATGTTGATTCAATTAGATCAATGAAATGAAAAAAAAAAGAGTAGAAAATCATCCAGAATCTTAGGAGTGAAAGGCGAAGTACCGGAGGTGGCGATCTTGCGGTGGAACTGTTCGATGAAAGGAGCGACAGCTCTGATCTGAGGGCGAAGGGAGAACGGAGACCTCCAAAGAACACCGTGGCTCCATCGATTAACTGTGGAACGGGCGGCGTTAGCGGCGGCGGAGGATGAGAAGGCGGGAGATCGGTTAAGAGACGGACGAGCGACCGGAGAAGCGAATGTTCTAGAAAGAGGGAATAGCTTAGACCTTGCTGCTCTAAGGGAAGCCATAGTGATAGCAATCACCAATCACGCATGAGAAGAGAAATGAAAGTGGCGTGTGGTTAACGAGCGTTAGCTAGGGCTGCGTTAGCTATATAGTTGTAGAAGAGAAAAACGATTTTGTGTTTGTGTATGAGTTGGTTTTGATTAGAGGCTTCATTAGGACAAGGAATAGTTGTGGTCGCTTTATTAATAGCGGAATGTTTTACCGTTTACTACTCCGTATGGTTCTATTTTTCGGATCACTTAATTAACAAATGAGTAATCGTTATTACAACACTAACTAACCACTCAAAAATTCATTAATGTAATCTTTATATAAATAGAAAGCTTGAGAACATTTTTCTTTTAATATTTTTATACCATTCACTCTTTTATTAAATAAATTAATATGGCGTTTTAGAAATTATTTATATAGTGTAGGATTCACTTAATAACTAAGTAAATATAAAGAGAGTGTTAGAAAGAGAATATTTCTAGTAATTCTTATAAAAATATATTATTCAAAAAGTATTTAAAGGACATAATACTTAATTCTTTTGATAATTTAGACATTGTCAAATATAATATATTTTTATGCTATACCAAATTCATTAGCATCTTGAAATTTATTACTTTTATATTTAAAGTTTTATATTGATTTGAGTGATGGAATATTGAAAGAATTTATAAAAGTGATACTTTTTATTTTATAAGTTGGTTTTGTAAAAATGAGTTAGGTCAAAATTTAATATAATATATGTTCTGGACTGGGCTCAGACCTGCCCATTCGTTAGGCAGGCCTAACCCAACATTATGTGGGGAAGGTCCAACAAGGTCTAAATCTCCTATGTTGGGCACGGATCAAGACACGCCGTACAGAGGCCTTCCATGTCGGGCAGAACCACAAGTCTTTCACATGATCTCCACGTGCTCCCCCACGCGGGGACACGCCATCAAGAAATTATCCACCTTCGAAAGAGCTAGTCAGCCCACCTTCCGAAGATCACGGGACAGTTGATCTAGGGCGAAGACTACGTGATGGTCTTCACTACGCCACGTAAGCCCTAGCAGTTACTTGGGTTGGGTCTGGCAGCTCAGCCCAATGCAAGTAACTGTTGGTCATGCGCTGGGGTCTCTCTATAAATATCCTATTTCACTAGAGGGTCCGGTATTTCATTCTCTACACCATTTATGTATTTACTCTCACTCTGATTCTTTACTCACTTAAGCATCGGAGTATCTTGCAGGTACCCCCCTTCCTCCTCCCTACATTCGGTGAACAACTATCACGACACGTGGCCAATCAGCAATCTCTCCTGATCAGGTACGATCAGTGGCACCGTCAGTGGAAGCAGCGAGATCCCCTCTGTAATTTGGCTAGATCGACCGAAGAGCAGCCCTCATCACTCAGAACCAAAGTGGTCGAGAAAACCTGCATCATAGCGGCCAAGTCCTTAGTAAGTCTTTGTCGTCTGACGTCCCGACTGGCCCCGAGGATCGCCTTTGCCTCGGAGGCCGACACCGCAGGTAACCTAGCCCCGTGGAAGAAGCCAAGATGCTGATGACAAGGGGGGATAAGGAACCCCTCCTCCTCCCTACCTTCGGTGAACAGCTATCAGTCGACGACCCGTGGTCAATCAGCAATCTCTCTTGATCAAGTACGATCAATATCATAGTCATTGTTAGGTTTGGTGGGAGAGCATAAGTGAATCATAATATAAATGTGGGTGACTCACACTTGTGTGGGAGATTGTTAGGTTTTATCTGTGAGTGGTTAAATCTTACATTTACTAAAAATATAGGAAACGTTTGGTATATAAGAGAGGACACATACCTCAATTGTCTTAAGATTTTGGATGGATATATGGTATTAAGAGTTTCGTTTAAGATTTGGTGGACCATCTGCTATCAGATTTTTACTATCGGATCATCCACCATTTATTTTCATGCTCTAGATGTGAGTTGTAGGCGTAAGTGGTGTGTTAATAATCTCACATCGGACAATATATGGTATAAACGTGTGTTTATAAATGGGGATACTTTCATCCTACAATTCGATTTTGTAAGGATGAGTTAGGTCAAACTCTAACACGGTATTAGAGTATATCGATCGGACCATGGGACGCTCACCGTTAATATCCACGCACCAAACCCAAAAAAGCGATGCACAAGAGGGAATGTATTGGAAAAATCATAAGTCTCGCGTTGAGTGAGTGGATTGCAAAAAAATAAGGAGTGCATATTGTGTGACCCAAAACTTGAATCTTAAAAGATGGATAATGAAATTGACCGCCAATACGGTAACAAAACCACATACCAACAATTCACTGGAATAATAGTAATAAAATTAAAGTCATTTCTAGTCAATCACTACAAGAAAATTTGTATTTAGCTAGAGGTTTAACCCCTCACCAATGCAAAAAAAAAAAACCATCACAAAATACAAATTTGCGAGGGATATGACCCCTAACTAATCAGAGCATCGCAAATCAATGGCTAGGGGATAAACCCCTTGCAAAATTAGCTAGGGGGTTAGCCTCTCGCAAATTGTAACTCATAAATTTCAGCCTGCTACACTGCAGGCATAGGCGTAGACTAATGAAACAGACATGTCAGGTAATTTGCTAGAGGATAAACCCCTAACTAAAGCATTTATGTTTTGCATTTTGTGAGGGGTAAAGCCCCTAACTAACTGTGTCAGACATTTGCGAGGGGTAAAGCCCCTAACAAATTAATTTATGTTATGGACTTTGTGAAGGGTTTAACCCATAATTAATGTATATAATATTATAATAAAAAAATTATAATTATAATAATACAAACTTATATAAACAATAAAATATATAAACAATATCATATAACTATCAAAATATATTACTTACAATATTTAATTATTATTGTAATTGAAAATTTACTTTTTCCTTAAAAAAAATCTATCTTTTTTTATACATATATTTAATATTTTTAAATAAATATATACTTTTTTCTTACAAATTTACATTAGTTATAACATATTTTAACTTACAAATTATATTATATACTTATCTGATTTTATTCATTTTTTTTATAAATATATTACTAAAATATATTAATATTTTAAAAAATATATACTTTCTAAATAAAAAATGTAAATTAAAATATAAAAAAAAACTATATTGCAAATTATATACTTTATAAAAAGTGCATACTATCTAAATATATTACAAATTATATACTTTTATGATTTAATTCATACTTTTTAAATAAAAAGTGTATATTAATATATAATCCATTCTTTCATAAAAATTTCTAAAACTAATTTTATAAATATTATTTTATAAAAATATTTAATGTTTTCAAAATAAATATATACTTTTTTTTACAAATTTACATATTTTCTAAATATATATTAAATATAGTATGTTTTTTATAAAATTTAATTCATATTTTCTATTAATATATCACATATTTTATAAATAATATTAAAATATAAGCTATTTCTTAAATGATATTTTCTATAAATATATTACTAAAATATATAAACAATATTATTTTTTATATTTATACACTAAATAATATAAACAACATATACATATACTTATATACTAAATAATATAAACAACACATATAAACAATATAGATATTTATATACTAAATAATATAAACAATAAAAATATAACTATATTGTTTTTTCCAATTTTATTCTAACAATAATATTTTACAAATATTATAATATAAATTCTAAAAATAAGGATTAATCATATTTTACAATAATATAATATTTTCTAAATATTATAATATAAATTAATCATATTACTCCATCTGTTTTAAAATGATTGTCGTTTAACATTTTTGCACACAGATTAAGGAATGCACTAATATTGTTATAAGATATTGCACTTTTACTAAATTAGTCTTATTAATATATTGGAAGTAGTGTATAAAATAATAATTATATGACACAATTGAAAAAATAACAATTATTACCACATTGAAAATTGAGAACGACAACCATTTTAAAACAAATTTTTTTCTCTAAAACGACAGTTATTTTTAAACGGAGAAAGTACTAAATATTGAATTATGTGTGTTTCTACTAAAATTAATATTAATTAAATATTTACAAATAGATTATTTAATAATTTGTATTTATAATTTTGAAAATACTTATACACTTCGTCAAATAAAAATATAGTCTTTTTATAAGTTTCATTATATTTTTTATTGGAAAAAATTACATTAAAAGAAACATGTCTCTAATATAGAGCTGAAGAAAACTATCTATGTGTTGTTAATGATTTAAAATAGAATTTATTGTATAAATTATAAATTTTAAATTAAAACTCAAATCAAAATTCTTGTGAGCAAATTATTTAATCATCATGTAATAATTTGTTGGTAATTTTTAAAATGTTGATTTGTATGATGGGTAAATATATTATAAATTATATTATTTGCACTTTAAAAAAATTATCAAATATTTTAATCAATAAGTAAAAGTGAGACTACATGTTATCCAGACTATAATGAGTTTGAGACATTTGATATGATAATTGATAGAGGTAAATTTTTATGCAAAAAATATTTTATTTGTTGTTAATGTTTAAATTTTGTAATTTTTTGTCATATATATATATATATATATATATATATATATATATATATATATATATATATATATATATATATATATATATATATATGTATGTATTGTTTTTATTTATTTTGACCTCTTATAATAGTCAAGGCATGCATTGAGTTTGTACCAAATGAATTAAGAATAGAATAGTTTAAATTTATCTATTTTGTGTTTTAGAAAGAGAATTTAGTTTTGACAAGTAACGAAAAAAATTGCAAGTGGTGTGTACGTGGTCAAGTTGTACATATAGTTTAATTATTTGCATCCCTAAAGAAGAAACTTCTTAGCAGTCTCTTTTAGCTCCATTCCACGTGTCTTCAGCCACAACTCAATGGAGCGAATTATTCTTTTTATATACTTTTTCATTTAAAAAAGTGTAGCTCATTATTCGTGTCCATATTCAGTTTATGGTAATGAGAGTGAGAATCGCAAGACAAAAGCTAGATGTGGCTCGTGTCCTGTGTCTCCCACCGCACTTGGCTGCAAACTATGCATCATATACGCTAACCGTTGAAAGTGCAAAGATCATAATGGGAGGGGCTGATGGAAGTCAAGTACACGCGCTGCACTGTATAATAGTTTGATTTCACTTTGTTCATTTGAAAGGCTCTTTTGAAAAGAGACAAATAATATTCAGCCACCGAAGCAGACTAATAATAATATTCGATGGTAGACCCACCCATTAACATGGATGATTTGATTCTCAATATTTTAAAGGAGAAGGCTACAAAACAATGGTGTGTGAAAAATGGATTAACAGGTCCTAAATGGGCCAGCTCTAGTCGATTTTAGGAAAATTTTACTTCATACCCCTACATCTATCCCCACACCCCTACACTAAAAAATATTGGACTAAAATGCCCTTCCTTAAATAGTATAATTTAAAAAAAAATTTTCAGTTCACTTCATTTGCACTAAAAGTCTTCCGGAACACACATTTGCATCTCTCAAACTGGAACTCTTCCTTAAAGTCTTCCGGAAGTCACTTTTCACGCTAGCCAAACCGGAACTCTTCAAGTAAGTCTTCCGGTTCCTTTGTTTTTTTTCCTTCACCGGAAGACTTAATGCATGTCTTCCGGTATACAATTTCTTGGATTTCTTCACCGGAAGACTTCGCTTAAGTGTTCCGGAACACATTTTTCCTAATTCCTTCACCGGAAGACTTTCTTCATGTCTTCCGGTTCATTGTTTTTTTTTGTTTTTTTTTAAATTTATTTATTTATTTATTTTAATTTTTATTTTATTTATTTATTTTATTTATTAATTTACTTTTTAAATTTTTTAATTATATTTATTTATTATTATGGTTTTAATTTTTATTTTTTAATTATATATATTTATTTTAATTTTAATTTTTTTTAATTATATTGGTTTTTTTTTCCAGTGGTGCGCACACGAGGCAAAGATGGTAGGATCCCTCGCGAACTAGGACGGGGCGAGTCCTCCAGGATGGCTGAAGAAGAGCATTTTGATGCATCTACATCAGCATCCGAACCAGTTGGATATCCAGGAGGACCATATGATACGTCTCTGTTAGTTAAGTACGAACAACATATTGCATACCGTATATGGTTCGGTCAGGTAAGTAAACGAAAATTATTTAATATTGACGGTCATTTCAAATTTTTAATATTGAATTTTATAATATATTTACTTTTAATTTTTTTCAGGAGAGAGGGTCGAAGAAAGAATTAAAGGTGGCTGGACATGGGTTGAAGTTGGCTCAAAGGGTTCCACTACAGCTACCTAGAGAGATGGAGAGATGGATATCTAGGTCTGGTTTAGCTTCACTACAGAGAACCAGTTTATCAAAGATAGACACAAACCTAGTTTCCGCTTTTGCAGAGAGGTGGCATCTAGAAACATCATCATTTCACATGTCGTTTGGTGAGATGACGATTACTCTAGATGACGTATCTTGCCTGCTTCACTTGCCCATCAGGGGAGTTTTCTGGAGCCCTGAAGATATCAGTGAAGCCCTTGCTGTTGAGTGGGCTGTTGATCATTTATGAGTGTCACAGAGAGTAGCACAACAACAAGTCCGTGAATGCAGGGGTTCCTACTACAAGCTGGAGTGGTTATATGATCTGTTCGTTGAGCATAGAGCTGCATCTAGATGGCATTATGCCACTAGAGCTTATTTGTTGATGTTGGTGGGTTCCACGATTTTCGCGGACAAGACGTTTACGCTTGTCGAGGCACGATACCTCTCACTGTTTATAGACTTGGATGGCTTATCTGGATACAGTTGGGGAGCAGCTGCGTTGGCTACTCTTTACAGATATCTCAGAGATGCTTCTATGTTCAGCTGTAAGCAGCTTGGTGGTTATCCGACTCTCTTACAGGTATTTATTTTAATTTAGTATATTTTGTTTTAATAAATTTTATTATGTTATAATTAATTATTTTAATGTTAATAACCATATTAATTTTGTGACAGTGCTGGATTCATGAGTATTTTCCAACACTTGGAAAAAAAGGAGAGAACTGGATACCAACTCATAATGTGGGTCTCCCTCGAGCGATGAGATGGTCATATAGGCAAGGTGCCTTGAAGGTGGATGAGTTACGACCTATTCTGGACGAGCTGACACTTGCTGATGTCATATGGCGCCCATTCGAGAATCATAGAGTATGGCGTCAGTTCGATGAGTTATGCCTATATAGGGGGTGTCTGAGGTGGGGTGACACTATTGTTCCATATTTGCCTGACAGATGTATGCGTCAGTTTGGATACAGGCAATATGTTCCATATCCACCTATTGATCACAGGATGGCTGGTGATATTGATGTTGACTGGATTAGTTACCATCAGAGCGTCCAGAATGTGATTCGTCCGACAGCACCGGCCACCACCCCATACGAGACAGATGATGGATATCTTGAGTGGTATTATCGTGTATCTCATCCTCGATTGGTACCGATACCCTATCATGATGCACCATCAGAGATGCCAGCAGAGATGCCAGCAGAGATGCCAGTTCCAGTGTATGAAGCAGGACCATCTGATCCTAGTTGGGCTCGTGTGTCTTCGTTGATTCATCGTTATCTTCAGCAGGCTGGTGCTGAAGATGATGACCCACAGTTTGCGGATTTGTTCGAGGCTTTACATATTGCTCGATCACAGTGACTTATATTTTGTATTTATGATTATATGTTAACTTTTAGACTCATTTGACCCACAGTTTGCGGATTTGTTCGAGGCTTTACATACTGCTCGATCACAGTGACTTATATTTTGTATTTATGATTATATGTTAACTTTTAGACTCATTTGACCCACAGTTTGCGGATTTGTTCGAGGCTTTACATATTATAAGTTTTGAAATTAAAATTGAGTAACAAAATTCATTATTCATGTTTTGAAATTAAAAATGAGTAACATAATTTATAATGTATAATGTGTTGGTAATATAGGCGTAAGTTGTTGCCAATGTTGTAGACGTGGTGCAAATCCTAGCATCCAAGATGTTGCTGCTGGAGAACGAAAATTCTTCCAATCTACTGTCACCGGTGGCAATGGAAACCCTTCTTTCATGTTCACCTAAATAAAAAAATAATCAAAATAGTAAGTAAAAAATAAATAAAAATACTTAGGGTTAATCGCTTTATCAAAAAAACAACTAAGTACCTGAACCCAATGATTTCCATTTACATAACTAATGCAGCAGATTGCTGCATTCTGTGAAAATGAAGTTGTCATAGGGAAGAAAGTCCAGCATTCAATTCCTAAACAGACAAGTACAACATTTTAACGATTCGCTATCATGTAACCCATATCTGGTAGAGTTAACCATTTATGTGGTGGTTGAGAACCGACTTCCTCTATCATCAAAGATTCTCTCACCACTGCTAACTGATCAGTAAATAAATTGGCATACAAACTTGATCTTTCATTATGTATTATTTCCAACCCCAAGTCTCGACGAATCATTGACCAACCATCTTCACCCAATCCTTGCAATGAAGCAATGACTCTAAATCCACAATTACCATCTGATACAACATTAACTACATCATCAATATATGACCGAATGTGATTAGGAAACTGAAGGATGAACTGCTTAGATGACTGTGATAATTTCAACTTCTTCGAAGCTTGTGATGGTTGAGATTTCTTTTGTGAAGACTGTGATAATTTCAACTTCTTCGAAGTTTGTGATGGTTGCGATTGCATCTGTGAAGATTGAGATGCTTGATCAACATACTCGTGATAAGAAGGGTCTCTATAAACATCATATCCTACTGGTTTTTTTGTCTTTCTTCTTGATTCCCCCTTTAGTTTTTATTTTTTCAGGTGGTGGACACATAAAAGTCATTGTAGGGAAGGCAAGTTCAAACACCCTACTTTTTAATGCCCTTTTCCCAACAACATCCAGTGACTTAAACCTTTTCCATAACTCATCTATTGCACTACTCATATCCACCTCTGATCCATCATCTACGTCTTCATCCAACTTAACTTCCATACTTAGTTTTCTCCAATGAACATGTACAACATCTATTGGTATCGGTATACCATCAATTCTATATCCTGTCAACTCACAAGCACAAGGTAATCTGTAGGTTGTTCTAAGAGTACAACGACATATTCCTTGTTAGTTCCAACACAATCAACTCGTTTTAACTCTTCAGCAATGTGTCTCAATGCATTTCGAGATACTGAACCACGTAAATTATTGTAAAATGGACTTACGTGGGCATGCTCAACTTCATAAAAACTCTTTTGAAAAGAAGCTCTAATATTACTCAATTGTAACTTCAAGTTGTCATTCATAGCCTCCCAACATTTGACCATGTCACCAATACTGTTCCCTAACATTTGCTTTAACTTCCAATGAGCAGACTCAACCCTAAAATTAATACAGATTAAAAATATTTTTAAAAAATTCAAAATAAAATATAATTTATAAATACTAAAAATAAATACATACCGATTAGTCGTGGTGTTACCCAAATGTAGCACTCGATCAATCCATGCTCCAACAAATCTTTGTCTATGTGGTGTCAACCATGTGTCCTTCACATAATCAATAAATTTATTACAATCAACACACGCCTGCTCAAGTTGGTTCAACCTTTGATCATACTCAACCTCATCACTAGCCCATACAACATCTGTCCATAAATCGTCAATTTTCTTTTGCATTTCACTAGCCATATATTGTTTCCGTTTTGCACCAACATTTTTGTTAATATGAAATCGACATAGCATATTGATCGACTTTGGAAACACAATTTCAATGGCTTTCATCAAAGCAAGATCTCTATCTGTCAAAATCACTTGTGGACACAACTCTTTCTTCACAAACAATTGTTTAAGTTTATCTAGCACCCAACAAAAAGTCTCAATTTGCTCAGACTCAATATACGCAAATGCGATGGCAAAAGTCAACTCGGTTGATGTCATGCCAACAATTTCAAACAGAGGTTGCCTATATTTGTTTGTCTTGTAAGTGCTGTCCATAACTAGCACAATAGGAAAAATATTCAACAATTTAACTGAATCTGGATGAGCCCAAAAGATATCTCTAATTACTTCAGAGTCATCTCTTTTTCTACTCCAATAAACATAACCTGCTTCCTCAACAAGCTTAAACAAATGTTGTATCTCACTTCTAGGACCTCTTATATTTTTTTCTATCATACTCTTCTGTTTGTATATTTGCGTGATCCGAGTGACATTATCTGGATCTTGCTCTTGCAATGAAAGCAATATATGTCTAGGTGGAACCTTTCTCTTTGTCAAATCAACAACATGTTGCTTCTGATCCGCTGTCAACCTACCGACAAATGCGTGACCTTCTAATCTATCAGGTAAACCATGGTTATGAACTCCACATTTTACATCAATCTTCCATCCAGATCCATCAGTCGCTGGAATTGATCTGATTCTAAATGGACATCCACATTTTTTCGTCGCACTCTGGGTTCCACTATCAATATCTATGTGTTTTCCTCCTTTATCACATCCAAATATTAATTTGTTACTTCTTCCTCTCTGGCCTGTTTTAATATCTGAACGAGTGATGATAACCGTAACTTTATTTCGAATTCCGATCTCTTTAATCCATCTTATTACCTCTTCTCGTGTACCAAATCTTTGAGTTGTTGAAAAAACATCAGACGTATCTACACATATCTGATCTTTATCACATATTTGTAAAGGAATTTCTGAAAATACATAAAAAAAAATTCAAAAAAAAATTCAAATAAAAAAAAATTAAAAATAAAAAAATTAAAAATTAAAAAAATCAAAAATTAAAAAAATTAAAAATTAAAAAAATTAAAAAATTAAAAAATTAAAAAAATTAAAAAAAAAAAAATGGAAACACGTACCTGAAGACTTCATCAAAGTGTTCCGGTATGCACCACACAAATTACACTACCGGAACTCTTTGATGAAGACTTCCGGTGAACACCACTTAAATTACAATACCGAAAGTCTTTTATGAAGTCTTCCGGTATGTTATTTTTTGCATTCCGGAACTCTTTAAACATGTGTTCCGGTTTGGAAAAAAAAGCCTACCAGATGTCATTTTTGAAGTCTTCCGATAGACAGTTGGATCAGAACTCTTAAAAATATATAAAATAAATAAAATAATAAAATATTAAATATATAGGGATAAAATAGGTATTTTAAAAAAAATGTGGGGGTATGGGTATAACTGATAGTGTATGAGGTAAAATTTCCCGATTTTAGTGGATTCAGGTTTTTTTTAGGGATAGATAAAAAAACTCATTTTTGATATAGATTTAAAAATTATTATCTAAGTTCGGTCTTAGATAGATTTCAGACTACTCGATTCTAAATAATTTTTTTAAATAAAAAATTAAAATCAAGATACCATAATTTTTATTATAAATAAAATTTAAATTTATATTATTTTATAATATATTTTTAAGTATTATATTATCTTTTATAAATATTATAATATATTTTTAAATATAATATATGTTTAAATTATATAAAATAATATTCAAATATTTAACATTAGAGAAATTAATAGAATACGAGAAAAGAGTGTTGATTATATTAATATATAATATTTAAAAAAGAAAGATTGAATAGAATAGAGATAAAATTTAGTGAGGTGAGAAAAATCTATGTGTTATTTTGGAGTAAGACAATATAAATATTAATATAATTTTTTTAAAATTTATACCGATATGGGTCTAATAGGCTACTCATCGTCCATATGGACTAACCCTAATGGGTGGCGGATTTTATAGGGTTGCGATTAAAAAGTCTTGAAAAATATGGACTATAATTTTAATGGCCAAGCCCTATGATTTTTTGGGTCTGGTGGGTCGGACCATGTGGGCTAATCCATTTTGACAACTCTAGGTGTTGCACATAGAGCCATTAAAATGTGTTGAAGCCCATCGGTCGGCCCACAAAGCCCAAAAAAATTAGGGCTCAAGCCCTAATTTTTTAGCCCGGCCCGAAAAGGCCCTAAAAAAATAGGTCTGCCTGAATGGGCTATGGGTAGTCCGACACCTGGATAAAATTTTTTAAAAATTTTAATTTAATTACATACAACCCATATTATAAATTTTAAAAAAATAATAATTGCATGAACTTTTAAATTGGGTCGCCTATTTTATCTTTAATTGCAACCCAAACACAAACACAACCCAAAAAACCCAAGTTTAGAATTTGACCTAGCTTCAATTCACATTCACACTATCAGTATTCACTTCGTTTAGTTCAGTATCACATTCGTATCTACTGCTGCCTCTGCTGCATTTGTATCTATTGCTGCCTCTGCTACATTCATATCTACTGCAGTCGTTGTTGCGTTCACATAAGTTGTTGTGTTTCGTTAAGTTGTTGTGTTCTTTATTGATGACCTTTTTAATTGGATGTTCAAGAGATTTTTCATTTTAATGATGTTCTTTAAAGTTTATAATAATGTTGTCTCCTGTTGTCTATTTGTTGGCATTACTCTTAGAAAAATTAATATTCTTTTTTCTTCGTTTCCTCTTGAACTTTATATGTTAATGTTGAATGTTATAGAAAGAAACAAGGAATTAAATGTTGTCATACCCTAAATTTGCCCATACTTTTTTTGTTGATCAAAGGCATTAGTACAAACCATCTGAGGGTTGTCAAGGAATTTTGAGGTTTCATCATTGGTAGAGGCATGAGGTAGAAGTTTGTTGAGCCCCTCAGAGGTCATGGTAGAGTTTGAATAAACACTCAGTTCATCTGCACAATGCCCAAGCAAAAAGGGTGAAATTAGGGTTTCAAATTTAATCAGGATAAATTTGTTTTTAATGGAAAGAATTATTTCCATGGTCTTCCATATGTCCTAAAGTGTGTGGGTATGAGAGATTGACCATCAATTTTAATCATAAGGGTTTCAATCATGGTAGAGTTTGAATAAACACTCAGTTCATCTGCACAATGCCCAAGCAAAAAGGGTGAAATTAGGGTTTCAAATTTAATCAGGATAAATTTGTTTTTAAGGGCAAGAATTATTTCCATGGTCTTCCATATGTCCTAAGGTGTGTGGGGATGGGAGATTGACCATCAATTTTAATCATAAGGGTTTCAATTGATCAGTCAATTGAAAATAAAGAGATTTGGGGAAAAGTCAACTGTGCAGTGAAAAAGTCAACTCCTGACTTTTTGAGGTCAAGATCATGATCCTTGAGTTCAATATGACCAATGGATGGAATTTGATCAAGAAAAGTCAAGAGAATCATGAAAAATCAAGAATTGTTGAAAGTTGCCATTTAAAGGAAATTAGGGTTTTAGAACTTTCTATTTATGGAAATTTTTATGTTTGGAACAACCATATTCAAAGCCATTTTCTTCATGATCAAGGTTTCAAATGAACTTGGATCAAACATCAAAGTTGTTCCTTGTATTTCAAGCTTTCGTTTGAGTACCAATTCATAATCATGTGATACTTGGAGCTCAAATTATGATCAATCAAAGTTGAGGTTTTCAATGGTTTCAACATTGCCAAGAGTGGACAAATTTTTGGACTCACTTTGCAAACCAATTTTCATCAAGTTCTTGAAGGCAGATGGAACTTTGTCCCAAATGAAAGTTGTAGAGCATGTTACAAGCTTTCCAAAGAGTCTAAGAAGTCCTCAATATGATTTGTGAAGCTCAAGTTATGGATGTGCAAAGTTGAGGAAAAATAAGCCAAATCCATAACTTAGAATTTTTCTAAGTTATTTCTGGACAGCTTTCATGACATGATTTTCAACATCATTTTTCATGATCTTCCAATCCTCAAATCAAGATGACCCCAACATGAAATGTGTTCTACTCCATGCCCTCTTTCATTTCAGCACAAGATCTAGGCAAATGGAATTGTGTGCCCCAAGATATCATGGTCCAAAGTGGCTGACTTGAACATTTTCACAAGGCATAAAATATGAACAATTAGCATGTTTATGTATTTCAGCCTGCAATATTGATGCCATCCTCCAAACCATGTGCATGGGATACAACATTGGGAGCTACCAAACTTTTCCCAAATTGAACCAACACAAGCTTGTACCATTTTGCCCCATTTTGAGTCTTAGCCAAAAGGAGTAAAAGACAAAGTAGCTGCCCAATGTTCTGATCCCTTGCAGCTACACTATGCTGCTCATTTCACAGAGACAAAGACAAGTCCATGAGCAAGCTTGCTGAGGTCCAAATCCATCATCCACCATTAATTCAAAAATAATCATGGAGATGAAAATCTGGCCATTCAAACCTTACCATGTGGAAACTCTTTCAAACCTGATTGGATTCCATATTTAAGGGGAAATATCAGTCCAAGAAAGGGAGCTAGCCACTGTTGCATTGAAAAACCAGAGCCTCTCATTTTCTTGAAACCACCTCAAACCCTCCAAAACACAAAAAAAATTGTCTTGGCCTAGTTTGATACCAGTCTCCTTTCCAACCATCCAATCACCATAAAAACCATTCATGCAACCTCAAAATGATGTTTTGGAGGTGTTCCAACCATTAAACCACCCAAAAGCACCTTAACTCAAAAAGTCAACTGCTCACACCATGAACATTGACTTTTCTGCATAAAACAGCCACATACATTTCCTAGACTAGTTTTGAATGTTTTGACCTTTTGAACATCTTCTGTTTGAAGTGTACCAACTGTCTAAAATCCTAAAAGACAACTGGAACTTCATCTGCTCAAACTGCCTTTGAAATTTTGCTTATTTCTCCAAAAGGAAGCTCCTTCCTCCATGGAGATTACGTGGCAACACTTTTAATTATGGTTTGGGATTGGTTTGTTGCTATTCAGTATTCGACCTTCTCTCAGTTGTATCTGGTGGTTACTTTTATATGTTTGATCCTCGTGGTTTGGTACTTGCTGGAGCTTCAACTAATGCCCCATCAGCAAAGATGTTTTCTTTGATAGGTATAATGCTATCATCTATATTAGTGTAAAATAATTTCTTTATTTTTTTTCCTTCTCTGTTGGATTGATGATTTTTTACTGCACTGCTGACATATATCACTGTATAATATGCACTTTAAGTCGAAACCTATTTTACAATGCCATATGGTTGGGGTTGTTGGCTCTAAGAATAGTAGGCATGGATGTTTTCAGCCTTTGTACTGAAAATTTTGAACTAGTAGTACAGTTGCAAAACAACTAGTACAATATTTTCCTAATAATACTTGTTAAAAAATGTGGTTGGACTTAACTCAATCCTACAAAACCAACTTGTAGGGTGAGGATTGTCCCCACTTATAAAGACATGTTCAGTTGTCCAATATGAGACTCTTAACACACCTCTTTACGCCCGAGACTATGGTGGGTGGTCCGATAGCGGAAACCTGATAGCAGGTGGCCCACCGGATTTTAAACGAGGCTCTTGATACCATGTTAAGAAATGTGGTTGAGCTTAACTCAACCCTATAAATTCAGCTTTTAGGGTGGGGATTGTCTCCACTTATAAAGACATGTTCAGGCCATATATTGTTCGATGTGAGACTCTTAACAATATTCAAAAGAAATAGGGAAACAATCTTAACTATAATCATTCACTAAATTTTTTTCTTTCCACATACCTTCTTTTTAAATTTATCAAGGTACACAATTTGTACTTTGTTGTTTTCTCTGAAACTTATAGAAGATAAATACTCAATAATTCCTTTTGGGCTCAAGTTATTTCCAGTTTTGGAATAATTAATCATTCAGTTGATTAATGATATATAAAGACGGGTTAGTTTGCAATAATATATTGACATATTTAGGGGTGTGCAAAAAAACCGATTATTGTTAACCAAATTTGTATCCAAATTATTCCATTTTTAAAAAATTCAAACCAAATGCTAAAATATAAATCTGGTTATCCATTTTGTTATCCAAATATAAACCGATTTCCATAATAATAATATGGTTTAGTTATTGGTTTCCAAATTTCATTATTTGTTAAATTAATACGTTTTTGTCTCTTTTCATGTTTTATCATATACACGTTATAAACCAATTTTATATTTGAATTATTTTAAAGTTAATTTTTTTAAGTTTCATAAAAAATATTATTTTACAAAAAATTCAGAATTTTGTATTTCAAAATGAAAAAAAATTGTTTACGAATTCTCTAACTAACTAAAATGGTGTACTAATACTTCACAAATTATATAGACTTTTAACACTTAATTATACGAACTTTAAATAATTAATTATATAGATCTTAGTGCATCGAGTTTGATTTGGCATATGCAAGAAAATATACCAAAACTTTATTTATTGGATTTGACTCTAGTTTTCATTTATAAATCTCAAGATCAGTAAAGCTTTATGGAGAAATGATCATAAATATTTTAGATTTCTCCACCAATAGATAGAGGTTTTAAAATATACAAATATATTTATTATAACATATTAGTCACCATTTTAAGTTCATATAATTTACTGAAGTTTTTTATTTTAAAATTTTTATTTTCAGTTTTATTTTTATTTTTTTATTTTTAATTTTTTTTATTTTCAAAGAAAAAATATATTAAAATCTAAATATTTAAATTTCAAATTTAATATAATTAAAAAAAAATATTTAAATTTAACAAATAATTTTAATTAAAATCAAAATTTATTTAGAATTGGTTCGGAACAAATGGTTTGGTTTATAAATCATAACATAAAAAAAGATTAGTTTATAAACCATAACCATAAAAATAGATTGCTTCATATTAAATGGCTATCATGTACACCCCAAGACATATTTAGTCATTTAAGTTGTTTAAAATTTTCAGTTTTAGAATAATTAATCACTCAATTGGTTATCGATATATAACGAGTGGTTAATGAGCAATCCTTTATTAACACAATTGGTCATTTAAGTGGATTTTTTTTTATTATAACTATGTATTTTATATTAATTACCAAACAATTGAATTTTTCCAAGAATTTACAGAAGTGGCTATGATTCTACATTCGGTCGCCATTTGAAATGGCGAAATTGTCAAAATGGGCAGATGCAAGCTTTCACCAGATGAATTGGCGAATTAGTTGTAATTTGTGCAAATTCGCCAGATGAATTGGTGAATTAGTTCATTAGGCTTTCGCTTTTTATTTTTTGTTTAATTTATATTATTATTAGTTTTTAATAAATTTAAATAATTATTTAAAATAAAGATTTTAATAAAAATAAGTAATTATAAAAAAGAAGGTTTAATAAATTTAAGTAATATTTTTAAATTATAAATTATTTAAAAGCATATAAGTTGATTTAAATTATAAATTTTAAAACGTGAAAATTGATTAACCATTAAATTATAAGGTGTAGAAATTTTGTAAGGGTATTTAAGACATTTCATATGGGGCACGTAATATTGTATTTTTCTATAAATACGACTGTAAACACATATATGTTTTCACAACATTGTATACCAAAAAACTACGTTAGTGCATTTTGAGTGGAGTGAAGTCTAGAATGTCTGCATTTCTAAATCAACGTTCTTTGTCGTCGTCGTCATCAGCATCGGAGGAACCGTTTCCAGAGTTCGATCTAATGAAAAGAAACGCCGTAGTTGTGTTTTCAGCAACCAAGCCTCCGATGAAGGTGCTCCTGTGGAATACGCAGACGTTGGAGCACTTGCATAGGGAACTGAACCGCTGGCTAGAAGGAGATATTGCTCCAGGAGAAAAGATTAGAAAAATCAAGAGGCTAGTCGAGGAGACCGGGAGAAACGAAGTGACTCGTGAATGGAGAAAAGTGGAAAATGATGTCGGTGTCCTTGTGATGATGTTGACACCAAAAAAGATAAAGTTGATGGTCGTGATATCATAGACGCCTTGGTGTAGTGTTATGCTTTAAGTTTTTACGTTGTTGTTATGTTTGTTTAATTTATGTTGCCTTCGTGCAGTGTTCTGTTTTCATGTTGTTGTTATGTCAGTTAAGTATGCTTTTAATTCATTGAAACTTGGTATTATTCTAATGAAATTTTCTATTAATGGAATAAAAGTTGTTATTAATCGAATGAAAGTTGATATTGATTTAACGGGACAAGATTACATTTGAAACTGTGATCTGCTGCTTGATCCTACGTTAGGAGATTTTGTTCGATTGTGTCCTGGTTGCCGACACGAACTACACAATCTCACCAGCTTGTCTGCGGTATCCGTCTCAGTTCGAATGTGCGTGCTGTTAGGCCGACCCTTTTTCTGTCTGTGCATCAAGTCATTATGCCAAACAATTTCGCCTTCGTATTGAGGCCAATAGTCCTCCTTTGCCACCACTTGAAAGCTGCATGTGTAGACATTGCATAGACTAATGACTTGGTGAACTGCAGAAAGAAGGTTGGTTGGGTCCTGGCGCAACTTCGAACATGCTGCTATGACATGAGAGCAAGGCATACGAAATGCTTGAAATTTTCCACAATCACACCAGCTCTTATCCAATTCAACACGGTAACATCCCCTAGGCCTTCCTTCGTTGTGATCCATAGACTCGGCAACACTGAACCGACCAGTTGTACGGTCAAAGATTGTCACCACGTGTGTGTTTACCTTGGCAGCTTCCTCTTTCATAAATTTCATTGAAGTATCGTTGTACAGCTGACCCGATTGTAATACCAAACCCCACTTCGTACGTCTGCTATCAAAGAGTGAACCTAGCCTAAAATAGGCTGCCTTTACCAAGGCAGTTATTGGGAGGTTTCGGATTCCCTTGAAAACATAATTCATTGATTCGACGAGGTTAGATGTCATGTGGCCCCATCGCACCCCATTATCGTATTCCCGCGTCCATTTCTCCCTATCAATGTTATCAATCCATTTTAATGCATGTGTGTTTGTCAGTCTGATCTCGTCACGGTAGTATCTGAAAGTGGGTTCAGTTAGTGCATATCCCGCGTTCACAACCTTCTTCCGTAGCATCTTGTCTTTGATTTCCCGCATGAAATTTTGGGCGGTATGCCTTATGCAATAGACGTGGGTCGAGGGAGGATCCTGCCAACTGTTGTCAACATTGTTGTATGCACTCTCGATTGATGGGTGTCGATCGGAGACCAAACATAAGTTAGGTTGCGGAGACACGTAACAGCGGAGGTTTTTTAAGAAAAAACTTCAACACCCAGCAGTCTCCCCTTCCACTATATCGAATGCTATCGGAAAAATGTTGTTGTTCCCGTCTTGTGCCACAACCATGAGAAGTGTGCCCTTATATTTCCCGTATAACCATGTTCCGTCAATTTGAATTATAGGCTTACAATATGCAAACCCTTTGATGCAAGGTTCAAACGCCCAAAAGACTCGGTGAAAAATTCCATTTCCAGCAACGGAAGTCCCGTCTGGTGTACACGCGACCATTGTCTCCAATATCATAACAGTTCCCGGAGAGTAGTGTTTAAGAGCCACCAGGAATTTTGGAAGTTCCTTGTACGACTCCTCCCAATTCTCAAACACCCTTTAAACGACTTTAGTTATGGAAATCCCGGTTTTTCGGTACGAAAGAATGTAATTATACCTTTGAACCATATGTGCAATTATGGTACTTACCTTCAAAGACGGGTTGTCGCTAACGACTGACATAATCTCATCGAAAATCAATTGAGAGCTGAGTTTATGATGGTCTTGCATTGGATTAGAGATTATACACGTGTGGGACGGACCCATAGACCCTATCTTCCAGGAATCACTTCTCTTCCTGAAAGACGTTGTTAATCGGAAGGGACACTCCTTGTTACGACAATGGATTGTACACCGTATCAGATTTGTTTGATCGACTCTATAATCGGCTGACAACCCCATGTGAAACTATTTTATTGCCCGGACGCAATCTTCTTTTGTACGAAACTCGTCACCCTCCTTTAGTTGCCCGTCTGGTGCATAGTTGGGATTGTAGAAAACATCCGTCGAGGATTCATCGTCACCCAAATCGAGATTTGTCATGTGTTGAGGTGGACAATAAACATTGCCCGGTGGAACCCCGTCGTCCTGGTTGTTCACCATATTGTCAACAATGACTTCAGTTGCTTCTTCTTCTTCGTCAACAATATTGACTTCATCGTGTTCATCGTCAGAATCGCAAAAAACTTGAGAAGAATCAAGTTGCTGAGACAGTTGTTGTTGTAACGTAACATATAACACGATATCTGAGAAACCTGAGTAATCGTGACTCCGGAACATGTTACACACATCTTCATCGTCTCGCACCTTTAACGGGAAAAATTTACATTCGACATGGCCGCCAAAAAACACTGGGTTTTTGTATATAATTTGCCCAACTGGACCACATTGCAGTTTTTTTTCTATTCTTGCCTTCAGGTGTAAAAAATTAGACCTTCTGTCAATTAAAAATCTTGTAACTTCAGTGTTTCTGAAATTGTAACCAGATGTTTCATCTTCGAAAACTTCACCGTTAAGATGTGCCGAAATCATATATTATGGTGTTTGAGACATAGCGAAAATTGTGTTTGAATGTTTGAGAGTTTGAGTGTTTGAGTGTTTGAGTGATTGAGTGTTTGAGTGTTTGAGTGTTTGAGTGTATGACAGTTTGAGAGTTGAGTGTTTGAGTGTTTGAGTTTAAAGACTTTATTAAATAGTCTAAGTGTTTGATTGTTTAAAGAGTTTAAAGATTTTTTACATGTATTTCAATTAAATTTACTTGCAGCATGCTTCACAATCAATGACATGCATCAGGACTTGAACATACGGGACAGTAAAGGAATCTGTAATTTTCACATGTGACCCTGCGAGATTCTCTTTCTGCATGCACCATGACACTTGTCACGCATGCTTCACAATCAATGACATGCATCAGGACTTGAACAAGACACTTGATAAGACGAGACAATGCAAAGTTCTGCTTTCACATGTGATCCTGTATGCCTACATTGATCATACATGCAGGCCTACGAGATTCTCTTTCTGCATGCACCAGGACACTTGTCACGCATGCTTCACAATCAATGACATGCATCAGGACTTGAACAGGACACTTGATAAGATGGGACAATGCAAAGTTCTGCTTTCACATGTGATCCTGCATGCCTACATTGACCATGCATGCAGGCCTACGAGATTCTCTTTCTGCATGCACCAGGACACTTGTCACGCATGCTTCACAATCAATGACATGCATCAAGAATCTCTGCCTTTCACTTGTCACGCATGCTTCACAATCAATGACAATTGTCTAACATGCATTTACAGCACACTCTCTCGTGGAATATAAATATAGGGTCTTTGCCCAGCAAACTCTGCTCACACTCTTTAAGTCTCAAACACTCAAACTTTCAAACCCCCAAACTCTCTAAGTCTCAAACTCCTGAATTCTCTAAACTGTAAAACTCTCAAACCCCAAACTTTCTAGTGTCTCAAACTCTCAACTCTCAACTCAACATCTCTATACCTTAACAACTCAAACGAAAATGTCTTTACTCGCCATGGGCAACTCTCATAGAGGCACGGCTGAAAACGTTGCAGAGTTTGTAAGTTTTTAGTACTTAGATATATTTACAATCTTTTCTAGTAAAATGATAAGTATTTTACTTCTTGTCTAACGTAACATTAATTATTTTGCAGGATGTATCAAGGTTTCGCTGTCGTGTGCATGATTACATACCACACGACGAGCGCATAGCGGGTTACCTTCAAAATTGTGGGTTTGGTGATGTGATCAAAATCACATCATACTCGCTCGATACAAAGTTTATTCTGGCGTTGTTAGAATGCTGGAGACCGGAGACACATACATTTCACCTACCTTTTGGTGAGTGTACTGTGACTCTCCAAGACGTACACATGTTGCTCGGCCTACACATCGATGGTAAGGCCGCCAACAGCAAAGTTGGTGTCCCTGACCGACTTTGCAAAGATTTGTTGGGCGCCCCTCTTTGTGTGGACGCGCCTCAGGCGGAAAACGACGGCCGCCCGAGGGGTCAGGGAATTAATTTAAAATACCTAAGAGAACAATACAACAGTATTGTCTTAACTGATGATAGCACTCCATTTGATATAATAGTCAAAACACGGTGCTATCTTATGATTTTGTTCGGTCATTTTTTATTTCCAGAGGGTACTAGAAATACCTTCCATACTATGTATTTACCGTTATTGCAAAATATTAACAAAGTGTGCAAATATAGTTGGGGATCAGTTGTCCTCGCCCATCTTTATAGCGCCCTTTGCAAAACTTCAAAAAAAAAAACCTGTACTTTTTATGGTTGTGCTTATCTCCTGCAAGCGTGGGGTTGGTCTAGGATGTCAACGCTTGCTCCAATAAACCGGAATGCTTTTACATTCCCGTACGCCAACAAGTGAGTTTCTTTTCTAGAATATTAACACAACTTCATTTTCGTTTAAGTTAGTAATTTCTGAGATGTGTTTTAGATGCTAATTTATATGTGTTTATTATTTTTAGGTGGTCTGTTCCAGGGATGAATTATCAGAGATGTCCCAGACACTCTATAATTCAATACCGCAACCTCATCGACCACCTTGGGCCAGATGATGTAAGTTATTTACCTTTAATTTTTATAGTGTATATGCATAAACTTGTATGTCTCTGTCTAACTCATTTATCCACCTTTATTGTAGTTTGTCTGGATGCCGTATGAGGGTCTCGACCACCAGCCCAACCCCGATGATGCCGCTATTTGGACATCAAAGACACCCATAATTAGGTTCACTACGGTGGAGATGCACCAAAGTGACCGGGTGAAACTACAATTTGGGATGCATTAGGATATTCCAGATGCACCGGTAGACTTGGGACAGTGGCATCAAAAGCGGGTGGACGCACAATAGAGTGTTAGTGATTGGAAGGAGATTGCGAAGGAGTTGCGTATACATTGGAAAAGAAGAAGGCAACACGTCTTAACCGACCGTATTGTGCACGGGGCTAGGCCAAGTCTTCAATATATGACTTGGTTTAGGTCTGTCACGACATCTCAACCTTTCCTGTCCCAGCCAACCTATTTGGCCGACCCAAGGGAACACGATTCTTCGTCAAACACACAACAACAGTTCAATGCTCAAAATCGGCCTTACGAAAACCCATACATGCCAACAAATACCCCCTATCAACAACAACAATAACATCCTTACATGCCACCCACCCAGTCCCAGCCTCAACCACCATACCATTATAGCCCTGATACGTCGTTTGAGCCCACCCCCTCCACCTATAGTCCAAACAACTCATTTGACCCTACCCCCTCCAACTACCCATCTAAATACCCTTCCACCTATAGCCCAGACAACTCATTTGACCTTACCCCCTCCAACTACCCATCCAACTACCCCTCAAACTATCCACTGTTTGACTACCACACCCCATAACAACCAACACACCTAGACCAACCCAATTCCATGTACACATTCGGACAACCATACCGTCCATACTCCACCCAACCTCCCCGACAATTCTTCGAAAACATGGGCATTGGGCTTGACTACGGCAGCGCCATTGACAGTGGACCTCCCGGCTATTGGAGTCAAATGATGCAAAATCTATCTGATACGTCGGGGGCCGTCCCAACAACATCCTCCTCCACAACTCAACACACAACGACCCGACACACCACAACAACCTCGTCGTAGACCTCGTCGCAACGCGCATCCTCCACAGTGTGGCACCGGTGGTCGCTTGGATAGAGTCTGCCATTAGTTTTTTTGTTGTTGTAATTTTCATTATATTGTAAATTAATATATTTTAATATTTTTACAATTCTATTTTATTCTAAGGTTATTTAAATTTCAATTCATTATGCAAAAACAAACAACATAATTTACTGACACATATTTATTAATAAATAATTAAAATATTTATTAAAATATTTATAAATATATCAATAAACTTAATGTATTTAATAGGTAATTGAAATATTTATTAAAATATTTATAAATGTAATAATAAACTTAATGTATTTAATAGGTAATTGAAATATTTATTAAAATTTTTATAAATGTAATAATAAATTTAATGTATTTAATAGGTAATTGAATTATTTATTAAAATATTTATAAATTTATTAAATTATTTAATAAAATGCTTATTAAAATATTTATAAACATTAGTTAAAATGTTATAAATATTTATTTATATGTGAAATAACGAAACCCTAATGCCAAGTCAGTGTTGCCAAATGGGCTGGCGACTTCTTTTCCTTTTAGCCAGTTTCGCCAAATGGGCTGGTGACATTGTTGATTGCTTTTTTGGCCTTTTGCTCTTTCGCCATTTGAATTGGCGACTGTCTGCTGAAAGGTGGTTGCTTTGGTAAATTTTCTGAAAATAACATTTGTATGGTATTTTTGTTATAATACATAGCTACTTTAAAAAAAAAATTCCATTTAAATTGTTAGTTATTCTTAAAACAGAAATACATTTTCAAGAAATTCATAAATGTATTTATAGTTTTATTCCTAGATGTCTTTATTGATAATCAGTTAATGATCGTTTCAAAGATATGGTCTTTGATGTGTTACAAAATTGCAAGGCCTGCAAGTATTTTCTTTTTACTTATATTCGTTGTGTGTTGCTGTTTCTTTCTTGTCATCTTATATTTTAGTGTTTTTTCCTCATTACTATTTTTGTTTTAATGAAGTAAAAGAACATTATTATTCATTTATTTTCTTTTTAAAATCTGAAAGTATATAACATCAATTTTGATTTTCACTTTTCTATGCAATAGTAGAACTAATTTGTTTATTTGAGATTTTCAGGTACTGACCTGAAACAACGATTTCTGTTGAAAGATTAAACTTGATTTGGGCTTAAACATATTATTTGGATTTTTGGGCTTAGTTATTTTGGACTTGGGTAACTTTAATTAATGGTTCTAGAAAACTCTTGTAATGTTTGGAGTGTCTAGATATTTCTTAAGATTGTAATATTCTCTAGAATGCTCTTGGAATTTCTAGAGTTGAGAACTCTATAGAATTAGTGTGTCTAGAGTTCTCCTTAGAGTACTATAAATAGAGATGTAATTCTACACTTTTGCATCAAGAAAAAATACAAAGTTATCTCTTCCATAAATAATTCTTCTACCTATCAAGTTTCTCTTTAAGCCTCTAATATTCCCACACACTTTTTCTAAACACAAAAGGTCTTATTTCCAACAAACTGGCATCAGAGCTTGAAGGTCCTCAAAAGATGGCGAATGGAGGTTTCCCTTTTCAAATGCCGATACTCACAAAGAACAACTATGAAAATTGGAGTATCAAGATGAAGGCGCTACTAGGAGCTCAAGATGTGTGAGATATTATTGAGAAAGGCTTCAAGGAGCAAGATGAAGCCTCCTTAAGCCAAGGTGTAAAGGAGACATTAAAGGAGTCAAGAAAGAGAGACAAGAAAGCTCTCTTCCTCATTTATCAATCGATGGATGAAGATACATTTGAGAAGATCTCCAATGCAACGACGGCCAAAGAAGCATGGGACAAGCTTCAAACTTGCAACAAAGGAGTGGAGCAGGTGAAAAAGATTCGTCTTCAAACTTTTAGAGGTGAGTTTGAACGTTTATTTATGGAAGAGTCTGAGTTAATTTCTGATTATTTTTCTCGAGTATTATCCGTAGTCAATCAACTTAAAAGAAATGGTGAAGATGTTGATGAGGTGAAAGTCATGGAGAAAATACTTCGCACTTTAAATCCAAGTTTTGACTTCATTGTTACCAACATTGAAGAAAACAAGGATTTAAACACCATGACTATTGAGCAACTTATGGGTTCCTTACAAGCATACGAAGAAAAAAAAAAGATAAAAACTAAACAAAAGGAGACTATAGAACAACTACTACAACTCAATGCAAAGGAAGCAAACTATGTGAGTTACAAGAGTCAAAGAGGACGAGGTCATGGCCAAGACCATGGACATGGACGTGGATGAAGACATGAAGGAGAAAGAAGAGGAAGTTACAACAACTACTCCAACAACTTCAACAATGGAGAGAGAAGTTGGAATCCACAAGCAACAAGAGGCCGTGGCGATGGAAATTCATGGTCAAGGTGCAACAAGTTACAAATCAAGTGCTTCAATTGTAACAAAATCGGTTACTATGCATCTGAGTGTAGATTCTCAAAGAAGGTTGTGGAGAAATCTAACTTTGTAGAAGAAAAAGGTGGAGAAGAAGAAACGTTGCTGCTCGTGTGCCAAAACCAATTTGAAGAGAAAATAAACAAGTGGTACCTCGACACCGGCGCAAGCAACCACATGTGTGGCGATCGAAGCATGTTCATAGAGATCCATAAAGCGACAACTGGAAATGTCTCATTTGGAGATGACTCAAAGATATCGGTCAAAGGCAAAGGTAAAATTCTCATACGCTTAAAGAATGGGAGTCATCAATTCATATCCAATGTCTACTATGTTCCTAACATGAAAAATAATATTTTGAGCTTGGGACAATTATTGGAGAAAGGATATGACATCCACTTGAAAGAACATAGTCTTTTCTTAAGAGATTGTGAGCATAAATTGATCGCTAAGGTGCCTATGTCAAAGAATAAAATGTTCCTCTTGAACATTCAAAACGATGTGGCAAAGTGTCTCAAGGCCTGCTATACCAACTCTTCGTGGCTATGGCATCTACGATTTGGACACCTCAACTTCGGTAGTCTAGAATGTTTGTCAAAGAAGGAGATGGTGAGAGGCTTGCCTAGTATAAATCATCCAGACCAACTATGTGAAGGATGTCTAATTGGGAAGCAATTCCGAAAAAGCTTTCCAAAGGAATCAACATCAAGAGCGACAAAACCACTAGAGCTCATACACACTGATGTCTGTGGACTAATCAATCCAAACTCTTTTGGTAAGAATAAATACTTTCTCCTATTTATTGATGATTATTCTAGAAAAACATGGGTTTATTTCTTGAATGAGAAGTCATAAGTGTTTGAAAACTTTAAGAAGTTCAAAGCCCTTGTGGAGAAAGAAAGTGGTATTTCTATTAAGGCTATGAGATCTGACCGAGGAGGAGAGTTTACTTCAAATGAGTTCAACAAATATTGTGAAGAGCATGGAATCCGCCGCTTACTAACATTGCCAAGATCGCCACAACAAAATGGAGTAATGGAGAGAAAGAACCGAACCATACTTAATGTGGTGCGAAGCATGCTTAAGAGTAAGAAGATGCCGAAAGAGTTTCGGGCCGAAGCAGTGGCATGTGCGGTTTACCTGACAAACCGTTCCCCAACAAGAAGTGTGCATGAGAAGACACCACAAGAAGCATGGAGTGGAAGGAAGCCAGGGATCTCTCACCTCAAAGTGTTTGGAAGCATTGCATATACCCACGTTCCAGATGAAAGGAGAACAAAGCTCGATGATAAAAGTGAGAAGTATGTATTCGTGGGTTACGACTCAAGCTCCAAAGGGTACAAGCTCTATAATCCAAATAGCGGAAAGATTGTCATAAGTCGTGACGTGGAGTTCGAAGAAGAAGATTGTTGGGGTTGAAGTGTTTAAGAAGACAGGTATAATTTTCTTCCTTATTTTGAAGAAGAAGAAGATGAAATGGAACAACCAATAATAGATGAACATATTACACCACCTGCCTCACCGACGCCAAGGTTGGATGAAACAAGCTCAAGTGAGAGGACGCCACGATTAAGGAGCATTGAAGAGCTTTATGAGGTAACTGAAAACCAAAATGACATTAACCTCTTTTGTCTTTTTGGTGATTGCGAGCCACTAAGCTATCAAGAAGCTGTTGAAAATGTAAAGTGGAGAGACGCCATGGATGAAGAAATAAAGTCAATCACGAAGAATGACACGTGGAAACTTACTACACTTCCACGAGGACACAAAGCAATTGGAGTAAGATGGGTGTACAAGGCAAAGAAGAATGCAAAAGGAGACGTAGAGAGATACAAAGCAAGACTGGTGGCAAAAGGCTATAGTCAAAAACAAGGAATTGAATATGATGAGGTATTTTCCCCCGTTGCTCGTCTTGAAACTATTAGACTGATCATTTCTTTGGCAGCCTAGAATGAATGGAAGATCTATTAAATGGATGTGAAGTCGGCCTTCTTGAATGGTTTTCTCGAAGAAGAAGTTTATATCGAGCAACCATAAGGATATGAAGTAAAAGGGCAAGAAGAAAAAGTCCTCAAGTTGAAAAAGGCGTTGTACGGACTCAAGCAAGCACCGAGAGCTTGGAATGTTTGAATCGACAAGTACTTTCGAGACAAGAATTTCATCAAGTGTCCATATGAGCATGCACTCTATATCAAAGCGCAAAGTGGAAATATTTTGATTGTGTGCTTATATGTTGATGACTTGATCTTCACTGGGAACAATCTAAGCATGTTCGAAGAGTTCAAGAAAGACATGTCAAATGAATTTAAGATGACAAATATGGGGCTCATGACATATTATCTTGGCATTGAAGTAAAGCAAGAAGACAAAGGAATTTTTATCACCCAAGAAGGCTATGCAAAAGAAGTCCTTAAGAAGTTCAAGATAGATGATGCCGATTCGGTTGGCACCCCGATGGAATGTGGCAAAAAGTTGAGTAAGCATGAAAATGGAGAGATTGTGGATCCAACTCTTTACAAAAGTTTGGTTGGAAATCTACGTTACTTGACAAGTACAAGGCCGGATATTCTCTATGCTATAGAAGTTGTAAGTCGTTACATGGAAGCTCCAACAACAACTCACTTCAAGGCGGCAAAGAGAATTCTTCGATATATCAAAGGTACAACAAACTTTGGCTTACACTATTACTCTTCTAACAATCATGAAATTGTTGGCTATAGTGATAGCGATTGGAGTGGAGACTTGGACGATAGAAAGAGCACTACTGGTTTTGTGTTCTTTATGGGAGATACTGCTTTCACTTGGATGTCAAAAAAGAAACCTATCGTCACACTGTCAACTTGTGAAGCCGAATATGTTGCCGCTACATCATGTGTTTACCATGCAATTTGGCTAAGGAACTTGTTGAAAGAGTTAAAAATGCCACAAGAAGATCCTATGGAAATATGTGTTGACAATAAATCAGCACTTGCTTTGGCAAAAAATCCAGTATTTCATGAAAGAAGTAAACACATCGACACCCGTTACCACTTTATAAGAGAATGCATAGAGAAGAAGGATGTGAAGTTAAAGTATGTGATGTCTCGAGATCAAGCTGCCGACATTTTCATCAAGCCAATCAAATTAGAAACGTTCGTAAAGTTAAGGAGCATGCTTGGAGTCACAAATCAAGTTTAAGGGGGGATGTTGAAAGATTACACTTGATTTGGGCTTAAACATATTATTTGGATTTTTGGGCTTAGTTATTTTGGACTTGGGTAACTTTAATTAATGGTTCTAGAAAACTCTTGTAATATTTGGAGTGTCTAGATATTTCTTAAGATTGTAATATTCTCTAGAATGCTCTTGGAATTCCTATAGTTGAGAACTCTCTAGAATTAGTGTGTCTAGAGTTCTCCTTATAGTACTATAAATAGAGATGTAATTCTACACTTTTGTATCAAGCAAAAATACAAAGTTCTCTCTTCCATAAATAATTCTTCTACCTATCAAGTTTCTCTTTAAGCCTCTAATATTCCCACACACTCTTTCTAAACACAAAAGGTCTTATTTCCAACAATTTCATGATCAGTTTAGTCCAATGCTTATCGATCAGAATGACCTATGGTCATTATCTGATTCTACTATTATTCGGATGCCTCTATCCTCCGATTGCTTGAAGGTTGGATCTGACTTGGGGGCGAACCAAGTAAAACATATTACTGACATATTCATGGAGCATGGACCTAGAGTACTCTTATTTCTGAAGTCAGTATTGGAGGTAATTTTATAACTTCTGTTGTAGATTGATACAAAATGAAAGAAAAACATGATATTTAGCATATCAGATTAGAGTCCAAAGTTTCTTTTTTAATCACTAGATCAAACCCTTAAAATTTAAATAAACATCCATATAAAAATATATCAAATTATTTGATTAATTAATAATAGATCAAACCCTTAGAATAAACCCATACAAAAATAGATCAAACCCTCAGAATAATTGATCGGGAAAATAGCAAGTGTACTATTTTTACCGATTGTAGTAATAAGGGAAGAGTCCCAAGTATCGATCTCGAGGACTGCATGGTAATTAACGGGATTTTTAGGATTCAAAGGAACAAAAAATTTAGTAGGTTGTTTGGTAGCAGAGTAACACAACAAGTAAATAAAGACTTATAGATTAATCTAAGAACGATGTTAGGGGAGTAGACACGATGCGAGTAAAGACCATGTAGGATTATCCTGAGATAGTAGTTATTAACCTTAATTCATCAGTTCTCAAAGTTAGATTTCCTTAATTCCTTAATAGAAACCCTTTGATGAGTTTCGTGTACACTAATTCCTCAGTGTCCATGAAAAGCATCAAGCAATAGTTCTGACAATAAAATACGTGATACGGGATATCCCCATTCCTAAGCAATATCTACCGTGATATTATTTTGCAAAAGTGTTAGGTTGACTTACCAGACCAAAACCTAATCATGAATCGGATTCTACTTTCCAATATGAATACGCATTAAGATTGTTGCAAAATAAAATATATATAAGGTGAATAACACAATTCTCATAGAATAATCAAACAAATGTCATTACATCGCAACTTAGGACCACCCCCTAACAACTGGGGGTTTAGCTGCTCATGTTCTTTGTAAACATAAATGCAATTAGAAATGAAAAGGAGAAGATCATTACAATTCAAGTTGGTTCACTTGGATCATCAATTGTTTCCGCTTTTGATCGATCCTTTGTTCTCCAGAAAAACTCTCTCCTCAGTTGTCAATCCTAATCTTAATTAAAAAGTGTCTGCTTCTTTCTAAAAAGTGGCTCTTATATCTAAATTCAAATTACATCGCGAAATGTCTCAAATGCCCTTCGAAATAGGTCTGACATCCTAAAAATCAGAAAAACAACAATTTCACTATCAGTGGCCATGACACAGGCCGTGTTGTGCAACACGGGTGGCCGTGTCAGGCTGCTGAATCCACAGGGCGCATTTTCTTCTACAGGGGCTGCAACACGGGCCGTGTTGTGTGACACGGGCACCCGTGTTGTACTTTTGTTCTCCATTTTTCTCTGCTTCTCTTGCCCGTGTCTTGCAACCGTGTCCTCCCTGACACGGGCTGTGTTGTGCAACACGGGTACCCGTGTTGTGCCTCTGAATTCCATTTTTCAACTTTTCTTTGCCTCCGAAAACGGTGCGACTGTCATGCTATCAATTCCTGCCAAAAACACACTAAAAGAAACCGAATCAAACGCACCAGTGGCAAAAGTAATACAAACTTCAAAATAAGACTTGAATAAAAACAACTACGAGTAACTCAGATAACAAAAACTAAAGCTTCGAAAACAGATAAAATTGGTACGAAATTAACAACAAACAGCGTTTGAAAACACAAGTGAAATCCACCGATCAAACTCCCCCGAACTTGAACTTTTGCTTGTCCTCAAGCAAAAAGCTCGCCAAACCGAACTTACAATATCTTTTCTTTTTTTCATAACGGAACCGTCCATAGAAATGTGAGTTACGGTAATGATACTCATACTTGAACTTCTCGTTCCAAGTCCCACTAGGATTAATCTCGGTTTTCCCCTCAAAACAGGTAACATACAAACACTAGACTGCGGTACACCACAGACCTCAGTCTCCCTATTGGTAACCTCTCTGACTATGCTTTGTACTTAAGTCTTCTTTTTCAATTTTCATCCCTTTCATTCGGACAATCACTATAACGGCTTTTATGATTTTTCCTCGCGTGCACAAGATTGATCAACGACATTTTTTTCTGGCACTGTTATTATTTTTGAATGGCTTTCAGGTTCGACCACCGTTGGGCTGAATAACCGGGTGAGGGTTACCCAACTTAGAAGGATTAGTCGCCTAATTGCCCTTTTTGTTTGTTTTTTTTTCTCTGTGCCTTTGCTCAATATTTTTCGTTAAACTTGCACACACGATTCTTATTGATTAAACCCGATTGTCAAAATAAACTACTCAGGGGTACTTCTCAGATCAAAGCACTATGGTACAAATCTACGCGTCGAACTCGTTCCTATTCGGGAAACCCAGGGTGTCTGCTTTTTACCTATCTCTCAAGATTGTTCCGATTTCATCCTCACGGTTCTTTTTCTGAGTATTCTATATACTTTCTCATCACCTCACTCACAGACATCTCCACCAAACAGTTCCCCAAACCAACAATGTTATTAATTTTATTAGCTCAATGTCAGGGGGTTTCCACTGTGGACTTGCTATCATGCTTTCAAACAAACACTTAAAAATAAATAACCAAATAAAGAAAAATAGAAACAAAAACACACAAATAACATAAAACACACAAATAAAATACCCCCACACTAGGATTCAACAGTGTCCCCACTGTTGGAACACCAGTAGCAGGGGACTCACAGAGTTCATGGTTGCGGAGGTTGGTCGCGCAGCATCATATGCCGCATCCATTCGTGCATTTCACCGATCAACCTGCCTTGGCGGATTTGTTCGTTTCCTTGCCTTGTCTGCTCATCGCCTTGCCTTGTCTGCTCACTTCGGAGGTGACACATCTCACTCTCCATCCATTCCCATTCTTTTTTAGACAAGCTCCAAGAGCCGGAGCCGGACTCCTGATGGGGTGAAGCTCGAGTAGTCGGTATAAGCGCTTCTTCTACCTGATCTCCTTCATCCTCAAAGAATTCTGTACCTGTACCCTCATAAAATTGGTCTTCTTCATCCTGCATTGAACTCTCATATAGCCAGTTATTCACATTTTGAATACTAATAAAGTCAGGTGCAGGTAAAGCGAAGAGATGACTATTTCGGCTTACCAAGGAGTAGTAACTATCAAAGATTCGAATCATACCTTGGGCAGTTAGGGTGGCTAGATCTATCTTTGTCTTACCTGTAACAGTGGGTTCCTCCCTCAGGAGAGGACCGTGGCCAAATTGGTTGGCGATTTGAGTGATCATACCGCCTACACTGATTTCGCCGAAAGGTGCATTCACAACCCTCTTCAGATGGTCAGCTGTAAAGGCAGCCACATTAATGAGCTCTTGATTTGCCATGCCATACATGAAGTACAACTCCCTCTGAGTTGCTACTCCTGTGTTGCCACCCCTGCCGAATAGTGTATAGGCCAGCCCTTTTTGAGCGTACCTGAAACACGGGTTATGAATACACGAGGCTTTTCCCGCCTTAGCGACATAATCAGTTCTGCCTGTGATGGCCCTCCAGAAGTCCCCTGCACTAATTTCCCGGAGGGGCTCCAGGTCCAAAATTGGGGAGCTTCATAATATCTCCCAATTCGGCTATTGTCAGGCTATGGTCAGTATCAAATAGGCGAAATCTAAGTGTGCCATAGTATTCATCCTCCACACCTGTCCACCTGTGCTTCAACTGAAATTCTAAACTACTCAAGAATTCAACAGTTATGCGCTCATAAGTTGGCGCTTCCAATTGCATAAATTCTAGCATACCCAGAGTGTGAAACATCCTATGGACTTCTACTCTCAGCCCTAGATTATCAAGCGTAGTGTTACATATATACCTTGTTGGGGTGAGCTTACGCTTGATGATGTTGGAGTATTTCTTTTGATGATCCGGGTCTTCGAAGAGTATGCCGTGAGGATTCGCCATTCGGTGTGCTCTCTTTCTGGGGCGCGAAGTTTCCGCCACGACTTTTCCTGTGTCTCTACGAGGCAGCATTGTTTATCCTGCAAAACACAAACAACACAGACAATTCGAAAAAATGCGAAATCACTGTTAGAGAAAAACGCGACTGTAGAAATGAGCACAAGGATGAGGGGAACGTTTTTTGTGAAGGGCGGAAGTGCTTCCGATGAGTGGGCGTGGTGGAGATTGAAGCTTTTATGGAGGGAAAGCAATGGAGGTTAAGGGTTTTGTGATGGAGAAGAAGGTGGGAGATGAAGTGATAGGGTAGAATGATATGAAATGGGTGGTTACTAAAGATGAGTGGGGAGTAAAGAGGTGGGCCCCACAGGGGTAAAAATTGTTTAGTTACTGTGCGCCTTGCAACACGGGCACCCGTGTTGCACCTCCTGTAAGTAATTTTTTTCTTCAAAATAAAGCACCTGCAACACGGGCCGTGTTACACAACACGGGCACCCGTGTTGCACCCCTGACTCCACACGTTTCAGCTCAGATTTGCTACAGCCTGACATGGCCTGTGTTGTGCAACACGGCCACCCGTGTCAGGGTACTGATTTTCCAAAATTTTCACTCTTTTCTAGTTTCCGACAATCTTCTTTCACCAATGAACCGCGAGTTAACCAAAACCTGTTGAAACAAAAAAAAACAAGATGAAAACGTGAGTGTAACATACGTGGGTTGCCTCCCACGAAGCGCTTCGTTTTACGTCGCCTGGCTCGACGGTCCTTCATCGTATCATGTGAGATGAACGACATCATTTCGATCTTTCTGCTGTCCCTCGTAGTAAGGTTTCAAACGCTGACCATTTACTTTAAAAATGTCTCCGTTTGCTTGATTTTTCAGCTCGACTGCTCCGTGCGGAAATACCTTATGTACTATAAACGGTCCTGACCATTTTGATTTAAGCTTTCCCGGAAAGAGTTTCAGCCGGGAGTTGTACAAAAGTACTAATTGTCCTTCTCAAAATTCCTTCTTCTGAATTCTTCGATCATACCATTTCTTTGTTTGATCTTTGTAAATTTTGGCATTCTCATATGCCCGGTTCCGGAATTCCTCTAGCTCATGGAGTTGGAGAGTTCTAGACTCTCCTGCTTTGGTGAGGTCTAGGTTAAGGACTTTTGATTCCCATAATGCCTTATGTTCTAACTCTAGAGGCAGATGGCACGCTTTACCATAGACCAGTTGGTAAGGGGACATACCAATGGGTGTTTTGTACGCAGTGCGGTACGCCCAGAGAGCGTCGTCCAGCTTTACTGCCCAGTCCTTACGGGAGGCACGCACTGTTTTCTCTAGTATCTGTTTGAGTTGTCTATTTGACACCTCGGCTTGCCCGTTGGTTTGAGGATGGTAAGGGGTAGCTATTTTGTGCTTCACATTGTACTTAAGGAGTAGCTTTTCCATGAGATGATTCAGGAAGTGAGTTCCTTCATCACTTATAAGGGCCCTTGGTACTCCAAACCGAGAAAATATGTTCTCCTTCAGAAACCTGACCACTACCTTAACATCATTGGTTGGTAGTGCCACTGCTTCTACCCACTTCGAAACATAGTCAACTGCCACCAGTATATAATTTTTTCCAAATGATGGTGGGAATGGTCCCATAAAGTCAATCCCCCAAACATCAAATAACTCTACTTCTAACATGGAATTTTGCGGCATCTGGTTTCTTTTCGAGATATTTCCAGTCCGTTGACATCTGTCGCATTCCTTAACGACGTCCTGGGCATCCTTGAACAAAGACGACCAATACAACCCCGATTGGAGGACTTTGGCTGCGGTGCGGGTCACCACTGAAATGTCCTCCATAATCTGAATTATGACATGCTTCGAGCACCTTCTTTTGCTCATCTTCAGGAACGCATCTTCTGATCAGTCCATCCACCCCTCTCTTGTAAAGAAACAGGTCATCCCATAAGTAAAACCTGCAGTCATGAACAAACTTTTTCCGCTTGTTAGAATCAAAGTCGTCAGGTATTAGACCCCCGACCAAATAGTTGGCATAATCCGCAAACCAAGGGACACCATGAATAACTAGGATGTGTTCATCAGCAAACTCTTCCTTTATCGAACACTTTTCCTCGTTTTCTTCAATCGGTGACATTCGCGAGAGGTGATCAGCTGCAGTATTTTCATATCCTCTCTTATCACGAATCTCCACATCGAATTCTTGGAGAAGTAGGATCCATCTCAGAAGCATGGGCTTTGACTCCTGCTTAGCAAAAAGATATTTTAAAGCAGCATGGTCAGTATAAACAATCACTTTAGAACCCAACAAATATTGCCTAAATTTGTCAAAGGCGTACACCACCGCTAGCAACTCCTTCTCGGTAGTTGCGTAATTCATCTGTGCAGGGTTCAAAACGTGACTGGCATAGTAAATAACATGCAAAAGCTTCTCTCTCCGCTGCCCCAACACAGCCCCCACCGCGATGTCACTGGCGTCACACATGATCTCAAACGGCAGAGACCAATCGGGGGCAATCACTATTGGTGCTGACACTAACTTATTTTTCAGGTTTTCGAATGCGCCAGCACACTCCTTATTGAACACAAACGCTGTGTCCTTGACTAACAAGGAAGTCAAGGGTTTAGCTATCTTGGAGAAATCTCTTATGAACCTGCGGTAGAAGCCCGCGTGACCCAAGAAACTTCGAATACCTTTCTCGTTCACGGGTGGTGGTAACTTAGATATTACTTCCACTTTTGCTTGATCGACTTCGATCCCTTTGTGTGAGATTTTGTGACCAAGGACAATGCCCTCTCTTACCATGAAATGACATTTCCCCAGTTTAGGATCAAGTTACTTTCCTGACATCTCTGCAAAACAAGTGAGAGGTTAGTTAGACAATTATCAAATGATGACCCAAAAATTGAAAAATCATCCATGAAGACTTCCATATGTTTCTCAAGCATATCCGCAAAAATAGAAGTCATGCATCTTTGAAATGTCGCTGGAGCGTTACATAACCCGAATGGCATCCTCCTATAAGCAAAAACTCCGTACGGGCATGTGAAAGCCGTCTTCTCTTGATCCTCCGGCGCAACCGCGATTTGGTTGTACCCGGAGTATCCATCTAGAAAACAATAGTAATCGTGCCCAGCCAATCTTTCTAGCATCTAATCAATGAATGGTAACGGAAAGTGATCTTTTCTGGTGGCCAAATTAAGTCTCCTATAATCAATGCATACCCTCCAACCAGTGACTGTACGCGTAGGAATCAACTCATTCTTGTCATTAGTCACCACAGTTGTACCTCCTTTCTTGGGCACCACGTGAACAGGGCTCACCCATGAACTGTCCGATATAGGATAGATAAGTCCAGCATCCAACAATTTCACCACTTCCTTTCTTACGACTTCCTTCATAACGGGGTTCAGTCTTCTCTGGGGCTGCACAACCGGTTTGTGGTCCTTCTCCATAAGGATTTTGTGCATGCAAACTGTAGGACTTATACCCTTGAGGTCTTCGATTTTCCATCCAATAGCACTCTTAAATTTTTTAAGAACCCCAATCAGTTGTTTCTCTTGGACACTTTTCAAACTAGAGCTAATAATGGCGGGGCACTTTTCCTCGGTGTCTAGAAAAACATATTTAAGATTCTCCGGAAGTTGTTTCAATTCCGAACCTTTAGGCTTTTCGTCATTACCTTCCAGTGCTATAGGTTGCCTTAAGTCTTCCCATCAGTTTGGTCGGGATCCCCTTTGAAATGGTCGAGTTTCCAACATTTCAACTACTTCCCTGTCATTCTCATCCACTTCTTTATCTTCCGTAAAAATTAACATGCTTAACACTCTCTCAAGGGGCAGTTGGGTCACACTCTCCAAATGTTCACTCTCTACAACTTGTTCCAGCACTTGTATGTTGCTACTTGTTCCAAAATCCTGTTTATGCTTCATGGTATTCCTAACATCAATTTTTAACTCCTCGTCATATACCTTCAAGGTCAGGGTGCCGCCTTCCATATCTATCATGACTCTCCTGGTTTCCAAGAATGGTCGGCCCAAAATTAACGGAATTTATTCGTCTTCCGGCATCTCTAGTATCACAAAATCAACCGGAAACACAAATTTATCTACCTTAACCAGAACATCTTGAACCACTCCATACGGCCGCTTAACCGAATGATCAACAAATTGGAGAGTCATCCGAGTGTCTTGAACCGCACCAATACCCAATTTTTTGTAGATGGATAAGGGCATGAGGCTAATACTTGCTCCCAAATCGATTAAAGCTCTGTTGAATGACCTATCACCAATAGTTCATGGAATAGTAACAGCTCCACTGTCTTTCTTCTTCACCGGAATCTTCAGACCCTGCAAAATAGCACTACAAGTTTCAGTTAGAATAACAGGTTCAGACTCACTAGTCCGGTTCTTAGCAATGATGTCCTTCATGAATTTGGCACAGGTGGGCATTTGTTCTAGTGCCTCCAACAACGGAATGTTCAGCTCTAACTTTTTAAACAGTTCAAGGAATTTCTCGAAATTCCTCTCTTGCCGTCCTTTCTTTTTATTCCTCGAGGGGTATGGCAGCTTGATCACCGGTTTCGGTTCTACCACTTTTTCTTTAGTTACCGGTACCGGTGGCACCACTTCTTCCTCAACCACTTCATTTTCTTTTATCTCCAGCTCAACTTCAATCATCTGATCATTCAGTTCCGTTTCCTCTTCTTCTACTTCCTTGTATTTTCCACTTCTTGTTACTACCGCCTTAATTTGGTGGTGATCCTTCGGATTTGGTACTGTAGCACTTGGAAGTGTACCCGGCGCTTGCGAACTCGCTAGCTGTTGAGCAATTTGACTCATTTTTACTTCAAGATTTTTAATGGATGCTCCATCATTCCTGAAGTTGCTCCTTGTCTCTTCTTGAAATTGAGAACTTTGGGCGGCCATTTTTTCAATGGCTACTTCCAATCAGCTTTTCTAGGAGCTTGTTGTTGATATTGAGGTTGGTACGGTGGCTGCTGGTATTGTTGCTGCTGAGGTTGATACGGTTGTTGGCCCTGAACCGGTTTTTGTACATTTCCTTGCTGATCTTTCCATGAAAAATTGGGGTGATTCTTCCAACCAGGATTATATGTGTTGGCATAGGGATTGTTCTGCCTCAACATATTAATTTGTTCCACCTGCTCTTGAGTTGCTACACAATGTACGGTAAAGTGGGGTCCACCGCATATTTCACAAGGTGCTGCTTGAACTGGTTCAACTTGTGCAACTGTCTGAGTTTCAATATTCATTTTCTTTAACCTTCTCTCTACCTCAGCGGTTATCTGATCCTCCATTTTAACAACCTGGTCTGCCAGCTTCAAGTCAATCTTACCTTCCGGTTGGTTTACAGTGCGATCATACAACTCAAGGTGCTCGTTAGCGGCAATTGCTTCTATGATCCTTTTGATACCCGTGGCCATTGAGAAGTTGGTTGAGCCACCGGCAGCAGTGTCTATGAGCTGTTTCATTTTGAGTCGTAATCCATTCACAAAGTCTTGCATCTGCTCAGTGGCGTCCATGTTATGAGTAGAACATGCTGTCAGACACCTCTTAAACCGCTTATATGCATCCCCTAAAGATTCTCCTTCTTTTTGCTTGAAGTTGACAATGTCATATCTTTTTTGGATAAACACTGAAGCAGGGAAATACTCATTCAGGAACGCAGTTTCCATCTCTTGCCATGTTGTGATACTCCCAGCTGGAAGCGAGTAAAACCATTCTTCCGCATCATTAGTGAGTGTGAACGGGAACATAACCAATCTCTTGGCCTCTTCGGAATGTCCTTCTATCTTCAAAGAGGTGGTAGTTGTAAGGAATCTCTGAAGATGTTTATTCGCATCTTCGTTGATTCTTCCAGCGAACGACTTGCTCTCCAACTGACGGATGGTGGAAGGGTGTAGCTGAAAATGTGCAACATTCACCGGTTGATTCACAATGGTCATCCGGTTTGGTTGAGCATTAGCCCCTCCATAGTCTCCTAGCAGTCTTTCAGGCTGAGGTGGATTTCCAGCCGTTTGAACAGTTTCAGGTGTTGTCTCTCTCTCTCTTCGGAGTCGCTCTGCACAAATATAATTTCCTCTATTTCTTCCAGTCTTTTAACTTTAGCTTTTCTCCGTCTTTCGTGTAACGCTCGTTCTGGTTCTGTATCAAAAGAATATTTAGCTGAGGCCTGACCTCGCATACACAATTAGACAAACGTTAGATAATACAAGCAGAGAGAAAATGCAGCGAATACTAAAATTTTAGTCGCAGAGCAACAAAATTTCTTTTGGATTCTAAAAACAATGTTAATTTGGCAGTCCCTGGCAACGGCGCCAAAAACTTGATCGGGAAAATAGCAAGTGTACTATTTTTACCGATTGTAGTAATAAGGGAAGAGTCCCAAGTATCGATCTCGAGGACTGCGTGGTAATTAACGGGATTTTTAGGATTCAAAGGAACAAAAAGTTTAGTAGGTTGTTTGGTAGCAGAGTAACACAACAAGTAAATAAAGACTTATAGATTAATCTAAGAACGATGTTAGGGGAGTGGACACGATGCGAGTAAAGACCATGTAGGATTATCCTGAGATAGTAGTTATTAACCTTAATTCATCAGTTCTCAAAGTTAGATTTCCTTAATTCCTTAATAGAAACCCTTTGATGAGTTTCATGTACACTAATTCCTCAGTGTCCATGAAAAGCATCAAGCAATAGTTCTGACAATAAAATACGTGATACGGGATATCCCCATTCCTAAGCAATATCTACCGTGATATTATTTTGCAAATGTGTTAGGTTGACTTACCAGACCAAAATCTAATCATGAATCGAATTCTACTTTCCAATATGAATACGCATTAAGATTGTTGCAAAATAAAATATATATAAGGTGAATAACACAATTCTCATAGAATAATCAAACAAATGTCATTACATCGTAACTTAGGACCACCCCCTAACAACTGGGGGTTTAGCTGCTCATGTTCTTTGTAAACATAAATGTAATTAGAAATGAAAAGGAGAAGATCATTACAATTCAAGTTGGTTCACTTGGATCATCAATTGCTTCCGCTTTTGATCGATCCTTTGTTCTCCAGAAAAACTCTCTCCTCAGTTGTCAATCCTAATTTTAATTAAAAAGTGTTTGCTTCTTTCTAAAAAGTGGCTCTTATATCTAAATTCAAATTACATCGCGAAATGTCTCAAATTCCCTTCGAAATAGGTCTGACAGCCTAAAAATCAGAAAAATAACGATTTCACTATCAGTGGCCATGACACGGGCCGTGTTGTGCAACACGGGTGGCCGTGTCAGGCTGCTGAATCCACATGGCGCATTTTCTTCTACAGGGGCTGCAACACGGGCCGTGTTGTGTGACACGGGCACCCGTGTTGTACTTCTATTCTCCATTTTTCTCTGCTTCTCTTGCCCGTGTCTTGCAACCGTGTCCTCCCTGACACGGGCCGTGTTGTGCCTCTGAATTCCATTTTTCAACTTTTCTTTGCCTCCGAAAACGGTGCTACCGTCATGCTATCATTTCCTGCCAAAAACACACTAAAAGAAACCGAATCAAACGCACCAGCGACAAAAGTAATACAAACTTCAAAATAAGACTTGAATAAAAACAACTACGAGTAACTCAGATAACAAAAACTAAAGCTTCGAAAACAGATAAAATTGGTACGAAATTAACAACAAACAGCGTTTGAAAACACAAGTGAAATCCACCGATCAATAATAACTAATAAAATTATATAGTATTGACCTGTGCATTGCATGGGTAGGCGTCTAGTTACTGATTCATTTTGGAATGTTCCTTATCCTCTATAATTTACTCACTCATTTTTCTATTAAATATAAAAATCATAGAAAACACTTATACACACACTTTGTCTTGTTTGACATTGACACTCTACTGTTTCACGAGAAAATTCTTGTTTGAAATGCTTTCATAAATCTGTCCTGAACTAGAGTAAAAACTTTCCTTCCATACAAGTATCAATATCAACATGGGAGGAAGGACAATCACATCCATGCCAGAATTTTTCAATTAGCATTAATCCATCGTCTTCTATCATGAGGAATCCATTTTCAGAAAAGAAATGGAGGAAGTTCCAATTATCAAGACTATTTAGTAGTTCTAATGCTGCAATTAAGATGCATGTAATAGACGTGAATTTATGTTCAGAAGGAACTACATTCATTGATCGATGGCTTCTTGCACTCACCTTGGGTTCTGGGCAAACAAGAAATATGGCACTAGATAGGTATGTTCTTTTATATAAAATGTAGTGGATAATGTGTCTACTACGATGCACAAATTGCATGGATATGAATAATCCATGTTGATATCTTGCAACTAATTGATGGGTGTTTTTGCCTTTTGTTAACTTGAAAACCTCACTTATTGATGGATCATTTTTGTGAAGCATGAAGTTCTTTGTTGAACTAAAAGATAAAATAATCACGATAAAGAAATCTAGAAAATGAGAAATTTATGAATGTGTCTTATTTTCCTTAATTTGGCTTATTTCTTGGAAAATATTTTCGTTTCCGTAGTTTTGTACTTAATTAAGACTTCCTTTTTAAGAGACGTGTTGTCTTCTTTATTGTATGCTTTGTTAAACATCAATTTTTTTCTTTAACTTTTGAAATTGATTTTGAGTTAACATGATTGAAGTTTCATATTTACTTTTCAGACGATATCTTGCTTACAACTTGACTCCTGTTGCCGGAATAGCAGCACTTATATCAAGAAATGGCCATCATACGAATATATACTCAACTAGCTCAATTATGACTCCTCTTCCTTTGTCTGGTCATATAAACTTGCATGTGACTGTCTTTGGTTGTTTCCTTGTATGTCACAACAAAGGCCGCTATCTTTTTAAATACCAAGACAAGGGTGCTTCAGCCGAGGGAAACTTTGATGCTGGAAATCAGTTAATTGAATCATGGAACAGAGAGCTCATGTCCTGTGTAAGTGATTCCTATGTTGAAATGGTTTTGGAAGTTCAAAAGTTGAGAAGGGATGCTTCAAGTTCTATAATGATTATAGTACTTGTCCAATCAATCAATCTCTGAAGGCTTCTGGAGATCAAATCTACTCCTTCTGGCCTCGTTCTTCTGAGAAGGAAGTTCCAAATGATCAACTTGATGGCCACAGTAACATCCCTTCAAGTTCAACTACAGTTCTTAAAGCTGACTGGGAATGCCTTAAAGAACGGGTAATACATCCATTTTATTCTCGAATTGTTGACCTTCCAGTATGGCAGTCGTACTCAGGAAATTTAGTCAAGGCTGAAGAAGGCAGGTTTCTTTCACAGCCTGGGAATGGGATAGTTGGTAGTTTACTTCCAGCTACAGTTTGCAGCTTTGTAAAGGAGCATTATCCTGTATTTTCAGTTCCATGGGAATTGGTGACTGAAATTCAAGCTGTGGGTTTTTCAGTGCGTGAAATTAGACCTAAAATGGTTTGGGATCTCCTAAAAGTTTCTTCAAAATCAATCAATATTCGATCAGTTGACATGTATATAGATGTTATTGAGTACTACTTATCCGATTTTCGGCAAACAGGGCCGTCCAGTTTGCCCAGAGATAACGTGGCAGTTGATCTAGCTAGTACTAATGTTTTGTTTCCAGAAACTGCTGTCAAAAGCACTTCTCAGCTGGAATCTAATACCCATAGCTCCACTGGCATACCCACTCAGGGTGCAGCCAGTTCTGCAGATGCATTGGAAATGGTGACAAGTTTAGGAAAGGCTTTATTCGATTTTGGATGGGGCGTTGATGATATTGGTAGAGCAGGAGCACCGTCGACTTACAGGAATTATGCGACAGGGGTAAGTCAAACTAGGGACATCTAGTTAATCTCGTTTGCGGCGGAACTCAAAGGTTTACCATGTCCAACTTCCACCGGCCATTTAAAGAAATTGGGTGTAACTAAACTTTGGATTGGGAATAAGGAACAACAGTCATTAATGGTTCCCTTGGGAGAAAAATTTGTTCATTCTAAAATGTTAGACCGACACCTCTTGCGTGACATTTTTTCTAACATATCCCTTCAAGCACTATTGACACTGCAGAACTTCTCTCTTAATCTCCTGGCCCATTACATGAAGCTAATTTTTCACGAATCTCTGATTTTTTCCAGATTGAGTCTTTGTTTTGATGTTCTTCCAGAACTTATCTGATGTTTTTCTAGATATTCCCTTTGATCCTGATGTTTTCCCATAATCTATCTGATGTTCTTCTAGAACTCCCTTGTTGCTTATCTGGTGTTCTTCTAAATATGTCTCCAAATCTTTTCCCGTACATTTAATGCTTTTCTACATGTTTGAGATGTATCTTCAGAATCTATGTCTTCAATTTGCTTTTCTAGATGTGTCTCGGAGTTTATTCGATGTTTTTCCGAGTATCTCTGGTGTGTCTCAGAGTTCATTCGATGTTCTTCCGAATGTCTCTGATGTTTGTTTCTGTGTCCCTGTTATATTTCCCAGATTTCTCCTCACCTCATTCATTGATTTTCTGAATGTTGTGACTGTTTTCCATCTAATTCCGTTCATGGATGATGATTGTTACTTCCCCGGTGTTGCTGTCTTTCCCCTATAAGTAATTACTCGTCGTTATGTCGTTATTTTTCTTTTGCTCGTCTGTTTTCATTTGTCTTGCATCATAAAGCATCATTTAGAATTAATTTCATATTAGCATTCGTCCTTTTGCATACCATCGAATCTAAGAGACAAAATTTCTGATTTGCTATATTTAAATACCTTTCACTACGATTCTATGAGGATTGACATCTCTCGTTGCCATCTGGTGAATATATTTAAATAGGGGCATCTGTTGCACCCCAAATTTTGACCCCTTAGATCTTCATCATCATTCTAGGATCATTTTCATTTTTTCTCTAACCTTAACCTATTTCAAGTTTGTCTTTGTCAAGATACAAGTGAATTAGGGTTTCGTACAGTCGAGATTCGAGGTTTCAATGGTTTGATCAATCAACGTCTTGGATTGATTCTCCATGAAACAAGTCTCTCCATCATCAAAGATACCACATGGGGTCAAGTATGAGTCCAATTTGAGGTTGCCACCCAAAGATCAAGAACAGTGCAGTCCAGGACCCCGATTAGGATTTCTGATCAAGAAAAGTCAACTGTGGTTTGACTTTTGATTCAAAAGGTGTTCCAATGATGGAGTTATGGTCCATGAATCTCACATGGCTTAGGAAAGTCCACTCAAGAAGTTTCAAGGCCTCAGAAAATCCAGAACATCAACAGTCGACTCGGTAGTCATCGATCGATCGTTTCGTTGACCAAAAACTCAACTCTCCAACCATAAGGAAATTGACGTCAAAGTTTGAAGAAAATATGTTCCTAATAACATATTACACCTATCCATGAAGTTTCATGACCATTGGGTCAAGGATTGAGGAGTAATCGAAAAAGTCGGGAATTAGGGTTTTGAAAGGGGTAAGACCATAACTTCCTAACCACACATCCAATTGAGGTGGTTCAAAACTTGCTGGAAAGGTCTTGACAAGTCCTACAAAAGTCTCACAGTGGTCCATGTGCAAAAAATGTATAGATTTGGAGTTATAGCCAAAATCATCACAAGAGGGAGAAAACACTTAGAAAAATTATAAGTTTCTGGCCTTTCAACTCATGTTTTCAGCCAACTTTGAGGGGTTTTTTGACCTAGTTCCACTTGGAATATGAAGATCATGAAAACATGAAAGTTATAGAGCTCCATGAGGGCTTTCCGAAAAGTACTATAACTCCTCCATAGCCCTTGTGAGCTGAGAGTTCTGAATCCAGCAAGTTGGGGTCTCAACACTTGAGTGCACCATTTCAACTTTTTCACAAATTCACTTTTCAGCCACTTGAATCATTCTCAACCATTGGATCATGTCTTGATCTGATAATTAGAGAGGTTTATGATTAGAAATGCAGAAGAAAGGAGGATTTGGTAGAGATTGCAAGTTGCAAGACAAGTGGTATTATTTTATTCAAAAAATAAGAAGAAAGAGAAAATTTATGATGGAAGCTTGCAGCTGCAGCTCTCTACACTCTAGCCTCACTTTATTCACCTCCATGTCCTTCATACCATTTGATTTATGCATCACATTGAGCCAAAAACTTAAGTGTACAACTGCCACAAATCTTGGACAAATTTTCTTCTAAAATCTCCCTCCAAGACCAAAACTCAAAATCTGCCCCAACACCTCTCTTGGCCTTTAAATAGAGCCTTCATCCCACTCTTTACATGACACCAGAACTATCCAAAACATCATAAGCACATAGCTCTCCTTCTTTCCCTCTTTGCATTTTTTACACCAGTCCTTGTTCCAAATATTCCACCACTTGAAAAACCATATACACAAACTTAAAATGACCATTTGAAGCTATTCCCGCTATTAGTTTCATCAAAAGATCCATAAATAAAAAATTCAACTTCTCTCACACCATAGTTTGACTTTTGTGCTTGAAATGGACTAAATCACTACACAAAACATTTTCCATCATTGTGACACTTTGAGCACCCTCTATTTAGGTCATACTAATTGTCTATAATCTCAAACAACCACTAGAATTCCATTTGTGAGATTTGGCCTCAAGATTCTTTGGTTTCTTCAAAGGGAAGCAACATTCTCAAGCTTGTTCAAAGGGAAGGAATTCTTGATTTTTACAGCTAGACTACAAGAGGTATGTTATTTTAGACTCATTCACTAATATACATCACCATGTGTTGATTGTTTGTGAGTTCATCTTGTATATTGCCATGTTAAAATAGTTTGTTAGTTATGCTGTCAAAGTATGTAAGAAACCAACACCATATGCATTAGTTGTAAGACTGTCATTAGGGAAATGGGTGTATGTAATTACTTTTGTAAAATCATTGATATAAACTGTTGAGACATTGGTACATTGAGGGCTGTTTTGCTATCCAAGTTTCTTTGCTGTCAAAAGTGGTTCTTCTTGGTTTGTGTAGTAACTGTCATAAGGCATTGATGGATCTGTCCAACATTATGGTTTGCATTGGTGTCTGTCTTTAGATTTAGAGTTGTTACTTGTTGAGATGATTCACAAGAGTTACTATTGATCAACATAATTATATTTGTCTCAAACTGTCTTAAGTTGGAATCTGTCAACTCATACCTCATTGTTGTAAATTTGTCTCTCATAGTTAAAGCTTGCATGTGAAGCAGTAACTAGCATGAATGTATGTTTGTTGTGCTTTGTGGCTGCATCTGTATGATTTTAGATTCATGGCTATGTTTGACTATGTAAGTTGAAGTTTCACAGTTGCTCATGAAATGAATTGAACCTTGGCAATTTTGGTGTTTAGGTTGTTGGATCTATAGTGGAATTGGTGTTTGCATATATTAAACAAATGTTTGCACTGCTCTTAAAACATGTTGCAGTTTGGATTGATAAGTGTCTGCTGTCATGAAGCTATTAACATTGTTGATTTGCAAAGTTCTTCTTAAAACACCGTTTCACCAACTTGGCAACTCACATGCCAAATTCTTATTCTGGGATATTTTGACCAATTTTCTTGTTAGAATTTCTTCCATAGCATATTTAGAGTTTGCCCAAACCATTACATGATTTTTAAAAGCATCTTTCTGATCTTTGAATATCAAAATGCATTTCAATTTCTCTCTTTGCATGAGCATTTGTGTTTTTCTTTGTGTACATTATTATAAAATTTGGTTTGTACCATTGTAATCCTCATAGAATTTCAAGTGTGTTTGACTCAAATTTCACTAAAATTAGTGGAGAATTGAGTGAGTTATGATGAAACCGTTTTTGAGTTTTTGCCTTGGTATTTGCCTTGAGAAAATGCCCAGCTTGCGCCTTGTTTAGGTATATATGAAACTGGGGTGGCTTGATACAATGGATGTATCGCCACCCCAGTGGTTATTGCCTTGCCTTTAAGTATCTTGCCATGCCTTGTGACACGAGCTCGACCCTCAGCGAGGGCGCTTTTGATGTATTTTTGTGATTTTCCATGTTTTCACTATTTATTCTTCCTTTTCCATTATGAATCACACGTTTGAAGTGGTTGGATTGGTCTTGTTTTAGGTCCATAACCCTAAGGTCTTGATTTCAAGCCTTGGGTGAGGCACTTTCTTTATTTTTAGCAATTGATTTATTTAATTTCATTTAAATTTCAAAATTCCATAACTTCTCCATTTTTAATCATTTTTAGGTGATTCTTTTTGCATAATTTTTATTTTATTGCATACTTTCATAAAATGTTTAAAGAATTTTAAAATCCCATATTTAGAAACATTTTACATTAAAGAAAGTTGTAATTCATTTTAAGGTTTTCACCCTCCTATCTCTCATTTCTTCATTTCAAAACTTTGATTTTATTCCTCTTTGAGTTTTATTTGAAGATGACATGAACTTGGATTGTTAGTTTCCTTGTGCGTTTAAGTTTGAATTTCAACTTTGCTTGTACGCATTTAAGTGGTTCACCTTTAAAATTTTTTGATTATCCCCATGAGGTTTTGAACCTTTTGTTTACATTGTTGTGATATTGTGGTTACATATGATATCCTTTACCCTTTATCCTAGCCTTAGGATCTGAGCCGCCGTACTCATATTTAGTCGTCCCGCTATGGATATCCTTTACCCTTTATTCTAACCTTAGGATTGGAGTCGCCGTGCTCTATTTAGCATCCCGCCATGGACATCCTTTACCCTTTATCCTAACCTTAGGATTGGAGTCGTTGTGCTCTATTTAACATCTCGCCGTGGACATCCTTTACCCTTTATCCTAACCTTAGGATTGGAGTCGTCGTGCTCTATTTAGCATCCTGCCGTGGACATCCTTTACATGTTTTCCTAACCTTAGGATCTGAGTTGCCGTACTCATGTTTAGCGTCCCGCCGTGGATGTAACACCCATTTTAATTATTTAGTCATTTTATTACTATTTTAATTATTATATGTTGGTGTTCCCTTTGGTGGGAGTGTGTTTGATGATGATTGGTGGGTGTCCCTGATATGGGAGGATTATTGGTGGTGAATTGGTGTGAATATAATAATGAAATAAATAGTAGTAATATGGTGGTATTATTATTATTATTATTATTATTATTATTATTATTATTATTATTATTATTATTATTATTATTATTATTATTAATTGTAGTAATATTATTAATAGTGAAGAATATTATTATTAGTAATATTATTACTATTATTATAACTATTAGTGGGAGAATATTATTATGATTATTATTATTATTATTAATAATATTATTGGTGGAGTATTATTACTATTATTATTAATATTATTATTATGGGTGAAATAATATTATTAATATTGCTATGTGTATTATTATTATTATTATAATGATTATTATAATTATTATTATTAGTAATATTATATTAGTATTAGTATTAAGATTATTATTATTATATTATTTTATTAAGTTATTATTATTATTAAGATTAGATAATTAAAATAGGGAATGTGAGAGGTTATTGGTTTTTTTACGATACATTTGGAGAGTTGGGAGAAAGAACGAGAGAAGTGAGAAGAGCATAGAACGAGCAAAGAAACGAGGAACAGAAGAGAAAGGAGAAAGCCAAGAGACCAAATCTAGGAGGATTTCCATCGATCAAACCGATTAACAAGGTAAGGGGGGAGAAACTTGATTGGGATGGTATTTACATGTATAGGGTAGTGGGGATTCCTTAACCCCGTAGGAATGTATCGGTGTATGAAGTTTTATGTTGTCATGCCTATAATTGTGGATTGATGTTGAGAATTGGTATTTGATAAACCAATAAGGAATTGATATATGTCAATGTTGATGAATTATTGTTTTTGGTGAGTTTGGGGTATTGGTTGGGTTTACGGTTTTAGGGAAGTTCCTGTGTAACCTCTGTGGCTTGGGTAATGACCATGATATAGGTTCTGAGATGTAGTTTAAGGAACAATTGATTAGAGTAGTGTGTGATAGTTGTAGTAATGATAGGGCAGAGGATGGATGAAGAGTGATAAGCTTGGAATTGAGCAAGATGACAGTGTTGGACAGTAAGGGTGGGTTTTCGTATGATCATTGTGATGGTGTAATAGTGTATGATGGGTAGGATCACATTTAGGATAGAAACCCCTAAATGCCATGGTTTTGAAAAGTATGGTTATATGATATATGATGACATGATCTTTAAAAATATGTTGTTGGCTGTTATAATTGTCATATTATGGTAGGATTTCGAATTCTGAAACGGGGGCTTTTTACGGAATTGAAATCGGAGGTCCGGAAGGCCTCCAACGATGGAAAACACAGAATTTTCTGCATTCTTTGCTGTTTGCGTCGACTCAAAGCTGTATATTGGTGAATTTTCTGTTTTGACGATTTTGGCCATAACTTTTGATCTGTAAGTCGGATTTAGTCCCCGTTCGAAGCGTTGGAAAGCTCATGAATAGATCTATAATATGGTATAAATAATATAGTTAGTTGCCAAATATTTTTATATCCAATATTTTTGGGGAGTCATTATTTAATTAAATAGTAACTAAACCATGGATCGATTGAAATGATTTATTGATTATTTACTTGAGTTTAATTGTTGTACACTTAGTGTGCTTGTGTTTATTGGTAGTGCAATATATATTGTTGCACCCCAAAATTTGACCAACATTTATTTATACATCAAGTGTTTGGAAGTTGATGCCTTCATCAGAAAATTCAAGAGATCCTCAGAGGAATTGGTTGAAACCAAAGTTTTGTGCTTCATAGCTTGACAATTGTGGGTGCTCCTCAGATGATTCTGAAACTTTGAGAATGAACTTGAAGCTTTGAGAAAGGCTATGAGATGTCTTGATAGCCATCATGAAGCCCAGAGAAGTCATTGCGCAAGAACTCAGAGGATTCAACCATGAATGGTAGAATTAGGGTTTTGACTGGGTCAACCCTAGATCAGCTGAAAATTTGGAGAAGGTTAAGACCTAATCCAAGGGCCATGAGATCATGGAATGATGTATGGATATGTTATAAAGATGATTCCTAGGCCAACCCATCATGATTGAGGAGTTGGAGAAGTTTTGAGTTAGGGTTTCTGAGGATTGGCAGTGAAAAAACCCTAGTTTGATCCCTATCTTCCAGGCAGTTTTAGCTCTAGATGTGATTGATATCTCATCTTCCCCACAATATGAATGTTGTAGAGTTTGTTATTAGCTTTAATTTGAGTGGTGGAAGTCCTTGATAGGAGTTACAGAGCTCAAGTTATGGTTTGGACAAATTACAGGTCAGCTGAGGTGTGTGAACCTGGGTCCTTGAAAGTCACCCAACTTGCAGACAACCTTTGCCCTAGTAGGATGATTCCTATGGTCTCTTGGTCAACATGAATGTTGGAGGGCATCCTCTTAGATTTAATTTGAGTGGTAGAAGTCCTTGATAGGATTTGTGGAACTCAACTTATGGTTTGAACAAGGCAGGGGTATTTTGGTCATTTGTCAGTTATAGGTCATTTTTAAGCAAATGGCATATCTCCTATTTCCAAGCCTCAAATGGAAAAACTCAAAACATGAAAGTTGTTCAAAAGGTGATTTTAAGTCTAGAAAGAAGGTCATGAATTGTTGGAAAAGCTCATAGCATGGAGTTGCATGATTGGTCAAAAATGAACTAAAAATGGCATATAAGTTTAAAAAGTTGAAATTGGAAATTGGTTTGGAGGATCTAGAAATCCAAAATAGGTCATCCAATATATCATTTTGATTGGAAAAACCATTTTAAAAACAATGGTTCAGCCACAATTTTGGTTTAAGGCCTAAAAATGGAGGTTGCTTTGTAAAGTTCTTTCTTGCATATTAAGGCAACTTGGGAAAACTTGAAATAAGTGAACACATTGGTTGTTTTAGCACTCTAATCACCTCTATAACTCATATGGAGAGATTTTGACTTGAAATTAAAGGGGGGTAAGGATTATATCATGAGATGTCATGAGATATGTGAGAAATCCATAAGTTCATGGCATGAAACTTCTAGAAAGCTCTTAGAAGTTTCCAGCAACTCCTAGATGCTCCCATTATGGCCTATATATTGAGCAGAGATCATTCATGCAAGGGTTGGTCATGGTTAATGGTAAGTAAGTGCAAAAGAGCCAAAATATTCCATTTACAAATTCATAACAAACTCCATTTTCTTCTTCATCTCCACCTGATTCTTCTCCACAAACACACTATTCTGATCATAATCAAGAGTTGCATACCAAGTTAGAGGAAGATCTATGGCATATTGAAGGTGTAATATCCAATTTGCAAGAAGAGCAATTTGATTCCAAACTCGAGATACAAGTGTGATACACCAAAGTTCTTGCAAACAGAATCTCTAGCATCAAGAAAAGGTTCATCCAAGAGAGTCTCAAGCCTTGAAGTGGACAGAAACTACACTCACCATCATCAATTTGCAGGTTTGCAAATTCACTCGAACCCCTCTATTTATGCATTTCTAGATCATGTGGTTAGGATAGTTATGATTAGCAACCATTAGGGATGGATTTTGGGAAGTTAGAGTGCAATCAGAGAAGTTTCATGGCAGGGCATTGAATCTTTAACTTGCAAGAACAAGCTGGATTATGAGTTACAATTAACATGTTATAGCTTGTGGAGATCAGGGTGAGGAGTAGAACAAGATTGGATCATTAAATTTGAGTTGCAGCAGGGTTGATATCAGTGCAATTAAAATGGTACCAGAACTTCCATCATGTGTCTCTCTTGAGTGGTTAGGTTTTAGGGGAATCCATGGACATGGCTGTGTAGAGGGCGAGGAGAGGAGTAATTTTGGTTTTTGTATCGTGAGGTTTCGTGGCCAGACGAGAGAGATAGAGAGAGTGTAAGCTCCTTGCATGGAAACGAGGTTCAGAAACCCTAGGGTTTCATTTGGGGACGATGACTAGCGTCCATTGGATTAGCCTGGCTAATTGACCAATTCATCTCAATCTACGACCCAGATTGCTTGTAAGAACGGAGGGAAAAATTTGAAAATGGAAACGCACCGTTTCACTTAAACGGTGGTCCCTGGGCCTATCTCTTCTATCCACCCCCCCCCCCCCCCCCCCCCCCCCCCCCCCCCCCGTGATCTGGCCCAAATGAAATGTACTGCGCGCGTGTGCTATTTTCACCCCCTCTCACTTTACTTCTTTTAATTTTCTTTCATTTCTTTTTAATCTTCAAAAATTCCTAATAAAATGAAAAATCAATATTTTTCAATACTTGTTTTTGCTATAGACTCATTTAAATGTCTAGAAATTTATAAAAAATAAAAATGCCATTTTATTTTTTATTTGCTATTTTTCATGTATTTTCCCTTTTAATGCCTTTTTAATTGTTTTTAGTTCATACATGATTTTGCATATTTTTGTTCTTGAGTTTCCCACCATATTTTGACCCCATTCGTTTTTGTGCAATTAGATATAGGTGTTAGGAGTCTCTGGTTTTTATAATAGGATTTTAGAAATTAAATTTGATGTAGTTTGATTGTTGGACATTTAGGTGCTCTAATTAGGGTTTTAGGTTGTGTAGGTAGACTTGAACAAATTTGTTTTGGGGTTTATAGGCCAAATTAGTGTATGGGGAATATATGGGTTAAGGGTAAGTATGTATAGAATCCCCTAGAATTTTACTAGAATAGTGTATGGTGTTTTAGTATTTTTCATTGATTTTTGAATGTATGGATAGTATGTGTGTTGCTTAAAGGCATAAGTTGTATTGTTGTGTTTTCTTTCCTTCTCTTTTGAGTGTGTGAGCTTTGAAGATTGAGTTGAAGACCTTGTGGATCATCATGGAAGCTTTGAAGACCTTGCAGAGGAGTTTAGCATAGCTTTTGTTGTTTTGTTTATAGGTTTATAGGTGCATAGGCAGAGCCCTAGATAGAATACTTTGTTCAATAAATAAGGAGTGTCTTGTTCACCTCCTTTCTTCTCTATGACATAGAGTCCCTTAAGGGTATTCACCTCTCTCCTTTGGAGGGATTAGTGACCTTGCCCTATAAGGTAGAACTTTGAGAGAGCTTTTCCTTTGATGTTAAGTCCTCAATGGCATCCTTTGGAAGTCAGTGAGTACTATAACATCCTCACCTCATCTTATTGACTGAATCTTGTTTGCTGGAGCATTGAAGCCATTGAAGATAGAAGCTGAAGCCTTGAAGAGGATGATTCCTTGAAGATTATTGAAGTCTGAAGACTCTGTGAAGACCAAGTTGATGCTTGAAGAACCTTGAAGATAGTGAAGCCTGAAGGCTGATCAAAGGAGCTGAAGCTCAAGAGAGAAGATGAGTTGATACTCATGTTGTAGGGTTGATACCTGGAAAGCAAGTGATCTCTGAAGTCTGAAGACTGGGTTGCTGCTGGAGGAGCTGAGGCTTTCTTCTGTTTTCTTTGATGTATTGTGTGTTTTGTCTGATTTGTCTGCTGCATTAGATTAAGCACATTTAGAATAAGTTCAGTCTAAGAGCATGAGTGCATCTGATTGTATTGTTATTGCTTGGCTTTGCTTGCGGGTATTCGGTAGAGCCCAACTCCCTTGCCCATGTGTTTATTTTACCTGATGGTATTTCATTTCTTTCATCTGTATGATTGCATTTTACTGTTTTTTGCTGGATAGCATGTTGTTTATTTCAGTATGATTACTGTTATTTCATGACTGGCTTGAGGTCGAGACGAGCTTGTGGAGGCTGAAGCCCCACACACATTTCCTCCCTCACTTGCATTGCATGCATTTTACTGTTAAAGCTGATGCTTTTGTCTGTTTTGGTGTATCATTGACATGATCCCTTAGGACTCTCATTTCCTTTGATAAGGATTTGATGATAGACTTTTAGGTTGAAACCTATGCATGACAACATCTAGGAGTTCCCTGTTCAAACCTCAACCATAGGATGAATCCATGGCATGATAACAGTAGGACTTGATAGTCTCCCTCCTAGTGGGGCCTGTTCTCTTCTCATCTCGAAGCAGTTTAAGACACAGTAATCATGAATGATTTCTTTCGTACGTTACGAGCCTTAAGCTATCTGAGAAAGGATTGTGGGAGAGTTTCTTTTCCACAGTCTGGATGTTTAGTATGGTACCCTTTGGGTGACATGCGACGCATTCACTCTCAGGTCATAGTCTCTAGTGCGGTTGAAATCGCAAACACAATAAAAAACACTTCTTTTAGGAGATAACCCGTAGTTTCCCGAACTACGTTTGCTCTGATCTTTCATACCAGATGAAAGTACGTAGGCATAGGATGCGACATCCTAGTGAGCAACCTTCAACCTTAACCCGTCGTAGGCCGAACTACGTTGACTCTGATTTCTCATTCTCTGATGAGAATACGTAGGCATAAAGCGCGACGCTTTGCCGAGTCATTTTTCTTTTCTTTTTCAGCCAGCCTTGATAGGTAGATAGATTATAACCAACCCGTCCAAGTAAACAAACAAGCGAGGATCCCGTCGAGTACGACGGACGTGAGGGGTGCTAATACCTTCCCCTTGCGTAACCGACTCCCGAACCCGGACAATGGTTGCGATGACCTTGTCTTACCCTTTTTCGTCAGGTTTTTCCGATTGTTTCCTTTCCCGCTTCGAGGGATAAATAACGAAAGGTGGCGACTCTTCTGTCATGCCGGCACCTTATTTTCGCGCAAGCGACAGCTGGCGACTCTGCTGGGGACTCCAACGGTTCCCTGCGAGTCAATCCTATCGTTTGTGTGTTTGCTTGTTGGGTTGCGTTTATTTATCGCATTTTTACTTCTCGCGCTTTATTTCCCGCATTTTATTTTCAGTATAATATGATTATTTGTGCTGTTGTGGGATGGGAGTTCTGATTGAGTGAGAAGCCAGACCCAGGCTTGAGTGCACCATAGACTTAGAGTGGAAATTAGTGGGCGCGTGCTTGCTTTGCAGGCACTAGTGTCTCATGAAATCCACGCTCAGACGAGGTTCATCCGGTTGGCTTCACTTTCAACCCTTTGGGTTGAGACGGTTGCTGGTTTGGTGGATTGTCGACTCTGGGGACCGATCATTTGTGATTCAGCTAAGTGAGGCCTCTTCAGGACTTGATGATGCCACTCCTTCTGGGAATCGTATCATCAGTTTTGAAAGTCTGTGACGCTGATGAACGCATAGGATGCCGTACCTTGAGTCAGTCTAGGTTCATACCTGTGAGTGGGGCTGGGTTTATTGCAGGAAACTTAGACCTTCAGACTACCTGGTTTTCTTGACAGTGAATCAGTTATGTTGGGTTCTCAGTTGCAGACATGTTCTTGATAGAGCAAGAGGTTTTTGATCGGAGGATCTTGTCGCCGGATGTTTGTCTGTTCTTGATAGAACAGGTTTTGATCAGTATGTTATCATCAGTGGTTTGTTCTGGATGGAGCAGATTTTGAGTGAGGTCTGAAGACCTCATCGGCAGATGTTATTTGTTCTTGATAGGGCAGATTTTGAGTGAGGTCTGAAGATCTCATCAGCAGCTGTTTCTTGATGGGGCAGATTTTTGATTTGGGGTCTGAAGACTTCAACAGATGTTCCTTGATCTTGCGCCCGGGGTCCTTATTATCAGTCACTTACTCTTGTCAGAACAGAATTTTGATCTCGGTCCTATCAGATGGTTATTCTCAGCAGATCCGATTAGTGGTCTTACACCGGGGTTTCCCTCTCATCAGCGACTGTTGATACCGAATCTCCACAGCAGCCACCTGGATATATTATTGCATACCTGCATTTTGCATTAATTTGCGCATTCATCTGCATTCCATTAACGTGTGTCTGTGTTGCAGGTACCGTTTCCCCGATCCCAGATTTCTCGTCTTCTGCTGCTATTATGGCTTCTCTCAGAAAGACTGTTGCATACAAGTTCCCGACCCCCGATGTGTCGAAGCTGACTGGTTTGATAGCCCTGGCAGGGGATTCCGTGAAGGATAGGTTCAGGAAGTCTTATGGCAGGTTGCTTAGCCTGGTTTACAAACCTTCTACGTCCGAGTTGAATGGGTTACATGCTCTTCTGCAGTTTTATGACCCTCCCTTGAGGTGTTTCACCTTTCATGACTTCATTCTCGCGCCGACGTTGGAGGAGTATGCTGATATGCTGGGTGTGCCTCTCAAAAGGCAGATGCCTTTTGTCCACATGGATGCTGAGCCTGATCTGGTTAGCTTGGCTTCCTCACTCCATTTGAGCGCTTCTGAGTTAGTGGTAACGAGTTGGAACAAGGTCCCAGGGTTCTCTCTGCAGTTTCTGATAGCTAAGGCTCAACAGTGTGCTAAGGACAAATGTTGGGACGCCTTCAGCGCCATCCTTGCTCTATGCATATATGGCATTATCCTATTTCCCAGCATGCCTGATTTCGTAGACTTTGATGCATTCCATATCTTTGCCTCAGGGAATCCAGTCCCTACTCTGATCGGAGACGTTTACCATTCAGTGCATTATAAGAATGAGAACCGGAGAGGGAAGAATGTTTCATGCTGCGTACCGTTGTTGTACAAGTGGTTTGATAGTCATTTGCCTAAGAGGGGTTCTTCTGTCTTGTCTGCAGCCACAGCTGAGTGGCCTGAGCGTCTGATGAGTTTGTCGGCAGAAGACATTGATTGGTTCGTTGACAGAGACAGGTTAGGCACCGAGATGATCTTCAGTTGTAATGGGTTTCCTAACGTACCTCTGATAGGTAGGAAGGGTTGCATCAACTACAACCCATCATTGCTAGTTTGTCAGTTTGCATATGCTTTGAGGACTCCACCGAAGGAAGAAGAGGTACGGGAATCTCTGTACCTCACGGGTATTCTAGAGGGGGATTTGTTGTCCAAGTTTCAGTATGCGTGGAACAATATCAGCACGAGAGGAAAGCCTTTGTTGGGGAAGAGCAACCGCCAAGCATACCCTCCTTATTCAGATTGGATCAGAGCCAGAGCCAGCGCCATAGGGATGCCATTCCCTCATGCCAGACCAGAGAGTCCTCCACCGGTCGAAGAGCCCACCACTGTGTCCATTCATCAGCACAACCAGGTATTAGCTGAGCGTGATGAACTGAAGAGGGCAAATGCAGAATTAGAGAAGGAGTTAGCTCAGCTTCGAAGTGAGAGGAACGAAGCCGTGCATGCTCTCAAAAGGCAAACAGAGTCGGTGATCCAGCTGAGCGCAGACTTGGCAAAGCAGATTGCTGATCGGGAACGCTTAGGTCAAGACTTCAGAGCTGCAAATGACGTGCTAGCTACGAAGAAGCTGCATTTGGAGGAAGCATACCGGAGAATATCTAAGTTCGACCAGCATTGGAAGACTTCCATGGCCACCAGGAAGGAGCGAGAAGACAAGCTGATGCTGCAGATTTCTAAGCTAGAGACCGAAGTGAAGGACAGCGAACAGAGGTTTGATGAAGAGACCGCCCGCAGGTACTCCGCTGAAGCCCGTCTCAACAAATCCATTGCTAGCCTGAAGGAGCATAAGCTGATGTTTGAGTCTAAGAAGAGGAAGCTGGAGGATTGCTTTGGCGAAGGCGCTTGGGAGAGTTCAGTTCAGGGGCTTCAGCATACTATCAGGCAGAGGGAACTACTCATCGAGGGGTTGCTCACTTCGCCAGATCATTCAGAGACAAAGGAGTTATTAGCAGAGTATCGCGCCCGTGGCCGTACTTGACCAGTTATATCCCCATTGTTTTTGATCTTTGATGTATGCTGACCATCACCAGACTTGTTGGCTGAGGTCATGTTGTTGATTTGTACTCGCTGATACTGTGTACTGCCTTGACAGGCCTTTCCATATATATATGAGATTGATGTTTCCATGATTGGGCTCAGATTTCTTCTTCCTCTTATTATTATCAGCACTGGCACTAAGGCACTAGGATCGGGGGAAAATCTCCCACGCACACAGACACACGCATGCATCTGCATGAATCATATTTGCATAGTGTGCATCTTATCGCTTTTCCTAACCTTTATTGTTGACAGGTTTTTCAGGTTCCGAGCTACTTTCGATCTCCAGGATTGATCAAAGACTCATCCACCGCTACTCAACTCGCGCTAATCAGACGAGAATCATGGACCAGGTGCAGTCAGAGGTTCAAGAACTCCGTGAACGGATGGACCGCTTTATGGAGCTAGTGCAGGTGGTCGCGAATGGTCAAGACCAGCTTCGTACTCTGGTTCAACCTCTGATCTCCAGGGTTGACAGTAATGGCATACTTCATGGAGGGGCCGTGCCTACTCCCCCTCCAGGGGATACTCCACAGAACGTTGTTCCTGCTGCCGGGGGCAACGGCAATGCTAACGGCAATCTGATAACTAATATTGGGCTCAACGCGGCTGGCGTCGGCAATGGTAGTTTGGGAGCCAATGTTAACATAGGGCCGGTCAACGGCAATGCTGGTGCAGGAAATCTGGTGGTGCCTCAACCGTGGCTGGAGGACCATCAGGATGATATATTCTCTCAGAGAGGTGTAGAGGCAGAGTTGAATGCTGAAGCTCGACTCAGGTTCAAGGCGCTGGAAGACAAGATGAGAAGCATAGAAAATCAGAACACATTGGGCGTTGACATGTCCAACCTAGGGTTGATTGCTGACTTTAAAGTACCTCACAAGTTCAAGGTGCCTACCTTCGAGAAGTATAAGGGCACTACTTGTCCCCGGGTCCACCTCCGATCTTATTATAGAAAGATGTCCGCTTATTCTGACGATGAGAAGCTGCTGATGCACTTCTTTCAGGATAGTCTTTCTGGCCCATCGCTCGAATGGTATATGGGCTTGGAGCCCGCTACTGTGCGCACCTGGAAAGATCTTGCAGAAGCATTTGTTCTCCACTATCAATATAATAGCGACTTGGCTCCCAACCGAGTTCAGCTTCAGAATCTCTCACAGCGGAACAATGAAAGCTTCAAAGAATACGCCCAGCGGTGGCGTGAATTGGCTGCTCGGGTTCAGCCACCGATGGTTGAGCGTGAGCTGGTGCAAATGTTCGTGGCTACCCTTCCTGGAATCTATTATGAAAAGCTGGTCAGTGGCATGTCTGGAACATTCTCGGCTCTCATCACTTTGGGCGAGCATGTTGAGAACGGTATAAAGATCGGAAAAATTCAGGGCGAATCATCCTCAGCTGGAGGAGGTAGCAAGAAACCCTATACTGGCAAGCGTCGAGAGGGAGATGCCAGTGCTGTCACTAATGCTAGGAGAAAGGGCAAGGGCCCTCAGTCTCAGATTGCTAGCATAAACATTCCAGCTGCTCCACCGCAGCCGCAGCAACAGCCGCCGCCTCAGCAGCAGAATAATCAGGGGTATAAAAGATATCAGAATCGGGCTCCCCTGGCAAGCCGTCATTTTGATACTCCACCTATGTCATATGCACAACTTCTGCAAACGCTGCTTCAGCTCCAATTAGTTCAAAAGAGGACGTTGGCTCCCTTAACAGGGGCACCACCACCGGGGTATGATGCCAATGCTACTTGTGAGTTCCATACTGGGGCACCAGGCCATACGGTTGAGAATTGTAAAGCTTTTAAGCACAAAGTCCAGGACTTGGTGGACGCCAAGGTTATCAACTTTTCTGACAGCGTGCCTAACGTTACCAAAAATCCAATGCCTCATCATAAGGGGGGTGGAGTAAATGCTGTTATCACTGAGGAGAGTTCAGACTTGCTGACTGATGTCAAAGATTTGAAGACGCCGTTGAGTTTTGTCAAGGCTAAGTTGCTGAAGAAGGGCTTCTTTCCTGGATGCGGAGAATTATGTATGGCTTGTGCTACTCTTCCTGACGGATGTGAGCAGCTGATCGAAGGTATCCAAAGTCTGATGTCCGAGGGTATTTTACAGTTCAGCCGGAGCGTTGAGAGTGCATCAGGGGAAGTCGTGCTAAAGCAGGCAGATGAAGTTGCTACCATTACTATTCCTCATCACCCTATTACTATCTCTGTGCCCCGTCCGCCTACTATCACCATCACTAGGGCCGGACCAATCCCATTCGAGAGTACTAATGCCGTTCCATGGCATTATGGTGCCGAAGTTTATTGTAATGGTCAAAAGATAGAGCTTGAGCCGTTCGGGTCAACTATGCAGAATCTTACCGAGGTCAGTGGTATCACTAGAAGCGGAAGAGTGTTCGCACCAGCAGAGGTTGCAACAGAGAAAGTGGTCCGGGCTGACGCTGTGGATAAGGGTAAAGGTAAAGCTGTTGAAGAGGTCCCTGCAGGGGCAGAGAAGGACTTGCTGGTTAAAGATGCTGAAGAGTTCATGCGACTAATCAAGAAGAGTGACTACAAAATTGTAGATCATCTTCATCAGACTCCGTCGAAGATCTCGATTCTTAACTTGTTGCTGTGTTCTGAAGCGCACCGCAACGCATTGCTGAAGGTGTTGAATGCTGCATACGTGCCGCAGGAGATATCAGTAAATCAACTCGAGGAAGTGGTGGCCCATGTTAATGCTGGTAATGGGCTGGGATTTACAGATCTAGAGCTGACTCCTAAGGGAAGAGATCACAACAGCGCCTTGCACGTCTCAATAGAGTGCAGAGGCACGATTATGTCACATGTCCTGGTGGATACAGGTTCCTCGCTTAACGTGCTCCCGAAGAAGGCACTGATGAAGTTGGATACCCGTGGACTGCTGTGCACGCCCAGTGATCTGGTCGTGAAAGCCTTCGATGGAACCAAGCGCCACGTCTTCGGAGAGTTGACCCTGCCAATTCAAGTCGGTCCAGAGACGTTCAATACGGTTTTCTATATCATAGATATCATGCCCGCCTATAGTTGCCTCTTAGGTCGGCCATGGATCCATTCTGCTGGTGCCGTGACGTCCACGCTGCATCAGAAGCTTAAATATGCTGTTGGGGGCAGCATAGTGACAGTCTGTGGAGAGGAGGACATCATGGTAAGCCACCTGTCGTCCTTTAAATACGTTGAAATGGATGGTGAGATCCATGAGACTCTTTGCCAAGCATTTGAAACCGTCAGGGTGAAGGAGGTGGCTCCTGTCGTCGCAAAGAAGCAAGAGTTGAACCTCTCCTCGTTTAAGGAAGCTCGGGCCGTTGTCGAAGCCGGCTCCACCCCAGGCTGGGGGCATGTCTTGGATATACCAATCAAACAGGATAAGTTTGGATTGGGATATTCCCCAGGAGCTGAAACTTCATCTTCTTCTGGCAGCTCGTCTCGTGGGAAAGGGCCGATCTTATTCACCAAGGGGGGAGTAATTTTCGAGAGTATCAACGCTGCATCGGAGGACAGCGGAGACAGTGATTGCGATCTTGACGCCTGGATTCAACCGAGCAAGCCAGGCGAGCGCCTCCACAATTGGACCATCAAGGAGATTATCAAGCTGACAAGTGAAGAGTAATGATTTGCTTTTTACAATCTTTGTACAGCCCTATGTCCTGCCCGGGGCATAGTGGTTTTACTGTCAGGGCCTTGTTGGATTATGTGTATGCATTTTGTTAATAAATAAAAGGCGTTTTCTTCGTAATCAAATATTATGTTCTCTGTCATTCCTATTTTATGTTTATTTCGAAAAAACAGCAAAATGGCAACGAGGTTCGTGCTAACCTGCATATTCCTGCTTTAAACTTAACCCTTGTTATTGCAGGATCCACGTAACAGATGACATCGACTCTGGACCCTCTACGGCTCACTACGACTTTGATTGCCCGATCTATCAAGCCGAGGATGAGATTGATGAAGACAAAGACCTTCCGGAAGAGTTGGCTCGCTTGTTGAGACAAGAGGAGAAGGTTATTCTGCCTCACGAGGAGGATATTGAGATCATAAATCTGGGTTCTGAGGAGCTCGTCAGAAATGTCAGAGTTGGGGCTGCGCTGCAAAATGATGTCAAGCATAGACTGGTCGAGATGCTTCGAGAGTATAATGACGTCTTTGCTTGGTCATATGAGGATATGCCCGGACTTGACACTGATATCGTGGTTCATTGCTTGCCGTTGCGGGAAGATTGCCCTCCAGTCAAGCAGAAGCTCAGGAGGACGAGACCAGACATGGCTGTAAAAATCAAAGAAGAGGTCCAGAAGCAGTAGGACGCAGGATTTCTAGCCGTTACCACTTACCCTCCGTGGGTCGCCAACATTGTGCCTGTACCGAAGAAGGACGGTAAGGTACGCATGTGCGTCGATTATCGGGATTTGAACAGGGCGAGCCCTAAGGATGATTTCCCGTTGCCTCATATCGATGTGTTGGTCGACAATACAGCCCAGTTTTCCGTGTTTTCGTTCATGGATGGCTTCTCCGGTTACAATCAGATTAAGATGGCACCAGAGGACATGGAGAAAACGACGTTCATCACCCCCTGGGGCACATTCTGCTATAAGGTAATGCCCTTCGGTCTGAAGAACGCAGGGGCCACTTACCAGCGAGCAATGGTAACTTTGTTTCATGATATGATTCATCATGAGATCGAGGTCTATGTTGATGACATGATTGCAAAGTCCCAAACGGAGGAAGAGCATCTGGTCAACTTGTTGAAGCTTTTTCAGAGGCTTAGGAAATTCAGGCTGAGGCTGAATCCTAACAAGTGCACTTTTGGAGTGCGGTCCGGAAAGTTATTGGGGTTTATCGTTAGTGAACGAGGTATTGAAGTTGATCCTGCGAAAATAAAAGCTATCCAAGAAATGCCAGCGCCGAAAACAGAAAAGAAGTTCGTGGTTTCCTGGGCCGAATAAACTACATTGCAAGGTTTATCTCTCAGCTCACGGCCACTTGTGAACCGATGTTCAAGCTGTTAAAGAAAGATCAGGCGATTACTTGGAATGAGGATTGCCAGAAGGCATTCGACAAAATCAAGCAGTATCTTCAAGAACCTCCAATCTTGATACCCCCAGTGGCTGGACGGCCATTAATTATGTACCTGACGGTTCTGGAGAATAGTATGGGGTGTGTTCTCGGTCAGCACGACGAGACGGGCAGGAAAGAGCATGCCATTTATTATTTGAGTAAAAAGTTCACTGAGTGTGAATCTCGATACTCGATGCTGGAGAAGACGTGTTGTGCATTAGCTTGGGCTGCCAAACATCTACGACAGTATATGCTCAACCACACCACTATGCTCATTTCGAAGATGGATCCGATCAAGTACGTCTTCGAGAAGCAGGCTCTTTCGGGCAGGATTGCCAGATGGCAGATGGTGTTAACAGAATATGATATTCAGTACGTCTCCCAGAAAGCCATTAAGGGAAGCGTATTGTCTGATTACCTTGCCGAACAGCCAATCGAAGACTACCAGCCGATGAAGTTCGAGTTCCCCGACGAGGACATTATGTTTCTCAAAGCGAAGGACTGCGATGAGCCATTGCCCGACGAGGGGCCAGATAGGAAGTCTCAGTGGAAGTTGATATTCGACGGAGCGGTTAATTCCTATGGAAGTGGTATCGGGGCTATCATCACGACTCCTCACGGATCCCACATCCCGTTTACTGCGAGAATGACGTTTCCAGTTACCAACAATGAAGCAGAGTATGAAGCATGTATTATGGGTCTAGAAGAAGCAATTGATTTGAGAATCAAGAATCTAGACATATATGGTGACTCAGCGCTTGTAATCAATCAGATTAAAGGGGAGTGGGAAACTCGTCAAGCGAATTTAGTGCCGTACATGAATTATGCCAGGAGGCTGCTTCCGTTCTTCGATCGAGTGGAGCTTCATCATGTACCCAGGGCTGAAAATCAGATGGCTGACGCCTTAGCCACGCTGGCTTCAATGTATAAAGTCAATTATTGGAATGAGGCTCCAAGAATTGTGCTTTCGCGTCTTGATAGACCGGCATTTGTCTTTGCAATCGAGGATGCCAATGACGACAGGCCATGGTTCCACGACATCCAGACCTTCCTTATGACTAAGGAGTATCCTGCGGGTGCGTCAACCCAGGATAAGAAGACTCTAAGGAGGCTATCTGGAAACTTTTATCTCAATCCTGATGGAGTGCTGTATAAGAGAAACCACGATCTCGTGCTACTCAGATGTGTAGATGAGAAAGAAGCAAGTATGCTCATGGAAGAAGTCCATGAGGGCACATTTGGTACGCACGCCGGCGGGCACGCCATGACGAGAAAGATCCAGAGAGCAGGGTATTACTGGTTGACTATGGAGTCGGATTGCTTCAGATTCGCGAAGAAATGTCACAAATGCCAGATTTATGCTGATAAAGTTCATGTGCCGCCATGCCCATTGAATGTTATGTCCTCCCCTTGGCCGTTCTCCATGTGGGGCATCGACATGATAGGCAAGATCGAGCCCACTGCGTCTAATGGTCATCGTTTTATTCTGGTAGCTATCGACTACTTCACCAAATGGGTGGAGGCAGCCTCGTACGCTAATGTGACCAAGCAGGTGGTTGCTAAATTCATAAAGAAGGACATCATCTGTCGCTATGGAATTCCCGAGCGGATCATTACTGATAATGGTTCAATTTGAATAACAAGATGATGAAGGAGCTGTGCCAGAGCTTCAAGATTGAACACCACAACTCATCTCCTTACCGGCCAAAGATGAATGGCGCTGTTGAAGCGGCCAACAAGAACATCAAGAAGATTGTTCAAAAGATGGTTGTGACGTATAAAGATTGGCACGAGATGCTGCCGTTTGCCTTGCACGGTTATCGTACGACGGTACGTACGTCGACCGGGGCAACTCCTTTCTCCTTGGTGTACGGTATGGAAGCTGTCCTACCGTTAGAAGTGGAGATTCCTTCTTTGCGAGTTTTGGTTGATGTGAAACTCGACGAGGCAGAATGGATTACGAATCGCTTGAACCAGCTCAGCCTGATGGATGAGAAGAGGTTAGCATCGATTGCATTTGGTCGCCTGTACCAAAGCCGAATGAAGAAAGCTTATGATAAGAAGGTGCGTCCTAGAAGCTTTCAGACGGGTGATCTCGTCCTGAAGAAGATTCTTCCGCCACACTCCGATCACCGGGGCAAGTGGACTCCAAATTACGAAGGGCCGTATGTCGTCAGCAAGGTCTTCTCAGGAGGAGCTTTGTTGTTATCCACGATGGATGGTGAAGATTTTGCATCCCCGGTGAACGCGGACGCAGTTAAAAAATACTTTGCTTGAAAGAGACCCGTTGGACAAAAAAGAAAGAGTCCAGGCAAAAAAGGGGCATCCCGGCGAACCAAAAACAGAATAAAAGGTTCGGGCAAAAATTAGGGATATATTGAAAAAATGTACACCCGCGAAGTCGAAAACCTACACTGGGCGGCTTCGGCAAAAAAGGGTATCCCGGTGAACTGAAAACCCGTAAAGGGCGGTTCACGCAAAAGTTAGGGATTTGAATAAGCAAATGACTGTGTTCCGCGTATGGACATTCATTTTTTAGTGGTTCGGAAGACCTGAGGGCCGTTTATCTGAATCAATCTCTTCCAAAGCTGAAGCGTCGGAAAAGTATCAAAGTCGAGTGGGTCTTAGAGGGATCAACTCATGGTGTTCGTCTACGCCTCGTTGCCAACATTTGTATATACTGATGTATGTTTATGTTTTCTTTTTTTGCGCGGCTTCCTCATTCCAGGAGCTTGCCTCTGTTGTAAAACATTTTTGCCCGTTCAGGGGTTCATCATCAATAAAATGCACATTATTCAGCAATTCTACTTGTCTGTTTAGCATTTATCTGTTTTGTTTGCGAATAAAAACGCCGATGTTTTTTTTGATAAAATGCGCATACATAAACTTGCGGGCCTAGGCCCATTGATTGTTGAAACAATTGATTAACTGAATATTGTCACGAGATAATAACCTGGATAGAACCCTTTGAGGAGGGAATCTTGTCTTGATTGTTTTGTTGCAGGTGTAGCACCTTCCAGAGGATATGTCGTGCGTATCCCCGAAGCAGGGCGAATCCTCCTTCTCCAGCAGAGTTCAGTAGTCTCTCCTCCGTAGAATCAGAATCAGAATAGTGAGCATTGATATGTCTCCCCACGCAGAGATGATTCTTTTCCCCAAGCAGACGCATCCTGAAGGAACGTCACCTCATCAGCTGAGTCAAGCACCAAAGAATGATGTCGTTTCCCCAGCACCGGGTCACAAGTGCAAATTCCATAGAAGTGTTCGGGTGCCGAAGCTCTTGTTTCCCCAGTAAAGTCTCCAGCGGAATTAAGATTCCCCACCAGAGTTATGCTCTCTCCTGAAGTTGGATGATTCCCTCTTCCCCAGTAGAGTGTTGGAACAACTGATGTTGTATTCCCCTGCAGAAGTGTGCTCTCCCCCGAAGTCAAGTGATTCTTCCTGCCCCAGCGAAGTTGAAATTCCGCACAAGAGTCGTACTCTCTAGTGAAGTAGAATGAGTTCTCTCCCCGGCTGAGTCCGCAGAAAAGCAGAATCCTTGGAAGTAGTTGAAACCTTGAATGAATGTTCCCTAGCAGATAGTGAACAGCTGATGCTGTATTTCCCCAGAGTCGCACTCTCTCCAGCGAAGCAGAATGATTTCCCCTTCCCCAGCCGAGTTTGCAGATGTCCAAGAGAGTCGAATCCTTGGAAGGTGATCAGATCATGATTGGTTTCCCCAGTGGAGTGTTGAGCAGCTGAAGTTGTTTCCCCACAGAGTGGTTATCCCCAGAGGAGTAACCTAGATGGCCGTGCAGTTCATTCTCGCGATGGATATCAGCAGGTCCAAGTTCTCGTAGAGCTTCGTCCCCCTGCAGCAGATCAACTGAAGTTGTTTGCCCTGCAGCAGTCAACGGAAGATCGCTTCCCCAGGCAGAGTCCGATTGATATTGGCGTGTCCACGTTCTCCTCAGCAGGATGACTCCTCTATCTGAGTAGTTCTTTCTCCTTGGCAGAAGAATTTCCCTCTCGGCATTTATTTTGCTGACGGGATTGCATCATTGTGCATAGCATTGCATAGCACTGTGCATGATTACATAGCAGTTAGTATAGCATCTAAAGTTGTATAACATCGTGCATGATTGCACAACATTTAGCATATCATTCCCACCGTGTGGGGCATAGCGCAGAAGCATATGCATCATAAGCATGATCTAGGTCATTATTATTCTTGCCTTACAGGTGTTCAGCCGAAGGATCGGTTGCTCAGGATGATTCCTGATATTCTCTCCAACAAGGTCGCTTTCTTAGGATGATTCTTAAGACCCCGGTGTAATCCCCACATTCGCTCGCTCAAGAGGATTTTTGAGATCCCCAGCGAAGTCTTCAGTTCAAGACGACTCTTGAATTCCTCAGCAGAGCCGTTTGCTTAAGATGATTCTTAAGACTTCAACGTAGCTTCTCGGGTTGTTCGCCTAGTATAATTCTTGAGCTCCCCAATGGCGTCCCCAGCAAGAGTTGCCCAGGAAGATTCCTGGAATACCCAACAGAATAAAGTCTCCAGAATGGTTATCGGTTCAAGATGATTCTTCAAGGTGCCTGACGGATTTGTTTGTTCAAGATGATTCTTGAAATCCTTAGCAGCGTGATATGTCTGCTCCAACAGTGATGTCTAATCTGAAGATTGACTTCGTAAATGCCTGAGGGCAGTATCAGAAGGTTCCTGTGAGTTCAGATGTCCTTGTGATGAATCAACGTGTGGCTGAAGACAAGGTTCCAAATTTTGTATTCAAGATGGTCCGTGTTGGTCTGAAGGCCAAGTCAGTTATCCTGAGGTGATGATTGATCGCGATCAAGTGAATAGTTTTTCTTCTGACTGAAGTCGAAGATGTTTCTCCAGCTGAAGCGGAGTTTTGCCTGAAGGCAAAGTGTTTGAATCCCCGTAGAGTCATGAATGGCTCTGGATACCATTTCTCTGACTGAAGTCACAGATTTCCTAAGCTGAAGCGAAGGTGCCTAAGGGCAAGGTTATCCCCAAGGTCATGAATGACCTAGGATTCATTTTTCGGACTGAAGGCCGAAGTATATCCCTGACTGAAGTCTCGGATGCTCTATAGCAGAGGCGGAGTTGCCTGAAGGCATATCCATGTATCCTTGAAGGTCAAGGACCATTGCTTTAGACTGAAGTCGAAGATGCCTCCTGCAGAGTTGCCGACGGGCAAAGTTTACATCCTTGAAGGCCAAGGATGTTCTTTCTAGCTGAAGCTGGAATAGCCGACGGGCAGGGTTTCATCTATCTTCAGAAATACTTGAAGATTCTCCAGCGGATCTGGAGTGGCCAGGGGCCAGGGTTCCATCTATATTCGGAAATACTTGAATATTTTTTCCAGCGAAGCTGGAAGTGGCCAGGGGCCAGGGTTTCATATAGTTCTGATGTTGAAGTTCTACGGCGGGCAGTGTGCAGCAGTATTCCGATGTTCGTTATGGTTCTGAGGGTGAACCCTAAATCAGAGTGTGCTCGGTTAAGTCTCTCATTCCCAGCGGAGTAGTTTCAAATACGCAAGTGTACCTTTTGTTCCATTTACCAGGGGTGAACCCCAGGTCAGAGTTGTTCAGTGTTGTATTTTCTCCAGCGGCGAGGTTGGATATTTGGATCTGACGGCGAGGTCAGATTATGTTTATTCGACGGCGAGGTTGGATGTTTGTTCGACGGCGAGGTTGAATGTTTGTCCAGCGGCGAGGTTGGATATTTGGATTTGACGGCGAGGTCAGATCATGCTTGTTTCCGACGGCGAGGTTGGATGTTTGTTCGACGGCGAGGTTGAATGTTTGTGTTCGACGGCGAGGCTGAACGTTTGGCGGCAAGGTCAGACTCTTTAAATCCCCAGCAGAGATGATGCTTGTACGACGACAATGTCCAGTGTCTCCAAATGATGTGTGTTTCCGACGGCGATGTCAGATTCAGCTCTCCAGCGACGAGGTTGGGTGTCTGAAGGCAATGTCAGAAGAATTTAGCGTGGGTAACTGACGGCGATGTCAGGTCGATATCTCTCCAGCTAGTTGTTGAGCAGCTAGTATTGCAGTGTTCGAAGATTTGTTCCCCGCAGAGTATCATGTGCTCGTGCAGTTGACAAATTTTCGGGTTTACCGGTATTCAATCGTCTCGCACCTTGATTGGTTGAGAGCCGTTCGCTTCTCACCCAGTCAGGTTCAAGCCGTTTGAATAGGGGCAGCTGTTGCACCCCAAAATTTGACCAACATTTATTTATCCATCAAGTGTTTGGAAGTTGATGCCTTCATCAGAAAATTCAAGAGATCCTCATAGAAATTGGTTGAAACCAAAGTTTTGTGCTTCATAGCTTGACAATTGTGGGTGCTCCTCAGATGATTCTGAAACTTTGAGAATGAACTTGAAGCTTTGAGAAAGGCTATGAGATGTCTTGATAGCCATCATGAAGCCCAGAGAAGTCATTGCGCAAGAACTCAGAGGATTCAACCATGAATGGTAGAATTAGGGTTTTGACTGGGTCAACCCTAGATCAGCTGAAAATTTGGAGAAGGTTGAGACCTAATCCAAGGGCCATGAGATCATGGAATGATGTATGGATATGTTATAAAGATGATTCCTAGGCCAACCCATCATTATTGAGGAGTTGGAGAAGTTTTGAGTTAGGGTTTCTGAGGATTGGCAATGAAAAAACCCTAGTTTGATCCCTATCTTCCAGGCAGTTTTAGCTCTAGATGTGATTGATATCTCATCTTCCCCATAATATTAATGTTGTAGAGTTTGTTCTTATCTTTAATTTGAGTGGTGGAAGTCCTTGATAGGAGTTACAGAGCTCAAGTTATGGTTTGGACAAATTACAGGTCAGCTGAGGTGTGTGAACCTGGGTCCTTGAAAGTCACCCAACTTGCAGACAACTTTTGCCATAGTAGGATGATTCCTATGGTCTCTTGGTCAACATCAATGTTGGAGGGCATACTCTTAGCTTTAATTTGAGTGGTAGAAGTCCTTGATAGGATTTGTGGAACTCAACTTATGGTTTGAACAAGGCAGGGGTATTTTGGTCATTTGTCAGTTATAGGTCATTTTTAAGCAAATGGCATATCTCCTATTTCCAAGCCTCAAATGGAAAAACTCAAAACATGAAAGTTGTTCAAAAGGTGATTTTAAGTCTAGAAAGAAGGTCATGAATTGTTGGAAAAGCTCATAGCATGGAGTTGCATGATTGGTCAAAAATGAACTAAAAATGGCATATAAGTTTAAAAAGTTGAAATTGGAAATTGGTTTGGAGGATCTAGAAATCCAAAATAGGTCATCCAATATATCATTTTGATTGGAAAAACCATTTTAAAAACAATGGTTCAGCCACAATTTTGGTTTAAGGCCTAAAAATGGAGGTTGCTTTGTAAAGTTCTTTCTTGCATATTAAGGCAACTTGGGAAAACTTGAAATAAGTGAACACATTGGTTGTTTTAGCACTCTAATCACCTCTATAACTCATATGGAGAGATTTTGACTTGAAATTAAAGGGGGGTAAGGATTATATCATGAGATGTCATGAGATATGTGAGAAATCCATAAGTTCATGGCATGAAACTTCTAGAAAGCTCTTAGAAGTTTCCAGCAACTCCTAGATGCTCCCATTATGGCCTATATATTGAGCAGAGATCATTCATGCAAGGGTTGGTGATGGTTAATGGTAAGTAAGTGCAAAAGAGCCAAAATATTCCATTTACAAATTCATAACAAACTCCATTTTCTTCTTCATCTCCACCTGATTCTTCTCCACAAACACACTATTCTGATCATAATCAAGAGTTGCATACCAAGTTAGAGGAAGATCTATGGCATATTGAAGGTGTAATATCCAATTTGCAAGAAGAGCAATTTGATTCCAAACTCGAGATACAAGTGTGATACACCAAAGTTCTTGCAAACAAAATGTCTAGCATCAAGAAAAGGTTCATCCAAGAGAGTCTCAAGCCTTGAAGTGGACAGAAACTACACTCACCATCATCAATTTGCAGGTTTGCAAATTCACTCGAACCCCTCTATTTATGCATTTCTAGATCATGTGGTTAGGATAGTTATGATTAGCAACCATTAGGGATGGATTTTGGGAAGTTAGAGTGCAATCAGAGAAGTTTCATGGCAGGGTATTGAATCTTTAACTTGCAAGAACAAGCTGGATTATGAGTTACAATTAACATGTTATAGCTTGTGGAGATCAGGGTGAGGAGTAGAACAAGATTGGATCATTAAATTTGAGTTGCAGCAGGGTTGATATCAGTGCAATTAAAATGGTACCAGAACTTCCATCATGTGTCTCTCTTGAGTGGTTAGGTTTTAGGGGAATCCATGGACATGGTTGTGTAGAGGGCGAGGAGAGGAGTAATTTTGGTTTTTGTATCGTGAGGTTTCGTGGCCAGACGAGAGAGATAGAGAGAGTGTAAGCTCCTTGCATGGAAACGAGGTTCAGAAACCCTAGGGTTTCGTTTGGGGACGATGACTAGCGTCCATTGGATTAGCCTGGCTAATTGACCAATTCATCTCAATCTACGGCCCAGATTGCTTGTAAGAACGGAGGGAAAAATTTGAAAATGGAAACGCACCGTTTCACTTAAACGGTGGTCCCTGGGCCTATCTCTTCTATCCACACCCCCCCCCCCCCCCCCCCCCCCCCCCCCCGTGATCTGGCCCAAATGAAATGTACTGCGCGCGTGTGCTATTTTCACCCCCTCTCACTTTACTTCTTTTAATTTTCTTTCATTTCTTTTTAATCTTCAAAAATTCCTAATAAAATGAAAAATCAATATTTTTCAATACTTGTTTTTGCTATAGACTCATTTAAATGTCTAGAAATTTATCAAAAATAAAAATGCCATTTTATTTTTTATTTGCTATTTTTCATGTATTTTCCCTTTTAATGCCTTTTTAATTGTTTTTAGTTCATACATGATTTTGCATATTTTTGTTCTTGAGTTTCCCACCATATTTTGACCCCATTATTTTTTGTGCAATTAGATATAGGTGTTAGGAGTCTCTGGTTTTTATACTAGGATTTTAGAAATTAAATTTGATGTAGTTTGATTGTTGGACATTTAGGTGCTCTAATTAGGGTTTTAGGTTGTGTAGGTAGACTTGAACAAATTTGTTTTGGGGTTTATAGGCCAAATTAGTGTATGGGGAATATATGGGTTAAGGGTAAGTATGTATAGAATCCCCTAGAATTTTACTAGAATAGTGTATGGTGTTTTAGTATTTTTCATTGATTTTTGAATGTATGGATAGTATGTGTGTTGCTTAAAGGCATAAGTTGTATTGTTGTGTTTTCTTTCCTTCTCTTTTGAGTGTGTGAGCTTTGAAGATTGAGTTGAAGACCTTGTGGATCATCATGGAAGCTTTGAAGACCTTGCAGAGGAGTTTAGCATAGCTTTTGTTGTTTTGTTTATAGGTTTATAGGTGCATAGGCAGAGCCCTAGATAGAATACTTTGTTCAATAAATAAGGAGTGTCTTGTTCACCTCCTTTCTTCTCTATGACATAGAGTCCCTTAAGGGTATTCACCTCTCTCCTTTGGAGGGATTAGTGACCTTGCCCTATAAGGTAGAACTTTGAGAGAGCTTTTCCTTTGATGTTAAGTCCTCAATGGCATCCTTTGGAAGTCAGTGAGTACTATAACATCCTCACCTCATCTTATTGACTGAATCTTGTTTGCTGGAGCATTGAAGCCATTGAAGATAGAAGCTGAAGCCTTGAAGAGGATGATTCCTTGAAGATTATTGAAGTCTGAAGACTCTGTGAAGACCAAGTTGATGCTTGAAGAACCTTGAAGATAGTGAAGCCTGAAGGCTGATCAAAGGAGCTGAAGCTCAAGAGAGAAGATGAGTTGATACTCATGTTGTAGGGTTGATACCTGGAAAGCAAGTGATCTCTGAAGTCTGAAGACTGGGTTGCTGCTGGAGGAGCTGAGGCTTTCTTCTGTTTTCTTTGATGTATTGTGTGTTTTGTCTGATTTGTCTGCTGCATTAGATTAAGCACATTTAGAATAAGTTCAGTCTAAGAGCATGAGTGCATCTGATTGTATTGTTATTGCTTGGCTTTGCTTGCGGGTATTCGGTAGAGCCCAGCTCCCTTGCCCATGTGTTTATTTTACCTGATGGTATTTCATTTCTTTCATCTGTATGATTGCATTTTACTGTTTTTTGCTGGATAGCATGTTGTTTATTTCAGTATGATTACTGTTATTTCATGACTGGCTTGAGGTCGAGACGAGCTTGTGGAGGCTGAAGCCCCACACACATTTCCTCCCTCACTTGCATTGCATGCATTTTACTGTTAAAGCTGATGCTTTTGTCTGTTTTGGTGTATCATTGACATGATCCCTTAGGACTCTCATTTCCTTTGATAAGGATTTGATGATAGACTTTTAGGTTGAAACCTATGCATGACAACATCTAGGAGTTCCCTGTTCAAACCTCAACCATAGGATGAATCCATGGCATGATAACAGTAGGACTTGATAGTCTCCCTCCTAGTGGGGCCTGTTCTCTTCTCATCTCGAAGCAGTTTAAGACACAGTAATCATGAATGATTTCTTTCGTACGTTACGAGCCTTAAGCTATCTGAGAAAGGATTGTGGGAGAGTTTCTTTTCCACAGTCTGGATGTTTAGTATGGTACCCTTTGGGTGACATGCGACGCATTCACTCTCAGGTCATAGTCTCTAGTGCGGTTGAAATCGCAAACACAATAAAAAACACTTCTTTTAGGAGATAACCCGTAGTTTCCCGAACTACGTTTGCTCTGATCTTTCATACCAGATGAAAGTACGTAGGCATAGGATGCGACATCCTAACGAGCAACCTTCAACCTTAACCCGTCGTAGGCCGAACTACGTTGACTCTGATTTCTCATTCTCTGATGAGAATACGTAGGCATAAAGCGCGACGCTTTGCCGAGTCATTTTTCTTTTCTTTTTCAGCCAGCCTTGATAGGTAGATAGATTATAACCAACCCGTCCAAGTAAACAAACAAGCGAGGATCCCGTCGAGTACGACGGACGTGAGGGGTGCTAATACCTTCCCCTTGCGTAACCGACTCCCGAACCCGGACAATGGTTGCGATGACCTTGTCTTACCCTTTTTCGTCAGGTTTTTCCGATCGTTTCCTTTCCCGCTCCGAGGGATAAATAACGAAAGGTGGCGACTCTTCTGTCATGCCGGCACCTTATTTTCGCGCAAGCGACATATATAATGTGTGGTGATGTGATCAGGAGGATCGTGTGCACTTTGTGTGCCTGAATATAATAGTTGTGCATTGGTGTTGTGCATATCATGGTGTTTTGGTGGGATGGATCATATCTCAGGAGGAGCGTAAGTGATTCATCCGTACTCCTTCGTGGAGAATGGTGGGGATAGATCATATCTTAGTAGGAGCGTAAGTGATCTGTCGGGGATAGATCATATCTCAGTAGGAGCGTAAGTGATCTGTCCAGGATTCGATTGAATGAACCAAGGAGTCGGTATCGCATGCATGGTGTTGTGTGGCATATTGCATTAATATATGTTATATGGATGTTTGGACAGTAGGTTCATGATTGGTGTTGATGGGGTGAATATTGGTGTGTTTTAATTATTATATGTTATATGGATGTTTGAACAGTAGGTTCGTGATTGGTGTTGATGGGGTGAATATTGATGTGTTTTAATTATTATATGTTATATGGATGTTTGAACAGTAGGTTCGTGATTGGTGTTGATGGGGTGAATATTGGTGTGTTTTAATTATTATATGTTATATGGATGTTTGAACAGTAGATTCGTGATTGGTGTTGATGGTGTGAATATTGGTGTGTTTTACTACCTTTATTGCATGTATTAAATTACCGATATATTTTGATCATGTTTTCTCACCCCTTTGTTGTTGTTGTGGTTTGTGCTTCTTCGGAAGTACAGATAATTCAGGTACTTAGCTAGCTTGGATTATGGTGTGCCAGTCGAGTCTAGGATGCTCTGATACGTAGCACAAGACTTGGGTGTTTTTATTTGTTTATGTTAAACTTGTTGAAAATCCTGTGACGTATCACATTTTGGTGAATTATAATAATAAAGATTTTATATAAATCTGGCGGATGACCGAGAATGTTGGAATAATAATTTCCGCTGTATTATTTTGAAAATAATGAATAAAGTATTTTTGATAACTATTGGTGATGTGATATCCCACTGTTTTTGTGAAAACTCTGATGTTTATTTATAATGTTTATATTTTATTTAATTTGGGAAGTGGGGTGTTACAATTGGTATCAGAGCAGGTCGGTCCGTCCGGCCAATATTGTCTCGTGTTCTTGTTCCCTGGTATGCGACATGTGTGTAAAAACACTGTTGGTACATGTTGTTGTTTAAACTTTGTCAGTAGAAGTGAAATGATTCCAGTGGGGGAGAAGTTGGTATTTCTCCGGAATGCTGCAGTGTTGTGGCTTAGTGTGTTACGCTCTTATAGTTTAGTAAAGATGGTTTATACCCCATCATGATTTTCGGCTGTCTATTGAAAAATTGAGGAACTGATCACCCTCAATCTCTTGTTAATAGTAGACGGGATTGTGTTGGATGGGATAGACGTGTCTTGCAAGCTTAGGTGGTGTGAGCAATGAATTGTCTTGAGTTAAGCTAAGTGCTTAAGGGATTATTTTGAGGAGTTGGCGTAAGACGGTGTTGAGGTGTGTATTTTGACGGAAACTTTGAATGTTAAGGAAAGTGAGAAATTGGGGTTTATCACTTAATTGTGATTGTTCGGAAGTTTTCCTGAGGAGGTAAATGGTTTACTATCGGAATGTGAAGTAAAGCTTACACATTGACTTCGTTCTTGGAACTAGTCCGATATGGGTGACTCTATATTGTGTGTTTGCATTGGGATTGAGAAAGTTAAAGAGTCAACTTGAAGACCTGCTAGAAGAGAGGTTCTTTTGTTTGAGTGTGTTACCATAAGGTGCACCAATTTTGTTGGTTAGACAGACGAAAGGTTTTGTGAAGCTTTGGGTGAACTATGGATAAGTGAACAAGGTGACTATCAAGGATAAGCATTCGCTTCCAAGAGTTGATGAGTTGATGGATCGACGGGCTGAAGGATGTGAGTTTTCCTTGGTCGTGTGAGCTCGGGTAGAGCTATTGTGGTTGTGGTATCAAAGGTCGAAGTTGTATCGCAATGGGAGGCTCCAAGATCTGCTGTTAAGATTGGGAGTAATTGGGTTTTAAAATATTGAAAGATTGAAAGTGTGTTGGATGGTCTCCTAGGTATGAAATTGTTGTTGTACGCTGAATTCCGAGATCGCAGCTTTTTACGGAATCGAAATCGGACGTTGTAGAAATCATGTTTAATGGTTCTAATTCGAGGCTATATGTTAGGTGAGTATGAGTATGTGTTTTTTTCGAAGAAAGGAATTGAATCGGTCGAATTTTCGGACAAGAATACAAAATCCCGTAGCATTTTTTCGGCAAAATTCTGGTTTTCGGAAAACTTTGAAAATTCATAACTCTTGAACCGTATGTCCGTTTTGACCCCCGTTTGAAGCGTTGGAGAGCTAACAAGATGCTCTTTCCGGGGGAAATGGTTTTTATGTCAATGGATGATCCAATTATAGCAGAATATTCGAAATGTGTAATTTGGTCAACTTTTACCGTCGTGATCGGGTGCATTTGATGTGTTATCTTACTGTATGTTTTCGATATATACCGTGGTAGCTGATGCTTCGATTTGGAAACCTTGCTTGTACCGAGGAAAATGGCGAAAAGAGTTGGAACCGGTTGGGAAATTTTGTGATGCGAGTCTGGTCTGTGAAGAGACTTCTTATGGAGTTAAACCTTGTATGTTAGACCGTACTAGTAGTATTCTTGAGGAGATTCGAGGAGGTCAGAAATCTGGGTTGAGTTGGTGAATTAGTTGAAATTGATAAATCAGAGTCGAAGAGTGGATTTTCGGGTTTGTGGAAATAGTACCATGATATGTTGTGATGGGGTATGTGGACCGGATGTTGTTGAGGGGAGTAGGAATACTCGTGAAGAAATACATTGAGGTAGATGGAGTGTCCATCCCGGCGCTATGAAGAAGTAACCGAATTTGAGTAGATTGTTTTGGTGACCATAGATGAGGAGAGGAGTGGTTGAGGTTGAATATACTGGTTAGAATTGTTGGAATTCAAAGAGTGAACATCAGAAACTGTTGAGTCTGATGCAGCCGTTGAATATTCCAGAGTGGAAATCAGGTAGTATTTTCACGGATTTGGTGTTGAGATTTCCAAAGAATTGGAAAGACATAATTTTAATTTGGGTTGTTGTGAATGGATGAACTATTCCGTGTTAAGGATATATGAGATACTATCAAATGTTGTGTTAGATTGAGATGTTGGAGAGGCTTACAGGAAGCTTCAGGTATTAAGTTGAAGTTGAGTTCGACTTACTATCCGCAAACTGATGGTCAGTCAGAGAGGACTATTGAGTCTGTAGAGAATTGGTGAGAGCTTGGGTGTTGGATCAAGGTGGATCGTGGGATGAGTAATTACCGTTGATTGAGTTACCTATAATAACGATTACCATCCTAGTGTCGGAATGACACTATATATGGCTTGGTGAGATAGGGAGTGTATGACTCTTCTCTGTTGGAATAAGTCGAGTGGGAGTGTTGTGCTCAGACCGAGAATTATGCTTGAGATGGCTGAGAAGATCAAGAGGATATAAGGAAATATGTGTTTTGAGAGTCACGTCGGTGACTGGTGCTAGTCGGGCTTCGAAATCTCGGAAGTTCGCACCGGGTTCTGTGGTTGTATCAGAGTAGCGCAGCGGAGGCATGAGAGGAGTAACATGTTAGATTATTTTGCCGCTGTCGCTGTGAATTGGCATGACGTGTTTCATGTGTCTTCGTTGAGGAATTACATTGAATCAGGTGGATGATGTACCAGTAGAAAATAATTTGATTGTGGAGGCATTGCTAGTTTGTTTGACGAACGAGAAACAACTCCGAGGGGAGGAGATAAATTTGGTGAAAGTGGCTTGAGGGGGATGCTGCAGAAGGCAGTGTGACCTGAGAATTGGAATGAAGGATGCAGGAAGCGTATCCGGAACTATTTCCATCAAGTAATTTTCGAGGACGAAAATAATTAAAGTGGGGGAGAGTTGTAACACCCATTTTAATTATTTAGTCATTTTATTACTATTTTAATTATTATATGTTGGTGTGCCCTTTGGTGGGGGTGTGTTTGATGATGATTGGTGGGTGTCCCTGATATGAGAGGATTATTGGTGGTGAATTGGTGTGAATATAATAATAAAATAAATAGTAGTAATATGGTGGTATTATTATTATTATTATTATTAATTGTAGTAATATTATTAATATTGGAGAATATTATTATTAGTAATATTATTACTATTATTATAACTATTAGTGAGAGAATATTATTATGATTATTATTATTATTAATAATAATATTATTGGTGGAGTATTATTACTATTATTATTAATATTATTATTATGGGTAAAATAATATTATTAATATTGCTATGTGTATTATTATTATTATTATTATGATTATTATAATTATTATTATTAGTAATATTATATTAGTATTACTATTAAGATTATTATTATTATATTATTTTATTAAGTTATTATTATTATTAAGATTAGATAATTAAAATAGGGAATGTGAGGGGTTAGTGGTTTTTTTACGATACATTTGGAGAGTTGGGAGAAAGAACGAGAGAAGTGAGAAGAGCATAGAACGAGCAAAGAAACGAGGAACGAAAGAGAAAGGAGAAAGCCAAGAGACCAAATCTAGGAGGATTTCCATCGATCAAACCGATTAACAAGGTAAGGGGGGAGAAACTTGATTGGGATGGTATTTACATGTATAGGGTAGTGGGGATTCCTTAACCCCGTAGGAATGTATCGGTGTATGAAGTTTTATGTTGTCATGCCTATAATTGTTGATTGATGTTGAGAATTGGTATTTGATAAACCAATGAGGAATTGATATATGTCGATGTTGATGAATTGTTGTTTTTAGTGAGTTTGGGGTATTGGTTGGGTTTACGGTTTTAGGGAAGTTCCTGTGTAACCTCTATGGCTTGGGTAATGACCATGATATAGGTTCTGAGATGTAGTTTAAGGAACAATTGATTAGAGTAGTGTGTGATAGTTGTAGTAATGATAGGGCAGAGGATGGATGAAGAGTGATAAGCTTGGAATTGAGCAAGATGACAGTGTTGGACAGTAAGGGTGGGTTTTCGTATGATCATTGTGATGGTGTAATAGTGTATGATGGGTGTCGCTACTGCGAAAATCGGCGCCGGCTGAACAGAAGAGTCGCCACCGTGCGTTATTTATCCCACGGGAGGGAAAGGAAACGCTCAGAGTAAACCTCGCACAACACGGGAAAGGTATGGTCGTCGCAACCAAAACCTGGATTCGGGAGTCGGTTACGCAAGGGGAAGGTATTAGCACCCCTCACGTCCGTCGTACTCGACGGGATCCACGCTTGTTTTCGGGTATGGATTGTTATTCTATCTACGCTAAAGGTCAGGGGTTAAAAAGACAATAAAAATGAAAATAAAAATGACTCGGCAAAGTATCGCACTTTATGCCTACGTATTCCCGTCTGGAACGAGAAATCAGAGTCAACGTAGTTCGCCTACCTACGAGAAAGGAGGGGAAGGTTGCTCGCTAGGATATCGCATCCTATGCCTACGTACTTTCATACAGCATGAAAGATCAGAGCAAACGTAGTTCGGGCCACGTACGACACAAGTCTGTCTTGATTGATTTTATTCCTTCTGAAAAAAGGTTTCCTTGATTAACAGTCCCAGCGGACAAAAATGACGCTTTGATGAGTTCACATTCTTTTACGAAAGAAGTGTCTTTTATTGTGTTTGAAATCTTTATGTGTTTTTCTGTTTGTTTTGAGAAAGAAGAGACAGAACTCTAACCTACGGTTGCGAAGGGAAACAAACTATCCTAATGTTATCATGCATGGGTTAAGACCTAGTGTCTATCATGCTCCTCTCTTGCACAGAGAGAAACAGAGATCCTACGGGATAGGCAGAAACAGAAACAATACCAGATATATACAGTAAAACAGTAAAATGCATGGATGCAACAGCACAAGCGAGGCAAGGGAGTCCCACTCAACCTCGAACCTAGAAAACAATAGGCAAAAGTGAACAGGATTCACTTTCAACCCAACAGGGTAAACAGCCAACAATACAATCCAGAAAACCAATCAATACATCAGCAAATGAAATACAACAGCAAAGGAAACAGCAACTTCAGCTCTGAATCAACATCTGACTTCAAGTAATCTCCAATCAGCTACAGGCTTCAACAAGCATCAATCTCCATCTTCATGACCTTCAGGCAAGGGCTTTGATCATCAGTCTTCTATCTGCGATGGCTTTTCTTCAAGTTCAAACCTCCAGGATGAGGGATTAGTCACAAGAGTGAATTGAGTGTTAAGCAATCAGCTGACTACCAAGGGTGGTGAACAGACTGCTTCTAACACAAAAGACATTTTCTCTCAAGAGTTCTATCTCTTAGACACTATCACCAAGCCTTCCAAAGGAAGGGGGTGAGTGTCCTAGAGAGACTCTGAATCACAGAGAAGAATGGATGCAGACAAGGCAATCCATGGTTGAGAAACAAGCTTTCTAATCTAGAGCTCTGCCTAGCTCCTAAACCCTAGTTCCTCAGCATCTGCTAGCAAAAATCTTATCTTCAACTCTGGAAGTTGATCTCCAACATCTGGATCTCCAATGGCCTTCATCTCCTCAAGTCTTCAGCTCTCCCAAGTCCCCAGACAATCCCAATACCCACACAAGCAAGCAATAATCCCCAGAGGGCACACCACACCAGTCAATCAGATATATACAGTACATTAATAGCAGTAGGGGAATCCTGATTTTTCTAGGGGATCTAATAACTACCCATAGCCCCTATAGTCCCATAACTAATCTAGTCAAACCCTAAGTCCTAAGGGAAAGAATCAAGCTTCTTAAGTCATCACCTAAAAACCCTAATTTGTTCATGTTGTTCAAGCCTACATTAATCACCTAAAATTAACTCCTATAAATGGGAACTAAAATGAATCTACAAGTTCAATATCTAATCTAAACAACCTAAAAAGAATGAACAAAAAATATGAAAGCATTTAATAGAACAAAAATTACTAAAATCATGCATGAAATGAAGCTATTTAAAATGCCATTTATTTAGAAAATATGAAAGAAATATCAAATAAAAATAAAAATGCAATTTTATTTAATGAAAATTTTCTACACATTCTAATGAAAATGATGTAAAAAGAATGAATTAAAAATGATTTTTTATGTATTTATTATGAATTTTTAAAATGAATGAAAAAACATGAAAAGAAAATAATAAAAAAGAATAGAGAAATAGCCAGGGGGGTTTATTCAGCAATCACGCCCAGTTAAAATCAGGATGGGCCAAGCAGGGTGGGGTGCGCGTAGCACTTTGGTTAAGGCCCAGAAACACTCAGAATTAATGAAAAATAAAAAGAGGCGCAGGGGGTGAGAATAGGAATAGAAACACGTTCAAATTGAAGTTGGGCTTAAAACTGGGGGTGGGGATATCACTAATGCACTCAGGCCCGCCCGTTTCAATTAATGAAACGGTGCGTTTAGGGCACCACGCTGATTCCCTCCAAATTCTGAATCAAATCTCAGCCACACGATGGGCTTGGAGGTCAATGGTCCAACATGAAATGGACGCACACGATTTCGTCTTCTTCATCAGTTCAAAAGAGAGCTAGGGTTTCTGCCATGAACCCTCATGCACGCACCAGTTTCTACCAATCTGTTCTCACTCTACAGTCCACAACACATCACGATATAAACATGAAAAATGTTCAGAATCTCTCCCTCTACGCGTCTATGGTCTTGGATTGCTTTGAAACCCAACACACCACTCAACCCGAGCGCAACAACTTCTGGCTCCATGGAAATACTCTGCAACTTATCATCCCAATTCTCAATCAAACTTACACTAATCTAACCTATGACTAATGGTGATCATCCTGCGCTAACAACCTAATATTATAATGCACTATGCTGCAAGTTCTACCTCCTAACAGTTTGGTGCACCTGCTAACAATTGTCTCTATTCAGCCTCAAATTCATCTAAACTAACCTCCTAACATCATAGACTATGAATATACTAGTAAAACTACCTAAATCTCCCTAGATTGAGTAAGTTAGAAAGATTTGCACCTTGAGCAAGCTTTAATGGAGGCTGAGAAATCACGTGGATCCAGGCTCTTGTATGCTTCAATCTTGATCCATTCTTGATGTACTTGATTCTGTTTGCAATATTTGGATGAAACTTGGCTTGGATCTTGATCTACAACTGAATTTGCAGCTTGTATGTTCTTGAAGAAAGTGCACGAAATTGAGCTCTAACCACCAAATCTTTGATTCAATTCTGATCCAGGATGATGATTGAATGCAGGAGGATCAATGGTGATGAAAATTGATGAAGATTTTGAGAGATTGAAGTGAAATTGCAATGAGAAAGAATGAGAGAATTTGGGAAGTTCTTAGTGAAAAATGAGTCCAACCCTTGATCAATCTTCATTTCATGAATATATAGTGTTCAATGGTAACTTCTAGATCCCTCTTACACATTCCCTTGCCTTCCAACTTTGATTCATTTTGGCCATGTTTCTTAAAATACAAGTAACCAAGGATAACTTTGAAATCTCCCACTAGACTCAAAAAAGTGCTTGAACCATTGTCTTTAGAATGTCTTTTCCATTCAAAATCATATATTGGAAGTCTCCATTTGGACTTATAAATCTCCCAAACCATTTTTCCTTTTGACTTTATTCAAGTTATAAGCCATTTTAGTTCAAATTTTGACCAATCATGCAACTTCATGTTATGAGCTTTTCCAACAATTTGTGACCTTCTTTCTAGACTTAAAATCCCATTTGGAGCAAGTTTGATGTTGTAAGTTTTTCCATTTGAGGCCTCCTTGTATGAGTTTTGGACATAGGTTAAAATGACCTGTAATTCACAAATGCCCAAAATACCCTTTGCTTGCCAAGACCATAAGTAGAGTTCCACACATCATATGAAGGAATACTATACCATTCTAGAAAGCTAAGACAATGAGGAACAATTCTTATGTTGACCAAGAATTCATTTGAAATCTCCTTGAGGGGTAAAACTAGCTTGGAAGTCAAGTCACTTTCACAGACAAAATTTCAGATACCTCAGATGACCTGTAACTTGCAAGGACCATAACTTGAGTTCTATAAATCTCCTTGATGTCTTCCACCACTCAAATTAAAGGTCTTGAGATCCTCTACAAGTTTCATGTTGGCCAAGAAGCCATTTGAAGCTATCATTTTGACTTATCTTGCTTGGAAATTTGACCTAAACTAGGGGATTTTACACAGAAACCCTAATTTAGAAACTCCTCTTCTCCTTGATTTCTCTTGAATTCTCCTTGGAATATCTCCATATCCTTCTTCATATGTCCAATGATGAACCCCACATCTCTCCAATAGACTTGAATGCCCCTTAAATCAATCAATTGACCTAGGGTTGACCTAGGGTTGACCCAGATGAAACCCTAGTTGACTGTCTTCAGCTATAGCTCTTGTGCTCTCATCAATGACTTGTCTCCTTCTCCAAATGACTTTATAAGTCTCTCATAATGTCTAGATACTCTCCATGCCTTCAACTCACAGCTCACAACCCTCTTGTTGACCCTCAGATACCCTCAGCTAGGAGATGGACTCAAGGCTTGATCTGCTGAGCTCTTTGCTTTCAAATTCTTTCCTGATGACTTGAATGAGATTGAATTGGGATAATAACCTCTTGATAGGCTTCTAGAGATGAAAATAATGATTGGTCCCCTGTTGAATGACTTGCTATGCTTATGCTATGCAGATGGTTAGTCTATGTACATGACTCTATATGCAAATGCTAATGATATTGAAACATAAACCAAGGAGTAAGGTTGGGCAAATTTTAGGGTGCAACAGCTGCCCCTATTCAAGCGACTTGGACCCGATTGGGTGAAGAGCCCGGAGCCTTCAGACATTCGCGGTACGAGACGATTGAATACTAGTGAAACCAAAAATTTGCCAACCGCAGAAACTAAACTGCGCCACTGCTTGGAGAACGACATTCATCAGTTGAATTTAACTGTTACGGCAACCTACTGATCTCGTGCAACTGTGCTGGGGATTGTCTTCATCGTCCTGAAGAGGATTCTGTCACAACAGATTGCTTGCTTGTCCCCATTAGGACTCTGTCTGTCATCAATACGAAAAAATCTCAACTAAAACCTGTCCACGTTAGGACTCCACTTGCTGTTAACCCGGAAAAATCTCAGCAACTCCGCTGGGGATAATTCGTCTGCATTTCTATAAACTGCATCGTCCACGTTTAGGAATAACACTCTTCCACGTTAGGAGTAACACCTGTCCACGTTAGGAGTAACACCCGTCCACGTCAGGAATCATTTCTTCTGCATCTGTCCACGTCAGGACTAACCCTTCCATCTTTCCATGTCAGGAAGCAATCTTCTTTCCACATAAGGAGAACTGTATCACTCTGTCCACGTAAGGACTCCAATACCACGTGACATGTCCGCGTCAGGACTCCGATCTTTCCACGTAAGGAATTCAACTTTGGTTCTGAACCTGTCCCCGTCAGGACTCAACTTTTCTTGAATCTGTCCACGTAAGGACTAAATCTTCTTCTTCCACGTTAGGAATACAAGCCTCTTTGATCTGTCCGCGTCAGGACTAAACTCTTCCTCGTCAGGAATGCTGTCATTTCCACGTAAGGAAACTATCTTTTTCCACGTAAGGGATGCTCTTGATATGTCCACGTAAGGACTCTGATTTTTCCACGTAAGGAATACCAACTTCTTTCCGATTTGTCCGCGTCAGGACTACATTTTTCCACGTAAGGAATGCCGTCTTAATCTGTCCACGTAAGGACTTCACTCTTTCCACGTTAGGAATCACCTCTTTCCACGTAAGGAATCTATCTTTTGATACGTCCGCGTAAGGACTACATCGTCCACATTAGGACCCACTTCTCCACGTTAGGAATAACGGTCTCTTTGATTTGTCCACGTCAGGACACTGATCTCGTCTTGATTTGTCCACGTTAGGACTCAGGCGTCTTCGACCCGCTGAGGAAATAAGACTCGTCCACGTAAGGACTCACACACTGTTCTGATCTGTCCGCGTCAGGACACCAACACAAAGAGTAATCACTTTTGTCAACGTCATGACCTCCCATTCCACTAATTTTGAGAACCCGAATCTGCCCACGATAGGACTAACACAACTCACCAATCCAGGGAAATAGACCTGTCCACGTTAGGACGCCCACTTCTGAAGAAATCCCGTCAATATAGGAATAAATTGTCCACGTCAGGACATAGTTCTCCAATGATCCTCACCCACAAACTTCTTAGCACTGACGTGACAGCGACTTTGAGACGGACTCTACTGGGGATGTCTGGAAACCAAACTATCGAACGCCTGCTCTGATAACCGGCGGTGGCCTCTGAAATTCTGATTCATGGAACCCTTGATGACAACTGATTCTGCCTGGGAACAAAAGAGAAACTTATCCTTGCAACTCTGGCGGGGAAAATAAGAGACATTTGCATAAATGACTCTGTTAGAGACAAAGAGAATCTCATCATGCTAACTCTGTGGGGGAATACTGCCGAAACTGCCATTATCATTGAATATCTCATGCCGAGATCTTGAATGTTTGATTGTTCATTGGAGCAAGAATTCTCTCCACCTGAACTGCTAAAGTACAGAAATTGCTTCAGCAAAATAAATGCTGGAAGGATAATGCCGACTCCGCCGGGGATAGCCAGATGCTACAGAATTATTCCAGCAAAATAAATGCTGGAAGGGTGAAGTCGACCCTGCTGGGAAATTGGGAACTCAGACCAAGCAACTTGTTGAGGTAACCCCCTGCTGGGGAATAGCAGATGCGCATAGTATGATCGGACTTTCCGCTGGAACGTGAACTGATATCACCAGTATCTCTGACAAAATAAATGACAGGACCCACCATCAACTCTGCTTTGGAGAGTCTTGATCTTCGAGTTCCACTGGAAGGAATGAAAACACTTGCAAAGAGAATTCCGCTGGGGATGGGACGATTCTCTTGGGGAAAATTAACTGACTCCCTTGGGAGAGGGTGCCTGACCCTGCGGGGAAAGATGAACCTGTCTGAATACAGCCTTATGATCTTAGAATCGCCAAACTCCGCTGAGGACGAATAACTTTTCTGCTCCCTTTGGGTAAGCTACGGCTAGCTGGGGAATTCTATCCTTCTTCAGGAAGAACATGCGTGACCTACGTGGGGACTGAGTCTTTCGTTATCGCAATCTTTTGATCACCTTCTTCGTATGGTTATGCAACCTGCAACAACACAAACAAGACACGACAAGCCTATGCAATCAAATCAATTCAGGTTAGTGACGTTACACTCAGTTAATTCAGAGCTTTAACAATTGTTGGCAAGGGCCAGTGATGTTATACTCATGCTAGCTTCAATAAACTTAGGCGTTAATCATGCACAAAACAGTAAAGAACAGGCATCAAGTACTGAATAACATATTTTCATTGATCGGGCCCCTGAATGGGCGGAGTTTTGTACACAGGATGTAACTCCTGAAAAGAGGAAGCTACGCAAAGCAAATACATAAGTATGCACAAGAAGCATGAATATTTTGACAAATTAAATTTTGTACACATGTCGGCAACGGGGCGCAGATGAACACCACGAACTGATCCTCCCATGACTCGTCCGACTCTAATGCATTCCCGGTATCCTCACTTATGAAGAGATTGTATCCGATAACTGACTCCTCAAATGTATTCTCCCGCATTGATGCTCATTGTAATATCAAATTCGGACCGCAGTCATTTGCTTTTCAAATCCCTAACTTTTGCGTGAACCGCCCTTTACGGGTTTTCAGTTCACCGGGAGACCCTTTTTTGCCGAAGCCGCCCAGTGTAGGTTTTCAACTTCGCGGGTGTACATTTTTTTTCCAATTTTATCCCTAACTTTTGCCCGAACCGTTCATTCTGTTTTTGGTTCGCCAGGATGCCCCATTTTTGCCTGGACTCTCTTTTTCTGTCCAGCGGGTCTGTTTTAAGCAAAGTATTTTTTAACTGCGTCCGAATTCACAGGTGACGCAAAGTCTTCTCCGTCCATGGTGGACAACAATAAAGCTCCTCCTGAAAAGACTTTTCTGACAACGTATGGCCCTTCGTAGTTGGGGGTCCACTTGCCCCTGTGATCTGCTTGCGGCGGGAGAATCCTTTTCAGCACAAGGTCGCCCGTCTGAAAGCTTCGCGGAAGTATCTTCTTGTCGTACGCTTTCTTCATTCGTCTTTGGTACAAACGACCGTATGCCAGAGAAGCTAGCCTCTTCTCATCCATCAAACTCAGTTGGTTCAATCTATTCGTTACCCATTCTGCCTCGTCCAGCTGAACGTCTCGCAATACCCTTAAAGAAGGGATCTCAACTTCCAATGGTAGTATCGCTTCCATTCCGTATACCAACGAGAACGGAGTTGCCCCGGTTGATGTGCGTACCGTCGTACGATAACCGTGCAAAGCGAAAGGTAGCATTTCATGCCAATCTTTATAGGTCACCACCATTTTCTGGACGATCTTCTTGATATTTTTATTGGCCGCTTCGACAGCGCCATTCATCTTGGGTCGGTAAGGGGAGGAGTTGTGATGTTCGATCTTGAAATTCTGACAGAGCTCCTTCATCATTTTGTTGTTCAGATTTGAACCATTATCCGTGATTATCCGCTCGGGGATCCCATATCGGCAAATGATATCTCTCTTGATGAATCTGGCCACCACTTGCTTCGTTACATTCGCGTAAGACGCCGCTTCCACCCACTTGGTGAAATAATCGATTGCTACTAGGATGAACCGATGCCCGTTAGAAGTCGTCGGCTCGATCTTTCCAATCATATCGATTCCCCACATCGAGAATGGCCATGGAGATGACATCACATTTAGAGGACTCGGCGGCACGTGGATCTTATCAGCATAGATTTGGCACTTGTGGCACTTCCTCGCGAACTTGAAACAATCAGTTTCCATCGTCAGCCAAAAATAACCTGCCCTCAGCAGCTTTCTCGTCATAGCATGCCCACCAGCATGCGTACCAAAGGTACCTTCGTGAATTTCCTCCATGAGAAGCTTTGCCTCTTTCTCGTCTACACAACGCAACAACACCAAATCGTGGTTTCTTCTGTACAAGACGCCATCCGGATTCAAGTAGAAATTACCCGCTAATCTCCTGAGAGTCTTCTGATCTTGACTGGATGCCCCAGCCGGATACTCTTTATTCTTCAGGAAATTAAGGATATCGAAATACCACGGCTTGTCATCAGACGCTTCATCAATAGCAAATACATAAGCTAGCCTGTCCAATCGAGAGATAGTGATTTGGGGAGCTTCGTTCCAGAAGTTGACCTTGTACATGGAAGACAAAGTGGCAAGGGCGTCAGCCATTTGATTTTCTGCCCGCGGTACGTGATGCAATTCAACTTTGTCGAAGAAAGGCAACAATCTCCTTGCATAATTCATGTAATGTATCAAATTGGGCTGACGTGTCTCCCATTCCCCTTTGATCTGATTCACCACCAGAGCTGAGTCTCCGTATACGTCTAGATGTTTGATTCGCAAATCAATGGCTTCTTCAAGCCCCATTATACAAGCTTCGTATTCGGCCTCATTGTTGGTAACGGCAAAGGTCAATCGGGCAGTAAACGGGATGTGCGACCCGTGCGGCATGGTGATAATTGCCCCTATTCCGCTACCGTAAGCATTCACAGCTCCGTCAAATATCATCTCCCATTTGGAACCCAACTCTGGTCCCTCGTCTGGCAACGGTTCTTCGCAATCTTTCATCTTTAAGTACATGATATCCTCGTCAGGAAAATCAAATCTCATCGATTGGTACTCTTCAATAGGCTGCTCCGCCAGATACTCAGACAACACACTCCCCTTTATAGCCTTTTGCGAGACGTATTGAATGTCATATTCAGTCAAGACCATCTGCCAACGGGCAATTCTACCTGACAACGCCTGCTTTTCGAATACATATTTGATAGGATCCATCTTCGAGATGAGCATGGTTGTATGATTCAGCATGTACTGCCTCAAACGCTTGGCGGCCCAGGCTAGCGCGCAACAAGTTTTCTCCAGCATTGAGTATCGAGATTCACAGTCTGTAAATTTCTTACTCAGGTAATAGATCGCATGCTCTTTTCTCCCCGTCTCGTCGTGTTGACCGAGAACACAACCCATGCTTCCCTCAAGAACCGTCAAATACATGATCAAAGGTCTCCCTACCACTGGGGGTATCAGAATGGGAGGCTCCTGCAAATACTGCTTTATTTTATCGAACGCCTTTTGACAATTTTCGTTCCACGTTACAGCTTGATCTTTCTTTAGCAACTTGAATAATGGTTCACACGTGGCCGTTAGGTGAGATATGAACCGGGCAATGTAGTTCAACCTCCCTAAAAACCCGCGCACCTCTTTCTCTGTTTTAGGCGTCGGCATTTCTTGAATTGCTTTTATCTTAGCAGGATCGACCTCTATTCCTCTTTCGCTTACGATAAACCCCAGCAGTTTACCCGATCTCACCCCGAAGGTGCATTTGTTAGGGTTCAGGCTCAGCCTGAACTTCCTAAGTCTTTTAAACAACGTCAGCAGATTCACCAGATGCTCTTCCTCCGTCTGGGATTTGGCAATCATATCGTCAACATAAACTTCGATCTCTTTATGCATCATGTCATGGAAAAGAGTCGTCATCGCACGCTGATATGTTGCCCCAGCATTTTTCAAACCAAAGGGCATCACTTTGTAGCAAAATGTTCCCCAGGGCGTTATGAAAGTAGTCTTCTCCATATCCTCTGGCGCCATTTTAATTTGATTATAGCCTGAAAAGCCATCCATGAAGGAGAATACAGAGTATTGAGCGGTATTATCAACTAACACGTCAATGTGAGGAAGTGGAAAATCGTCTTTTGGGCTTGCTTTATTCAAATCTCTATAATCCACGCACATTCGAACCTTGCCATCTTTCTTTGGCACCGGTACGATGTTGGCAACCCATGAAGGATACTTCGTCACAGCCAGGAAACCAGCGTCCCACTGTTTCTGAACTTCCTCTTTGATCTTCATTGCCATATCTGGTCGCGTTCTGCGAAGCTTTTGTTTGACTGGCGGGCAATCTTCTTTCAGTGGTAGGCGGTGCACAACCATATCTGTATCGAGCCCTGGCATATCCTCATATGACCAAGCGAATACGTCATTATACTCTCGGAGCATTTCAACCAGTCTTCGCTTGATATCGCTCTGCAGCGCGGCACCGATACGAATATTCTTCTCAACCCCTTCCGACCCCAAGTTGATAATTTCGATGACCTCGTCGTGAGGCAGAATGGCTCTTTCCTCTTGCTTCACTAACCAAGACAGTTCTTCAGGAACGTCGCTATCTTCGACAACCTCTTCTTCAGCCTGAAACACTGGGTGCTCAAAGTCGGGACGAGTCATAGGTGGTTCAAGGATGTCATCTGAAATAGTAATCCTGCAAAAGGAATGGTTAAGTGCTTCAAAATGCGTATAAAGCGAATAACCACGTTGCCATTTTATTGAAAAATATAAAACAAGAAAGACAGGGATTACGGTATTTGCACATGAAAAAACGCCATTTATTTAATGATTAACACACAATGTTTATAACAACACAGCCCTAAGCAAATCCTGATGCCCCGGGCAAGACATCAGATTATTCAACAATTAATAAAGCAAAGCATTACTGTTTAAAAGTCACAGGAACAAGCTCCTGAATAGACCAGTTGCACAGTCCTTGTCCTGGCGTGCTTGGCTGAATCCAGGCATCCATATCACAGTCGCTGTCTCCTTCATCGGACTCCGAAGCAGCATTGACAGTTTCATGACATACTCCACTGGCAGAGATGGTAACTGGCTTTCTGAAACGGGGGGCCCCCACGGAAGGAGTTGATGACGACGGTCGGTACCCCAGCCCGAACCGGTCCATTTTCACAGGAATGTCCAGCACTTTGCCCCAGCCCTTGGCTTCTCCTGCTTCCACTAGAGCTTGAGCTTCCTTATACGATGAGACAGCTATCTCTGGCACTTTGCTCGACCCGGGACCTTTGTCCTTGATGCGCAAACCTTCGAATGCCTGGCATGGCGTCTCGTGGATCTCTCCGTCGACTTCCACATATTTAAATGAAGATAGATGGCTGACCAGGATGTCTTCTTCTCCGCACACAGTGACTACGCTGTCTCCGACCATATACTTTAACTTCTGATGCAGGGTAGACGTGACTGCCCCTGCCCCGTGAATCCAGGGTCTTCCCAGCAAGCAGCTGTACGCAGGCTGTATATCCATGATATAAAACTCAGTTGCAAACACTTCTGGCCCCACTTGCAGAGGCAAGGTAATCGATCCGAAGACTGTTCTCCGCGTGCCGTCAAATGCTCTGACTACCAAATCGCTGGGTGTACACAAAATTCCTCGAACATCCAGCTTCATCATCGCCTTCTTAGGCAGCACATTCAAAGATGATCCGGTGTCAACCAATACGTGCGACATTACTGATCCCCTACACTCAACAGATACGTGTAATGCCATATTATGATCCCTCCCTTTCGGAGTCAAGTCAAAATCGGTAAAGCCCAGACTGTGGCCTGCATTCACATGTGCCAATACTCCTTCTAGCTGATTCACGGAGACGTCTTGTGGTACAAAAGAAGTGTCCAGGACTTTCAGCAAAGCGTTTCTATGAGCTTCCGAACACAACAGCAATGACAGGATAGATATTTTGGACGGTGTCTGCTGCAGATGCTCCACAATCTTATAATCACTTTTTCGAATTAAGCGCATGAATTCTTCTACATCTTTCGATGCCGCTTCTTTTTCATTTGCTTGTACCGGAACATTTTCAACCACTTTCCCTTTTCCTTTCGCTAGTCTTTCAGCTTCCACTTCAGGAGATATAAAGATCCTGCCACTCCTCGTCATGCCTCCTGAACCAACAACATTATCCACAATCTCCGCTGGCTGTTTGTTAACATCAATCTTTATCCCATCACAATACACCTCTAACCCATATGACCATGGGACTGCTTTCGTGTTCTCGTATGGGATTGGCCCGGCCTTAGTTATGGTGATCGGCGGTCGCTGAGCTGGTGCTGCAATAGTGATCGTCTTCCGAGGAATCGTTACCGTGGCCACATCCCTCTGATTATCCACCACTGCCCCTGCAGGCTCGTCAGTTGCCGTTCGATCAAACTGCACTATACCTTCATCAATTAAGGCCTGAATGCCTTTCTTCAAATCCTCACACCCCCCAGCTAGGGTCCAACAGTCTAAGCAATACTCGTTACATCCTGGGTAAACACCTCCTTGTAACAGTCGGCTCTTTATCTCGCTCAGCGGCGTCTTTAAATCTTCAACATTCATAATAAGATTTAAACCTTCCTCAGTCAGAACGGCGTTAGCCCCATGATTAGGCATGGGTTTCTGGACTATATTCGGACCTGCCGTTCCGAAGTTGATAGTCTTGTTGTCCAAAAGATCCTGCACAACGTGCTTAAAAGCATGGCAACCTTCTATATCGTGGCCCGGGGCCCCAGAATGAAACTCACAGTGCCTGTTTGCATCGTAGCCGAACGGGGGAGTTCCCGTTATCGGTGCCAGGGTTCTTTTCTCTACCAGATTCAATCCCAACAATGTCTGCAATAAATCAGCATAGGTAGAGGGAGGCTTCTCAAACACTCTTCTCGGCTTACTACCCTGGAATCTTCGCTGAGCTTGATGTGCCCCCTGCTGAGGCTGCTGCTGCTGTGGCATTGGTTGCTGCTGAACCGGTTGTTGTTGCTGGAGTGGTTGTTGTTGATACGGAATAGTAACACTCGACACCTGCTGCGGCTGACGATATTGACCTCTTCCCCTGCCTCGGCCTCGGCCTCCAAATACTGCGCTAGCTTCGCCCTGACGGCGCCCACCATAAGCTTTCCTATTACTGCCAGATGCAGTTGATTCCTCGACTTGGAACTTTCCTTGCTTAATATTACGCTCAATCTTTTCTCCCATTAGAATCAGGTCTGAAAAACTGGCCAGAGACGTATGAAACAGCATATCATGAAACAGCCCTGTGAATGTGCCGACAAACATGTCATTCATTTCCTTATCTTCCACCGGAGGACGGACCCTGGCAGCCATATCGCGCCACCTTTGCGCGTACTCCTTAAAACTCTCCCCCTTCTTCTGCGAAAGCCCGGCCAACTGGACCCGATTGGGCGCCAGGTCGCTGTTATACTTGTAATGGGCTACAAATGCCTCCGCCAATTGCTTCCATGTCTTGATATCGGTTGGCTCCAACCCCATGTACCACTCTAGGGAAGGGCCCGACAGACTATCCTGAAAGAAATGCATTTGCATTCTTTCATCAGTTGAGTATGCAGACATCTTTCTGTAATAAGCTCGTACATGCACTTTCGGACATGTGTCTCCTTTGTACTTATCGAACGCAGGAGCTTTGAATTTAATTGGCACCCTCAAGCCAGGTACCAAGCCCATGGTTGCCATGTCCAAACCCACAACACTTTGGTTTAAGACTCCCTTCATCTGCTCTTCCAGCATTCTAATCTTTTGGGAATCATCCATCGGCCCTTCAAAACCTCCTCCGGAGAAGGCGTCCTCCTGCTGATCTTCTTGCCACATACCATTTCCAGCCCCGTACCCATCGTACGCATTATTACGTCCAGCTCTGATCTGATTCATCCCCGGACCTCGGCCTCTGTTGCCATACCCTTGAACACCTCCAGGAGGACCAAAAGCCATAAATCCAGTACCGTTGCCGTTTCCAAAGCCTCCGTAACCCTGATTGACCATACCATAACCATCTTGCCCAAAGCCTTGAGCATTAAAGCCATACTTGCCAGCGTTATCGAATCCCTGATCGTTGAATCCGAACCCAGTATTGGCAAAGCCATTGCCTCCTAGATTATCTCCCAAATTGACATCACCCAGCCCAGCATTATGGACAGTAGTTTCATTCCCCACTCCGACGTTACCATTCACAGCAGCGGTAGCGTTGTTGGCATTAGCAGCAGGTATATTGACTACGGGCGGAGCCACTGGCGTGGGAGTGCCGTCTCCATGAGCAGTATCAACCCGGACAGACTGATGATCTTCATTACCATGACCAGCGTTGCGAGCCAACAGAGGCTGGACCATGGCCTGCAAATTCTCCTGCCCTTTTGCTATAGCTTCCATGGTCTGCATGAAGAGGGCGAGCTTCTCGCGCACATCTTGCATCTCGTTCTGCATCTGGTCCATGATTTTCCGACAATTGGAGCGTGTAGAATAGCGGTGCAGATGTTGATCTGGAATCCTGTTAAGTACCTGATACAGAGCAGGAAATAAGACACCATCCAAAGATTACCTGTAATGCAATATGAATATGAATGCAATGCAATGTGTCTGTGCATTAGGGAAGTTCATTCCCCCAGTTCTAGTGCGAAGGTGCCGGTGCAGTGACAGTGTTGACAATAGGAATATCGGAGCTGAATCCTAGAAAGCCTCATATATTGCAGAGAGAATGAATAAGCCCAGGGTACAATATCGCTGAGAGTATAAAGAAGGCATGACCTCAACCAACAATCCTGGTGATGGTCAGCACTATGCAAATAAAGCATACAAGTTACTACATGAAATGATCAAATCCTCCCAAAAGTCTGGTACTCCTCTATCAACTTCTTGGTCTCCGGATGGCTTGGTCGATCAAGCAGCCCTTCAACAAGCTGGTTTCTCCTCTTAAGGACACGGCGTACGTCTTCAGCAGTTTCTTCCCATGTTGCTTCTCCGAAGCAATCTTCTAGCTTTCGCTTCTGAGACACTGCTTCATCTCTGGACTTGATTGCCTTGTTCAGTGCATGCTGGACGCTATACCGGGTCATCACTTCCTCCTCACACTTCTTGATGCTAGACTTCAACTTCTCTTCGAGGTCGGAAATTTGCTGCTTTAGCTTATCTTCCCTCTTCTTATTGTTGGTGAGTGTAGCATTCCAAGTCTTGTTGCAAGAAGATATCTCTCGGTGTGCTGCGTCGAGCGCCTTCTTTTTGGCTTCCAGCATGTCATGGGAGCTTCTGAACTCTTGCCCCAGACGTTCACGCTTTTTCTTTTCCTCAGTCAACTCAGCCCCTAACCTGTTTACTAGCTCGATCTGCTGCTGGAAAGCATATACGGCCTTGTTTTTCTCACTGCGTACTTGAGCTAGCTCTTGCTCTAACCCTTCGTTGATCTTCATCAAGGCTTCTTTTTCCTTCACAACTTGCTCGTATACTTCTCTAGAAACAGTAGTTGGCTCTGCTGCCGGAATAAGAGCGAGGATTGGTGCGTCTGGAAATGGCATCTTCAACTGACTTGCTCTTTCCTGGATCCAGACCCTGTAGGGTGCATAGGCCTGACAGTCATTCTTTCCTAACAACGGCTTCCCTCGGCGGTTAATACGCGTCCAGGCATGCTGCAACTTGGCCAATAATTCTCCCTTCAAATCACCTGTGAAGTACAGCGATTCCTGTACTTCTTCCTCCTGAGGTGGATTCTTCAGTGCATATCCGAACTGGCGAATGAATAGAGAAGGGTTGTAATTGATACACCCTTTTCTTCCTATCAACGGCACATTAGGGTACCCAGAACAACTGAAGATGAGCTCAGATCCCAACAGGTCTCGATCAAACCACTCCATATCTTCCGATGATAGCCTCATCAGGCGCCCTGGCCAACCAACTGGAACTGTAGTCTCTGCAGCAGATCTTCTCTTAGGAAGGTGACTCTCAAACCACATACTCAACAAGGGCACACACAGATGAACATTCTTCCCTCTTCCCTTCTCATTCTTGTAATGCAGTGAGTGGTAGAGATCTCCGAGTAAGGTAGGTACAGGATTACCAGCGGCAAACAAGTAGAAAGCATCAAAGTCCACAAAATCCGGTATATTGGGGAACAATACTATGCCATAAATGCACAAAGCCAACACAGCATTGAATGCAACCCAGCACCCGCTCTTGGCATACTCCTGGGCTTTACCAACTAAGAACTGGAGTGAGAAGCCTGGAACTCCACGAGAAACAGTAGTCACAAGTTCAGAAGCATCAATATGCAAGGCTTTTGCCAAATCCTCCGGCTTGGGCTTGGCGTCATAATGAATGAATGGAACCTGGTTCTGCACGGGCAGCTCAACATACTCAGCGTATTCCTCCAGGGTTGGTCCCATAATAAAGTCAGAGAACGTAAAGCACCTCAAAGCAGGGTCGTAGAATTGCATCAAAGCATACAGCCCATCTAACTCTACCTCTGTATGTTTGCACACCAATCTCAGTAGTCTACCATAGCTCATCCGAAAGCTCCTACGAACACCCTCATCAGCAAGAGAGATCAACCCCAGTAAAGGGACAATATCAGGAGTAGGCAATTTGTAAGCAACCGTTCTCCTTAAGCTAGTCATGATCAAAACTCAGAAGTCTGGGCACTAGAACTAGGGAGATGCAAATGCACCTGCAGCACAGACACACGTTAGTGAAATGCAAATGGTAATGGATATGCAGGCAATGCAATGCAAGTAACATGCAACAGGGACCAAAGCTGTAGCTGAATAGCCTGAACCCAATCAAGAAAGGTCTCAGATAGACCATCCAGAAGTCATCAAACCCTGGTCTCAGATAGACCTAAAATAAAACTCCAACACTGGTCTCTGACAGACCTCAAACCATAACTCCAACTGGTCTCTGATAGACCTCCAATCACATCTCTAATTGGTCTCTGACAGACCTCAGAACTCTCCAACTGGTCTCTGACAGACCTCAAAACACATCTCCAAATGGTCTCTGACATACCTCATAACTCTTCAACTGGTCTCTGACAGACCTCGAAACACATCTCCAAATGGTCTCTGACAGACCTCATAACTCTTCATAAATACCCAGGATCTCTGATCGAGAACAAACCGGTATCTGAAGGTCTGGTTACCTGCATAACCCCAAATCCCCTCACAGGTGGGTGGCCCTATAACTGGCACAAGGTACGGCATCCTATGCGGTCGTTGGCGTCACAGACTTTCAGGGTTGATGATACGATTCCCAGAAGGAGTGGCATCATCAATTCCTGAAGAGGCCTCACTTAGCCAACTTCCAAATGATCGGTCCCCAGAGTCGACAATCCCACTAACCAGCAACCCACGCCAACCAAAGGAAGGGGCAGGAGGCCAACCAGAGGAACCTCGTCTGAGTGTAGATTTCATGGGACACCAAAGCAAGCAAAGCAAGCGGGCGCCCACTAATTTCTACTCTAATTCTAGGTGCACTCAAGCCCAGGTCCGGCTTCTCTCAATATCAGAACACCCGTCACACCCCAAATACAGCAATAATAATCAATATACAAAGCTGAAAATACAAGGTTAGAAATATAAAATAACTCCATACAAAATCCTCGACGGGAAGACAAGCGTTAGGATTGACTCTCTTAAGGGACGTTGGATCCCAAATGCATAAGAACCATCGCAGTCCTTAGCAGCCAGGGGACGTTGGATCCCCAGCAGAGTCGCCAGCTGTCGCTACTGCGAAAATCGGCGCCGGCTGAACAGAAGAGTCGCCACCGTGCGTTATTTATCCCACGGGAGGGAAAGGAAACGCTCAGAGTAAACCTCGCACAACACGGGAAAGGTATGGTCGTCGCAACCAAAACCTGGATTCGGGAGTCGGTTACGCAAGGGGAAGGTATTAGCACCCCTCACGTCCGTCGTACTCGACGGGATCCACGCTTGTTTTCGGGTATGGATTGTTATTCTATCTACGCTAAAGGTCAGGGGTTAAAAAGACAATAAAAATGAAAATAAAAATGACTCGGCAAAGTATCGCACTTTATGCCTACGTATTCCCGTCTGGAACGAGAAATCAGAGTCAACGTAGTTCGCCTACCTACGAGAAAGGAGGGGAAGGTTGCTCGCTAGGATATCGCATCCTATGCCTACGTACTTTCATACAGCATGAAAGATCAGAGCAAACGTAGTTCGGGCCACGTACGACACAAGTCTGTCTTGATTGATTTTATTCCTTCTGAAAAAAGGTTTCCTTGATTAACAGTCCCAGCGGACAAAAATGACGCTTTGATGAGTTCACATTCTTTTACGAAAGAAGTGTCTTTTATTGTGTTTGAAATCTTTATGTGTTTTTCTGTTTGTTTTGAGAAAGAAGAGACAGAACTCTAACCTACGGTTGCGAAGGGAAACAAACTATCCTAATGTTATCATGCATGGGTTAAGACCTAGTGTCTATCATGCTCCTCTCTTGCACAGAGAGAAACAGAGATCCTACGGGATAGGCAGAAACAGAAACAATACCAGATATATACAGTAAAACAGTAAAATGCATGGATGCAACAGCACAAGCGAGGCAAGGGAGTCCCACTCAACCTCGAACCTAGAAAACAATAGGCAAAAGTGAACAGGATTCACTTTCAACCCAACAGGGTAAACAGCCAACAATACAATCCAGAAAACCAATCAATACATCAGCAAATGAAATACAACAGCAAAGGAAACAGCAACTTCAGCTCTGAATCAACATCTGACTTCAAGTAATCTCCAATCAGCTACAGGCTTCAACAAGCATCAATCTCCATCTTCATGACCTTCAGGCAAGGGCTTTGATCATCAGTCTTCTATCTGCGATGGCTTTTCTTCAAGTTCAAACCTCCAGGATGAGGGATTAGTCACAAGAGTGAATTGAGTGTTAAGCAATCAGCTGACTACCAAGGGTGGTGAACAGACTGCTTCTAACACAAAAGACATTTTCTCTCAAGAGTTCTATCTCTTAGACACTATCACCAAGCCTTCCAAAGGAAGGGGGTGAGTGTCCTAGAGAGACTCTGAATCACAGAGAAGAATGGATGCAGACAAGGCAATCCATGGTTGAGAAACAAGCTTTCTAATCTAGAGCTCTGCCTAGCTCCTAAACCCTAGTTCCTCAGCATCTGCTAGCAAAAATCTTATCTTCAACTCTGGAAGTTGATCTCCAACATCTGGATCTCCAATGGCCTTCATCTCCTCAAGTCTTCAGCTCTCCCAAGTCCCCAGACAATCCCAATACCCACACAAGCAAGCAATAATCCCCAGAGGGCACACCACACCAGTCAATCAGATATATACAGTACATTAATAGCAGTAGGGGAATCCTGATTTTTCTAGGGGATCTAATAACTACCCATAGCCCCTATAGTCCCATAACTAATCTAGTCAAACCCTAAGTCCTAAGGGAAAGAATCAAGCTTCTTAAGTCATCACCTAAAAACCCTAATTTGTTCATGTTGTTCAAGCCTACATTAATCACCTAAAATTAACTCCTATAAATGGGAACTAAAATGAATCTGCAAGTTCAATATCTAATCTAAACAACCTAAAAAGAATGAACAAAAAATATGAAAGCATTTAATAGAACAAAAATTACTAAAATCATGCATGAAATGAAGCTATTTAAAATGCCATTTATTTAGAAAATATGAAAGAAATATCAAATAAAAATAAAAATGCAATTTTATTTAATGAAAATTTTCTACACATTCTAATGAAAATGATGTAAAAAGAATGAATTAAAAATGATTTTTTATGTATTTATTATGAATTTTTAAAATGAATGAAAAAACATGAAAAGAAAATAATAAAAAAGAATAGAGAAATAGCCAGGGGGGTTTATTCAGCAATCACGCCCAGTTAAAATCAGGATGGGCCAAGCAGGGTGGGGTGCGCGTAGCACTTTGGTTAAGGCCCAGAAACACTCAGAATTAATGAAAAATAAAAAGAGGCGCAGGGGGTGAGAATAGGAATAGAAACACGTTCAAATTGAAGTTGGGCTTAAAACTGGGGGTGGGGATATCACTAATGCACTCAGGCCCGCCCGTTTCAATTAATGAAACGGTGCGTTTAGGGCACCACGCTGATTCCCTCCAAATTCTGAATCAAATCTCAGCCACACGATGGGCTTGGAGGTCAATGGTCCAACATGAAATGGACGCACACGATTTCGTCTTCTTCATCAGTTCAAAAGAGAGCTAGGGTTTCTGCCATGAACCCTCATGCACGCACCAGTTTCTACCAATCTGTTCTCACTCTACAGTCCACAACACATCACGATATAAACATGAAAAATGTTCAGAATCTCTCCCTCTACGCGTCTATGGTCTTGGATTGCTTTGAAACCCAACACACCACTCAACCCGAGCGCAACAACTTCTGGCTCCATGGAAATACTCTGCAACTTATCATCCCAATTCTCAATCAAACTTACACTAATCTAACCTATGACTAATGGTGATCATCCTGCGCTAACAACCTAATATTATAATGCACTATGCTGCAAGTTCTACCTCCTAACAGTTTGGTGCACCTGCTAACAATTGTCTCTATTCAGCCTCAAATTCATCTAAACTAACCTCCTAACATCATAGACTATGAATATACTAGTAAAACTACCTAAATCTCCCTAGATTGAGTAAGTTAGAAAGATTTGCACCTTGAGCAAGCTTTAATGGAGGCTGAGAAATCACGTGGATCCAGGCTCTTGTATGCTTCAATCTTGATCCATTCTTGATGTACTTGATTCTGTTTGCAATATTTGGATGAAACTTGGCTTGGATCTTGATCTACAACTGAATTTGCAGCTTGTATGTTCTTGAAGAAAGTGCACGAAATTGAGCTCTAACCACCAAATCTTTGATTCAATTCTGATCCAGGATGATGATTGAATGCAGGAGGATCAATGGTGATGAAAATTGATGAAGATTTTGAGAGATTGAAGTGAAATTGCAATGAGAAAGAATGAGAGAATTTGGGAAGTTCTTAGTGAAAAATGAGTCCAACCCTTGATCAATCTTCATTTCATGAATATATAGTGTTCAATGGTAACTTCTAGATCCCTCTTACACATTCCCTTGCCTTCCAACTTTGATTCATTTTGGCCATGTTTCTTAAAATACAAGTAACCAAGGATAACTTTGAAATCTCCCACTAGACTCAAAAAAGTGCTTGAACCATTGTCTTTAGAATGTCTTTTCCATTCAAAATCATATATTGGAAGTCTCCATTTGGACTTATAAATCTCCCAAACCATTTTTCCTTTTGACTTTATTCAAGTTATAAGCCATTTTAGTTCAAATTTTGACCAATCATGCAACTTCATGTTATGAGCTTTTCCAACAATTTGTGACCTTCTTTCTAGACTTAAAATCCCATTTGGAGCAAGTTTGATGTTGTAAGTTTTTCCATTTGAGGCCTCCTTGTATGAGTTTTGGACATAGGTTAAAATGACCTGTAATTCACAAATGCCCAAAATACCCTTTGCTTGCCAAGACCATAAGTAGAGTTCCACACATCATATGAAGGCATACTATACCATTCTAGAAAGCTAAGACAATGAGGAACAATTCTTATGTTGACCAAGAATTCATTTGAAATCTCCTTGAGGGGTAAAACTAGCTTGGAAGTCAAGTCACTTTCACAGACAAAATTTCAGATACCTCAGATGACCTGTAACTTGCAAGGACCATAACTTGAGTTCTATAAATCTCCTTGATGTCTTCCACCACTCAAATTAAAGGTCTTGAGATCCTCTACAAGTTTCATGTTGGCCAAGAAGCCATTTGAAGCTAGCATTTTGACTTATCTTGCTTGGAAATTTAACCTAAACTAGGGGATTTTACACAGAAACCCTAATTTAGAAACTCCTCTTCTCCTTGATTTCTCTTGAATTCTCCTTGGCATATCTCCATATCCTTATTCATATGTCCAATGATGAACCCCACATCTCTCCAATAGACTTGAATGCCCCTTAAATCAATCAATTGACCTAGGGTTGACCTAGGGTTGACCCAGATGAAACCCTAGTTGACTGTCTTCAGCTATAGCTCTTGTGCTCTCATCAATGACTTGTCTCCTTCTCCAAATGACTTTATAAGTCTCTCATAATGTCTAGATACTCTCCATGCCTTCAACTCACAGCTCACAACCCTCTTGTTGACCCTCAGATACCCTCAGCTAGGAGATGGACTCAAGGCTTGATCTGCTGAGCTCTTTGCTTTCAAATTCTTTCCTGATGACTTGAATGAGATTGAATTGGGATAATAACCTCTTGATAGGCTTCTAGAGATGAAAATAATGATTGGTCCCCTGTTGAATGACTTGCTATGCTTATGCTATGCAGATGGTTAGTCTATGTACATGACTCTATATGCAAATGCTAATGATATTGAAACATAAACCAAGGAGTAAGGTTGGGCAAATTTTAGGGTGCAACAATGGGTAGGATCACATTTAGGATAGAAACCCCTAAATGCCATGGTTTTGAAAAGTATGGTTATATGATATATGATGACATGATCTTTAAAAATATGTTGTTGGCTGTTATAATTGTCATATTATGGTAGGATTTCGAATTCTGAAACCGGGGCTTTTTACGGAATTGAAATCGGAGGTCCGGAAGGCCTCCAACGATGGAAAACACAGAATTTTCTGCATTCTTCGCTGTTTGCGTCGACTCAAAGCTGTATATTGGTGAATTTTCTGTTTTGACGATTTTGGCCATAACTTTTGATCCGTAAGTCGGATTTAGTCCCCGTTCGAAGGGTTGAAAAGCTCTTGAATAGATCTATAACATGGTATAAATAATATAGTTAGTTGCCAAATATTTTTATATCCAATATTTTTGGGCAGTCATTATTTAATTAAATAGTAACTAAACCATGGATCGATTGAAATGATTTATTGATTATTTACTTGAGTTTAATTGTTGTACACTTAGTGTGCTTGTGTTTATTGGTGGTGCAATATATATAATGTGTGGTGATGTGATCAGGAGGATCGTGTGCACTTTGTGTGCCTGAATATAATAGTTGTGCATTGGTGTTGTGCATATCATGGTGTTTTGGTGGGATGAATCATATCTCAGGAGGAGCGTAAGTGATTCATCCGTACTCCTTCATGGAGAATGGTGGGGATAGATCATATCTCAGTAGGAGCGTAAGTGATCTGTCGGGGATAGATCATATCTCAGTAGGAGCGTAAGTGATATGTCCAGGATTCGATTGAATGAACCAATGAGTCGGTACCGCATGCATGGTGTTGTGTGGCATATTGCATTATTATATGTTATATGGATGTTTGAACAGTAGGTTCGTGATTGGTGTTGATGGGGTGAATATTGGTGTGTTTTAATTATTATATGTTATATGGATGTTTGAACAGTAGGTTCGTGATTGGTGTTGATGGGGTGAATATTGGTGTGTTTTAATTATTATATGTTATATGGATGTTTGAACAGTAGGTTCGTGATTGGTGTTGATGGGGTGAATATTGGTGTGTTTTAATTATTATATGTTATATGGATGTTTGAACAGTAGGTTCGTGATTGGTGTTGATGGGGTGAATATTGGTTTGTTTTACTACCTTTATTGCATGTATTAAATTACCGATATATTTTGATCATGTTTTCTCACCCCTTTGTTGTTGTTGTGGTCTGTGCTTCTTCGGAAGTACAGATAATCCAGGTACTTAGCTAGCTTGGATTATGGTGTGCCAGTCGAGTCTAGGATGCTCTGATACGTAGCACGGGACTTGGGTGTTTTTATTTGTTTATGTTAAACTTGTTGAAAATCATGTGACGTATCACATTTTGGTGAATTATAATAATAAAGATTTTATATAAATCTGGCGGATGACCGAGAATGTTGGAATAATAATTTTCGCTGTATTATTTTGAAAATAATGAATAAAGTATTTTTGATAACTATTGGTGATGTGATATCCCACTGTTTTTGTGAAAACTCTGATGTTTATTTATAATGTTTATATTTTATTTAATTTGGGAAGTGGGGTGTTACAGTGGACATTCTTTACCACAACAATCTCAACATAGATTCAGGAGTCGCCGCACTCCATGTAAGTACTTCCCTATGAATGCTTACATCCCTTTGGAACCTTGACCACAGTCAAGAGTTCTTCACCCCTGAAAGGGGGAACTACGAACGCTCTGATTTCTCGTTAAGAATACGTAGGCACTAGATGTGATGCCTTGGCGAGCACACTTTTTTTTTCTCACTCACTAACAACTAACTTCCTGTCAACATTTACAACTTAGGATCGGAGTCGCCGTGCTCCAGGTAGTCGTCCCGCCTTGGACATTTCCCTTGTTTATCTTTGCAACTTAGGCTTGGAGTCGCTGTGCTCTATTTAGTCGTCCTGCCGTGGACATTCCCTTCTTTTCTAACTTAACCTTAGTTTAGAGTCTCCGCACTCTATGTAGGTGTCTCACCGCGGACATTTACTTGCCCCTCTGTAACCTCGATCACAGTCAAGAGTTCCTCACCCCTATTTAAGGGAACTATGATTGCTCTGATTCCATTCCCGTCAGGATACGCAGGCACGAGATGCGATGTCTTAGCGAGCATACTTTGTATACTTTAGATCTTTACCCTTAGCAATTTCCCTTTAGCAAGCAAACTTTAGCATAACACAAATACTAACAAGAGGTTCCTGTAGAGTACTACAGATGTTTAGGATGTGAAATACCTACCCTAGGCATAACCAACCCCCGAACCTTTAGATCTCTTAGCTTCGTTGTTACATAGCGCAAAAGGTTTTTCTTTCTTTAAACCTTTCCTTTGGATAAATTAAAGTCTGGTTGTGAATTTAAGAATTAAGATTCAAGTTAATTAATAGCTTGGTATCACAATTCTCACCGCAACAATTAGGACATAATTTGTAAGTTACATTAATAAAAAATTTATATTTATTGACTTGATTTTGAGACAATAACCTATCACAACAGAGACTGATTTAGACACCAAGTCATTAAAATTATTGACGAAAATCATATTGGAGGTCGAAAATGCAACTTCAACTTCATCTCACTAATGTACTCACTAACCTTTAATAAGATGGCATCACTTATGGAACACTTTAAACTTTTATAATTGCATCTTATACATCATACCTGGAAAAAAAAAATCTCAGAATTTGAATTAGGCCTAACTCATTCCTACAAAATCAGTTTGTAAGGTGAAAATTACCCCCACTTATAAATATAACACAAACCATATCTCTTAGCAATATAGGACTAAATTCACATTTTCAAAACTAACACAATGAAGATGTTAGGGGCTGCAATGAAGCAAGACAAAGTGTCGTAATTAAGGCGACCAAGGGCGGACCGCAATTAAGGCGGAAAGTCCAACACACCCCCTCACGCTTGGGCCTTAATGAGCCCAAAGCGTGAACGATGCAGAAAGCCTAACAATAGGTCTAGGATAGACTCTAATACCATCTCAAAATTTAGATTGAGCCTAATTCAACCCTACAAAACCAGTTGGTAGATGTGAGAATTATTCCCACTTATAAACACAACTCAAGCTATATCTCTTAGCAATGTGGAATTAAATCCACCCCTTTAAAACTAACACAATGAAGGTGTTAAAGGCTGCAATGAAACAAGCTAAAGTGACACAGTTAAGGCGACTAGAAACGAACCGCAATTAAGGCGGAAAGTCCAACAATAAACGATACAAAATCATACTAATCCAGAGTTCGACTAAAAAATAAGTAAAATTTAGCAAAAGTTGTTCCAATCAGAATTTAAATTTGAATTCTCTTAAACAATTCTTCCCTAACTGAAACTCAGTAACCATTTGATTAATCCCGTATCAAATATATTTCCAATATAATTTTACTATATTTATTGATAATAAATGTTCAATTACTAAACATCATTATATCGTTGATGCACTAATGTTGAGAATGGACCCAAAGAGCCCTCCACCTTTATCATATGTAAAGTATTTATCATTTGGTGAGAGAGCATAAACTTTTCCTCTCTTACAATGCAAGCCAATACATTCAACACGCGTTCAAGCTTCACATCAGCAAACTCAGTGTGTTGAGTTGGAAGCTCCGAAGCTATTTCAGAAGTTATAAAGACATCTATAACTACAGTTTTAAAATAAACTAATGAATTTGCTAAAGAAAACTTTGATAACACTATAAATATTTGATTATATTGAATATGATTGAAAAATTAAGTTACGGTTAAAAGATTAAAATATGTGCATCCTATTAAATCAGTTGTTCTGTTTTTTCTTTCTTTGAATAAATTGTCAATTGAATGGATGGATGATTTTGGAATCAAATGATGTTATGATGAAATAGTGCATAAACCTCAGACATTTATGTTGAAAGGAGCTATGATGTTTATTTATATAATTGTACCTTAACTTCATGATAAACAAACTGAATGTTCTTCCATTTTGAATTGTGAAACATTGTATATTGGAAATGGGTTTTTCCAACTGAAGCTTATATCATAAACAAATTTAAATAGGCTAATAATTTAGTGGACAGGTGGAGCAAATGTCTATGATGGACCATGTGTGATTACCGTTGGATGCTGAAGGTTCACCAAATTTAAATGATGTACCCCCACCCACCAAATCACTTTTCCCACTTTCTGTTTCCTCTTTTACCTTTTCCGTCTCTGTTCCACCCTCTCCCATATAGTACATATTGGTCTTTTTGTCTTTCTTTATTCTCCAATCTTGATTGTTTCTATAACTGTCTTTCTCATACTTTTCATTTGCCCAAATCATCAATAAAAAGCCAAATGTACCTGCATCTATCTATGCTGTGGCCTTCATTCATTGTATTCATCGTATTACTTGCTGACTAGGCGCCCTTGCTCAAGACAACCTCCAAGTAATCACCCTCTATTGACCCTGTTTCCCTCATTATTTTCACCACTGTAAATATGTATGGATCTGCAAAGGCTACAAAATTCCTAATGCATATCACTGCAAAGGTTATTTGGTGACTATGTTTTTTGCTCTTTATTTCTCTTCCCTTTCTATTATACCAAACAATCATTCAAATCTACTCTATTTCTTACTTATTTCTCTCCTCTCTCACTCTCTCACACCTATTTCTCGCACACTTTCTTCATAGAACCAAACAAAGCCTAAAATCTTATTTTCAGTGAGTGTTATTTTTCCACTCTATAGTGTGATTGCATTGGCTTGCTCTCTAGAATTGGGTCCAGCATATTCCTTGGACTCTTGTCAGAAGGTACTCTAGTTGGCAAACTTGAATTGATATAGGCCTCATAAATCAACCTTCTAACGTTTTATACTGTTGGCAATTTGGCAGGAAAATTTAGTGCTTTTAACTAGTATTCATATCTATTAGAAACAACCACAGCCAAACATAACATAGCAATTCACCTCAAATACCAAACAGAGACAATGAATTCCGCTGAAAACAAGAAGTAAACTTTAATTTTAAAATTACTTACCTTAAGTGTATCCCAGAGACAATGAATTCCGCTGAAAACAAGAAGTAAACTTTAATTTTAAAATTACTTACCTTAAGTGTATCCCAGAAGTATATATGTAACGTTATTGCTTCCACTTATAATACCCTAATTTTTTACCCTTAAAATCTCACATTTCATTTGCATCATTACATACACAAACAAGATCTTACTTTTTGCTTCTCTCGCCACCCTTGTGTGTTTCTTACTTGCTTTTTGTTGTTTATGCTTACTAACCTCTAACCAAAATACCAAAAAATATTTTACGATTTGTTTGTTTCTTCTTCTGTGTGTTTAGGATTTTGCAAGAAAATTGATGACAAGGACATTCATTCAAGTCTAAATCAAATGGAAGTTTGACCTCATCTTAGTCAAACTATCAAAAGTTTGCTTCAATTGTAAGTTACCCGTGGTAGTGGGCTATTTTCTCAGGAAATGTGTTTGTTCAAAGTCAAGTTGTCCTATATTGAAATTCATCAAACTTTCAAGCAGTGTTCTATGAGAAGTTTGGCTCAGGTTATCATGATCAAGGTTCATCAGTCTAGGTGGTGTTCGTTTGTAGATTTATTTTCCCAGATATTAACTCAGACATATTGTAAGTGATTCAGCTTTAATCGAAGATTCAGAGGTTTGTCTGTACAAGTCAAGTTTGATAAATATTCAATCAAGATGTTTTTATTGAGATGCAAGTACAAAGTGTTCATTTAAGTGTGTCATTTTCAAGTGATTATAAAGCTTGATTGAAGTTCCAAAATACATGGAAGTGTAAAACATTCCTCTTGGAGAAGGAAAGAAACAATTAGAGGAGTGTTATGTTACCCACGGTGAGGTTTCTCATTCTCAGGCGGACTTGAAGTTCACTTATGTTGTGATATTTCAAGTTTTTGTTGTGATGGACTTTTCCAAGGTTCTCTATCTCATCAGTAGCTTCTATCCCTCCTACTTTGTAATGAAGTGTGGTGATACTTTTCCAAGGTTCTCTATCTCATCAGTAGCTTCTATCCCTCCTACTTTGTAATGAAGTGTGGTGATATTTTAATGCTTTTTGTTGTAATGCTTCAGTTTATTATATAACTTTCTGTCAAGAGTAAACTGCTAAATTGATCCTCCAAATATACAACATCTTAAGTTGTGTTGCCAATTCCTCAAATGAAGCATATGCATCAGAAGGATTAAGGCCAGTTGCTGGTTCAGTTCAAGATAATATTGGAAATTCATTTGCTGATAATATAGATTTTGGCGATGAACTTAGCAAGGATAACTGGAGTTTTCTCATACTTCATTATCTAGGATTAGATCATGTTGGTCATATTGGTGGACGCAGCAGTCCATTAATGGCTTCAAAACTTTCTGAAATGGATGAAGTAGTGAAGATGATTCATACTAATATATTGCAAAATCAAGCAAATGATCAAGGACAGACAATGCAATAAAGAACCACTGGAATAGTTCTGGCTGTGGATCGGAAACAATGCAAACTTGCTATCCAATTGATGAAAAAAGAAAAGGCCATGTCTATGCAATGGAAGTCCTGTCTATGGCCAGTTAGGAAATCCTCAAGCAGATGGGAAGCTACCAACCCGTGTGGAAGGAAAACTGTTGAAGAGTTTTGAAGAAGGTATCTTGTGGTGCATATCATGTTGCAGTTCTAACTTTGAGGAATGAGGTTTTTCGCGTTGGGGATGTTGATGCAGCAGCAGTTTCATGTGGCTTTGGTCGTGCTATTGGAAATAAAGGCGCTGTTGGTTTAAGGATAAGAGTGTTTGATCGGATTATGTGCTTTGTGAATTGCCATTTTGCTGCACATTTAGATGCAGTTAGTCGTCGCAATGCAGGTTTTGACCATGTATACCGAACAATATTTTTCAGCCGGCCAACAAACCTTATCTAATCACCGGTTCTGACGATCACACGCAAAGGTATGGGATTATCAGACCAAAAGTTGTGTCCAGACCCTAGATGGTCACACACACAATGTTTCTGCTGTATGCTTTCATCTTGAACTTCCTATAATCATTACTGGTGCTGAAGATGGTACAGTGCGCATATGGCACTCAACAACTTATAGGCTTGAGAATACATTGAACTATGGTCTTGAAAGAGTTTGGGCTATTGGATACTTGAAGAGTTCACGCCGGGTTGTGATTGAATATGATGAAGGAACAATTATAGTCAAACTTGGTCGAGAAGTACCTGTAGCTAGCATGGACAACAGTGGAAAAATTACTTGTGCTAAACATAATGAAATCCAGACTGTCAATATAAGGAGTGTTGGAGCAGATGTGGAGACTGCTGATGGAAAAAGGTTATCTTTGGCTGTTAAGGAGTTGGGCACCTGTGATCTCTATCCACAAAGTTTAAGGCACAATCCAACTGGGAGGTTTGTTGTTGTTTGTGGGGATGGTGAATTTATTATATATACTGCCTTGGCATGGAGAAATAAATCATTTGGTTCAGCTCTGGAAATTGTTTGGTCTTCCGATGATAGAGGATGCTCTTGAAGTAGCTACAGACCCTGACTACAGATTTGATCTAGCAATACAGCTAAGAAGATTAGAAGTTGCAAAGGGCATTGCAGTAGAGGTGCAGAGTGAATCTAAATGGAAGCAGTTGGGAGAATTAGCTATGTCTAGTGGCAAGTTACAAATGGCTGAGGAATGTTTGAATCATGCTATGGATTTGAGTGGGTTGTTACTGCTATATTCTTCTTTGGGAGATGCGGTAGGAATTTCAAGGCTTGCAACCTTTGCTAAGGAGCAAGGGAAGAACAATGTTGCTTTCCTTTGCTTATTTATGTTAGGTAAACTTGAAGACTGCCTTCAACTATTGTAGAAAGCAATCGAATTCCAGAGGCAGCATTAATGGCTCGATCTAATCTCCCAAGTAAGGTCCCAGAGATAGTGGCAATTTGGAGAAAGGATCTCAATAAGGTTAATCCAAAAGCTGCTGAATCATTGGCTGATCCTGAGGAATATCCAAATCTGTTTGAAGACTGGCAAGTTGCACTTGCTGTTGAGTCTAAAGCTGCAGAAACATTGAATGTTTACCCTCCAGCAGAGCAGTACATCAACCATGCTGACAAGCAAATTCTAGTGTTATCATGTTCCTCAAGCAGTCTGAGGGTGTCTCTGAGCATGTAGATTCCTTTATGCAGATAATATGCTGGTGCAGTTCAATGACACACCACCTTTTGTTTTGACCCCAATGCTACCTGACGTGACGAGATGCATGGTGCTGATTTTTTTTGAGGTGGAATATGGAGTTCATGATTTTGATGTTATTTTGGCAGACATACAGAAGGAAATGAACACGGGGGATCTTGTTGAGGAACTAAGTTATGGATGCACTGATGTCTCACAGTGCAAGGAATCACTGTCACTCTTCTTACCTTTAACGGATAATATGCTCTCTAAATTACTCGGTGCTATTGCACATTCACATGCTGGGCTGGAGGATAACCAGAGCACATTCTTAACTTTCCAGACCTGCCGAGGGATGCTGATATTAGTGCCTTGGTACTTCGGTTCGGCGGCGAATGTGAGCTTGTTTGGCTGAACGACGAGAATGCTTTAGCTGTTTTTTTTATGATCCTGTCCGAGCTGCAACTGCAATGAGGAGATTGGATCACGGAACAGTTTATCAGGGTGCTGTTTCGTTTGTCAAGAATGTCGGAGCATCTGCGGCGCCTTCGGTTACCAATACTTGGGGAGGCCATTGCACGGTGTCACTTGGATAATCAGGTACAACCTCGCCATGTTCATTTAGCAGTAAAACTGCTTCAAACATCTATAATAAGAGTGGAGTCCAGTGAGATTGATCTATCTGAGTTTCAAGATCAATATTGGGAGGTACATCCACAGATGTGAGTCGGTATGCTAGAAGTTATGAGCAAGTGCTGGAAACACAAATTGTTGGTGCTATGATGCAAGCACCTCAGCTTGACATACAATGTGGTTGCTGGAGGTGGTTCAAAGTTGAAGTTCCAATTTGACTGTCTTGGAAATTCTTGCAGTCACAAAAGCTTGCTTTTTATGCTCCTTCTGCTGTTGCAAACTCAATATGCCTATAGCTTCTGAACCTCCCTTCTTGATCTGTATGAAGGGGGATGTTAACAATTTTCCACAAACGTTAAAACAAATTTTCTAAATGAAATTCAACCGAAAAAACTCGGTAACATATCATATCCCTAACTTGACATTTTACATTACAAGAGCCATGAAACAACAATTTCACATAAATAGGTTTTCCGAAATGCATACTATCTTTACTTGCCTCTTTTGGGAACATTAACAATGCTGCAACTTCAAAGAGGCCATTTCATTGCGTAGTTGAAGAGCCCTATCATGGTTTCCCTTCTGCAAGTGACCAGCAAGCAATGTCTCATATATAGTCACATTTGGAATCAACGACCGACCTTTCATAATCCTCAAATACTTCTCGGCGTCTTCAACCTTTCCAAAACGGCACAAACACTTGATCATGGACGAATAAACAGACAATCCAGGACACATAGACTTATACTCCATTTCATAATATATCTTAAGAACTTCCTGAATCTTATTATTTCTCGCATAACCATTTATCAAATGAGAATACGTAAAATCACTCGGCAAAAACCCTTTATCTAACAACACAGTCAAAACATCATTCACCTTCTCCACATCACCATTCTCACCAAGCTTCTCAGCTACCTTATCAAACGACAAACAACTAGGAACAAACCCAGCACTCAACATTTCCTCAAAAACACTCCAACACTCCTTCAACCGTCCCGAATTCACACATCCAACTATAACATACTCATAAGTTTCACCATAAGGTCTTAACCCCTTCCCTTCCATTTCCCGCATCAACCTAATCGCTTCTTCAATCCGCCCCTTCTCACAAAACGCTTCAATAAACGAAGTATAAACAAACGAATTTTCACTAAAACCTCTTCTCACCATCTCATTATACATCTCGAGAGCACAATCCAAATCCCCTAACCTAACCTTAACATGAACAATCAACGAGTAAGCAACGGAATCACCAATGAAATTCTTCTGCAATAATCTCTTCAACAACGTAACTAACCTAACCAATTCACCTTCTTCTCCTTCCTTTTCCTTTTCCAACATTCTCAATATCAAACTCGAATTAACAATAACCGAAGGAGAATACGAATCTCTCTTCCCGACAATCTGATCCACCACATCAACATTCCTCTGTAACAACCCCTCTTTACAAAGAGCATCAATCATAATCCTCAACGTAACTGAATTAGGGTAAATTCTTTTCCCAATCATGTAACCATAAACCTCCCAAACAGTTGAAAAACGGTCACACCTCTGAGCACCATGAAGCAAATTATTGAAACTCGATAAACCGATACGAAACCCTAGTTCATCGACGTAACGGCAAACGGAGAAAGCAACGTCGGTTAATCGCGCTTTCGCGTAAGCTTTAACTAACAGATCGAGAACCGGTGGGTGAAAGCCAGAGGAAACAAACTCTGAAGTGTGAATGAGAGAATCGATAACCGCGCGAACTGAATTGGTATTGGTGTTTTTGTTAGCGAGGGTTTCGAGTAATGCTTTAGCGTCGGTGATTAAATTTGCTTGGAGTAAGAGGTTGATGGTTATGGAGTAAGATCGAAGACCGTGTTGAAAACGGTGCGTTTTGGAGGACCAGTGGAAGAAAGATAGTGCGTTTTTAGCGTCGGTTGGGGTTTTGAGTTGTAATAAGATTTGTTCTACTAAGGGATTGGTTAATTGGATGGAGGTGAAATTGTGGGTGATGGTGTCCCAATTCTTTTTTGATCTGAAAGAGTTGCATATTAAGGTGACAATGTTATTATTGTTGAGTTTTGATGAGTTAAACGGCGGGGTGTGTGAGTGTGGTTTGTAGAAAGTGAGTCTGCTTAACAGCTTTAGGTGTTTCGAACTCAAACTCATTTCTGTTCCGAAAAAAAGACAAGGTGGAGGAGTTTGTGCTTGCGGATCAGAAGTTTGTGTGGTGGATCGCTGCCGTCAAAAGAAGAAGAAGAAGATCCTTTCTTCTTTCTGAGTTTCTTTTCTCTTTCTGAAAAATGTGCGTGAGGGAAACTAGGAAGTGGGAGCTGCAATGAGCTCAGGTCATGCGTTTGGATCATGTGGGTTGTAAAAACCGTTTTTTTCTCTGTTTTTTAAATTAATTTTTACTTTTCATTATTATTATTTTTTAAACAAACTTTCCAACACACAAAAGCCATGTGTCAACCTATAATTGGAGAAGGTAACAAAAAATTTCAAAACCAATCCATTGAAATTGGACAAGTGTCTTAATAAGATGAATACAATATTTATATTTATCAATTTTATTAATTAAACAAATAAAATAAAATACTAATTTATGATTGATTAATAAGAAAAAATAAGGATAATGTATGTGAGTCTTTGATTAAATTTAAATCAACGATCTATATTAAATCAAAGAAGCACAGTTAATTAAATGTCAAAATTGCCCCTTCTAGAAGTTTTAATTAACTTAAATAAAATTAAATCAATTAAAAACCTCTAAAATTCACAACTTATTAAATAAACATGATAAAAATAAGATACAATCATGGAAAATTTTAATTAATTATTATAAATATTTTGATGAAAATATAAAAATAAATCGACTGAAAAATGAATAAAAATCAGGCGACAAAGTGCCCAAAAAATAAAATTGACCGCACGCAAATGATTAGGGCGAAATAAACGACTTAGAAAAATACTGTGTTTGGTCAGATTTAAAAATTCACCAGACCGGTAAAATAGCTCTGACTGATCTAAAAGTGACTGAAAAGTCGTCGAGAAATAAAACGAGCGCGTCAGGTTAAACTCTACGAAAAGTAGGTCAATATTACTGACACCTGCAAGCTTAATTTCCAAACTTTTCAATCACTGATCTTTTTGTATAGTTGAGGAGCAATTCATCTGTTTGTCTGTATATCCAAGAATTTTATTCTGCCTGACATTTCAGGCATTATTCATGCTGAAAAATAAGTCATGTTATGCAAGCGATGCAAATCGAAGATAAAATTGAGTGCAAGAAAATTCTAAAAAGGTAGGACAAATTTGGGGTATGACAACGGGTAAGTTACTTTTGGATATGGTTGTGCTCAATAAAAACAAATGCCTTAATAATTTCTAATGCTTCCACAAAATCACAATAATCAAAAGATTAAGCATGAATCAAATAAATTAAACAAAGTTATCAATCATCATAGCATATAGTAAACAATGGAGGTTTCTCACAATTTGTGGCTTTTGGTCCTAAGTGAAACAACCATTCAAACAAGTTGCACAAAGCCAAAAATTTTAAATCATTCTAAAATTCTATAAAGCGTTACAATTTACCTTGCACGCATTCAATGCTCAACATCTTACCATCACCATCCAAACTTGGTCAAAACTATTGAATACTTTTATACAAATAACAACCAATCTAGGAGGAGTTCTTTGAAGGTGAGAAAAACACTTACAAGGGGGGTTTGAATAAGGGTTTAGAAAAAATATGGCAATAAAAACAACACAAGATTTTTATCCTGGTTCGTTGAACTCAACTAATCCAGTCCACCCTATCAAGGTGATTTGCCTTTCTCCACAAGGACTTAATCCACTATATTCAAACAGATTACAGTGTCAACCACTAAGAACAACTGTCTTAGTCTTCTCAAGAAATCCTGACCACAACTTGGTCTTCTTAAGGAATCTTTTACAAATAAATGTAAACTAACAAGTCTTTAAGATGCTTCTAAAAAGCTATATCACAAACTATGAATTTTACACTTAGATTAAGAACGAATAAAAACTATTCAGCTTTGAGTAAGAAGGATTGTATGAGAGTTGTTGAATAATTTCAATGAGTTTTTCAATTGATTCGTTGTAAATTCATTAACCTTGAAGAGATGTTGAAGACATCCTTTTATAGTACTGAAAGTCCAATGCTTGAAGACTGTGCAAGTAGAGTAGTTGTAGCCTTTTGTCTTCATATGGCTTTTTCTTTCTCAGAAGTGGAATGTTCAGAGAAATGCCTTTTGCCTGAATCCTTGTGTCTATCACAAATAAGGAATAGTTCCGTTGGAGGACGTTAAGAATAGTACCAAGTCTATTCACGTGCTGACATCTTTTTCAAACGTAAATAACATCAGATCCTCTGATGAGCTTCTTGTTCTTCAGATCAGATTCAATGATATCAGAGTTGCAGCAACAATGCTTCAGCGTGAGTGATCTGATCAGAGCATACTTGTTTATCAGAGCCTATGTACTTGCAGCGAAAAGTACATTCAGAGTCTTCTGAAACAATGCTTTAAACTCTTCATACAAATACTTCAATTGCGCTTCAGAGTCTTCTGCAGCTTTTGCTTCAGAGTCTTCTGGCAGCGCTCAGAGTCTTCTGATCACTTGCTTCTGATGCTTCAGAGCTTTGCGTAGAATACTGTTCAGATGCATTTTTGCTTCCATAATAATATTTAATTTAATATCTGAAACAAAAACATTTGAACAAAATTAGAGTATATATTTTCTTAATACAAAATTTCATTATAGTTATCATCAAAACATAGAGATATAATAAAACACCAATCTGTGTTCTAACAATCTCCCCCTTTTTGATGATGACAAAACATAGGAAATTTTGTTTAATAAAAAGGATAAATATATAACTCCCCTGAGATAAAGAATCTCCCCCTGAAATGAATACTCTAATAGAAGAAAATACTTCCCTTTTTGCATGAGTATACTTTTCAGATTAAGAGCCTGGTTAAAAACCTCTGGTTAGAATCCTGGTTAGAATATACTTTCCAGAATCAGAGCTTGGTAATAGCTTGATTTGCTTTCCAGAACTAGAGCCTGGTTTACTCTTACTGATTTTCTTTCCAGGAACAGAGCCTGGTTAACTTCTAGGATCAGAGTCTGGTAATCATAACCTGGTTTGAATTATCAGAGCCTGGTAAACCTGGTTTGAATAAAAGTCTGATTTGGGTATTCTCAGGGTAACTTCAATGAATTTTGTTAGAATGATACGTTATAGTTCTGAAAGACTAAAATTCAATGTTAGATATAATTTGTTATGTCTGAATTTCATTTTAGTAACTGTTTATATTTGAACAAACATAATTTCTTTTTCTCCCCCTTTTTGTCATAATCAAAAAGAAAAACTTTTTAAGACAAAAAAGATTAACAGAGAAAAAACAATATAAAAGCAGACAATGAAACATCCAACTTCATTTAAATAAAATCCAGAAAACATTAAGAGAAACAACAAAACACAAAACACAACAAACATGTGCACAAACATAACAGAAAAAGAAACTAAGTTTGGTGAGAGCCTATCAACCTCAGAAGGTCTGTGATATGAGAATTAGATTCCTCTTGCTTAGACATCCAAGTCTTAGTCTCATTTGTTGTTTGTTCTTACTTGACCATCCATGTTCTGATCTCTTTGTTGCTGGCTTCTAGCAGAGCAAACTTTTCTTCTAGATTTGGTATTTCGGTCTTGATCTCAGAAGAAGCAGGTGCAGATGCAGATTCAGTAGCAGGAGCACTATCAGTGACCATTGCAGATGCAGATGCAGGTTCTTGAATCTCATAAGTAGAAGCTTGTTCCACAATCATCAGAGTTGATTGATTTGGCACAACAGTTTCCTCAGCAACAACAGCTTCTGGACGAGTGTCTTCAGTCATAGGATCATCAGCAGGAGCATTTTCCAGAGCCAGAACTTGAGGTCTACTCATGTTCAGAAAAGTCTGTCTGATTACTTCAGCAAATTTCACCTTTGCATCATTAGAGCAAATGGTGCGAAGATTTGAAGCAACAGTGTTGAATCTTGAGATGAATCTGTCCCAAGTAGCTTCAGAAGCATCTAGATTCACACTTGACAAACAGTCTTTCTTCACAGAGGATATCCACATGTTTATTTCCTTCTTGAAGCTATCAAAGAGAGTACCAACATCCATTCTAGGTTTAGGTCTTAGGAAGTTTTCTAGAGAGGGTGTTTTTGGTTGTTCTGGTGGAGATGGTATTGTGAAGGTTGGGATAATGAACAGAGGGCGAGGATATGGAGTAGAAGATGTTTGGCCAGATGATTCAGCAGAATCTTGAGGGTTAATGTAAAAGTGTTTAAGTTTGAGTCCAGAGGGAAGGGGATCAGAGGGATGAGGTTTGAAAGAAGTAAAGGATACAAACTCAGATGTTCTTGGTTCATAACCACGTAGTGAGGGGGTGAGTTGATTTCTGGGGGTAAGTCAGATTTAGATGAATCAGAAGATTCAGAAGAATGACATGATGTTGAAGAGACATCAAACACCATCTTCAAAAGTTGAACGACAAGAACCTCAGAATCATATATGAATGATTCAGAAGGTTGATGTTGTTCTGGTTGAGGAATTGTTAGTTGTGGATCAGATGGGATGGGTTGTTCTGGTTGTGGTTCAGGTTATTGTGGAGTAGGTTCTTTTGGTAGTGGTTCAGAAATTTGTGGTTCTGGTGGGGGAGTTTCAGAGTTTTATTGTGGTGAAGAGTTTTTTTTATCAGAGGGGGAAATATCAGATGGTTGAGAATGTGTTGGTTCAGAGTTATACTTTTCAGGTGGAGTTGCTTGTGGTTGGGGTACAGAAGGAGCTGTAACAGAAGGTTTCTTAGGTTTAGAAACACGAGGAGGAGGAGATGAAGGTGAGGGTAAAGGTTCATGGAGAGTTTGATCAGATGTTAGTACCTCTTTAACAGTTTGCAGAATAGAATCTAAACTTGCCTCTAGAGGATTAACCTTTTGCTTCTTGACCTTTTTAGGTTTGACAGTAGCAGCTTCACCAGTAGCCTTCCTCTTGGGTTTTGAGGGTCCTTCTTCAGCAACCTTTCTCTTGTTCTTGTGTCTGGCCTCATAAAGATCTGGTGCAGGTTCACCTGCTTTCTGAACCAGATTTGCTGGTAGAGGGGTTCCATCCTTCAGACACGTAGCAATGTACTTCAAAATGATTTCCCTTGGTTCATTTGCGAAGAACATGGGAAAGTCATCCACTGGTAACCTTCTCTTGCTAACCTCTTCAGAGTTTATCTTATTTGGTGCAGAAGTGGGTTCTTCGACAACTTTCATCCTCTAAAGACTCTTCCCATTCAGAGGTTTTCCTATTACAGAAGCTAACTCTTCCTTCATTCCAGCTTCTACCAAATGTCCAACCAGACCATTCTCAGTCAGAATGTCTAAAATAAATCTTCCCATTGGAATCCAGTTCCTCATTTTCTGATGTTTGGTTCTGACTTCTTCCCTTGATTGTTTTTCATGTGTCCACAGATGATTGAAAAGAAGATATGGAAGATCCACCTTTGTGCTCTGACTCAGATAGTACATGAAGTGCATCTGATCAGTGTTAACATAGTCAGGAGAGTTAGAGGACTTCCTGTGGTGAATGCAACCCATAAAGATCTTGGCCCAGATTCTGTAGTTAGGCTTCAAATCTTACACCTTGTTAGAAGCTTCTCCAGATGAGCAGACTTCTCTATACACATCATTCATATCCACACGCCCAGCTGGCAGATTTGTGACACCATCAGTTTCCTCATAGCCTATGAGCTTCCTTATCATATCTTCAGTAATGACTATTTCTTTATCCATAACATATGAGACTATGAACTTAGGGCATGTAGAAGCATGGATCCAAAATTCCTTTACCAGACAAGGATAAACTGGTCCCATCAGCATATCAAAGAACTTAGTCCATCATTGAGTATCAACAATGGGACGAAGATCATACCCATTCTCAGCTATAGATTCAAAGTTCACAATTGATTCACACAGTACCTCAAGTTTATCAACTGGTGTGAGTAACGTTCTAACAGGTTCCTTGAAGGCAACAATACCCATATTTGAAGATGAGACAGCAGCCATGGAAGATTGAAACTGAGCAGAAGTTGATGATGAAGTAGCCATTGATGTTCTTGAAGATTTAGGGTTACGAACAGTTTTGGGTTTGAGAGAGAGATGAAAGCAACGAAACAAGAAGAAATGCATACAAGGGTGTTCGTGAGAGTGAAAAGTGTGAAATGTGTAAAGTTGTGGCATTTATAGAAGAAATTAGGGCACACAAGAGTCACACGTTCAGCACGCTTACACTTAGCATTTAATAAAAAGAATATAATCATTTCAATCAATTAATGATTCTGACAATTGGGGGGAAAACGAGAAACTCAATATTCAAAAACAGTACCTCAAACGTCAATTCAGTAATGTGCACTCCACCTTTTGAGATTCAGAGTTACACGTGTTTGCTTGCATGTGCTTCTGAAACTTCTTTGAGAGATGAAACGTTAGCCAACGTTTAGATCCTCTGAGGCTTGTTAGTTTAGATTTGCACACAATAAATGAAGTAATAAACAATAAATAAATAGATGTAATACTTCAGAGTTAAAACATTTTCCATCTGAGAAAAATTTCTTCTGATAAACATTTTATTCTGGACAGAAATCCATACTTATATTTTTCAGAATAAATTTGAATCTATCTTCAGCAAGGGGTTTTGTAAAAATATCAGCACATTGATGATCTGTATCAACAAAGTTTAAACTGATAATTCCCTTCTGAACATAGTCTCTGATGAAGTGATGTTTTATCTTTATATGCTTAGCCTTAAAGTGTAAAATAGGATTTTTAGACAAACATATAGCAGAAGTATTATCACAGAAGATTGAAATGTTACTCTCATGGATCTGATAGTCTTCTAGTTGACTCTTCATCCAGAGCATCTGAGTGCTACAACCAGCAGCAACAATGTATTCTGCTTCTGTTGTTGAAAGCGCAATGGTGGGTTGCTTCTTGCTGAACCAAGAGATCAGATGACTTCCAAGAAACTGACAGCTTCCAGAAGTACTTTTTCTTTCTATTTTGTCTCCAGCGTAATCAGCATCACAGAATCCAACTAATTTATAATCATCAGATCTCCCACATTAGTAGTACCTTTCAGATACCTTATAATCCTCTTAACAGCTGTTAAGTGTGATTCTCTAGGATCTGATTGGAATCTGGCACACAGACAAACACTGAATAGAATATCAGGTCTAGAAGCAGTCAAATACATAAGAGATCCAATCATACCTCTATAAAGCTTTTGATCTACTTTCTTACTTACTTCTTCCTTTCCAAGAGTGCTTGTGGGATGCATTGGAGTCTTTGCTGATTTGCTTTCAGTCATATTAAACTTATTCAGAAGCTCCTTCACATACTTAGTCTGATGTATGTAAGTGCATTCTGGAGTTTGATTGACTTGGATTCCTAGAAAGAATCCGAGTTCTCCCATCATGCTCATCTCAAATTCAGCCTGCATAGAAAGAGCAAACTCCTTTCCCAGCGTAACATTGGTAGATCCAAATATAATATCATCTACGTAAATTTGAAAAATTAACAAATCTTTCTTAAATGATTTACAGAAGAGAGTTGTATCCACTTTTCCTCTGATAAATTCCTTTTCCAGAAGAAAGTTACTTAATCTCTCATACCAAGCTCTGAGAGCTTGTTTTAAGCTATAGAGTGATTTCTTAAGTTTGAAAACATGTTTTGGAAATTTATCATTTTCAAAGCCAGGAGGTTGGTGAACATAAACTTCCTCTTCTATAATACCATTTAAGAAGACACTCTTAACATCCATCTGATAAAGAGTGATGTTATGTTGTGCAGCAAAAGAAATGAGTAGACGTATAGACTCTAACCTGGCCACAGGAGCATAAGTCTCTGTGTAGTCAATTCCTTCTTGCTGATTATACCCTTGAGCAACTAGCCTTGCTTTGTTCCTCACAACTTCTCCTTTCTCATTCAATTTATTTCTGAAGACCCATTTGGTTCCAATAATATTGAATCCTTTTGGTCTTGGAACCAGATCCCAAACATCATTTCTGGTGAATTGATTTAGCTCTTCTTGCATAGCAAGTATCCACTCATTATCATTCAGAGCTTCATCCACAGAAGTTGGTTCAATGATAGACACCAACCCAAAAAGTGACGTTTCGGATGATCTGAGGAAAGACCTTGTTCTGATAGGGTCATCCTTCTTTCCAATTATCACATCCTCTAGATGAGAGGCCTTGATTCTGGATGATGATCCCTTAACATTTGGTTCTTCACAAATATTCAAATTGTTCATCTGAGCAGCCAATGGAGTTGCATCTGGCATTGCTTCTGGTTCTTTCACTTGAGCTTTTTCTTCCTCTGAGACTTCAGAGTCTGTGAGAATGACTTCTATATCTGCAGAATTATCAAGCTGCTTTGGCTTTTGATTGCCAAGTTTATCATCAAATCTAACATGCATTGATTCCTCCACAATCTGTGTCCCAGTATTGTATACTCTGTAGCCTTTAGAGCGTTCAGAATACCCAAGCATGAAACACTTATGTGCTTTAGAATCAAACTTGTTCAGATTCTCTTTAGTATTCAACATAAAACATACACATCCAAAAGGATGGAAATATGAAATGTTGGGCTTTCTATTCCTCCACAATTCATAGGGAGTCTTCTCCAGAAGAGGTCTTACATACACTCTGTTATGAATATAGCAAGCTATGTTAATTGCTTCTGCCCAAAAATGTTTTTCCATATTAGTCTCGTTGATCATGGTTCTGGCTATTTCTTGCAATGTTCTATTTTTCCTCTCTACAACTCCATTCCGTTGAGGAGTCATAGGACATGAGAAATCATGTGCAATGCCATTTTCTTTAAAATATTTTTCAAAATATTTATTTTCAAATTCACCACCATGATCACTTTTGACTTTAACAATTTTAAAATCTTTTTCATTTTGGACTTGTTTGCAGAAGTCAAAGAACACAGAATGCGACTCATCCTTGTGTTTTAGGAATTTCACCCATGTCCATCTGCTGTAGTCATCAACAATGACTAATCCATACTTCTTGCCTCTGATGGAAGCAGTTTTCACTGGTCCAAACAGATCAATATGAAGTAACTCTAATGGTCTTGAGGTTGAAACAACATTTTTAGTTTTAAAAGAAGATTTTGAAAATTTTCCTTTTTGACATGCTTCACAAAGAGCATCTGAGTTGAACTTCAACTGAGGAAGTCCTCTGACCAGATTGAGTTTATTAATCTGAGATATACGTCTCATACTAATATGCCCCAATCTTCTGTGCCAGACCCATTGCTCATCATTAACAGACAGAAGGCATTTTACATTCTAAACCTTAAGTTCTGAAAGATTGATTTTATAAATGTTGTTCTTCCTCTTTCCATTAAATAGGATTGAGCCATCCTTTTGACTGACAGCCTTGCAACATTTTTTATTGAAGATTATGTCATAACCATTGTCACTTAATTGACTTATGGACAATAAGTTATGCGCTAATCCTTCAACAAGTAGCACATTAGAAATGGTAGGAAGGTTACCATTACCTATGGTTCTAGAGCCAATTATCTTTCCCTTCTGGTTCCCTCCAAACTTGACGTCACCTCCAGATCTAAACTCCAGGCTTTGGAACATAGACCTTCTTCCTGTCATGTGACGCGAGAAGCCAGAGTCCAGGTACCAGGACTGGTGTTTTGACTTTGCTGCTAAAGATATCTGCAACAGGTATTATTTTATCTTTAGGTACCCAGATCTTTTTGGGTCCTTTAGGGTTAGTTGCCTTAAAGTTTTGTCTGAACTTTTGTCTTCTGACAGCAGGTTTGTTCTGACTAACTTTAGGTTTAAACACAAGAATGTTCTGACCATAACGTGTGTGTTTAATATCATTAAGATGACCAAACTTAAAAGTAGAATACAGAGGAGTATGCTTAATGATTAGTTTATCAACAGATGTTGGATTTAAATCTTTCCTAGAAGAAGATTCATATCCAATACCCTTCCTGTTATTTCTGCTTACACCATAAATCATTGAAGCCATCTTGCTTCTCTCTAGGCTTCTTTCCAGAAATCTATGAAAACTATAGTCATATTATTCTAAAATGTTTTTAGATTTTGACTTAGTTTCAACTTCAGAATCTTGTTGAGCTTTTTCTAATTCATTTTTAATTTTCAAATTGTTTACTTTGAGCTCAGCAACTTCTGATTTCAGAAGATCATTCTCAGATACAAGATTGTTTTCACGCTTCTTGTATTTGAGCTTAATCTTACTATAATTTTCCAACATTTCAGATAAACTCTTAATAAGCTCTGCTCTAGAAAGTTCAGAAAATACCTCCTCAGAATTTGATTCTGATCCAGATGTTTCTGCATGGTCTTCTACGTCAGCCATGAGTGCCATGTTTGCACATTCTTCATCTGAGTCTGATGAAGATTCAGATGCATCTGAATCATCCCAGATTGCCATCAGAACTTTCTTTTTATGATCAGACTTCCTTCCTGGCTTCTCCTTTTGAAGCTTTGGGCATTCATTCTTATAGTGCCCAGGTTCCTTGCATTCATAGCAGATAACCTCTTTCTTTCCAGATCTTCTGTGTCCAGAAGACTCTTTACGTTGATCTGGTTTCTTGAAGTTCTTGAACTTCCTCTGTTTATGCTTCCAGAGTTTGTTGATCCTTCTGGGCAGCAGGGACAATTCATCTTCTTCTTCAGAAGAAGATTCTTCAGAACTTTCTTCTAAAACCTGCAAAGCTTTTGCAGATTTGTTAGACTTTAAATCATCAGACTTACCTTTTTTTTGGGGTTCGTCTTCTTCTAGTTCAATCTCATGACTCCTCAGAGAGCTGATCAGTTCCTCCAGCGTGATCTTGTTCAGATCCTTTGCTAGCTTCAGAGCAGTGACCATTGGTCTCCATCTGATTGGCAAACTTCTGATGATGTTCTTAACATGATCAGCAGTGGAGTAACCCTTGTCCAGAACTTTCAAGCCAGCTGTGAGAATCTGGAATCTAGAGAACATAACTTCTACAGATTCAGATTCCTCCATTTTGAAGGCTTCATATTTCTGGATCAGCGCTAGAGCCTTGGTCTCCTTGACTTGAGAATTCCCTTCATGAGTCATCTTCAAAGATTCAAACATACCAAATGTTGTTCCTTAGTTAGTAATTTTCTCATACTCAGTATGAGATATAGCATTTAGTAGTATGGTTCTTGCTTTATGATGATTCCTGAATTCTTTCTTCTGAGCTTCAGTCATAGATTTTCTATCTATCTTTTTGCCATCCCCATCAGTGGGGTGAACATAGCCATCAATGACTAAATCCCAAAGGTCAGCATCATATCCTAGAAAGAAACTTTCAATTTTGTCTTTCCAGTAGTCAAACTTCTCCCCATCAAACATAGGGGGTTTAATGCTGATTCTATCTCTATCCTCATATCTGTTGTTGTTGGATGTTGAAGCTCCAGCCATAATGTATCAACCAAAATATATCAAGAGTTTTCTCAACTGGATCTTTTCTGTTCACGGTGAAGTGTGAGCACTAACAGAATTGGAGCTCTGACGCCAACTAAAGGTGAGAAAAACACTTAGAAGGGGGGGGGGGGGTTGAATAAGGGTTTAGAAAAAATATGGCAATAAAAACAACACAAGATTTTTATCCTGGTTCGTTGAACTCAACTAATCCAATCCACCCTATCAAGGTGATTTGTCTTTCTCCACAAGGACTTAATCCACTATATTCAAACAGATTACAGTGTCAACCACTAAGAACAACTGTCTTAGTCTTCTCAAGAAATCCTTACCACAACTTGGTCTTCTTAAGGAATCTTTTACAAATAAATGTAAACTAACAAGTGTTTAAGATGCTTCTAAAAAGCTATATCACAAACTGTGATTTTTACACTTAGATTAAGAACGAATAAAAACTATTCAGCTTTGAGTAAGAAGGATTGTATGAGAGTTGTTGAATAATTTCAATGAGTTTTTCAATTGATTCGTTGTAAATTCGTTAACCTTGAAGAGATGTTGAAGACATCCTTTTATAGTACTGAAAGTCCAATGCTTGAAGACTGTGCAAGTAGAGTAGCTGTAGCCTTTTGTCTTCATATGACTTTTTCTTTCTCAGAAGTGGAATGTTCAGAGAAATGCCTTTTGTCTGAATCCTTGTGTCTATCACAAATAAGGAATAGTTCTGTTGGAGAGGACGTTGAGAATAATACCAAGTCTATTCACGTGCTGACATCTTTTTAAACGTAAATAACATCAGATCCTCTGATGAGCTTCTTGTTCTTCAGATCAGATTCAATGATATCAGAGTTGCAGCAACAGTGCTTCAGCATGAGTGATCTGATCAGAGCATACTTGTTTATCAAAGCCTATGTACTTGCAGAGAAAATTACATTCAGAGTCTTCTGAAACAATGCTTTAAACTCTTCATACAAATTCTTCAACTATGCTTCAGAGTCTTCTGCAGCTTCTGCTTCAGAGTCTTCTAGAAGCGCTCAGAGTCTTCTGATCACTTGCTTCTGATGCTTCAGAGCTTTGCGTAGAGTACTGTTCAGATACATTTTTTCTTCCATAATAATATTTAATTCAATATCTGAAACAAAAAGATTTGAACAAAATTAGAGTATATATTTTCTTAATACAAAATTTCATTAGAGTTATCATCGAAACATAGAGATATAATTAAACACCAATCTGTGTTCTAACATTCTTATCATTCCTAATCACACTAGAGAAAACATAAATGGAAACAAATATATATAATATAAAAAAAATATATTAAAAATATACAAACTATTACAATGCGATTCAATATCTAAACACCAATCCTTGGCAACAACGACATTTTGTTCGAACTGCAGTAAAGCGGTAAGAAGAAAAATTTTAGTGTTGAAGGAATTCTCTCTGGGGTTTATATCGTCTCCACAGGGATCGGTGCGAGGGAAAGAATTATCGTTCAACGGTCTCGATATTTCTAAGCTTGTGGTGCAAAGGTTTTGGTTAAACGGTTCAAGGAACCAAAAATAAAGGCATAAAAGATAAAGACGGAAAATATAAAGTAAATACTGAATTATAAATGGAGCTTTGTTGGGATTGGATCTCAATAATTGATAGCATATGCATTCTTCTAATCATGGTATACACAACTCAAATGTTTGTCTAATATCATCATGTATCACCCACAACAGAGGTTATGTCTAAAGCAAAGTCGAGAGGCTAACTGTATTGTCTCATCAGTGATATCTCACGTAACAAAACCAACACAGAGCATTAAGAACTATACTCACGTGAATATTCAACCTAAATTTATGTCTAGAGTTTAGACCTAATAGATATTACTATAACATCTATATCAGATTAATGGTTTGATTCATATATAACGCCATGATTAGAATATGTACATACGCTTAACCCTTTTTACATGCATTCATATAATTTATCAAATGTACGAACAAGTTTCTCATCTTTATTATCATGCATCCTCACAATACTGTTCGTGTCAAGAACGTTATTGTGATTCCTATCCTCAGCATAATATGATGCAAATGAATATCAACTTACAAAACCATGTCAAAAGTTTGCTCATTGATATATGAAAATCTTATACTAAAGATTTGAAAAGGTTTTGCCAAGACCAACAAATAAGCAATTAAAGACAATTAACAATATTGAATCAAAACTAGTTCACAAACATACATTAGATGAAATACATAAGGTATCAAAAGATTACATCCAAACCCAACAAGACATTAAAGATCTTACCCTCTCCCTCTTAGTATTTGTGTTTCTCTCTCTATAATATACTTAGAATGAAGAGAGATAAAATTTTGATCTAAAAATATAACATATAAAAGTTCTCTTCTAAAAAGCAAGAGAAAGTATTTATATAGTATTACAAATGTTGTCATGTTCGCATTGCGAACAACTTGTTCGCACAACGAAGTCTACTTTTAGGCACTCGAAATGTCTCAGGAACAGTTAAACCGCCCTTGGTAAATATTTGAGTTCGTCGTGTGAGCAATTCTTTACACTGCGAACTACCTCACTACAAGTTCGCACAGTGAACTTTGGATCCTTTAGCTACTGACTTCCAAGGTTTTCTCCTCGTTGGGACCTTGCTACAACTTCACACAGTGAACATCCATTGGCTGCTCACTACTGTTCACCCAACAAACATTGCAGAATCTTCACATTTTCTTTGGCTTCCTTGTCCAATCTTTTGTGTCTTACTCACTGATATTTTATGCCTAATTCTACACAATAACACACACATCAAGGAATTCAAAGGTATTTGCAATATAATTGAAGAATCATACAAAAACAAGAACCAAATCTATGAAAACATGAAAATGGAGTTGAAAAATGCCAAGAAAGATGGTTCATTTTAAGTCAAAAATTACACTTAACACTTTTCCTCAACCGAATTATTCCATTTTCCCCCAATCTCAACTCTACACCCTAATCCACCTCCAGTTTCTCTTCCGTCACACCAATTTTTTCACTCGAGGTAAACCTTTTTTTCAGTTCTAAAGGATGTAATTTTGAACAAACCACTCAAATCCAAACCTAAATAGGCGACTTAGGCAAAAATTAGGGCAAACACCTAAAGAGGCGACTTAGGCAAAAATTAGGGCAAATCCCAATGGACTCGTAAAACAAAATCAGTCCATGCAAAAAATAGGGATTAAGGAAAATCAAAAGAAAAAGAGGTCCCCTAAACCCCAGTCGAGCAAAAATAAGATTCAGCGATCAACAAATCAAGAATCAAAAGGGTCACTAACATCATGACAAAATAAAAATAAGGTGACTGTCATTTCAAGGAAATCTTGAATCCTCATCTTCACCATTGCACTGTCAAGCTCTCTTAGGGGGAATGTGTTTGTCAATTTAGCTGAGTGTAGGACTGGAGTTCATCATAAATAAGGGGTGGGTACAAAAATAAACTTTGAGCCTTATATCCTTTGTTTCTATAAACCATGAATCAGACCATGTTAGAACCCTCAAAAGACCTAATTGAGGCGGGATTTATTCTGGAAGCATACTACAGCAAGGTTGCGTAAACGAACTCCTACATATTTGATAATCTTATTCTTGCTATATCCTTCACATTAGTTAAATCGACACTACGTCTAGACTAATGGTCTATTCGTCACACACTATCACGTCATTCCAATAATGATTGATTTTTCAAAACTTGCATGAGCATCACATTAAAATTACTATTTGTGAATGAACAATTTTGACTGCAAGTCAGTGTTTGACATTGAAGAGATTCCAATAGGGAGAAACCAAATAAGACTCGACCATTTAGCAAGGTTAACTTGAAACAACATCATCTCATAACCCTATGGATCAGGGACATTAGAATTCAACAATCTTGGAATCAGTCCAGTCTAAAGCAAGTGTCTAAGCATTAGCTGTTTATGAGGCAAATCATTCAAGAATCAGGTTGATCAGAGTGAATAATTTCCAGACTCCACCAACCAGGGGCAGGCCACCTAGAGGTTGATTTTGATTAAAGGAAAGTCTTTCCAATGTTCAATCAACACAAATTAAGTCGCTCCAACACTCATTTTGGGGCAAGCTACCTCAAGATTATATCGAAGCTAATTACTCCAAGGGTCAGTTAATCAAGGTCAAAACTCTTCCTGATCTCGAGTTTATGAATTGAGTTCATCTCATGGTACAACTGCTTCCAAATCTCCTTCCAAGGAACATTCCTTTCATGAATTGAAGTCCTGGGGCATACCATCTCGAGTTCATCTCATTGTACAACCATTCCCAACTTCCGTTCAAGGACAAATCCTTTCATGACTTGGAATTCTGGGGCAAGCCATCTCGTGTTCATCTCATGGTATAACTGTCCCCAACTTCCTTTCACGACTTGGAATTCCTGAGCAATCCATTTCGATGTCATCTCATGGTACAACTGCTTCCAATTTCCTTTTAAAGACAAATCTTATGGTAACTCAGAGTTCTGGGGCATGCCATCTCGAGATTATCTCATGGTACAAATGTTTCCAATTTCCTGTCAAGGGGAAGCTCTTCAAAAATCTAGACTGGGGCAAGATTGAGTCACATAGGGGCAAGACCTCTCCATGCTTCAAGCAATTCAAGCAAACTTTATCGACAACCTTTGAGTTGAGAACGAGTGTTGGGGAATCATGTTATCACCCCACCAAATAGCCTTTTTTTCCTTCTTTCAAACAAGAAACTTATCTACAATGGAACATGTCCATCTGTCACCCTTCGCTGAGGCATCTTTGGGAACCGTCATATCATTGCATAAGTCATCCATATGCAACGTTCATGTCACTCCACTCATTGCATAGACATGCGCATCATAACATTTCTCGAGCCTAACCTTTTAACGTGAATCCATCATCAAAGCCTTGTAATACAAGATTTGACACCAAAAGTCCACCTTGTTGGCATCTTCGTAATCACCAAATCCTTTGAAAGTCTAGTTCCCGTCTGGAAAATCTTTTGAAAGTTCAGTTCCCGTATGACAAATCCTTTGAAAGTCCAGTTCTCGTCCAGCAAATCCTTTGAAAGTCCATTTCTGGTATGGAAAACCATTTTAAAGTCCAGTTCCCATCTGGAAAACCATTTTAAAGTCCAATTATCATTTAGAAAGTCCTTTAAACTCTAGTTTCCGCCTTGAAAATACCTTTTCTCACCAGTTCTCGCCTGGTAATCTATTCCCAATCTAGTTATCGTTTGGAAGTTCTACCCAAAAGTTCACCCTCGTTGGCATCCTCATAAAACCTAAAATTCCAATTTATTGGAAAATACCAAATAACCAAAGTCCAATTTCATTTGGAAATTCCTAAATCCAGTCCCTAGTGATACCCTCGAGAGGAAAACCTATCCCAGCGCACCTAATCATTTGCATTGTCATACATAATCATATGAAGCATTAGCATATCTTATGCATTCATACGTGCATTAGATTCCCTAGAAGTTGCATCTTAGTATGCATATCCGTGCATCATGCAATGCATGACATTTCTATCCCTGGTGGAATAGCGTAATAGGATCCAGGATCAGTTCATAAGCATCTTGGCCAGTCCTCCTCCAAAGTCGGCAGTATTTCTCTAAAGTGAGTTGATACCCCACACGTGTTTATGGTTCTATTCCCTAGTGATTCGTTCTTCAACATGTAGTTGATAATGATAATCCCCAACAGTTGTTGCTCTTGTTGCTCCCCAAGCAGAGGTTATCTTAAAAAAGGGTTTCTTATGAGCTTCTCCCTTGTAGAATTTAGACAACACATTTCCTCAAACAAAAATCTTGCTAAATTGTTTCCTCCCAGGAAACTTAATGCTTGAGATACTGCTCTGAGAATCCCCAAGGACCCTTAAACTATAAGGTACTACTTTGGGCAATTCCGAGAATCTCATTTATCTTTGAGACACTGCTCTAATATCCTCGGAGAGCCTTAATTGATAAGGTACTACTTTTCACAACTCAAAGAGTCTCCCATCTTTATTGAGATATTGTTCTAGTAACCCCGAAAGGCCTTAATTGATAAGGTACTGCTTTGCACGATCTAGGAAGTCTCATGCCCATCTGTTGAGATACTGCTTTGGTATCATCGGAGAACGTTAGTGGATAAGGTACTGCTTCAGCTGCCCGAAGAATCTCATGCGTTCAGAGATACTGCTTTGGTATCACTAGAGAACCTTAGTTGATAAGGGACTGTTTCAACCACCTAAAGAATCTCAAGTTAATCTGTTCAATTTGCAACCTGTTATCTGTCACGGTGAGAATTGGATAACAAGTTATTGATTAACTTGAATCGCAAATTGTTATTCACCACCGGTCTTTAATTTGTCCAAGGGAAAGGAAAAATATCGAATAACCCATGAGTGTGCAATGCAATGCAAAATTAGAGAATCTAAGGTTCGGGGGTTGGTTATACCTAGGGAAGGTGTTGGCTATACCTAGGGAAGGTGTTGGCATTCTAAGCATCTGTAGTACTTTACAGGAACCTCTTGTTATATTGTGTTATTGTTATTTGCTAAGGGTGAAAGATCTAGGGGGTTTATTTCTAAGTATACTCGCCAAGAAATCGCATATTATGCCTACATATCTTGACGGAAATGGAATCAGAGTATTCATAATTCCCCTAAAGGTATTGAGGAAGGAAAACATGCATGAGTCTTATTGCATTTGCATTTATGTGACAATTTGGTGTAATTTATGATGTTATGGCTTTTTGATGTTTCCTTGATGATTATGATGATGTTGAATACGAAAATAAAGCTATTTTATATATTGATTCCTATATTGATTATTATGAATCATTTTACTCACCCTGACTATTTGAATGTTGCCTCCACGTGGGTAACACGCAGATGACCAAGTTTAGCCGTGGATGTCGTCGAGGACTTTTTAGAGTTTTTGACTTTTGGTTGACTTAGAGGGTCTTGCTCTGATATTGTAACATCGGTTGGGGTCTTTGAGTTAAACCATGTTTTATTGATTATTGTTATTTTGATTATGTTGCTGCGCAAGGAAAACTTTAGATTTTTCCTTTTTGAGTTCCGCTGCCTTTTGAGCAATTTTTTGAGTAATTTTGGGAAAACCCGTTGTTTACGGAGCATTGACTTTGAATTGAATTATTGAGAAATGTACGCCCTTTGAGGTGATTTTTATTGTGTTAAAAATATTACTCTAATAAATGTGAATGGTTTTCCATTATACTGTTGGGGTAGAAAAAGGTGTTACATTAGTGGTATTAGAGCAGGTCGGTCTGTCCGGCTAAGTTGTTTAATGTTATTTATTCTCTAGTATGCGACATATTTGTGAAAACACTGTCAGTACATGTTTATTTTCTAACCTTTGTCTGCAGAAGTGGGATTGAATCAAGTGGGGGAGAGGCTCGTGCTTCTCCAAGATGCTTCAAGTGTGGAGTGGTGGCTCAGTGTGTGATTGAACGCTCTTATAGTTTAGTAAAGATGGTTTATGCCCCATCATGATTTTTGGCTGTCTATTGAAAAATTAAGGAACTGATCACCCTTAATCTCTTGGTGATATTAGACAGAGTCATGTTGGATGGGATAGACGTGTCTTGCAAGCTTAGATGGCGTGTGCAGTGAATTATTTTGAGTTAAACCAAGTGCTTACAGATTTTTTTGGTGATTCAGTGCAGGATGGTGCAGAGATATTTATTTTGATGGAAAATTTGAGTGTTAATAAAGTGGGGAAGTTGGTGGTGTGTCAATTATTTGTGATTATCAAGAAGTTTTTCCTGATGAGATAAGTAATTTACCGCTGAAACGTGAAGTGGAGTTTACGATCGACCTAGTTCCTGGAACTAGTTTGGCAGCGATGGATCCATATCATGTGTCCACACCAGAATCGAAGAAGTTGAAGAATCAACTTGAAGGTCTGCTTGAGGAGAGGTTCTTTTTCCCGAGTGTGTCACCGTGGGATGCACCGATTTTGTTAGAAGAAAGAAGGTTTTGTAAGGCTGTGTGTGGATTATAGACAACTGTACAAGGTGAATATCAAGAATAAGTATCCACTTCCAAGGATTTATGATTTTATGGATCATTTGGTTGTTGCAAGTGTGTTCAGTAAGATAGATTTGAGATCTGAGTATCATCATATTTGTGTGAAGCCTGAAGATATTCATAAGACTGCTTTTAGAACGAGGTATGGACATTATGAGTATTCTGTAACGCCATTAGGCGTGGCTAATGCACCATGTGTATTTATGGAGTACACAAATAAGATTTTCCATCCTTATTTGGACAAGTTTGTGGTTGTGTTCATTGATGATATTTTGATATATTCGAAGAGTCAAGAGGATCATGTTGAGCATCTAAAAATTATGTTATCAACATTGAAAGAGAAGCGGTTGTGTGCAAAACTGTCAGAGCGTGAGTTTTGGTTGAAGGAAGTGAGTTTCCTTGGTCATATGATCTCGAGTAGAGTTATTGTGGTTGATATGTCGAAGGTTGAAGTTGTATCGCAATGGGAAGCTCCAAAACCTGTTTTTGAGATTAGAAGTTTTCTTGGGTTGGCTGATTATTATCGAAAATTCATTGAAGGATTTTTCCAAGTTATCTTTGCCATTGACGCAGTGGACTAGGAAGGTTCAAGCTTTTGTTTTTGATGCAAAGTATGAAGAAAGTTTCAAGAGCTTTTGAGAAGGCTGACAGCAGCTGTTGATAATGATAAGCTGATGATTCATTGATTCCAAGACAGTTTGTAGGGTGCTTCATCAAAATGGTACTTAAGTCTGGATCAGTCTCGCATTAAGAGTTTCCAAGATCTATCTGATGCTTTCATCAAAAATTATAAATATAACATGGACCTGGCTCCTGACCGAAGGCAATTATTGATATGTCCCAGAAGAATTTTGAATCATTCAAGGAATACGCTCAGAGATGGAGAGAGATCGCTTCGTAAGTAGAACCTCCTTTGACTGAAAAAGAACTGGCTGATTTGTTTGTTGACACTGTTCTTCCTGAATTCTACGAGAGAATGGTTGGAAGTGTGACTGCAAATTTTTCTGATATTGTTGTTGTTGGTGTGAAGGTAGAGCTGGGTTTGAAAAGTGGAAAGATGTCGAGTACTGCTGGTAGTTCAAGCTCCAATAAAGACCATGCTAAGAAGCCTTCATTTATTTCTCATAAGAAGAAAGAAGGTGAAACTAACGCAGTAATGTCGAGTAGAAGAAGAAATTAACCTTGGCAACATCAGCAAAACTATGTTCAACCACAAGGTTACCCTGTCCAGTTTGCTCAACAACTGTATGTGGCTGCTGTTACACCTGCTTTCAATCAACAAGCTCCTGCACATCAGCTTGTGCAACCAGCTCCTGTTTATTAGCCTCCGGTCTATCAACCTCCTCCTGGTTATCAGCCTGCACAAGCTCCATCCAATTATCAATGAGCGCCCAACGCTCCCGCATATCAGCAACCAAAGAATCAGGCACCTCGCCAGAATGTTCCTAACAGAAGATAATATAAGCCATGTCCTCCTATTTCGACGACTTATACCGAGTTGTACCCTTCATTAGTACAACAAGGTCTGATAACTACAAGGGCTTTGGGTCTACCTCCTAATTCGCTTCCAGCTGATTACAATCCAAATGCTCATTGTTTATTTCATGAAGGGGCACCTGGCCATGATCTAGAAAGTTGCTATACTCTCAAACACCTCGTAAGAGAGTTAATGGAGAAGAAAATTTTGTCTTTTGATGATCATCAACCTAATGTTAAAAGTAATCCTTTGCCTACCCATGGGTCCGTTAATGTTATTGATGAGGTATCTGACGAGAGGCTAATTCTTGATGCTTCCCAGATTAAAACTCCTCTCCAAATCTTCCATTCAAAGTTGTTTGAGATGGGTTTGGTAAATGTTTATCATGATGATTGTACAGTTTTTGACACCAGTATCAAAGGATGTATGTTGGTTCAGAATGATGTTCAGAATTTGATCAATGATGGTCTTTTACAAGTGAGTAGCAAAGTGAAGAAGGATGAAATTGTTGTGATTGAACCCGTATTTAACTTGCCGGAACCAAGTGCTAAAGTGCCCCTTTTTAATTTACCATAGTCAAGTTTTGTAGTACATGTTTTCAGTACACCAAAGCCTGTGTTCAATATACCAGAATCCTTCGTTGCTTCTGCAGTTAATCAACTGAAGCCGATGATCATTCAAAAGCCTAGTCCTTTTCACTGCAGAGATTCTAAAGTTGTACCTTGGAAGTTTGATGTGACCATGATTGACAAAGAATCTGGGAAGGTTATTCCAAGGGAAGAATTGAAGGTTGCTAGTGAAAATGTGACTAATATAGCTGGGGAAAGCAAGATGATAAGAAGTGGTCGTATTTATACTCCCTGTTTCAATGAGGCTCCGCCTAAGGTAACTGTTACCACTATACCTGCCAAAAACAAAGAGAAAGAGGTGGTTACAAATGATGAAGATGTTGAGTTCCTGAAGATTATCAGAAAAAGTGATTACAAAGTTATTGATCAGCTTCACCAGACTCCCTCTAAAATCTCTATTTTGTCTCTGTTGAAGAATTCACCTGCCCATTGAGCTGCATTATAGAAGTTGTTGGCCCAAGCTCATGTCGCCCAAGATATTACTACCGCCCAATTTGACAGTGTGATTGTGAATATTATTGTCTGCAATACTCTTAGTTTCAGTAATGAGGAGTTACCAATAGAAGGTCAGAACCACAACCGTGCTTTACATGTATTTGTGAAATGTCAGGAGGATAATTTATCGAGGGTGCTTGTGGACCCTGGTTCTTCTTTAAATGATTTATCTAAAAGGGTTATTACCAAGTTGGCTTACAAAGAAACTGAAATGAGACTTACTTCTTTGATGGTCAAAGCTTTTGATGGTTCCCGCAGAATTGTAATTGGAGAAGTGGAGCTACCAATCTTAATTGGCCCTCATATATTCAACATCACATTCCAAGTCCTAGATATAAATCCCAATTATAGTTGTTTACTTGGAAGGCCATGGATCCATATTGCTGGTGCCGTAACTTTGACATTACATCAAAAGATGAAGTTTGTGATTGATGATAAGTTGGTGATTGTACATGGCGAAGAGGACATGATGGTAAGTAACATGTCTTCATTATGTTATATAGAGGCTGACGAGGATGCTTTAGAAACTTCTTTCCAAGCACTCGAGATAGCCAATGTTGTCCTGTTGGAAGTCGAAGAAACAATGGGCGAGAGTGATCCATCTTTCGCATCTTTCAAGAGTACCAGAGAAATAATGGAAGAAGGCATGCCTGAAGGTTAGGGAGAGGTAATAAATGTCAAGGCAAAGATGAATCACCATGGGTTAGGTTACAAACCAACTAATGATAAAGCTTCTACATCTGTCAAAAGTCGTCCAAAGACTATCCAAGAAGTGTTTGTCAGCGGGGGTTCCCAGATCAATGTCATTGAAGGTGATAATGAAGACGAAGACTTGAGCAATATGGTATTCAAGTGTAATGCAGCTTTGGACAACTGGGAAGCAATAGAGATCCCTGTGACTTTTCCTTTTTCAAAGTAATTTATTTGTCTTTATTTGTTGTTTTCAAAAATTCCATAGTTATGCCCAAGACTATTGGATTATTTTGTAGGGCCACCTTTTACTTTCAAATGATTATCAATAAATGCATTTTATTCAAATCTTGTTGTTTCATTTACTGTTTTTTCGCTTTTACCTTTTAAAAAGAAATTGGCATTCTTTCAAAACTAGAAAAAAAGAACATCTTGCTCTTGCATTGTCTTTGCGCATTTAATAAAATAAGTCATTCTAAGCATGTAGAATAATCCCAAACCATGTTGAATCCAATGACCCTGCTTTCACTCCTAACTTTGATTCACCCATTTATCAAGCTAAAGATGAGGGTGAGGAAGATTTCGAAGTTCTCACTGAATTGGCAAGATTGGTTGAGTATGAGTACACTGAACTCCAACCGCACAAAGAGCAAGTAGATTTGATTAATCTTGGAAGTGATGAAGAAAAGAAAGAGGTCAAGATTGGTATAACACTTGGGGATGATGTCAAGCATAAATTGGCCAAGCTTCTAGAAGAATATGTTGATGTGTTTGCATGTTCGTATCAAGATATGCCGGGTTTAGACACTGATATTGTTGTTCACATGTTGCCACCTAAACCAGAGTGCCCACCTATAAAGCAGAAACTTTGAAGAACCAGACCTGGCATGGCTTTGAAGATTAGGGATGAGGTTAAGAAACAACTTGATGTAGGTTTTATAATAGTTGCAAAGTATCTTGAATGGGTAGCTAACATTGTACTAGTGCCCAAAAAGGACGGTAAAGTTAGAATGTGTATGGACTATAGGGATTTGAACAAAGCAAGCCCGAAGGACGATTTCCCTCTGTCGCATATTGATACACTTGTGGATAATACAACCAGTTTTGCAGTTTTCTCTTTTATGGATGGTTTCTCCGGTTATAATCACATCAAAATGGACCCTGCTGATAGAGAAAAGACTACATTCATTACTCCTTGGGGAACCTATTGCTACAAAGTTATACTCTTCGGTTTGAAGAACGTAGGGGCAACATATCAAAAAGCGATGGTTGCTCTCTTTCATGACATGATGCATAAAGAGATCGAAGTGTACGTTGATGATATGATTACTAAATCCTAAAATAAGGAGGACCATTTGGATCATTTGCTGAAACTATTTGAACGACTCAGGAAGTACCAGTTGAAACTGAATCCTGCTAAGTGTACTTTTGGTGTTAGATCTGGAAAATTACTTGGATTTAACATCAGGCAATGAGGAATCGAAGTAGACCCTGATAAAGTCTGAGCCATTCAAGAAATGCCAGCTCCGCAAACTAAAACACAAGTCAGATGTTTTCTTGGATGCCTGAATTATATCTCTAAATTCATTTCCAATATGACCGCTACCTGTGAACCAATATTCAAGTTACTCTGCAAGGGTCAGATTATTAATTGGAATTCTGATTGTCAGCAAGCATTTGAGAAGATCAAGGGTTACTTACAAGAGCCTCCTATCTTGATTCCTCATGTTCCTGGAAAACCACTCTTCATGTATCTGACTGTTCTTGAGAAGCCTATGGGTTGCGTACTAGGTCAACACGATGAGACTGGACGAAAAGAACATGCCATCTACTACTTGAGCAAGAATTTTACTGATTGTAAGAGCCGATATTCACTTTTGGAAAAGACTTATTGAGAGCTAGCATGGGCTGCTAGGCGTCTCGGGCAATACATGATTTGTCACACTACTTTGTTGATCTCGAAAATGGATCCAATAAAGTATATTTTTGAAAAGCCTGCTCAGACTGGAAGACTTGCTCGTTGGCATATGTTGTTATCCGAATACGACATCCAGTATGTGACTCAGAAAGCTATTAAAAGAAGTGTCTTGTCAGATTACCTTGCAGACCAACCGGTTGAAGATTATGAACCTCTCGAGTTTGACTTTCCTGACAAATACATTATGATGATAAAGAAGGATTATGAAGAGCCAGGGCCAGATGAGGGCCTCGAGCCTGGTTCCTGTTGGAAGATGATGTTCAATGGTTCCTCTAATTACAATGAGCATGGCATAGGCGCCATTATGATGAATCCAGACGGTGGCTACACTCCATTTACAACCAAATTATGTTTTGAGTGTACCAACAATATTGTCGAGTATGAAGCTTGTATTCTAGGTCTCGAAGCAGCTATTGACCTTCAAATCAAAATTCTTGAAGTGAGTGGTGACTAAGCCCTGGTAATTTATCAGGTCAAAGGTGAATGGGAGACCTGAGATGAGAAACTGATCCCATATAGAGCTCACATTGTTGAAATGATTGAGTACTTTGACGAGATCACTTTTAAGCATGTTCCGAGGACTGAAAATCATATTTTCGATGCTTTAGCCAAGTTAGTCTCAATGTGGAAATTCAGATTCGTTAATGAAGCTACAATTATCAAGATTGAAAGGAAGACCAATCCAGCCTATTTTCAATTGGTTGAAGAAGAAATTGATGACAAGCCTTGGTTCCACGATATTAAGAATTATCTGTAAAATCAGGAGTATCCAGCCGATGCTACTAATCTTGACAAAAGGACTCTGAGAAGATTAGCATCCAAGTTTTTCCTTAGCAATGACGTGTTATACAAAAGAAACTTGATAACGCGAAATTATATCATATATTTGACTTGACTTACATGAATTTTATCTGCAATTATTGTTACTTTATCTTATTTATGTTTTATTATGCATCTATTTTCTTGTGTTTTATGTGAGAGCAAAGCCTCATATATAGATGTGCTCGTTTCGATAATGTCAAAACTTAGCTCCATAGAAGAATATATGTTGGACGTTATCACCATGTTGCATTTACATGTATTGTTTCTCATAATTCAAATGCTCGTATAAAATATCACGGTTGTTGCATATAGATTGTCAAAAATGTGTGTCATATGAGGTTGACTCAGTTGGTGTCGTTTTCCATATCATAGGTTTCACCAAAAGTGTCGAAAAATATGAAAATAAGCATTTTTGATAGTCTCAAGGCTTTGAGTCAACCAAAGACCTGTTCCGATCGACTCACGCTACAAGTCATTTTTGTGTATTTGCTTCAGGTGGGCTCACGTCGACCCACCGGTCGACTTATACTGTAAGCATTTTCATTTGGAAAAAATGCATGCTATGCGTCGACGTATGCCTTGCTCTGGTCGACGCATGGTTCTATTTTCTGCATAGTTTTACCTTTGGGTCAGCTCAGGTCGACCCCCTCTACTGCATAGGTCGACCGCTCGCTGTTTTGTGTCAAATTTCTGTTATGTCAACTGTCTTTGTGAAGTGGTTTTGTTTGTTATGTCAGTTATGTTTGGCATATAAGTTTAGTTGCCATTTTCATTTCACAACATTGAGAAAAACAAGAAAAGTGAAATTGGTGTCGATTTGGTTCTCATCATCTTCATTCTCTTCATAGCATTTCACAACAATTACACATAATCATCTTTGTTGTGCATTGTGCATTGTTAAGAGGTGATAACGTCCAAAGCCGGAGATTGGGTTATCTGGTTTAGGTTGAGGAATCGACAGGTTTTTCTTGAATAAAACCTCTAGGGTTTTAGCCTCCAAGATTCTCAGATTTTGGGGGGTTTTGGCACGATTCGTCTCATCACATATTTAGCCGAGTGAAGGTAATCGAGAAGCTGAAGGTTCCATCGATTTAGTAATGGTTGTCGCGGTGAAATTTGGATACCAAGCTATTAATGAGCTTGAATCTTATTCATTTGCATCCGAACTTTGATTTGTCCAAAAGAAGGGAAAAAGATCGAAATACCCACAATGCAATGCAAATGCAAGCTAGAGAGTTATAGGTTCGGGGGTTGGTTAAACTTAGGGAAGGTGCTAGCATCCTAAGTTTCTGTAGTACTCTACAGGAACCTCTTGTTTTATGTTTGTTTTATTGCTAAGGTTTATCTGCTTAAGGATGAAAGACCTTGGGGTTTATTTCTAAGTATACTCGATAAGATATCGCATCTTATGCCTACATATCCTTACGGGAGTGGAATCAGAGTATCTGTAGTTCCCCTAAAGGGTTTGAGGAGTTCTTTGTCTGTGGTCAAAGTTCCTACGGGTTTAGGGTAGTTGATTGATTGATTTTAGGAGAAAAGATGAGTTATCATTCTAAGGGAGATTACTTTGATTTAACCGTCACATCTTTGTAGGAAAATTGATTATGTTGTTATGGGGTAGAAGTTTTATCCCACTTAAGATGATTAACATCTTATTCTCTAATGTGTTTGAATATTGTATTGAGTTGATTTGTTTGTATCTAAGTTGTAAAGATAAAGGTTCTCCCTATGGGGTAGGATCTAAACTTAAGAGATCGACTTGAATGGGATTAAGGATCATGGGGAAATGATGCAAATAGGATGCATACGCACAAGTTTTACGTTACGTGCAAGTTCTTCCTTTGGACGGAATGTAATGATGCAATGCAATAAAGATAAATACGGTAAATAAATTGCGGGAGATAAAGGCAAATAATTAAATCCATACACGAACGCATGAAAGCGCTAAGTGAGTGTGTGAATTGTGTATGTGAATGTGCGGAAGTGTGCACGATCGATTGCATTTTACGATGTGAGTTGCTTTTAGTTGACTGATTTTAAGCGAGATTAAATATAGATTAAATTCTAAGGTTTGAATAAAATGCCATAATGATTTAATTTTACTATCTAGAACTTAAGTGAAATGATTTATTTAAAATTATGACTAATATGAAGAATTAATTATAAAAAAGGTTGTTTTTATCATTGTTTCTAAAAGGTTTTAATATTAATTAGATAAAATGGCAATTAGATGTAAATTATAAAAGGTTTTTTTAGTGAATAAACATACTAATTAAATAAAGTGTTATTAAAAGAATTAATTACTTAGCAAAATTATGGTGAATTAATAGGATTTTCGAAAAAAGGTTCTAGTTATAAAAAGCTTGATTTAAATTAATTAAATAAAATGGTGGAATAAACAAATTATTAAATAAAATAGAATAATTAAACCAAGAAACTATATAATTAAATTAGATGAAAAAAACTGATTATTAATAAAAGTTATTAGTTTTTTCTAAAAAAGATTAATTATTTGATTAAATCAAAATTAGTTTAGAGGTTAAGTAAATGGCAGATTAAAGGTTGATTAGGGTGGCTAATTAAGGCGCGAGTTATCCTGTGTGGTGAGGCAGTGGAGGTGTACCGTGGGCGTGTGCATTGTGTGTGTGATAACGGTTTGGTGAGGGGTGCGGTGATCGTGTGAGGGTGCACGGTGGGTGAGCGTATTGTGTACAGATACATGATCACAAACATAAACAAAAAAGCAGAAACAAAGAAAAATGACGGTAAACCCTAATCCCCAAAATTTCCTTCGCCCCCAAAATTGCTCGGTCTTCTCCCTCCCTTTCCCGATCGTCTCCTTCGTGGATCCATTCTCCTTCATCTTTTCATAGCTTTTGTTCTTTTTAAACCTGAAACACAGCAAAACAATCAATAGGTTCGATAATCTTTGACAAGAATGAATTTTTACCGAAGGTTAATGAGGTGGCGCTTGAGATGACAAAATGGATGCTTCGTCGATTTGGACTCGCGGCGGCTGGAGATGGTTTCATCGACTGGAACAGATGAGTTCTCCTTTTTATCAATCTCTTAGGTTTACGAAATTAGGTTTTTTTGTGTGATGATTCTCCATATTTTTTCATCTCAGGTCTCGCTTTTATAGGTTCCAATCTGAGATCCCTCGTGTTAAACCTGATTAAAAGCTTTGAATGCCTGATTGGATTTTCCATTTTAGTCTAGGAAAATATTTGAAATCTTTCCCTTTTCGTCTGATTGTAATGATATCTGTTGATGAGAATCTCAATCTGTGATACTTGGATCAATCATGTTTAATGCTCTTGTCTGTCCAGATTCATTGTTCTGAAAATCTGCTAGTTGTTTGAATCGAATCTTTTTCCTCTAACCCGGTATATTCTTCAACTAATTACTAACTTGGATTTGGCAACTTGGAAGGTGTGGATAGCGAAGGATTTGGGCCAGGGGAGAAGAACAACCCAGAGTGAATTCAGATAGCTGGTGTAAAAGGATTTGGTGAGTCCAAAATTCAATTGTTGGTAACAGCCCTGAGTATGCAAACTTCTTCACGTGGATTCAAAGCTTGCTAGCTCTGTTCTTTTTTGTGCTAGGATGATGAATCGTGCTGACCAGATGGAAAGGTATTGGGCATTCCTAAAACAACCTCCAGACATGTTTTGTTGGAACTAATCCTTGTATTGAAGTTGGTTTGTGATTGCTATGTCTTTGATGTCTCATTTGATTTTACCTCATCATTAGTTTCTGCAATATGACTTAGTGGATTTCTCACAGATTTTGACTTCTAAAATTATTCCTTTTTTCTTGACAGGGTTGAATGAATTGCTTCATGTTGACAAAGGCGTGTCAACACTCTACACTTGGAACACTCCATTGACAAAGCGTCACTCGACTTTTAAGAGATTTATCTTTTGGTTTTGTTGTCTGAATAGCTTTTGCAATCACAAAGATTATGTCACGGTCTCAAACAACTAAGTGAGCTTCAATTCATTTAAAGGTCTGTTATGTTTCCTGTGTGAGTGTAGATCCACCTGCTGAAAATCACACTTAAACTTCTGTTTTAAGTTTAACCAATTCTGCTGTGTTAAAATTACATGATTTTATGTGCAGGTCTCAACAGGACGGGCTTTGATTGGAGTATGTTTGCTAACATCAAAATTGCTTCTTCTTGATTAACTACGTGCAAGAGTTCTTCTGCAGAGGTACTGGTTTCTTAAGGCGTAGATATTCCTTGGCATGATAACATCTTGAACTTGATGGTTATGGAATTTCCTCTTGCAGAAACATTATGGAATGATGATGAAGTTGCAGGAGGTACAGGATCGGGCATAAGGATTGAGTCTTCGACAGAATCTACCACAAGAGGAGTCTCAGTAGTGCAACTGGTTATTTACTCGCAGCCTGTTCGCTGTAAGTTCTTGACCAAGGGCTGCATCCTGATTTCCAATGTCCTATGAGGTAAACCCTTCTCTTTTCGTGACAGAATCGGCATTCCTTCCTTTGAGCATCAACCTGCTTGGTATTAATGGACACCTTCCATTCATAGTTAGAACTTGATTGATACTGAACTATTATCTCCTTGTACTTTCTAATCAAATCTTTTATTGTTGCAGTTGTTGATGAGGGAGCTTGTGAGAGCTGTCGTGGGATTGTCTTGAAGGGTAAAACAAATTGAGATACCCATTGATGTCGCTCGAACACATCAAACTGGAGGATTTCCTGTTTTTCAGTAGGCAAACTAGTATTCTTGTATTATTATGACGATGATCTCTTGTTTGGCTATCTAGAAGCCCAACTTTTAAGCTTTGTTGCAGGTTACAACAATAGTAACAATGATAATTTTCCAGTGTCAAGAGTGTCGCGGTGAAATTTGGATACCAAACTATCGATTAGTTTGAATCTTTATTCATTTTGCAACCGAACTTTGATTTGTCCAAAGGAAGGGATAAAAATCGAAATTCCCACAATGCAATGCAAATGCAAGATAAAGAGTTTTAGGTTCGGGGGTTGGTTAAACTTAGGGAAGGTACTAGCATCCTAAGTTTCTGTAGTACTCTACAGGAACCTCTTGTTTTACGTTTGTTTATTGCTAAGTGTTTATCCTGCTTAAGGGATTAGAGACCCTAGTGGTTTATATCTAAGTATACTCGATAAGATGTCGCATCTTATGCCTACATATCCTTACGGGAGTGGAATCAGAGTATTTGTAGTTCCCCTAAAGGGTTAGAGGAGCTCTTTGACTGTAGTCAAAGTTCCTACGGGTTTAGGGTAGTTGTTTTGATTGGGTTTAGGAGAAGAGACAAGTCTTCATGTTAAGGGAGAGATAACCGCCACAAATGTAAAGGGGGTTTGTAGGAAATGGTCTTTGCATCGTCTTAAGAAAAGGTCTTACATACTCGGATGGTCGCCAAGTATGCCTTTATCGCTCTTAAGGCAAAGTCCCTACGTGTTTGATTGTATTGTTGTGGGGTGGAGATTATATCTCACTTAAGATGATTAACATCTATTCTCTAGTTGTGTTTGAAAAGTTTGTTTTTAAGTTGAGTTGAATATTTGAATTATTGTTGAATTGATTGAGTTTGTTTGCATCGGGTTTATTTTGTTTTTCTATGTTGTAAAGATGAAAACAAGGTCCTTCCTATGGGGTAGGTCCTATTCTAAAATGATCGACTTGAATGGGATCAAGGATCAAGGGGAGAATGATGCAAATGATGTGCAACTACACACAAGTGTTGACTTATGTGTAGGTTTTTCCTTTGGACGGAATGCGATGCAATAAGAGTAAATATGATAATGTAAATTGTGGTAAATAAATTGCGGAAATGTAAACCATACATATACGCATGAAAGCGCTGAAGTGTAAGTGCCTGTGTCGTGGAGTGGGTGTGCACGATTTGTATTTTACGCGGTTGATTGATTTTAGTCTAAATAAAATGTTGATTTGTTTTTAGATGAGATGTAAGAAAGTGTTGACTTGATTTGAAAAAAAGTTGGGTTGACCTGATTGACTTTAAATAAATAAAATTTATTAAAATAAGAGGGTTTTATTAATGAAGAAAATAAATTTCTGATAAAATGGTTAAATGGCCTTATTTATTTAAAATGTTAAATTAGATTACTTGAATTTAATTTGGAGATAAGAACTCTTATTAGATAAAAGTTTGTTTTAATATATAGACGTTTTTTTTTTTGAGAAGAGGTTTAAAAAAGTTATTAATAAAAGGGATGATTCTAATTAGGAGTTTTTTAGCTTATATTTTAAAAGTTGTTTTTAGGTACAAAATAGTTTTTTATATGTTAAAAGGATATATTATTAATTATTTAGAAAAGATTATTTAGCTTATATTTTAAAATAAAAGGAAGAATAAAAATCTAATTAAATAGTTAATTTAAAGGAGTTATTGGTTTAATACTTTAATTTTTATAAGAAAAGTTGATTATGGTTAATTTTTTTTTATAAAAAAAATTAAGTAGCAGATTAAGGTGATTAAGTGGGATAATAGGGGTTATGTGTGTGTAAGTGGGTTAGTGTGTGTGTTTATTATTTGATTACAATTTAAAAATTAAAAAAAAACAATACAGAAAACCCTAATTCCCCCCCCCCAATTCCCTTTTCCGTCGCGCCGTTCTCCCCCTTCTCATCGATCGCGCTTCCTTCACTCTTCTTCGATTTTCTTTCTAATCCCTCATATTTCTCCTTCCATCGTTACTTCGATTTCCTTTTTCATGGAATCTAGCTGCAAACACAAAATACAAATCAATCCTGTAATAAAAATATCAACGAAGGAAACGTTACCCATGGTGATAGTTATGGCTTCGTCGGCGGCGTCTGAAGGAGGACAATGGCGGATGCAAAAAATGAGTTTTGCGGCGTGGAAGATCGTGGTTGATGGAGGTAGCGACCTCCAGGCAGAACTTGGGCAGGATTGAAAAGCAACGATCTCCAAACAAAGATAAGTTCTCCTTCCTTCTGACTTTAGGGTTTCGATTGAGGTTTTGTGGCTTGCTGTGATTTTGTTGTGAACCTTCTCTTTTCAATTCGCTGCATTAGGGTGTGATTTGGGGATTCTTGTGAAGGGTGTTTTTGTGGTTGCTGATCAGGGATTTTCATCGATTGTATTTCTCTCCTCTTATATAGATGATCGAGTAGAATACAATGTTAATGCCAATCAAATTTTCTTCCTTTTTGGTTTAGGAATGTCTGAAGCAAATTGGGACCTTATGTGGAAACAAATCAATTGGGTTTCAAAGCTTGCCATTTTCGAATGAACTTGTCCGATTGTGTCTCAAACTTTCGACTGATTTGCTTGAAATATGTTTGGATGTGTTGAACCTTAATATGGAAACAAATTGATATTGTTTGAAATCACGTTGGGATGTTGTTTATTGTCAATTATTCGTTGTTATAATTTTGCTGCTAATGATGATTCACCACTAACATCATTATTATTTGTGACAGATATTGGCCGGTATTGTTTGCCATTCAACGGGTCAAAGTGTTACCATCCTTTCTTCTATCAGCTTCTACTGTTAAAACTGTCCAGCTAAATACCTGCACTCTTTCTGCACCTGGATTTCAAGTTCAAGTGATGATATTGTTCTTCGAGCTGAGTGTGCTTGCAATAGTGCTTCATGGCAGGATCAACTTCATTATAGCTAAGCAAGAGATGAATGTGCAATGCTCCAATGTGCGCCCATGCATAACCAATAGTAGTGGATTGACGATACAGCTCCCCAAACAGAGGAACAACAAGAAGTTAGGCTTTCTGCATAAGTTGAAAGATCTTTGGCTCCAGTATTCACTTTCAACTTGCTCTGTTCGAGTTCTAACCTTCCTAACAGCACCTGATATGCCTCCTTTAACCTCTCAATAATGTGAGCACCATCATCTTCGTGACCCTGTTTTGGAGTTGGACATATCTTGCATTACAAGGAAGCGAAGATCATGATTCAACGCTACGACAACATCAGCATGATGACTGCTCAACATTCCTTGAGTACTAATGTTCACTTTCTTCCTTGGCCAAAGTGATTCCGATAATTTTAAAAGCTGTTGATTAAATGCAGGTACACTGCTTAATGTGGGACTGGACGTCCGCACCGGTCACGAACGCAGCTGTTTACAATGGTAGTGGCTGGATGAACAAATGCCTTAACAGAGCGCAACATTATAGGAGGCTCCTGCGGTTTGCTTTGGGGTTTTGCGACTCATTGAAGGTGCGCTTCTGCCACTCTTATATGGTTAAAGCATTAATACAACTCATGTTCATGTTTTGGTCTGGTGATTTTAGGATAGAGCTCAAGTACAACTTTTGTCTACGAAGTTCAAATGTCTTAGTGTTGAGAACGGAGGAAAAGATGTTGTCGTTGCAAATCGCGGTTCGACTCCCGGTCGGGAAATACTCTAGGTAAGCAATATCATATGTTGTATTATTGCATCCAGAACAACTTCCGAAATCCATGTTGTACGTGAAAATAGTGCGTCTTGATCCTTCAATTTAGACAAGTTGCTAGTGCAAACCGGTTGTTGAACTTATGGGACGTTTCCTCATGGTACTTAATGCTGAATCTTTTTGATCTTGTCTCAAGCAGGTTATGGATACCGACGATGGGTCGTAGGCTGCGGTGCTCTGCTGATGCCTGTTTCTGATAAAATGCTGACGGTGTTGTTCTGCCAACCATGCCAGCAATCGTATAAGCTTACTAGAAGAATGTAACATATTTGAGGTAATCATGTTTTGCAAACGTTAAATGATTCTCGAATCTGCAACTGCAAATTGGCTCAATGATTTCCTTCTGATTTTGTTGCAGGTTTGGTTCCGGATGAATGGTGATTCATTATGAGTGGTTCATTCATGATTCTTGGTAATTATCCTTTTCTGGTTTTCAATTAACAAGTCTCCTTCTGATTTTATGCAGGGAGATGTTACAAACATGCCAAGACCATGTATCAATCTCTTCTTCCTCCTTATCACTTACCAGCGCTCCCCATTGAGAGTCACGAATCCAACCATATCAAAAGAAAGCAACTAAATGCTAGTTGCGGTAATTAAACAGTGCGACGTCGACACACTGCGAAGCTGCGGGCCGTGATCTACAATGACAGTTGTGATGATGACTTGATATGTTTAATCACTGTCAAGAAACTAAAGTGACAAGCTGCAGCGACTCGCCAGGATTCTTGCAATGAGGCAGTGTTTTGCAGGTGAGCTCGTGAATAGGAGTGCGTCCAACAAAGCCTAAGCATGGAGTGATCCGCAACATAACCTTCCGTAGTTGGAGGTGGTGATACAACTTGGAAACAACACTTAGTTGACGTATTGTGGGATAGTCTACATGGGCCCAAATGCTGTTGTTGTTGGGGTTACCACTTGTATCACTTTCCCTGTTGTGTACTTGTATTCTTGATCGTACATATGACTTTGTGAAGGGTAGTGACTTTTTTAATTTTGTACAGTATCGTATGACTGTTGGATAATTTAAAAGTTATTATCTTCTATGGATGGTTAATCAAAAGAATCCGGTTATACGTGTTTGGTGTCTTTGTAAAATCTAATGTCCTTTCTATTTCCAACAGCAGTACGGTTCATGACGTGGATATGGATGTGAGCGGAGTATTGTCTTGATATCTTAATTGAAAAGGAAACTTTAATTGAATTAGAGCTTGGTGTCTCAAACTAGACTTATATTTGAAGAAGATTCAGGGGCAAAGTAACACATAAAGGGGCCGCGTTCTCCAACCTTACGATAGAATTATCATAAATAATCTTGCCCCCGTTTTCTTGGAGAATAATGTCATTGGTTAAAAAAACCAAGTTGGGAATTTAGAGAACCTTTAATTAATCAAAGCTTAGTCTTTGGTATCATGGACCCAGATATCACACTGTAATAACTTGGAATGTCATAAAATCCAATGCATAGAATCATCTTTGTTTTCTTTAAACCGGAAACTAGTGACCTTGTAGGGCTTGTGAAGAGAAACCTTTATGAAAATGTGATTTAGACATTCGGGTGCTGAAAGGATCTTGGTTGTATCATCAAGCCAAAGCCAGCAGCTTTAAACTCTCTAATAATTAAAGCTTCTTGCGCTTTATCTTTATAACCGTAGATCAGTCTTGACAATGACAATGCTCCCCTTAAAAAAAAGATCTCGAGATGGTCTGAGATGCTTAAATTGAGAGAAGAAAAGTATACCATTCACACTTGTCATACCTACACAAACTGGTTAGTCGCAATAAACATACATATAAAAAGTAAATTAAAACAAGCAAGAAAAAAAAAAGAGGCGGCATCTTATGGTCAAAAATTAGGGTGCAACAGATGCCCTTATTTAAGTTACTCCTATTCGGAGATATGGAGATTGAAATCTTCTTCTCGACGAGATAGGAGGGACTTAAATATAAACATTGTACGAATTTTTGGCCCTAAGAGGCCACCGAATGCAAATGATATGCAATGATATGAAATGCAAGACAAACAGATGGTCCTGTGGAGAGATGGCGCCACAGGGTAGAAACTTGGCGCAACACACGGGAAGAACAGGCCGAACAAAAGAGACTCCACATGGAAAGATTAGCAATCACAAAGTGTTTATAGATATGTTGTAAAGGCACTAGTGAGAAAAATCCAATTGAAGATCCTACTGCATATGTCAAATGTAATGATTCCAAGGTATCAGTCGGAGAAGTCCATGTCGAGTCTGGTAACTTCATGTAAGGATGTTTTTGTCAAAGTATCTATTGTCAAGAACTTCTGGGGAATCTGCTGTCGAGATTCTATGTTGTAGTCTGTTGGAGAAATACTTCCGTCGAAGTCTTCCGGAAGTCTACTGTCAAGATTCACCGGGAAATGAAATGGTACCACCTACTGTCGAGGTCTTCTGGGAATCTACTGTCAAGATTAACCAGAAAATGAGATGGTACCACCTACTGTCGAGGTCTTCTGGGAATCTGCTGTCGAGATTAACCAGGAAATGAAAGATGTTTGAATGATTGTCGTTGTAGACTGTAGTTGTAAATTGTTGTTGTAGATGTAGAACTTCCCCGAACGTCATAGTCTGGATGCTATGAGCCGGTCTCGGTCCCTTCCCAAAATGATGAAAACTCGTGAGAGCATCTTCACAACGGGGTTGTAGATTTTGTAGATTGTAGATGTAATTGTAGATGTCGTTGTAGACTGTAAATGTTGTTGTAAATGTAATTTGTAATATGTAAATTGTAGATGTAGTTGTAAAGCTTCGCCGGGAATCTTCAGAAGAGATGTGGGCCGGTTGAATTGTATGTCTTCTCAACTAAAGAGAGACTGTTGTGATAGACTTCTTCGACTTCTTCGGGGAGACGTCGCTTGAAGGAAGTAAACTTGTGTAATGAACTCACTGGGGAATATATTCCTGGGGAGTATCTTGTTGTAGTTGTAAGTGTGTGAACTTCTTGAGGCGAACGTTTCTCAAATAAAGAGAAAATATCTGTGAAGTCTTCGATAAACCACTCTAATGGATTTCCGGAGGGATGCCATGAGTTGATAATCTTGATATCCCATTGTAGATGTACAAACTGTCTTGAGGAGACTGTCCTTTGTCGTTTTAATAGAAAACCTGATTAAAACGAGTTGCTCAAATAAAGAGGTTACTTGCAAACCAGATGTAGATTGTTGGAAAGATGTCTTGTAATATTGTTGGAGAGATATCCGCCTTCAATAATTATCTTCATGAAGACCTTTTCTGGGGAGCAGAGTGCAAAATGAATGCATACTCCATCCATATTCAGCAGCTTGGAGATATCCAGCAATGTGATTGTCAGGGACCGAAATTCAATTCAGGAAATAACTTAAAAGAGACTGTCAAGCAAGACTCGACCATTGAGGTATGAACTCGAATGGGAATATACTAAAGCAACTATCTTCCACGAGGATTGAACTTCGTGGGGAAAATAGAAATATTGCGCTTTTTCTGCCTATGGGTGACAATTCTATTTGGAAGGAGAAGACACGCCCAACCACTTGTGGATAAACACGACCAAAGCGACAGAATAACACACACAGAGATGTACAAATGCAAATGTTATGTTATCTACTTATATGATATGTGTATGCTTATGCTAACAAAACAGACGAAAGCAACGAACGGAGATGGGATAAACATCTCGAAACAAACATCCGACCAATCTTCAAAGATAGAAGTATCACTGGGGATATACGGAGAACCAGATATAGGACCTCAATCCTGCCTCAAAGCTTCAAAAACCTCAACTGGGGGAGTAGAGATCAATCCATTCGGGGATATAACAACTTAATCTTGCCGGGTAACATGGTTATTGAATGTGTCATAAAACTTCACGGGGATGAAGTAAACATCCGCCTCACTGGAGAAGATTAACATTGTAGAGATCCACTAGGGTGTACAGTAGCAACCACTTCACTGGGGAGATGAAGTTCAAGAAGATCTATTGAGGAGTAAAAAACGTCCACTTCACTGAGGAAGGTGAAGTTGGAGAAGATTCACTAAGGATTAAAATAGCATCTACTTCATTGGGGAAGTGAAGTTGAGCAAATCACTAGGTGTTCTTGCATCGAAAAGTTTCATCGAAGAATTGTCATGACCCACCAAAAATAAAATTTACTGGGGACATGAAGAATGTTATAAGAACAAGGTAATTCTGGCTTGATGAATTGTGTAGTAGTCGCCATTTTGAACAAAACTTGTTATGCGGGAAAGATAATCTTCGCGTCTCAGTTTCCCCAAGTCATATGGATATGAGGAGAAGTCATTCCAAGAGGATTTTACAGAAAACAAGGCGTCCCACTGTTTTCAAACTCTTAGAGAGATTCGTTGAATCTCGACGTAACGGACCCTGATTGACGATATGACGAGTCTTTAATCTTGCTCTAGAGGTGAAGTCAATCCTGAGCAGACCATTTGGAAACAAACTTGCCCCAGTTTAGCAGAGTCTTCGAATTCCAATAGGATACACTTGATGATGACGCTTGTATGTAATTTTCTATGATATCAGGCCGAATTAACACGCGTGAAATGTTATTCCTGAAACTGTTAATGCAACATATGTGTCTGTCTTGAAGTTTTGAAAAAGAGATATCACGACCACTTGTGACAAAGTCACTAGTTAGGACATGAATTAATTTATAAGCCAATATAAATAGTTGAGCATAGCTCATAGGAGTCAGGAAACGTTATCTCATTGAGTATGCTTTCGAAGTAAACCTTACTTCAATTAGGACTTTCAAAGGTTATATCGAGGTTTAGTTTACGCTTTGTAAAAGGAATAAGGGTCAAAAGTTTATTTGTGCCCACCCAAATTTTTGAAATTTTAAGTATTCAATCGAGCTGACTGAAAATTTCCCTGCCCCAGGTTTAAAAATGAAGTTGGAAGGGGTTTGAGAGAAATAAAGCAGATCCCCAATCAAGGTTTGAAGGAGTTAAAAATGGATTAACTTCCTTATGTCTTTGGTGTTTAGGAGGTTTGAAACAATGCCTTACATCATCAGTAGGGTTTTATTCGAAAGCATACATCGAGAGATCCTACGTTTTGCTTCATCATCCTCCTCCCAATTCTTCACCGAAGTGAGAAAGAAATCGGGTGATTTTGGCATTATAAAAAAACATTTTTTAAAGAGTGAAACGAATGGGTTTCCTCAAGACAAACATTTATTGCATTACTTATTCAAAATAAACAAGTTCTCACATGCTAATTATGCTTTTAACCAAAGAAAATAACAAGAGCAAATAAGCACACAAAAATAAACAGCTGATCATAACGGCGTTCCGTTCAAGACTGGGTTTCCTCCTTTGAAAGTCAGCTCTTCATTATCAATCATTTCTTGCACTTTCCCTTGGAAAACTTTACATTCTTCAATCGAATGCCCCAATGCTCCATCATGAAATTCGCAACTGGCGTTCGGGTCGAACCACGGTGGACGAGACTTCATAATTCTAGTCTTTCTGGGAGTCATTACCGAGTTTTTAGCAAAATAAGACCATAGCTGACTGTAAGTCATTGGGATAAGATCAAACCATCGAGTTTCTTCTTTCGGAACACTCAGAGGTGTCTTCTGATTCTGAAACCGTCTTCGAACTTGTCAATTCTGATGCTGATCTTGGGAATTCAACTTTCGCTTGGGAGGTAGTCGCTGCTCGCGCCGAGCAGGCGCTGCATATTGATGTTGAAGATAAGGTTCCGGAACCGGCGGGATTTGAGAGGAATCCCAAACAGAATTAACATCAATGCTTCTTTCCTCTAGGGAATCATCAACTGAAACCTCTTCATTAGCTTGGTCATTCAAGTCATCTTGAATTCTTCCACTTTTGAGTGCATTCTCGATGTTTACTCCGACTTCTATAATCTTGGGGAAATCCAATGGTACAGCTCCTACCATTCTAACATAATAAGAGTCTGGCAGTGTTCTCAGAAACATCTTGTTTAAATCTTTCTCTGGAAGCGGTGGATGGACTTGGGCTGCCAACTCTTTCCATCGTTGGGCATATTCCTTGAAAGATTCATCGTCATTCTTACTCATGTCCATCAATTGATCACTGTCTGGAGCTGCGTCCAAATTATAATTGTACTGCTTTATAAAAGCATCAACTAAATCTTTAAAAGACTGAATACGACTCCTTTGTAGCTTCGTATACCACATCAAGGATGCCCCAGATAAGCTCTCTTGAAAGAGATGAATCATCAACTCGTCGTTATCGATATAAGCAGCTATCTTCCGACAGAACATCGTCAAATGATCTCTTGGACAACTAGTACCCTTGTATACTTGAAAGACAGGCATCTTAAACTTTGGAGGAATAATTACACCTGGAACCAGACATGAGTCACGAGCATTAAAATCATATGTATCAGCTCCTTTTGTCATCTTTAATTGCTCTTTGAAATCCTGAAGTTCTTTCTCCATTGCTACGAATCTAGGATCGTCTATCTTCGTCTTAGCATGAACATTCTGAAGATTTGGTGCATTTTGTAGGGGCTGGGAAGCTTGAACAACCAAGTTGTCTTGCACAGGATGAGGTTGAGTAGGAACATCCACTTGTTGAACATTGTCGTCAGAGGGAAGATCAAATAACGGATTAGTCATTACTCTGAAGCCAGTCATAGAATCCATATCTTACGCTCTCTGCGCTATCCTTTAGTAATACCTCAAGCTTGGTCAGATGGTCGAGATGTCAACTGACAGACAAAGACGGAAAACTGAATGAGGACATAGAGGAGAAGAGACTCATGCACATGCAAATGCTAGATGCATGATGCGAGAATGCATAATGCTAATGTAAGAATGTAAGGATGAAATGTTTCATGGAACTCAAGTTCTTATAAACATTTTAATATGTTTATATATTTTTATTTTATCGGATTACAAATAAATATCCTCTTAAGAGTCCTAGCATAATAGCTAAATAAAAGCTAAGAAAGCCCTAAGGAAGTCCTTCATCTTGTTTGTTGATTTGTTCCTCCACTTGGATCTCCTTGAAGGTAAGCTCGTCCATGATCAAAGTCTAAAGAGTAGTTTGATAGAGGAAAATAAATCCTCCATCCCTTCTTTTGCTCTTGTTGGAAAATGAGAAATGGATCCCGTGTTTACTTGGATCTTTGATGATGATGAGAGTCTTTTGAACTTCTAATGATCCTCCATGTTAAGGGAAGCCTTCTATTGATCTTCAATGATAAGGAAGTCCCTTGTATTTGTCCTTTGGAGTTTCTTGAGTCTTCAATTGATGCCCCTAACTTCCTTAGGTCATCCAAGCTAGGACTTTTAGAAGAATATTTCAAAAATATTTTCTATTTGTAATCTATGTTGGTTTTGTAATGTTTATAAATAAACTAGGAATTCCATGAAACTTAATGTAATATGATGCTTAAATGATGCAACAAACACAGGTATTCACATAAGGACACAATGATAAACAAACAAAGGGAGACCCTAGGTTTGCAACGAGCATGGAGCAAGGGTATACCCATTCCCAAAAGGATGATGGACTAGAGGTCGTTTGTACCTGTAGAACAAGGTTCTAAAGAGGTTCCCAAAGTCATTAGCCCATCTTTCGGATATTATCAACTTCTCAACTAACTTGAGGATTAATAATATTCTCAAGAGAACTTCTTTTGAGTGTAGCTTCGCGTAGCACTATTTCGGGACTTACTCCCTCATAGCCTCGCACTACATCCTAATAAAGGCCAAAGTTAGGTTAAGGTAACTACGGTCCTCAATATCATAGGCTCCAAGGTCAAAAATAGTGAGTGTCTTCATTATTACTCGTTCAACAGTACTATTTCGAGAGGGCCTCAATTGAGCGGGATTCTCGATTTAACTTAGTCGGGACTCACTCCCTATAAGCCTCCTCGAATATATCCCATCCTATCTTAATTTCTCTCAAAGTTCGGGTGTAGAACTTTATCTCACCACTCAAGGACAATCCCAAAAAGAAACGATTTAAACAATTATACAAGTAAACAGTTAGGCAAATATGAGCAAATATAAACAAACATAAAGACAAGTTAGGGGAACCCACGAAGATATCCCCAGTGAAGTCGCCATTTCTGTCGCGGTGAAATTTGGATACCAAACTATCGATTAGTTTGAATCTTTATTCATTTTGCAACCGAACTTTGATTTGTCCAAAGGAAGGGATAAAAATCGAAATTCCCACAATGCAATGCAAATGCAAGCTAGAGAGTTTTAGGTTCAGGGGTTGGTTAAACTTAGGGAAGGTACTAGCATCCTAAGTTTCTGTAGTACTCTACAGGAACCTCTTGTTTTACGTTTGTTTATTGCTAAGTGTTTATCCTGCTTAAGGGATTAGAGACCCTAGTGGTTTATATCTAAGTATACTCGATAAGATGTCGCATCTTATGCCTACATATCCTTACGAGAGTGGAATCAGAGTATTTGTAGTTCCCCTAAAGGGTTAGAGGAGCTCTTTGACTGTAGTCAAAGTTCCTACGGGTTTAGGGTAGTTGTTTTGATTGGGTTTAGGAGAAGAGACGAGTCTTCATGTTAAGGGAGAGATAACCGCCACAAATGTAAAGGGGGTTTGTAGGAAATGGTCTTTGCATCGTCTTAAGAAAAGGTCTTACATACTCGGATGGTCGCCAAGTATGCCTTTATCGCTCTTAAGGCAAAGTCCCTACGTGTTTGATTGTATTGTTGTGGGGGTGGAGATTATATCTCACTTAAGATGATTAACATCTATTCTCTAGTTGTGTTTGAAAAGTTTGTTTTTAAGTTGAGTTGAATATTTGAATTATTATTGAATTGATTGAGTTTGTTTGCATCGGGTTTGTTTTGTTTTTCTATGTTGTAAAGATGAAAACAAGGTCCTTCCTATGGGGTAGGTCCTATCCTAAAATGATCGACTTGAATGGGATCAAGGATCAAGGGGAAAATGATGCAAATGATGTGCAACTACACACAAGTGTTGACTTATGTGTAGGTTTTTCCTTTGGACGGAATGCGATGCAATAAGAGTAAATATGATAATGTAAATTGCGGTAAATAAATTGCGGAAATGTAAACCATACATATACGCATGAAAGCGCTGAAGTGTAAGTGCCTGTGTCGTGGAGTGGGTGTGCACGATTTGTATTTTACGCGGTTGATTGATTTTAGTCTGAAAAAAATGTTGATTTGTTTTTAGATGAGATGTAAGAAAGTGTTGACTTGATTTGAAAAAAAGTTGGGTTGACCTGATTGACTTTAAATAAATAAAATTTATTAAAATAAGAGGGTTTTATTAATGAAGAAAATAAATTTCTGATAAAATGGTTAAATGGCCTTATTTATTTAAAATGTTAAATTAGATTACTTGAATTTAATTTGGAGATAAGAACTCTTATTAGATAAAAGTTTGTTTTAATATATAGACGTTTTTTTTTGAGAAGAGGTTTAAAGAAGTTATTAATAAAAGGGATGATTCTAATTAGGAGTTTTTTAGCTTATATTTTAAAAGTTGTTTTTAGGTACAAAATAGTTTTTTATATGTTAAAAGGATATATTATTAATTATTTAGAAAAGATTATTTAGCTTATATTTTAAAATAAAAGGAAGAATAAAAATCTAATTAAATAGTTAATTTAAAGGAGTTATTGGTTTAATACTTTAATTTTATAAGAAAAGTTGATTATGGTTAATTTTTTTTTATAAAAAAAATTAAGTAGCAGATTAAGGTGATTAAGTGGGATAATAGGGGTTATGTGTGTGTAAGTGGGTTAGTGTGTGTGTTTATTATTTGATTACAATTTAAAAATTAAAAAAAACAATACAGAAAACCCTAATTTCCCCCCCCCCCCCCAATTCCCTTTTCCGCCGCGCCGTTCTCCCCCCTCTCATCGATCGCGCTTCCTTCACTCTTCTTCGATTTTCTTTCTAATCCCTCATATTTCTCCTTCCATCGTTACTTCGATTTCCTTTTTCATGGAATCTAGCTGCAAACACAAAATACAAATCAATCCTGTAATAAAAATATCAACAAAGGAAACGTTACCCATGGTGATAGTTATGGCTTCGTCGGCGGCGTCTGAAGGAGGACAATGGCGGATGCAAAAAATGAGTTTTGCGGCGTGGAAGATCGTGGTTGATGGCGGTAGCGACCTCCGGGCAGAACTTGGGCAGGATTGAAAAGCAATGATCTCCAAACAAAGATAAGTTCTCCTTCCTTCTGACTTTAGGGTTTCGATTGAGGTTTTGTGGCTTGCTGTGATTTTGTTGTGAACCTTCTCTTTTCAATTCGCTACATTAGGGTGTGATTTGGGAATTCTTGTGAAGGGTGTTTTTGTGGTTGCTGATTAGGGATTTTCATCGATTGTATTTCTCTCCTCTTATATAGATGATCGAGTAGAATACAATGTTAATGCCAATCAAATTTTCTTCCTTTTTGGTTTAGGAATGTCTGAAGCAAATTAGGACCTTATGTGGAAACAAATCAATTGGGTTTCAAAGCTTTCCATTTTCGAATGAACTTATCCGATTGTGTCTCAAACTTTCGACTGATTTGCTTGAAATATGTTTGGATGTGTTGAACCTTAATATGGAAACAAATTGATATTGTTTGAAATCACGTTGGGATGTTGTTTATTGTCAATTAGTCGCTGTTATAATTTTGCTGCTAATGATGATTCACCACTAACATCATTATTATTTGTGACAGATATTGGCCGGTATTGTTTGCCATTCAACAGGTCAAAGTGTTACCATCCTTTCTTCTATCAGCTTCTACTGTTAAAACTGTCCAGCTAAATACCTGCACTCTTTCTGCACCTGGATTTCAAGTTCAAGTGATGATATTGTTCTTCGAGCTGAGTGTGCTTGCAATAGTGCTTCATGGCAGGATCAACTTCATTATAGCTAAGCAAGAGATGAATGTGCAATGCTCCAATGTGCGCCCATGCATAACTAATAGTAGTGGATTGACGATACAGCTCCCCAAACAGAGGAACAACAAGAAGTTAGGCTTTCTGCATAAGTTGAAAGATCTTTGGCTCTAGTATTCACTTTCAACTTGCTCTGTTCGAGTTCTAACCTCCTAACAGCACCTGATATGCCTCCTCTAACCTCTCAATAATGTGAGCACCATCATCTTCGTGACCCTGTTTTGGAGTTGGACATATCTTGCATTACAAGGAAGCGAAGATCATGATTCAACGCTACGACAGCATCAGCATGATGACTGCTCAACATTCCTTGAGTACTAATGTTCACTTTCTTCCTTGGCCAAAGTGATTCCGATAATTTTAAAAGTTGTTGATTAAATGCAGGTACACTGCTTAATGTGGGACTGGACGTCCGCACCGGTCACGAACGCAGCTGTTTACAATGGTAGTGGCTGGATGAACAAATGCCTTAACAGAGCGCAACATTATAGGAGGCTCCTGCGGTTTGCTTTGGGGTTTTGCGACTCGTCGAAGGTGCGCTTCTGCCACTCTTATATGGTTAAAGCATTAATACAACTCATGTTCATGTTTTGGTCTGGTGATTTTAGGATAGAGCTCAAGTACAACTTTTGTCTACGAAGTTCAAATGTCTTAGTGTTGAGAACGGAGGAAAAGATGTTGTCGTTGCAAATCGCGGTTCGACTCCCGGTCGGGAAATACTCTAGGTAAGCAATATCATATGTTGTATTATTGCATCCAGAACAACTTCCGAAATCCATGTTGTACGTGAAAATAGTGCGTCTTGATCCTTCAATTTAGACAAGTTGCTAGTGCAAACCGGTTGTTGAACTTATGGGACGTTTCCTCATGGTACTTAATGATGACTCTTTTTGATCTTGTCTCAAGCAGGTTATGGATACCGACGATGGGTCGTAGGCTGCGGTGCTCTGCTGATGCCTGTTTCTGATAAAATGTTGACGGTGTTGTTCTGCCAACCATGCCAGCAATCGTATAAGCTTACTAGAAGAATGTAACATATTTGAGGTAATCATGTTTTGCAAACGTTAAATGATTCTCGAATCTGCAACTGCAAATTGGCTCAATGATTTCCTTCTGATTTTGTTGCAGGTTTGGTTCCGGATGAATGGTGATTCATTATGAGTGGTCCATTCATGATTCTTGGTAATTATCCTTTTCTGGTTTTCAATTAACAAGTCTCCTTCTGATTTTATGCAGGGAGATGTTACAAACATGCCAAGACCATGTATCAATCTCTTCTTCCTCCCTATCACTTACCAGCGCTCCCCATTGAGAGTCACGAATCCAACCATATCAAAAGAAAGCAACTAAATGCTAGTTGCGGTAATTAAACAGTGCGACGTTGACACACTGCGAAGCTGCGGGCCGTGATCTACAATGACAGTTGTGATGATGACTTGATATGTTTAATCACTGTCAAGAAACTAAAGTGACAAGCTGCAGCGACACGCCGGGATTCTTGCAATGAGGCAGTGTTTTGCAGGTGAGCTCGTGAATAGGAGTGCGTCCAACAAAGCCTAAGCATGGAGTGATCCGCAACATAACCTTCCGTAGCTGGAGGTGGTGATACAACTTGGAAACAACACTTAGTTGACATATTGTGGGATAGTCTACATGGGCCCAAATGCTGTTGTTGTTGGGGTTACCACTTGTATCACTTTCCCTGTTGTGTACTTGTATTCTTGATCGTACATATGACTTTGTGAAGGGTAGTGACTTTTTTAATTTTGTACAGTATCGTATGACTGTTGGATAATTTAAAAGTTATTATCTTCTATGGATGGTTAATCAAAAGAATCCGGTTATACGTGTTTGGTGTCTTTGTAAAATCTAATGTCCTTTCTATTTCCAACAGCAGTACGGTTCATGACGTGGATATGGATGTGAGCGGAGTATTGTCTTGATATCTCAATTGAAAAGGAAACTTTAATTGAATTAGAGCTTGGTGTCTCAAACTAGACTTATATTTGAAGAAGATTCAGGGGCAAAGTAACACATAAAGGGGCCGCGTTCTCCAACCTTACGATAGAATTATCATAAATAATCTTGCCCCCGTTTTCTTGGAGAATAATGTCATTGGTTAAAAAAACCGAGTTGGGAATTTAGAGAACCTTTAATTAATCAAAGCTTAGTCTTTGGTATCATGGACCCAGATATCACACTGTAATAACTTGGAATGTCATAAAATCCAATGCATAGAATCATCTTTGTTTTCTTTAAACCGGAAACTAGTGACCTTGTAGGGCTTGTGAAGAGAAACCTTTATGAAAATGTGATTTAGACATTCGGGTGCTGAAAGGATCTTGGTTGTATCATCAAGCCAAAGCCAGCAGCTTTAAACTCTCTAATAATTAAAGCTTCTTACGCTTTATCTTTATAACCGTAGATCAGTCTTGACAATGACAATGCTCCCCTTAAAAAAAAGATCTCGAGATGGTCTGAGATGCTTAAATTGAGAGAAGAAAAGTATACCATTCACACTTGTCATACCTACACAAACTGGTTAGTCGCAATAAACATACATATAAAAAGTAAATTAAAACAAGCAAGAAAAAAAAAAGAGGCGGCATCTTATGGTCAAAAATTAGGGTGCAACAAAGAGCTGTAGAAATCCAATGCTTTACCAATAACCTTGCATAATAGTTATTCTAAAACAAAGCTAGTTAGATGATTGGAGATAAGGCGTTGCGAGACTGTATTATCTAACCGTATGTTGTCGTTAAATAATTCCAGTTGTATTTAATGTAAAAACCAACTTAAAATGTGTTTTCCAATTCTTTCAATTGTATCATGCGAATCCTTGAGACGTAACTACACGAGTCCGACTTGTGAACTTCTGAATGTCAAGGCAAGAAATTTGGTGTTTGCTCTTGTACCCGTTTAACAAATGATATGAACTTGTACTCAGACCTTGTTTACTTTAACATAATCCTTAGGAGGAACTCAATCTCGTAGTTTGTATTTCAAAATTTTGAGACCTAGCGCTCTCATAGCAGCCTGAACTCTTGATTGGTGAACCTTTTGGAACTCAACTGAGCTAGTCACGTCCTTGTGACGTTTGGCTATAAAAAAAACTATACTCTGGCACTACTGCACATGCACGAGTTGGTTAGCCGCAAAACATAACATATTAAATTAAATTCGAATAACAACAGAAAATGCGCGAAAAGAGGTGGGGTCTCGCGGTCAAAAATTAGGGTGTGACAATGGTAAACGGAAGATTGTGAGTGGGAGTTTCGGGTTCGACACACGGGTGATTGAAATCAGTCGGGCCAAATTTTAAAGACCGGAGGTTGTTCAAAGATAGTGTCGCAATCGGAGGTTTATTCACAACTGTCGAAGTACTTGATTCAACTTGAATCAAGGGGCAAGAAGAAATAGGATCTACAACAACAATAGTGTTCATTTGTTTGATAGCTATTTTCTTCTTGTATAAACTTTCAACAACAGGTTATATCTATCTATTAACAGGTCTCAATTCTATTATTAGAATTGAGGGCAGACGTACCCCGAGCGAGGACAATAGGGGAACTGCCTCAGCAAATTGTCGTGTCTTTTGCTTTACGTTTATATTGCTTAATATTTGTGTTTTTAGTGCAAATAATTATATCAATCTAGGTCTGGTTTGAGTTGTGCTAAACTAATTTTGAACCTAGTACAATCATTGATTGTAAGAGGAAACTTGAGCACTTCACTCTCAAGACAGGACTCACTTGTAGTACTCCGCACTCCAAGTGTTTGATAAATTGTGTGAACTAAAAGCCTTGTGTGCTGCCTTTTCATAGTGTTAATATTATTGAGGCATTGGAACTATTCACACTGTATAGTGAGCTGAATCAAATTGATAGTGTGATTAACATAGTGATTCTCATATCTCGTTTATCAGATTCCATAGGCTTAACGCATATCCGGTTTTCTAGTAACCGTTTGTTTTAGACGGGTATAGTTCCTCAGCAGCTTCCGCTATTAAAATAAATTTTTAAAAACCATTTTTTGGTAGCGCCGACTCTTTTTAAGCAAGCGATCTAGTCAACCCCCCCTTCTAGATCTACGCCATCGTCTAACAAGTGGTATCAGGAGCACCGGTTCATTCTGTGCTTCAAGTATAACTTAGTAGAAAATGGCTAACAAACCTAAAAGGGGCTTATAATAGAGCACCTGTTTTTAATGGAGAAAACTATAGTTACTGGAAAGACTGTATGCGTGTGCATATAAATTCCATTGACAGGAAGGTATGGAATGTTATTCTAAACTGTCTTATGGAAATAACCACGACCAATGAAAATAACATAATTGTGCCTAAGCCTGAAGCACAATGGAATGATGATGACGAGAAGAAGTATAATTACGATTGGAAAGCCAAAAATATTTTGATCTCCTCTTTGGGAGTTGACGAATATTATAGGGTTTCTCATTGTTTGACTGCAAAGGCTATGTGGGACTCATTGCAAGTTGCCCATGAGGGAACCAATGATGTTAAACTAGCGAGAATCAATACCTTAACGCAAGAGTTTGATCTCTTTCACATAGAGCAAAGGGAAACCATTGCTGACATACAAAAGAGATTTACTCATCTCATCAATAGATTATACTCACTAGGTAAGCCAGTTGCCAATGATGTTGCTACTAACAAAATCTTGAGATGTCTTAACAGGGAATGGAAACCAAAGGTAACCGCCATAAAAGAAGCAAACGATCTCATGATTTTGGACCTCACAACATTGTTTGGAAAACTTCAAGAGCACGAACAAGTGCTTCTTAGTCTAGAGCAGTATGAGAAAAAGGAAAAGAAGGAGAAAATGAAAAATATCGAAAAGAAGTCTATCGCTCTCAAGACTTCTTGCTCAAAGTCCCACACAAAAGAGCTTAGTGATTACACCACGAATGATGACGAAGATGATGACAAGAGTGAGAATATGGGGCTGTTTGTGAAGCGATACAATCGCTATGTCAAAAAGAACGGTATCCAATATTCTGAGAAAAATCTTGTCAACTTTCGAAAACAATCAAGATACTAAAAAAATAACGACAATAAAGGGAGTAAAATAAAAGGGTCATGTTATAACTGCGGAAAGACCGGACACTATAAGCCAGAGTGTCCCTTGATGAAAAAGGACAAAGGGAAGGAAACAAGTCGGTCACATAAGAAGCAAGCTAAGCCAAGGAGAGTGTATATCGCTTGGGAAAGCGATAGCGAGTCATTCGAGGATGACAGCTCTAGTGACGAAGACGAATCCGTCAATCTTTACCTTTCCGCTCATCAAAAGAACAAAAAGAAAAAGGTACGACATGCGAAATATGATAATTCCTCTAAATTGTCTCATTTTGAATTGCAAACTACTTTTAATACTTTACATTATGAAGCGAAAGAAGCGTTTAAAAGGCTTGCCTCAAATAAACAAATATTTTCTCACCTAGAGCAAAAGATTCGTGATTCCGAAAAAAACTAGAGGCATTAAAAGCTTCCATAGTGGAAAGTACAAAAGTAGATTGTGAGGAAATAAGAAAGAGAGTTGTTAACTTCAGGTGAGATACTTGTTACATTTGGCAAAATAAGGTTAGAAATCTCAAGGCCAAACTTAACAAGTCTCTAGAACCCAAGATTACATTTGTTATTGATAAAACTCATTTTAGAAAGAGCATGGTAAATCCATATAAAAAATACATATATGTTGTAAAGAATCATGATAGCAAAAGCGATTTAAAAGTTAACTTTTCTTGTTTGAATTGTTGCAAGAAGGGTCACACCATTGCTAAATGTCGGTTTAGGAGATTTTTGGTTCCTAAAGGGGTTTATCAATGGTTTCCTAAATGCGACCATGTTTTCACTCACAACCTAGGACCCAATAAACAATTGGGTACCTATTCTTGCTAATTGTGTTCATAGGTACAACGTCTTGAGACTACCAAGAGAAGATGGGTTCTCGACAGTGGTTGCTCAAGACATATGACAGAAGACATATCTCTCTTCATTGACTTTGTGGCAAAGAAGAAGGGATTTGTAACCTATGGAGACAACAACCGGGGTGCAATACTTGGAAAAGGTAGTGTGGGTAATCCTTCATCCACTACTATCTCCGATGTGTTGCTAGTTGAGGGCCTTAAACATAATCTCATTAGCATTGGTCAATTATGCGACAAAGGATACAAAGTATCATTTTCAAAATACTGTTGCCTAATTGAACATAATGATAAAATGAAGGTTGTGTTTAGTGGTCTAAGAGTAAATAATGTCTATACGCTGGATTTGAATGAAGTATCATTGACTAGCAATAAATGTCTCATGACAATGAGTGAAGACTCATGGTTATGGTATAGACGTTTAGCACATGTCAATTTTGACTTGCTAAACAAGATAGTTTCAAAAGATCTAGTCATAGGCCTGCCCAAAATCAAGTTCACCAAGGATCACTTATGTGATGCATGCCAAATGGGGAAGCAAACAAGGATCTCATTTAAACCTAAAAATATTGTTTCAACTACGACGCCTCTTGAACTTCTCCATATGGATCTATTTGGGCCATCTAGAATTAAAAGTCTAGGTGGTAACTATTATGGTTTTGTAATAGTCGATGATTTTTCTAAATTTTGCTGGACTATCTTCTTGGCTAGCAAGATTGATACATTCTCAGCCTTTGAAAATTTTGCTAAGCTTTCTCAAAACAAGTTTGTAAATTCTGGCAAGCACACGATGGATGTTATTCCCAAGGTTGTAACATCCACTGTGACATCTGCTACTTAACAGCTAATACTTCAGTAATAATAAAATCAGTAAATAACACAACAATTGTTTACCCAGTTCAGTGTCAACAACACTTACATCTGGGGGCTACCAAGCCAGGGAGGAAATTCACTATCAGTAGAATCAATTCAGAGTTAAACCTCCAGTTTACACTCCTCACTTAATCCCTACACAATGACACTTCAACCTAGAGACACTCTAGACCTTAGTATACCCACTCACTCCCCTTCAATCATACAACAGTGATATTAAACAATTACAGAAAACAATATGAAGAAACACTTCATACACACCTTGATCATGCTTCGCAGCTTTGATCAAGGAACTCACACACTCTTGCTTCACAGCTTTGAGTGAGACACAACCTAGAATCTACCTATCCAATGCAAATCATCAACCAGACAATTGCTTAGAGTACAAGTATTCCTAGATAGAATTCACACGTGAAGACTAGCCTTCTTCACTTACAAGGACTCTGCAATCTGCACTCTTTCTTCTTTTGTTGTCAAGTGTTGCTCTTCAAGATTGCATCTACTGATCTTTATAGCAGTTGTTAGTCCTTTTGGGCCTTGGTGCATCAATTAGGTTTTATTCCTAACAAACCTATTTTCAATGATCTGCACACTTGCCACTTAATTCAGGGTTATTCTAGTTCGCCTAGGGCTTCTAGAAAATCTCCTGATATCCAGCTTGAGCTCCTATTCTGTTTCCTAGTTTATAGATACCAGAAAAACAACCTTGCCCGTTGGATGTCATACGTTCAGTGTTATGACATTCTGTATGACATTCAGCTTAACTAAGTTAACTTATAGTTAACTTACCCTACACACACATCATTAAGTATATCCTAACATTTAGTATGACATACATGCACACTCTAAAGTTTTGCCACAAAATGCAGCCAATCAAGAGCACTTACAAACTCCCCCTTTGGTAAATTTTTGGCTAAAACAACCTGTTAACATATCAGAGTTTCAACACAGCAGAAGACTTATGATGTGTCCTGTCATGCAGATAGTTCCTAGCTCAAGCCACTATGAGTCCTCACAGTTAGCTCTTACTGTTAGCTCACTCTGTTAACCATCTGGTAGTTATCACTACAGATGTCACATTTATTTGAGTAACACTCTGGTGTTCTCCCCCTCAACTGATCAGATCAGTTGGGCACACAACCTGCTCATCATTCTGCAGTTCTGCAGTCACAGATACAAGCATTCATCCTGTGGATGTCCAGACATTCAGAATGACTTCTTGAAGTCACACATACTTGTGCTACTCCCCTTGAAGTGTTGCACAAGACTCTCTGCTACTACTATCACGCAGACATACACAAGGTTAGCTCCTAGCTTCTTCAGCACAGAGCTCCTAGTTCTAACAAACATTCCTACTCAAGCTAGGATTTTACATATTACATAGTATCATCACAAGCACACTACTATACTAACAACACTAAGCAGCTGTTATCACACACGTATCTCATCAGCACTTACAACTGTGGCCATACCCTGCAAGCATGCACGTATAATATCATATGCACAATTAGCTAGTCTTCAACTAACCAGTCTGTTAATCTGTTCTTCCACCTATTGTACCTGCTGTTTTCTATTACCCTCTCCCCCTTTTTAGCCACAAATTAAGATCCAAATAGCAAAACTCATCATAGGTACCATTACAATTGTTAGGGGTTACATTTCAACAAAACTGCTCTTTGGGGAGCATTACAAACTCAAGTTGTCAACCACATTTTAAGGAAGTCTAACTGAAACAAAACAAAAACAACAACAGCATCTCTTCCTTATCAACTCAGCAACCAGCAGTCTGAGCCACACAATCAGTTTATCACCACATCAAACTTCTTCCTCAGAGGAAGAACTGGAACCAATATTATTGACATTGGTTGGGACATTCCCACCACTGTCATCAGCCTCTTCTTCTGACACAACTCTATTATTATTTGCATTTCTTTCAAGCCTTTGGATAAGAGCTTCTAGCTTGATTTTTCTGGCAATAGTTATACTGATGGTTTCTCCTAACTCCTTACAGGTGTCCTTCAATTCTACAATCATCATTCTTTTGGAGATCTTAACTGTCTCAGCAGATGTAAACATCATATCTGGGACATGTCTTCCTTCAAACAGTTTGAAGTGAAGTGTCAGTTCAGGCTCCCTCTTGCTAACAACATCACTTGAGTTTAGAATTCCAGGATGTTGATTCAGGATGATCTCACAAATGAGGGAGGGAAATTCAATAGGTAACCTGATAGCACTGGTTGTGGAGTGCTTGACAGTCTGATTAAAGATGTATAGACCAAAGTCAAAATTAACTTTGGTACCTATGGCATGAATTATCTTGCCTAGTCCAACACCAATGGAGGATGTATGATTGGTAGGTGTCGCTACTGCGAAAATAAGGTGCCGGCACAACAGAAGAGTCGCCACCTTTCGTTATTTATCCCTCAGAGCGGGAAAGGAAATGATCGGAAAAACCTAACGAAGAAGGGTAAGACAAGGTCATCGCAACCATTGTCTGGGTTCGGGAGTCAGTTATGCAAGGGGAAGGTATTTGCACCCCTCACGTCCATCGTACTCGATGGGATCCACGCCTGTTGTGTTTACTTGGACGGGTTGGTTTTATTCTATCTACCTATCAAGGCTGGCTTAAAAGAAAAAAAGAAAAATGACTCGGCAAAGCATCGCGCTTTATGCCTACGTATTCTCATCAGAGAACGAGAAATCAGAGTCAACGTAGTTCGGGAAACTACGGGTTATGGGGGAAGGTAGCTCGCCAAGACATCGCCATCTTGTGCCTACGTACTCTCAACAGGTATGAGAGATCAGAGCTCACGTAGTTCGGGAAACTACGGTTTATTTCCTGTCTTTTACGAAAGAAGTGTTTTTTATTGTGTTTGCGATTTCAATCGCACTAGAGACTATGACCTGGGAGTGAATGCGTCGCATGTCACCCAAAGGGTACCATACTAAACATCCAGACTGTGGAAAAGAAACTCTCCCACAATCCTTTCTCAGATAGCTTAAGGCTCGTAACGTACGAAAGAAATCATTCATGATTATTGTATCTTAAGCTGTTTTGAGATGAGAAGAGAACATGCCCAACTAGGAGGGAGACTATCAAATCCTACTGTTGTCATGCCATGGATTCATCCTATGGTCGAGGTTTGAACAGGGAACTCCTAGAAGTTGTCATGCATAGGTTTCAACCTAAAGTTCTATCATCAAATCCTTATCAAAGGAAATGAGAGTCCCAAGGGATCATATCAATGATACACCAAAACAAGACAAAGCATCAGCTTAACAGTAAAATGCATGCAATGCAAGTGAGGGAGGAAATGTGTGTGGGGCTTCAGCCTCCACAAGCTCATCTCAACCTCAAGCCAGAATGGATAACAGTAATCATACTGAAATATAAACAACATGCTATCAAGCAATAAACAGTAAACTGCAAATCATACAGATAAAATGAAATGAAATGAAATGCCATCAGACAAACAAACCACATGGGCAAGGGAGCTGGGCTCTACCGAATACCTGCAAGCAAAGCCATACATTATCAAAACAAGCAGAGGGAACAACTCAACCTCTAGTGCAATCATGCTCCTAGATTCTACCTAATCTAGATATGGACTTATTCTAATGCATCAAACAAGTCAAATAAAACACATCAATACAGAAAAGAAAACAGAAGAAAGCAGATCAACTCCTCTCTCCCAACTTCAAGCTTCAGCTTTTCCAACAGCAATTCAGTCTTCAGACTTCCAATCACTCTTGACAAGTATCAATTTGCTTTTCCAGGTTTCAACCCTTCAACATAAGTTTCAACTTATCTTCTCCCTTAAGCTTCAGCTTCTTGATCAGCTCCACCTTCAGGCTTCACCTAATCTTCAAGGATCTTCAAGTATCAACTTGCTCTTGCTGCTCTTCAAGCTTCAGCTGGAATGGCAATACTCAAGGATTCATCCTCTTCTACACTCTTCATTGATGTCTTCATATTCAAGCTCAAGCTCAACATCTCTCAAGGTAATCAAACCAGAGGAAATCACTTACTGGATAAGTTGGGGGATATTGAACTGCTTATTGCCCACCAAAGGTGACCTTTAAGGGTTCAACATCAAAGGAATGATTCCTTCAAAAGTTCTACTTCCTAGGTACATCACTTATCCCTCCAAAGGAGAGAGGTGTATACCAGGGAAGGACTTTGAATCATAGGGAGGAATGGAGGTGAAAGATACCATCCATGTTTAAGAAAGAAGTTGTCTAATTCTAAACTCTTCCTAATCCCTAACCCTAAAAACAACAAAAAGACAAGAGGATCAAGCTCTCAAGCTCTTAAATCCATCTTCAAATCTTCTACTATGCTCCTCAATGCTCCTTAGAACAAGACCAAGCTCTCCAAGCCCACAAAGCAAAGCAAACAACAAAAATGCCTTAAAGGCAACACAAACAATCCCACCAATACAAAAATCATCTAAAAATAGCATACTACTATATTAAATCCTAATATAATTTCTAAGGGATCCTACATACCTACCCTTAATTCCCTATATGTCCCATAGTCTAAATTGTCCTAAAAACCCAAAATGCTAAAGTTATTATGGACCTATGTTGAAGTTTAACCTAATTCTACACAATATAATGTCATCTAATCAAAACTATCCTAAAATTCATCACAAAATTATGGAATATATCCAGGGGGAAACAAAAACTTATATATAACTATCCTAAAAAGAATGACCTAAAAATACTAAGGGAACTACCTAAACAAAAATCTACAAATTTATATATCAACATAAAAGAAATAAAAAGCAATTAAAGTAGAAAATATACAAAAAATACTAAAATTCAAGAGATGAAAAATGTTTTTATTTTATATTTTTCTTAACAAAAATATGAAGTAGGAGAAAAAACTCCCATGAAAAAATCTTTAATTTTCAATTTAATATGAATTTTCAAAGTATGAAAGAAAATGGAGAAAAAATAAAATAAAAATGAAGGGATGGGGTGCAATCAGTAACCTATCCAGTTCATTATGCGCTTGGGCCTCAATTGGGGGGTTAAAAATAGCAATGCGCCTGGGCCCATTATTAAACATAAAATCAATTAAAAACATAAAGAAAAAAGAAAAAGCTACGGTGCAAATAGGAACGAATTTCAGTTCAAATCACAATGGGCCTCACGCGTGGGGTGTGGATAGTCATGATCACTAAGCCCAGAACCACCGTTTAATGAAACGGTGCATTTCAGGCGCTCTGAAATCCCTCCAAAAATGAAATCAAATGTGAGCCGTCAGATCCTGGGAAAGTCAATGGGTCAAGAAAGCATCTCACGGCTGGGACATCATCTTCTTCCCTGAGCTAGGGTTTGGCCATGGAAGCTCCAAAAACCAGAGTTCATGCACTCATCTTCCACCTGCTCGTGCTCTCACATATCATTATCAAAATCAACAATCTAAAACACTACATTGATCCATTTTTCACCCTGATCACGCCTATGGTATTAGAATGCATTGAAATGGCCTCCATCACACAACCCGATAGTGGATCCAAATTAATCTCAAAATATGATCAATCCTCAACTTCAACCAACCTTAGATTTCTTTGTATTAACATGATCCTCACACTTCCCTGGTCAAAACCAGCTATCAATCTTGCATTATCACTCACTATATCACTAGTTCTTGCTCCATAAAGAAATGGTGTCCATGACTGAAACTTCACCAATTACTCTCTAAGTCTCTAGAATTGATCACCTATTGGTCTCTAGCCATTCTACACTAATAATTCAACCTAACCATGCCTAAATAATGAGGTGAAAGAGATTTTGCAAACCTGGTTTCTTGGTATGGCAGATGATGAAATCCTTCACTTCAAGGCTTGAAACTCTTCAAGAATGATCCTTGGATGAAGATAAGACTTCTGTTTGCAAAAAATCTGAGGAAGAGAGCTTGCACTTCAAGATTCGATGATGAGTTGCTTCCTTGCAAATCCAATGGGAACACCTTCAATCTTCCATCAATGGCACTTCAATTCAGTATGCACACACTCAGAGGAATCTATGGAAAGTGTTTGTGAAGAAAAAATGAATGGAAATGAAGAAGAATGAAGAAATTGCACTTGACTTGCAATGGAAGATTTTGGATTTCATTCTCTCTTTCATGCAGCAATTCTCACCAACCTTGCATCTGAGCAAGTCACACTTGTTATATAGAGTGGTTTAGAATCATCTAGAACCATCTAGGATCATCCAATGAGAAATTGAACTTTTCATGTCATGGTACTTTGAATTCAATTCCCCTTACATGCTATCTCATGTCATAGCCCTTCTAACCTTGGTTTCTGATTTGAATTTCTCCTTACATGAGATTTAAGATAAGTTGCAATGCATAACCACCTTGTTTATTGAGTTCTTTTGAGTTTTGGTTTGGTACCTTAATGTGCAAGTAAGCTTTTTCCAAAGCAGCCCTATGATCCAAGCCTCAAATCAAAATTGTGGCTGAACCATTGTTCTTAGAATGTCATTTAGAGTCAAAATTACCTATTATATGACATGGTTTGGACTTATAGCTTGTGATTTCTAATTTTCAACTTCACTTTAATTAACTTATGCCTCCATTTTAGGCCATTTTTATCACTTTTTGATATGAGCCTTTTCAACATCTCATGACCTCCTTACTAGCCTTAAAACATCAATCTAAGAAAGTTTGATGTTGAAGATTTTTCCATTTGAAGCTTGGAAGTAGGAGATATGGCCTTATGCTTGAAATGACCTATAACCTCCAAATGACCAAAATGCCCTTGACTTGTCAAAGCCATGAGTTGAGTTCTACAAATCCTATCAAGGACTTCTAGTACTCTCTATAAAGCTAATAAGATGCTCTTCAACATTCATGTTGACCAAGAATCCATAGGAATCATCCTACTAGGGCAAAAGTTGGATGCAAGTTGGGTGACTTTCAAGGACCCAGATTCACATACCTCAGATGACCTGTGATTTGTCAAAGTCATAACTTGAGCTTTACAAATCCTATCAAGGAATTCTACTACTCAAATTAAAGCTAAGAACAAGATCTACAACATTCATGTTTTGGGGAAGATGAGATGACAATCACATCTTGAGCTAAACTGCCTTGAAGATAGGGATCAAACTAGGGGATTTTACACTGTCAATCCTTAGAAACCCTAGCTTGAAACTTCTCAAACTCCTCAATCATGATGAGCTGGTATAGGAATCATCCTTATAGCATCTCAATGCATCATTCCATGATCACATGGCCCTTGGATTAGGTCTCAACCCTCTCCAAATCATCAGTTGACCTAGGGTTGACCCAGTCAAACCCTAATTCCACCACTCATGGCTGAATCTTCTGAATTCTTGTACAATGACCTCTCTAGGCTTCATGATGGCTTTCAAGACATCTCATAAGCTTTCTCAAAGCTTCAAGTTCATCCCCATAGTCTCAGAATCATCTGAGGAGTCCCCACAACTCTCAAGTTATGAGACACACAACCTTGGTTTCAACCAATCTCTCTGGGGATCTCTTGAGTTCTCTGACAAAGGTATCAACCTTTGAACCTTTGAATAACCCTCTTGGCTAGCTTCAAAGTCACATATAACTCTTGATGGGTAAATAAATGTTGGTCAAATTTTAGGGTGCAACAGCTGCCCCTATTCAAACGGCTTGAACCTGACTGGGTGAGGAGCGAACGACTCTCAGCCAATCGAGGTGCGAGACGGTTGAATACCGATAAACCCGGAAATTTACCAACTGCACAAGCACACGGTCCTCTACCAGGGACAAATCTTCGAACACTGAAATAGTAGCTGCACGACAACTAGCTGGATACACGCTGATCTGAACCCTGTCGTCAGTTATCCACATTACATTTCTCTATCATTGTCATCGGACACCTGACCTCGCCGTCTGACATTCGTGAAAATAGAGCGTCTAACATCGCCTTCGGACAACCAAAGCACCCAACATCGCCGCTGGAAAACTAAAGAATCTGACATCGCCGTCAACCAAATATCCAACCTCGCCGCCGGAAAACTAAATCGACTGATATCGCCGCCAGAAACAAATATCCAACTTCGCCGCCGGAAAACAAACACCCAACATCGCCGCTGGAAAAATAAACCACCTGACATCGCCGCCAGAAACAAACATCCAACATCGCCGCCGGAAAACAAAGAATCTGACATCGCCGCCAGAAACAAACATCCAACATCGCCGCTGGAGAACTGAGAATTTGACCTCGCCGCCAGAACCAAACATCCAACATCGCCGCTGGAGAAATAGAGAATCTGACCTCGCCGCTAGAACCAAACATAACTCTGAGAAACACCCGACATCGCCGTCAAGTAATCAACATAGTCTGACTTCGCCGTCAACTCTCACCATCGTCTGACCTCGCCGTCAGGGTGAAGAAACTCCATTGGGGAATTGGTCACACGGTAACCGGCAATACATAGTCGATCATGCCATCAGGCATCCAAAGAGCTTGTCGGGCATCAGCCGGACTTCAACCATCAGGTTGATCATGCCATCAGGCATTCAAAGAAATTGTCGGGCATCAGCCGGACTTCAACCATCAAGTTGATCATGCCATCAGGCATTCCAAAGACCTCGTCAGGCATCAACCGAACTTCATCAGCAAGTCGGGAATAGAATTCTTGGTCAATCATGAGCCAACTGGGAACATCTAAACTTATGCCATCAGGCACTCCGCATCAGCTGAGAGAACTGCTTCATTAACACGGTCAGACTTCAATCATGGAGTCTTCAAAGGAGATTTCAACTTCGCCGTTAGAAAACCTGCTGGGGATGACGCTTCTCCGCTGGGGATTCTGGAGAACTATCAAGCAACTCCGCTCCAGGGGTCCAGAAATCATTCTGGATGAATCAACTCTACTGAGGACGTCAAGAATCATCTTGGACAAATAACTCCGTCGGGGACCTTCAAGAATCATCTTGAACTGATAACCATTCTGGAGGTTTCAGGAATTATCCTGAGTAAACACTCTGTTGGGGATTTCAGGAATCATCCTGGGCAATCTTTACGGGGGACCCTACTGGGGAGCTTAAGAATCATCTTAAGCAAATAGCCCTGCTGAGGAATTCAAGAATCATCTTGAACTGAAGACCTCGCTGGGGATCTCAAGAATCATCTTGAGCAAGCGACTTCGTTGGGGAGAACGTCAGGAATCATCCTGAGCAACTCTTGCCGGGGACAAACCAATCATAGCTTGAGCAGCTTCCAAGGATTCGGCTCTCTTGGGGCTTCAGGAATCATCCTGGGTAACCTTCACTGGGGACCCTACTGGGGAGCTTAAGAATCATCTTAAGCAAATAGCCCTGCTGAGGAATTCAAGAATCATCTTGAACCGAATGCTTCGATGGGGATCTCAAGAATCATCTTGAGCAAGCGACTTCGTTGGGGAGAATGTCAGGAATCATCCTGAGCAATCAATTCTGCGGCGGAATACCTGTAAAACAAGAACGGTAACAACCTAGATCATGTTTATTATACATATGCTTCGGCAATGGCACAATGCTCCACACGGTGGAAATGCTATGCGTCTTATGATAAATGCTATGCAGTCATGCACAATGATGCGATCCCGTCAGTAAAATAAATGCTGAAGGGAATTCTCCTGTCAAGGAGAAAGAACTACTCAGATAGAGGAATCATCCTGCTAAGGAGAACATGGTCACGCCAATATCAATTGGACTCCGCAGGGGACACAACTTCAATTGGCTGCTGCGGGGGAAACAACTTCAGTTGGTCGCTGCAGGGGAACGAAGCTCTACGAGAACCTGGACCTGCTGAGGGAAAAGCGATGTCAATCGCGGGAATGAACTGCGTGGCCTTCTCAGCTACTTTTCTGGAGATAACGACTCTGTGGGGAAACAACTTCAGCTGTTCAACACTCTACTGGGGAAAACCAATCATGGCTTAAGTAACTTCCAAGGATTCGGCTCTCTTGGGGATCTGCAAACTCGGCTGAGGAAGGAGAAATCATTCTGCTTCGCTGGAGAGTGCAACTCTGTGAAGGAATTTCAATTCCGCTGGGGAAGAAGGAATCATTCGACTTCGGGGGAGAGTATAACTCTGGTGGGGAATTTCAATTCCGCTGGAGACTTCAGTCTGGCACCATCAGTTGCTGCATACTTCGGCGTACGAATAGTTTCCTACGAAACCTGCACTTGTGACCCGGTGCTGGGGGAATGAAATCATGCTTCGGCGCCTGACTCAGCTGAGGAGATGACATTCCTTCGGGATGCATCTGATTGGGGAGAGAATCATCTCTTCCTGGGGAGACATATCAATGCTCATCATCTTGCGTTCAGACCCTACGGGGAGAGGCTACTGAACTCTGCTGGAGAAGGAGGAATCATCCTGCTTCGGGGATGCGCACGACGCTCTATCTGGAATAAGCTACACCTGTAACAACACAAACAAACAGACAAGATACCCTTTTCAAAGGGACCTATCGAGGTTATTATCTCGTGACAATATTCAAGTAATTAATTGCTTCAACAATCAGTGGCCTAGGCCAGCAAGTTTATGTATGCACATTTTATCAAAAACATCGGCGTTCTTTTTCGCAAACAAAACAGATAAATGCTAGACAGACAAACAGAATTGCTGAATAGTATGCATTTTATTGATAACGAACCCCCGAATGGGTAAAAATGTTTTACAACAGAGGCAAGCTCCTGGAATGAGGAAGCCGCGCAAAAATACAACATAAATATACATCAGTATATGCAAATGTCGGCAACGAGGCGTAGACGAACACCATGAGTTGATCCCTCTATGACCCACTCGACTTCGATACTTCTCCGACGCTTCAGCTTCGGAAGAGATTGATTCAGACGAACGGCCCTCAGGTCCTCCAAACCACTAAACAATGAAAGTCCACACGCGGAACACAGTCATTTGCTTATTCAATCCCTAACTTTTGCGTGAACCGCCCTTTACGGGTTTTCAGTTCACCGGGATACCCTTTTTTGCCGAAGCCGCCCAGTGTAGGTTTTCGACTTCGCGGGTGTACCTTTTTCAATTTATATCCCTAATTTTTGCCCGAACCTTTTATTCTGTTTTTGGTTCGCCGGGATGCCCCTTTTTTGCCTGGACTCTCTTTTTTTTTTGTCCAGCGGGTCGCTTTCAAGCAAAGTATTTTTTAACTGCGTCCGCGTTCACCGGGGATGCAAAATCTCCACCATCTATTGTGGATAATAATAAAGCTCCTCCCGAGAAGACCTTGCTGACGACATACGGACCTTCGTAATTCTGAGTCCACTTGCCCCGGTGATCGGAGTGTGGGGGAAGAATCTTCTTCAAGACGAGATCACCCGTCTGAAAGCTTCTAGGACGCACCTTCTTATCATAAGATTTCTTCATTCGGCTTTGGTACATACGACCAAACGCAATCGACGCTAACCTCCTCTCGTCCATCAGGCTGAGTTGGTTCAGACGATTCGTAATCCATTTTGCCTCGTCGAGTTTCACATCAACTAAAACTCGCAAAGAAGGGATCTCCACTTCTAACGGTAGAACAGCTTCCATACCATACACAAGGGAAAAGAAGTTGCCCCGGTTGACGTACGTACCGTTGTACGATAACCGTGCAGTGCAAATGGCAGCATCTCGTGCCAGTCTTTGTAGGTCACAACCAACTTTTGAACAATTTTCTTTATGTTCTTGTTGGCCGCTTCAACGGCGCCATTTATCTTCGGCCTGTAAGGAGATGAGTTGTGGTGTTCAATCTTGAAACTCTGGCACAGCTCCTTCGTCATCTTGTTATTCAGATTCGAACCATTATCAGTAATGATCCGCTCGGGAATTCCGTAACGACAGATGATGTCTCTCTTTATGAATTTAGCCACCACCTGCTTGGTCACATTAGCATACGAGGCTGCCTTCACCCACTTGGTGAAGTAGTCGATAGCTACTAGAATGAAGCGATGACCGTTAGATGCAGTGGGCTCGATCTTGCCTATCATGTCGATGCCCCACATGGAGAACGGCCACGGGGAGGACATGACATTCAACGGGCACGGCGGCACATGAACTTTATCAGCATAAATCTGGCATTTATGACATCTCTTCGCGAATTTGAAGCAATCCGACTCCATCGTCAGCCAGTAGTATCCTACTCTCAGGATCTTTCTTGTCATAGCATGCCCGCCGGCGTGCGTACCAAATGTGCCTTCATGGACTTCTTCCATGAGCATACTCGCCTCTTTCTCATCTACACATCTGAGTAGCACGAGATCGTGGTTTCTCTTATAAAACACTCCATCAGGATTGAGATAAAAGTTTCCAAACAGCCTCCTCAGAGTCTTCTTATCCTGGGTTGACACACCCGCAGGATACTCCTTAGTCATAAGGAAGGTCTGGATGTCATGGAACCATGGCTTGCCGTCGGCGGCTTCCTCGATTGCAAAGACAAATGCCGGTCTATCAAGACTGGAAATGACAATACTTGGAGCTTCATTCCAAAAATTGACTTTATACATTGAAGCCAACGTGGCTAAGGCATCATCCATCTGGTTTTCTGCTCTGGGCACATGATGGAATTCCACTCGATCAAAGAACGGAAGTAGCCTTCTGGCATAATTCATGTACGACACCAAATTCGATTGACGAGTCTCCCACTCCCCTTTAATTTGGTTGATCACATGTGCTGAGTCACCATATACGTCTAGGTTCTTGATTCTCAAATCAATTGCCTCTTCTAGACCCATGATGCATGCTTCGTACTCCACCTCATTGTTGGTGACTGGAAACATCAGTCTCGCAGTAAACGGGATATGGGATCCGTGGGGAGTCGTGATGATAGCCCCGATGCCACTTCCATAGGAATTAACCGCCCCATCGAATATCAATTTCCACTGGGATTTCCTATCAGGCCCCTCGTCGGGCAACGACTCATCGCAATCCTTCGCTTTGAGAAACATAATATCCTCGTCAGGGAATTCAAACTTCATCGGCTGGTAGTCCTCGATCGGCTGCTCGGCAAGGTAATCAGACAATACGCTTCCCTTGATGGCCTTCTGGGACACGTACTGAATATCATATTCCGTTAACACCATTTTCCATCTGGCAATCCTTCCCGAAAGAGCCTGCTTCTCGAAGACGTACTTGATCGGATCCATCTTCGAAATTAGCATGGTGGTGTGATTCAGCATCTACTGTCGTAAATGTTTGGCAGCCCAAGCTAGTGCACAACACGTTTTCTCCAGCATCGAGTATCGAGATTCACAGTCAGTGAACTTTTTACTCAAGTAATAAATGGCATGCTCCTTCCTGCCCGTCTCGTCGTGCTGACCGAGAACACACCCCATACTATTCTCAAGAACTGTCAAGTACATGATTAACGGCCGTCCAGCCACTGGGGGTATCAAGATTGGAGGTTCCTGAAGATACTGCTTTATCTTGTCGAATGCCTTCTGGCAATCCTCGTTCCAGATAATCGCCTGATCTTTCTTTAAAAGCTTGAACATCGGTTCACAAGTGGCTGTGAGCTGAGAGATAAACCTTGCGATGTAGTTTATTCGGCCCAAGAAACCACGAACTTCTTTTTCTGTTTTCGGCGCTGACATTTCTTGAATGACTTTTATTTTTGCAGGATCAACCTCGATGCCTTGTTCACTAACGATAAACCCCAGCAACTTTCCGGACCGCACTCCGAAAGTGCATTTGTTAGGGTTCAGCCTCAGCCTGAACTTCCTAAGCCTCTCAAAAAGCTTCAACAAGTTGACCAGATGCTCTTCCTCCGTTTGGGACTTCGCAATCATGTCATTAACATAGACCTCAATCTCATGATGAATCATATCATGAAACAAAGTTACCATAGCTCGTTGGTAAGTGGCCCCTGCGTTCTTTAGACCGAAGGGCATTACCTTATAGCAAAATGTTCCCCAGGGGGTGGTAAACGTCGTTTTCTCCATGTACTCCGGCGCCATCTTGATCTAATTGTAACCGGAGAAGCCATCCATGAACGAAAACACGGAGAACTGGGTTGTGTTGTCGACCAACACATCAATATGAGGCAACGGGAAATCATCTTTAGGGCTCGCCCTATTCAAATCCCGATAATCGACGCACATGCGTACCTTACCGTCCTTCTTCGGTACAGGCACTATGTTGGCGACCCACGGAGGGTAAGTGGTGACCGCTAAGAAGCCAGCATCGAGCTATTTCTGCACCTCTTCTTTGATCTTAACGGCCATATCTGGTCTCGTCCTTCTAAGCTTCTGCTTGACGGGAGGGCAGTCTTCTCGCAACGGCAAGTGGTGGACCACGATGTCCGTGTCAAGTCCGGGCATATCTTCGTATGACCAAGCAAAGACGTCACTATACTCTCGAAGCATCTCGACCAATCTCTGCTTGACATCATTCTGCATCGCAGCCCCTACTCTGACATTTCTGACGAGCTCTTCAGAACCCAGGTTTACGATCTCGATCTCCTCCTCATGAGGCAGAATAACCTTTTCCTCTTGTTTCAATAAGCGGGCCAACTCTTCAGGAAGGTCTTCGTCTTCATCAATCTCTTCTTCGGCTTGATAGATCGGGCAATCGAAGTCGGAGTGAGTCGTAGAAGGTCCAGAGTCGATGTCATCTGCTATGTGGATCCTGCAATAACAAGGGTTAAGTTTAAAACAAGAATATGCAGGTTAGCACAAACCCTATTACCATTTTACTATTTTTCAAAACAAATATAAAATAGGAATAACAGAGATCACAATATTTGAATACGAAGAAAACGCCTTTGATTTATTAACAAAATGCATGTACATAATCCAACAAGGCCCTGACAATAAAACCGCTATGCCCCGGGTAGGACATAGGGTTGTACAATGATTGGAAAAAGTAAATCATTACTCTTCACTTGTCATCGGGATGACATCCTTGATGGTCCAATTGTTGGGGCCCTCGCCCGGCTTGCTTGGCTGAATCCAAGAGTCGAGATCACAATCGCTATCCCCGCTGTCTTCAGACGTCGCGTTGATGCTTTCGAAAATCACTCCGCCACTGGTAAATAGGATCGGCCCCTTACCTCGAGACGCACTGCTAGACGAAGAAGAAGAAGCTTCAGCGTCAGGAGAATACCCCAACCCAAACTTATCCTGCTTGTTCGGTATCTCCAAAATATGCCCTCAGCCTGGGGTGGATCCAGCTTGGACAATGGCCCGAGCTTCTTTGAAAGAGGAGAGATTCATCTCTGGCTTTTCTGCGACCACAGGAGCTACCTCCTTCACCTTGACGGCTTCAAATGCTTGGCAAAGAGTTTCATGGATTTCGCCATCCATTTCAACATACTTAAAGGATGACAAATGGCTCACCATTATGTCCTCCTCGCCACAAACTGTTACTATGCTTCCTCCGACAGCATATTTGAGCTTTTGGTGCAACGTGGAGGTCACAGCACCAGCAGCATGGATCCATGGCCGGCCCAAGAGACAACTATAGGCAGGCATGATGTCCATGATATAAAAGACCATGTCGAACGTTTCCGAACCGACTTGGACCGGCAGGGTCACCTCCCCGAAAACGTGGCGTTTAGTCCCGTCAAATGCTTTCACCACCAGATCACTGGGTGTGCAGATCACTCCACGAGTATCCAACTTCATTAAGGCCTTCTTCGGAAGCACATTAAGCGACGAACCCGTGTCCACCAGCACGTGCGACATGATTGTGCCCCTACACTCTATCGAGATGTGCAGGGCGCTGTTGTGACTCCTCCCTTTTGGTGTCAGCTCTAAATCTGTGAAACCTAGCCCATTGCCAGCATTAACGTGGGCTACCACCTCTTCTAGCTGATTCACCGATATCTCTTGCGGTACGTAGGCAGCGTTCAATACCTTCAGTAGCGCGTTGCGGTGTGCTTCAGAACACAACAACAAGTTAAGAATAGAGATCTTTGAAGGCGTTTGATGGAGATGGTCTACAATCTTGTAGTCGCTCTTTTTGATCAACCGCATAAATTCCTCGGCGTCTTTGACAAGCAAATCTTTCTCTACCCCACACGGGGCCTCTTCGACGACTTTGCTTTTACCCTTATCGGCCGCATCAGCTCTGACCGCTTTCTCTGCCACGACCTCTGGCGGTGCGAACACTCTTCCGCTGCGAGTAATACCACTGATTCCTGCGAGATTCTCTACAGTCGACCCGTACGGTTCCAGCTCCAACTTTTGTCCGTTGCAATAGACTTCAGCCCCATAATGCCACGAAACGGCGTTAGTGCTCTCGAAGGGTATCGGCCCAGCTTTGGTGATAGTGATTGTAGGCGGTCTGGGCGCAGAAATGGTTATTGGCCGGCGAGGGATGGTGATGGTGGCGACTTCATCGGCCTGCTTCGACACTACCTCTCCTGATACACTTTCAGCCTTCCGGCTAAACTGCAGAATCCCCTCAGTCATCAGACTTTGAATTCCTTCAACCAACTGCTCACATCCATCAGGATGTGTAGCACAGTCCATGCATAGTTCTCCGCAACCTGGAAAGAACCCTTTCTTTAACAACTTAGCTTTGACGAAGCTAAGCGGCGTCTTTAGGTCTCTGACATCAGTCAACAGATCTGCACTCTCTTCTTCGATAATGGCGTTCACTCCGCCTCCCCTGTGATTCGGCATGGGATTCTTCGTGACATTGGGAACATTATCAGAGAAGTTAATAATCTTGGCATCTACCAGGTCCTGCACCTTATGCTTAAAGGCTTTGCAGTTCTCGATTGTGTGGCTTGGTGCCCCTGAATGAAAATCGCAAGTGGCATTTGCGTCGTACCCTGGTGGAGGTGCCCCTGTCAAGGGAGCCAGCGTCCTCTTCTGAACCAACTGAAGCTGAAGCAAAGTCTGCAAGAGCTGTGTGTACGACATAGGTGGTGCTTCGAAGTGACGGTTTGCCAAAGATGCCCGATTCTGGTACTTTCTATATCCCTGCTGATTCGGTTGATGCTGCTGCTGCGGCTGCTGCTGGGATATTTATACTGGCTATCTGCTGCTGAGGGCCTTTGCCCTTCCTTCGAGCGTTGGTCACAGCGCTCGTCTCGCCTTCTCGCCTTTTACCAGCATAAGGTTTCTTTCCACCTCCTCCGGCTGAGGATGATTCCCCTTGAATTTTCCCGATCTTGATTCTATTCTCAACGTGCTCGCCCATGATAATGAGAGCTGAGAACGTCCCAGACATACCGCTGACTAACTTTTCATAGTAAACCCCTGGGAGGGTAGCCACAAACATCTGCACGAGCTCGCGTTCAACCATCGGCGGTTGAACCCGGGTTGCCAACTCACGCCACCGCTGGGCGTACTCCTTAAATCCTTCATTATTCCTCTGCGAAAGGTTCTGGAACTGGACCCGGTTCGGGGCCAAGTCGCTATTGTACTGGTAATGGTGGACAAACGCTTCAGCGAGATCCTTCCATGTGCGCACGCTAGTGGGCTCCAGACCCATGTACCACTCGAGGGATGGTCCGGAAAGACTACCTTGGAAGAAGTGCATCAGCAACTTCTCATCTTCTGAATAGGCAGACATCTTCCTGTAGTACGATCTTAGGTGGACACGAGGGCAAGTGGTGCCCTTATATTTCTCAAAGTCAGGCACCCTGAACTTAGGAGGTACCTTGAAATCAGCAATTAATCCCAGCTTGGACGTGTCAACGCCCAAAGTATTCTGATTCTCAATATCTCTCATTTTATCTTCGAGTGCCTTGAATCTGAGCCGCGCTTCAGCATTCAACTCCCCTTCAACACCTCTTTGAGAAAACACATCATCCTGATGATCCTCAAGCCATGGTTGAGGCACCAACAGATTCTCGACGCCTGCATTGCCGTTGCCCGGCCCGGGGTTGACATTAGCTCCCAAACTCCCATTACCGACGCCCGTCGTATTGAGTCCGATGTTGGCCATCACATTGCCATTAGCACTGCCGTTGCCCCCGGCCACGGGGACACCATTCTGCGGAGTATCAACTGGTGGAGGAGTAGGCACAACCCCGCCATGGAGTATGTCGTTGCTATCAACCCTGGAGATCAAAGGCTGAACCAAAGTCCTGAGCTGGTCTTGACCATTGGCGACCACTTGCATGAGTTCCATGAAGCGATCCATCCTCTCGCGGAGCTCCTGAACATCTGTTTGCATTTGATCCATGATCCTGGTCTGATTAGCTCTAGTTGGATAACGGTGAATTAGTCTTTGATCAATCCTGGAACCACCGGAAACAGCCTGGGACACCTGTAAACCTGAAAAACCTGTAAACACTAAAGGGTTAGGAAAAACAACAAAATGCTCGCCATGCACATGCCTCATGCAAATGCATGCATGTGTTTGTGTTTTTTGGGAGATTTTCCCCGATCCTAGTGCCTGAGTGCCAGTGCTGATAATAAGAAGGAGAAGTCCGAGCCCAATCATGGAAACATCAATCTCATATATAAAGAAATCCTATCAAGGCAGTACATAGCATCAACAAGTACAAGATGAATCAACAACATGACCTCAGCCAACAAGCCTGGTGATGGTCAGCATACAACAATGATCAAAACAAAAGGAATACAAATAGTCAAGTACGACCACGGGCGCGATACTCTTCTAACAACTCCTTCGTCTCTGGATGATCTGGCAGAGTGAGCAACCCCTCGACGAGCAATTCCCTCTGCACAATGGTATACTGAAGTCCTTCGATCGAACCTTCCCATGCTCCTTCGCTGAAGCAATCTTCTAATTTCCGCTTTTTGGACTCAAACGTCAGCTTGCGCTCCTTCAGGTTAGCGAGAGCTTTGTTGAGCTGGCCTTCAGCGGCGTATCTGCGGGCGGTTTCTTCATCAAACCTCTTTTCACTGTCCTTCACCTCGGCTTCTAGCTTGGAGATTCGTAGCATCAGCTTATCCTCCCGCTCTTTCTTGGTGGCCAGGGAAGCCTTCCAGTGCTGGTTGAACTTGGATATCCTCCGATATGCCTCGTCCAAGTGCTGCTTCTTCGTAGCCAGTACGTCGTTGACAACCTTGAAGTCTCGACCCATGCGTTCACGCTCGGCTATCTGCTTAGTCGGGTCTGTACCCAGCTGGTTCACCAACTCTGTTTGCTTTTTGAAAGAATGGATGGCTTCGTTCCTCTCGCTTCGGAGCTGAGCTAGTTCCTTCTCCAATTCTTTGTTCGCCCGTTTCAATTCATCCCGCTCAGCTAATACCTGGTTATGCTGATGAATGGGCACAGTAGTAGGCTCTTCGATCATAGGAGGACTTTTTGGCTTGGCATGAGGAAATGGCATCCCTATAGCATTGGCCCTGGCTCTAATCCAAGTCAAATACGGAGGGTAGGCTTGACTGTTGCTTTTTCCCAGCAAAGGCTTTCCTTGCTTACTGATACCGTTCCACGCGCGCTGAAGCTTGGACAACAGGTCCCCCTCTAGAATACCAGTGAGGTACAGAGACTCCTGCACCTCCTCATCCTTCGGCGGAGTCCTCAAAGCATACGCGAATTGTCGAACCAGCAACGACGAATTGTAGTTTATACAGCCTTTCCTACCTATCAAAGGTACATTTGGAAACCCGCTGCAACTGAAGATCACCTCAGTATCCAACCTGTCTCTGTCGAACCAGTCAATATCCTCTGCAGATAAACTCATCAGACGCTCAGGCCACTCAGTTGTGGCTGCAGACAAGACAAAAGGACCCCTCTTGGGCAGATGACTTTCAAGCCATTTGTACAGCAAGGGTACACATCATGAGACATTCTTCCCCCTCCTGTTCTCATTTTTGTAATGAACTGAGTGATAGACATCTCCTATCAAGGTAGGGACTGGATTCCCTGAAGCAAAGATGTGAAACGCATCAAAGTCTACAAAATCGGGCATATTGTGGAACAGAATAATGCCGTATATGCATAGAGCGAGGATGGCATTGAACGCGACCCAACATCCGTCCTTGGCACACTGCTGAGCCTTACCCACTAGAAACTGCAAGGAGAACCCAGGAACCTTGTTCCAACTAGTCAATACTAACTCGGAGGCTTCCAAATGAAGTGAAGGAGCTAAACTAGCCAGATCAGGCTCAGCATCCATGTGAACAAAAGGCATCTGCCTCTTGATAGGCACACCTAGCAAATCAGCATACTCTTCCAGCGTAGGTGCGAGAATGAAGTCCTAAAAAGTGAAACATCTCAGCGGAGGGTCGTAGAACTGCAGCAGAGCGTGCAACCCATTCAACTCGAACACAAAAGGCTTATGAACCAAACTGAGCAACCTGCCGTAAGATTTCCTGAACTCATCCCTCACAGAATCATCTGCTAGAGCTATCAAACCAGTCAGCTTAACCACATCAGGAGTAGGGAACTTGTAAGCCATGGTCTTCCTCAGAGAGCCCATAACAATACAATAGGAGGCAAGAAATCCTGGATCGGGGAAAACGGTACCTGCAACACAGACACACGTTAATGAAATGCAAATGGACATGCCAACTAATGCAAAATGCAATCATGCAATAGGAGGCCAAGGCAACTGCTGCTGTGGAGATTCTGTATCAACAACCACTGATAAGAAGAAAACCCTGGTGTAGGACCACAAATCTGATCTGCCAAGAACAACCATCTGATAAGACCATATACACAGGATCATAATTCTACTCTGTCAAGAACAAATGTCTGATAATAAGGACCTCAGATGTAGGATCAAGAAATATCTGCTAATGAGGTCTTCAGACCCCAAAAATATGCTCTATCAAGAACAAACAACATCTGCTGATGAGATCTTCAGACCCCAAAAATCTGCTCTATCAAGAACAAACAACATCTGCTGATGAGATCTTCAGACCCCAAAAATCTGCTCTATCAAGAACAAACAACTGATGACAATACTCTGCTCTATCAAGAACAGCCATACATCTGATAATAAGATCCTCTGATCAAAACCTGTTCTATCAAGAACAAACATATCTGCAACTGAGAAACCCTGGTACCAACAAAACTGATTCACTGTCAAGAAAACCAGGTAGTCTGAAGGTCACGGTTTCCTGCAATAAACCCAACCCCACTCACAGGTATGGACCTAAACTGACTCAAGGTACGGCATCCTATGCGTTCATCAGCGTCACAGACTTTCAAGAGGGGTGATACGATACCCAGAAGGTGTGGCATCACCAGCTCATGAAGCAGCCTCACTTAGCTGAATCACAAATGATCGGTCCCCAGAGTCGACAATCCACCAAACCAGCTACTGTCTCAACCCAAAGGGTTGAAAGGGAAGCCAACCGGATGAACCTCGTCTGAGCGTGGATTTCATGAGACACTAGTGCCTACAAAGCAAGCACGCGCACACTAATTTCCACTCTAAGTCTATAGTGCACTCAAGCCTGGGTCTGGCTTCTCACTCATCAGAACTCCCATCCCACAACAGCGCAAATAATCATATTATACTGAATATAAAATGCGGGAAATAAAGCGCGAGAAGTAAAATGCGATAAATAAACGCGACCCAAACAAGTAAACATACAAGCGCTAGGATTGACTTGCATAGGGAACCAGAGAACCAGAGATTCTGGGTTCGGTCCCCAGTGAAGTCGCCAGCTGTCGCTACTGCGAAAATAAGGTGCCGGCACAACAGAAGAGTCGCCACCTTTCGTTATTTATCCCTCAGAGCGGGAAAGGAAACGATCGGAAAAACCTAACGAAGAAGGGTAAGACAAGGTCATCACAACCATTATCTGGGTTCGGGAGTCGGTTACGCAAGGGGAAGGTATTAGCACCCCTCACGTCTGTCGTACTCGATGGGATCCACGCCTGTTGTGTTTACTTGGACGGGTTGGTTTTATTCTATCTACCTATCAAGGATGGCTTAAAAGAAAAAAAGAAAAATGAATCGGCAAAGCATCGCGCTTTATGCCTACGTATTCTCATCAGAGAACGAGAAATCAGAGTCAACGTAGTTCGGGAAACTACGGGTTATGGGGGAAGGTAGCTCGCCAAGACATCGCCATCTTGTGCCTACGTACTCTCAACAGGTATGAGAGATCAGAGCTCACGTAGTTCGGGAAACTACGGTTTATTTCATGTCTTTTACGAAAGAAGTGTTTTTTATTGTGTTTGCAATTTCAATCGCACTAGAGACTATGACCTGGGAGTGAATGTGTCGCATGTCACCCAAAAGGTACCATACTAAACATCCAGACTGTGGAAAAGAAACTCTCTCACAATCCTTTCTCAGATAGCTTAAGGCTCGTAACGTACGAAAGAAATCATTCATGATTACTGTATCTTAAGCTGTTTTGAGATGAGAAGAGAACAGGCCCAACTAGGAGGGAGACTATCAAATCCTACTGTTGTCATGCCATGGATTCATCCTATGGTCGAGGTTTGAACAGGGAACTCCTAGAAGTTATCATGCATAGGTTTCAACCTAAAGTTCTATCATCAAATCCTTATCAAAGGAAATGAGAGTCCTAAGGGATCATATCAATGATACACCAAAACAGACAAAGCATCAGCTTAACAGTAAAATGCATGCAATGCAAGTGAGGGAGGAAATGTGTGTGGGGCTTCAGCCTCCACAAGCTCATCTCAACCTCAAGCCAGAATGGATAACAGTAATCATACTGAAATATAAACAACATGCTATCAAGAAATAAACAGTAAACTGCAATCATACAGATAAAATGAAATGAAATGCCATCAGACAAACAAACCACATGGGCAAGGGAGCTGGGCTCTACTGAATACCTGCAAGCAAAGCCATACAGTAACAATACAAGCAGAGGGAGAAACTCAACCTCTAGTGCAATCATGCTCCTAGATTCTACCTAATCTAGATATGGACTTATTCTAATGCATCAAACAAGTCAAACAAAACACATCAATACAGAAAAGAAAACAGAAGAAAGCAGATCAACTTCTCTCTCCCAACTTCAAGCTTCAGCTTTTCCAACAGCAATTCAGTCTTCAGACTTCCAATCACTCTTGACAAGTATCAATTTGCTTTTCCAGGTTTCAACCCTTCAACATAAGTTTCAACTTATCTTCTCCCTTAAGCTTCAGCTTCTTGATCAGCTCCACCTTCAGGCTTCACCTAATCTTCAGGGATCTTCAAGTATCAACTTGCTCTTGCTGCTCTTCAAGCTTCATCTGGAATGGCAATACTCAAGGATTCATCCTCTTATACACTCTTCATTGAAGTCTTCATCTTCAAGCTCAAGCTCAACATCTCTCAAGATAATCAAACCAGAGGAAATCACTTACTGGATAAGTTAGGGGATATTGAACTGCTTATTGCCCACCAAAGGTTACCTTTAAGGGTTCAACATCAAAGGAATGATTCCCTCAAAAGTTCTACTTCCTAGGTACATCACTTATCCCTCCAAAGGAGAGAGGTGTATACTAGGGAAGGACTTTGAATCATAGGGAGGAATGGAGGTGAAAGATACCATCCATGTTTAAGAAAGAAGTTGTCTAATTCTAAACTCTTCCTAATCTCTAACCCTAAAAACAACAAAAAGACAAGAGGATCAAGCTCTCAAGCTCTTCAATCCATCTTCAAATCTTCTACTATGATCCTAAATGCTCCTTAGAACAAGACCAAGCTCTCCAAGCCCACAAAGCAAAGCAAACAACAAAAATGCCCTAAAGGCAACACAAACAATCCCACCAATACAAAAATCATCTAAAAATAGCATACTACTATATTAAATCCTAATATAATTTCTAAGGGATCCTACATACCTACCCTTAATGCCCTATATGTCCCATAGTCTAACTTGTCCTAAAAACCCAAAATGCTAAAGTTATTATGGACCTATGTTGAAGTTTAACCTAATTCTACACAACCTAATGTCATCTAATCAAAACTATCCTAAAATTCATCACAAAATTATGGAATAAATCCAGGGGGAAACTAAAACTTATATCTAACTATCCTAAAAAGAATGACCTAAAAATACTAAGGGAACTACGTAAACAAAAATCTACAAATTTATATATCAACATAAAAGAAATAAAAAGCAATTAAAGTAGAAAATATACAAAAAATACTAAAATGCAAGATATGAAAAATGTTTTTATTTTATATTTTTCTTGACAAAAATATGAAGTAGTAGAAAAAACTCCCATGAAAAAATCTTTAATTTTCAATTTAATATGAATTTTCAAAGTATGAAAGAAAATGGAGAAAAAATAAAATGAAAATGAAGGGATGGGGTGCAATCAGTAACCTATCCAGTTCATTATGCGCTTGGGCCTCAATTGGGGGGTTACAAATAGCAATGCGCCTGGGCCCATTATTAAACAGAAAATCAATTAAAAACATAAAGAAAAAAGAAAAAGCTACGGTGCAAATAGGAACGAATTTCAGTTCAAATCACAATGGGCCTCACGCGTGGGGTGTGGATAGTCATGATCACTAAGCCCAGAACCACCGTTTAATGAAACGGTGCGTTTCAGGCGCTCTGAAATCCCTCCAAAAATGAAATCAAACGTGAGCCGTCAGATCATGGGAAAGTCAATGGGTCAAGCAAGCATCTCACGGCTGGGACATCATCTTCTTCCCTGAGCTAGGGTTTGGCCATGGAAGCTCCAAAAACCAGAGTTCATGCACTCATCTTCCACCTGCTCGTGCTCTCACATATCATCATCAAAATCAACAATCTAAAACACTACATTGATCCATTTTTCACCCTGATCACGCCTATGGTATTAGAATGCATTGAAATGGCCTCCATCACACAACCCGATAGTGGATCCAAATTAATCTCAAAATATGATCAATCCTCAACTTCAACCAACCTTAGATTTCTTTGTATTAACATGATCCTCACACTTCCCTGGTCAAAACCAGCTATCAATCTTGCATTATCACTCACTATATCACCAGTTCTTGCTCCATAAAGAAATGGTGTCCATGACTGAAACTTCACCAATTACTCTCTAAGTCTCTAGAATTGATCACCTATTGGTCTCTAGCCATTCTACACTAATAATTCAACCTAACCATGCCTAAATAATGAGGTGAAAGAGATTTTTCAAACCTGGTTTCTTGGTATGGCAGATCATGAAATCCTTCACTTCAAGGCTTGAAACTCTTCAAGAATGATCCTTGGATGAAGATAAGACTTTTGTTTGCAAAAAATCTGAGGGAGAGAGCTTGCACTTCAAGATTCGATGATGAGTTGCTTCCTTGCAAATCCAATGGGAACACCTTCAATCTTCCATCAATGGCACTTCAATTCAGTATGCACACACTCAGAGGGATCTATGGAAATTGTTTGTGAAGAAAAAATGAATGGAAATGAAGAAGAATGAAGAAATTGCACTTGACTTGCAATGGAAGATTTTGGATTTCACTCTCTCTTTCATGCAGCAATTCTCACCAACCTTGCATCTGAGCAAGTCACACTTGTTATATAGAGTGGTTTAGAATCATCTAGAACCATCTAGGATCATCCAATGAGAAATTGAACTTTTCATGTCATGGTACTTTGAATTCAATTCCCCTTACATGCTATCTCATGTCATAGCCCTTCTAACCTTGGTTTCTGATTTGAATTTCTCCTTACATGAGATTTAAGATAAGTTGCAATACATAACCACCTTGTTTATTGAGTTCTTTTGAGTTTTGGTTTGGTACCTTAATGTGCAAGTAAGCTTTTTCCAAAGCAGCCCTATGATCCAAGCCTCAAATCAAAATTGTGGCTGAACCATTGTTCTTAGAATGTCATTTGGAGTCAAAATGACCTATTATATGACATGGTTTGGACTTATAGCTTGTGATTTCCAATTTTCAACTTCACTTTAATTAACTTATGCCTCCATTTTAGGCCATTTTTATCACTTTTTGATATGAGCCTTTTCAACATCTCATGACCTTCTTACTAGCCTTAAAAAATCATTCTAAGAAAGTTTTATGTTGAAGATTTTTCCATTTGAAGCTTGGAAGTAGGAGATATGGCCTTATGCTTGAAATGACCTATAACCTCCAAATGACCAAAATGCCCTTGACTTGTCAAAGCCATAAGTTGAGTTCTACAAATCCTATCAAGTACTTATAGTACTCTCTAGAAAGCTAAGAAGATGCTCTTCAACATTCATGTTGACCAATAATCCATAGGAATCATCCTACTAGGGAAAAAGTTGGATGCAAGTTGGGTGACTTTCAAGGACCCAGATTCACATACCTCAGATGACCTGTGATTTGTCAAAGTCATAACTTGAGCTCTACAAATCCTATCAAGGACTTCTACTACTCAAATTAAAGCTAAAAACAAGCTCTACAACATTCATGTTGTGGGGAAGATGAGATGACAATCACATCTTGAGCTAAACTGCCTTGAAGATAGGGATCAAACTAGGGGATTTTACACTGTCAATCCTTAGAAACCCTAGCTTGAAACTTCTCAAACTACTCAATCATGATGAGCTGGTCTAGGAATCATCATTATAGCATCTCAATGCATAATTCCATGATCACATGGCCCTTGGATTAGGTCTCAACCCTCTCCAAATCATCAGTTGACCTAGGGTTGACCCAGTCAAACCCTAATTCCACCACTCATGGCTGAATCTTCTGAATTCTTGTACAATGACCTCTCTAGGCTTCATGATGGCTTTCAAGACATCTCATAAGCTTTCTCAAAGCTTCAAGTTCATCCCCATAGTCTCAGAATCATCTGAGGAGTCCCCACAACTCTCAAGTTATGAGACACACAACCTTGGTTTCAACCAATCTCTCTGGGGATCTCTTGAGTTCTCTGACAAAGGTATCAACCTTTGAACCTTTGAATAACCCTCTTGGCTAGCTTCAAAGTCACATATAACTCTTGATGGGTAAATAAATGTTGGTCAAATTTTAGGGTGCAACAGTAGGCACCCAATTAGTAGCTCCAATTCTATGAAGAATGGCATACTTTACACTGAGCAGTGCTACAGACAACTTCCCTTTGGCTGACCATGTTGTGACTTAATTTGCAGTGATGATCTTGAAGACCTGGTTGTCTGAAGTATCCAATTCTGTTGTACCATCATTTACTCGCCCCAGATACCTGTTGATCACAGCAGGAGAGAATTGCACATACTTTCCTCTAACAAATACCTTCATGAACTCCTTGTTGTTTCTGCTAGAGTTTGAGTCAGGTATGTTTACAATGAACTCCTTGACCAGTCCCTCGTAGCATCTGGAAAATCCAGTGACTGTTTTAAGTAGTCCATCCTTGTTGATGAGTTCCATTACCTCCTTGATCTCCAGGGCATCCTTCCCTAATTCTCTCTCAAGGGTTATTCTCCTTTGATAAACATATCTCCATTTGGTTACATTGTGAATGGAGTGAAAGGATATGTTGTCCAGAGGAGCAGCTGGCATGGGTTTAACTGGCCTCTCTCCCAATGAATGTTTGACATTGATGATGTTAGGAACATTTGTTATGACATCACCTTCAGACTCAGGGCTACTCTCAGTAACCTTCCTTTTCTTAGAGGTATTTTTGCTCCTAGGTTTGGAGGACCTAACATGAGCTCTTTTTCTCTGACTTTTGAGAGAGTTGTCTTCCAGACTAGGTTTGCCTTTCTTGGTCATTAGTTTCTGAGCTATGCCCAGAGCAACATTCTTGAGGAATTCATCATCTGAAGATACATCAACATCATTGGCAGGAGCTTTATTCAAATCATCATCCTGTCCTTCCTCCTGTACTACATGATTTGCTCGTTTTTCTGTGGTAGGGTTAGTCTTCTCAGAGGAGAACTCAGAATTGTCCTCAAGGTTCATAGTCGATATTGGAGAAGAATCAATCCTAGGCAGTGGAATGGTGATTCCATGCACATTATGACCTTCTTGGTCTGCATGTAAAGTAGCTGATGACTGGTCTTCACTCCTTCTCCCAGAAATCATATCAAGAGGGCTCACATTCATCACAGAGGTGCTCTTGTGTTGAGCAGGGTCAGGCTTGGTGGGGCTGGAGATATGTTGTTGAGACATAGTAGAGGACTTAGGTTGTAACAAAAGAGGGTGCCTGATGGGGTTGTGTGAGATAAAGCAGGAGGTGGATTGAAAGACGAGAACGGGTTTAGACGGGTTTACTTGTAATAGAGGAGGGAATTCAATATTTTGAACAATCCGAATGTGATTATTTTTCAAAATATAATTCCCTATTAATTGCTATAATTCATCATTACTAGAGGTCCTCAATTTTCTTAGACTTTTTAAATTGAGACTCCTTGACACTTCTTGAAATCATGTCAGTACTGCATAATTACCAGGTTTAGCACAACCCTCTTGCCATTTACACAAGTTACCCTTGAGCATGTCTCCCTTGAACTCATCAGAGCTTGTTTGAATGGTACTCTTGATGTCACAGAACAAGGTCATGACATCTGGAGTGACATTGCTTTCTTTATACAGGGCAGCTTCCATGGACTCCATCAGGTTCCAATATACCCCATCTAGCTTTCCCTAATGACCAATATTTGGGCATCCCTTCTTGGCTTGTTTCCCCTCATGAATTTTCTTACATCCTGTCCTTCTTTCTGAAGCATACTTTGCAGATCCACTTGCTAATGTGTTGGACCTGGTCCTATCCCTCTTTAGTGACTGTCTTCCCTTCTCCAGCCATAGTTGGTCCTTATTTTCCTTATTGACCAAGGCATTAAGGTTACATCTAGGTTCCCATAGATAACAATTATTCTTGGATCTAGTACTCCTCATTTCCTCCTTACCTTCTTCATTGATAACCACACACTTGTCTTTGGAAAAGTGGACTTTTAAACCTTGATCACACAGCTGACTTATGCTTATTAGATTGACAGTCAGTCCTTCAACCAACAATACATCCTTCAATTTTGGAACTTTTGGATTGTCAAGTTGTCCAACACCTGTGATTTCTCCTTTAGCTCCATCACCAAAGGTTAAATGACTAGATGAATGAGGGTTGAGTTTAATCAAGTGATCCTTAATTCCAGTAATATATCTGGAGCCGCCACTGTCAAAGTACCAATCTTCATTGGTAGGCATCCTTTGAGATATGTGAGCTATTAATGCCACAGTCTTTGCCACCCATTGTCTTTTCTTGTAGGGAACATCATTCTTGGGTTTAGCATGATACTGTTTCTTGACTTGATGGTGCCATTTTCCATGATGCTGCCTTTTGCCATACGTACCCTGTTTGGTTTTTCTTTGGCTAGGGAATCCTTGCAGCCAGAAGCACACACCTTTAATATGCCCAAGTTTTCCCGAGTGGTAGCATCTATGCCCTTGGAATTGTCTCTTGACTTGATTCTAATTTCTGCATGGAGGATGTTGTGGCATTCTCTTTAACTTCTGAATCTCAGGTTGTAATCTCTTGAGTTTCAAAACTGGATTCTGTCTATCAACACATCCCAGTCCAGACCCATTTCCCGAGTTCTGACCACTCTGCAGAATCTCTTCTAGAGTGTCAGTCCCAGGATTTAGCACCCTTATGGATTTTTCCATCTGCTCCATTTTGGACTCCAACAAGTTGACCTTGCTTTTGAGTGAGTCTATTGTTGCTAGTTGCTTTATCTTCTCAGCCTCTAATTCCATTATGCACTTCTTCTGGTGCTCTCCTTACTGATACAGTTCAATGCTTCTGATGGACAACTTCTTATATGATTCTGCTAGTTCATCATACGTTAGCTCCTCTTCACTTGAATCACCATCAGAAATACATACATTGTTAAGAGCAGTGACATGTTTAGCTGTCTCTCCTTCTGATTCACTTCCCGAGTCTTCATCAGACCAAGTGACAGTTAGGCCTTTTCGCTTCTTTTTGAGGTATGTGGGACATTCCCTCCTAACATGTCCATATCCTTCACACTCATGATATTGTACTCCTCTACATTGGCTGACTTTATCTTCAGAATTCTCTTTATCAGAAGGCATGCTTTTGATATAAGGTTTAGACCTAGCATCTATCCTTTTGACCAATTTGTTGAACTGTCTTCCAAGCAAGGCAAATGCTTCATACAGATTCTCTTCCTTTTCACCATCTGAATCAGCAGTGTTTGAGACAAGAGCTATGCTTTTGTTCTTTTTCTCCACAGCCTGATCACTCATTTCCATTTCAAAGGTTTGAAGGGAACCAATGAGTTCATCCACTTTCATGTGGCATGTGTCTTAGGCTTCTTCATTGGCTGTAACTTTCATATCAAACCTTTTAGGTAGTGACCTTAGAATCTTTCTTACAAGTTTCTTTTCAGTCATCTTTTCTCCCAGAGCTCCTGAGGTGTTTGCAAGTTCAAGAACATTCATGTAAAACTCATGAATGTTCTCATCTTCCTTCATTCTTATACCTTCAAATTTGGTGGTCAACATTTGAAGTCTTGACATTTTGACCTTGGAGATTCCTTCATGAGTAGTTCTGAGAGTGTCCCAGACATCCTTTGCTAGTTCACAGTGGTGCACCAGTCTAAAGATGTTTTTGTCTATACCATTGAAGAGAGCATTCAATGCTTTAGAGTTCCCAAGAGCTAAGGCCTCATGCTCTTTGTTCCATTCCTCTTCAGGAATCAACACATCTACTCCTTCCTTGTCAGTCTTCACAGGATGTTTCCATCCAGAGTTTGCAGCTCTCCAAGCCTTGTTGTCTAAGGATTTTTGGAATGTAATCATCCTAGGCTTCCAATAATCATAATTAGATCCATCCAGAATTGGAGGTCTATTAATGAAGCCTATATCTTTATCCATAGTACCAGAATTTGTTTTTCCTAGATCTCACCCAGATTTAAACAGGCAGGGTGCCAACTCTGATGCCAATTGTAAATTCTGGCAAGCACATGATGGATGTTATTCCCAAGGTTATAACATCCACTGTGACATCTGCTACTTAACAGCTAATACTTCAGTAATAATAAAATTAGTAAATAACACAGCAATTGTTTACCTAGTTCAGTGTCAACAACACTTACATCTGGGGGCTACCAAGCCAGGGAGGAAATTCACTATCACTAGAATCAATTCAGAGTTAAACCTCCAGTTTACACTCCTCACTTAATCCCTACCCAATGACACTTCAACCTAGAGACACTCTAGACCTGAGTATACCCACTCACTCCCCCTCAATCACACAACAGTGATATTAAACAATTACAGAAAATAATATGAAGAGATACTTCATAACACCTTGATCTTGCTTTGCAACTTTGATCAAGGAACTCACACACTCTTGCTTCACAGCTTTGAGTGAGACATAACTTAGAATCTACCTATCCAATGCAAATCATCAACCAGACAATTGCTTGGAGTACAAGTATTCCTAGACAGAATTCACACGTGAAGACTAGCCTTCTTCACTTACAAGGACTCTGCAATCTGCACTCTTTCTTCTTCTGTTGTCAAGTGCTGCTCTTCAAGATTGCATCTACTGATCTTTATAGCAGCTGTTAGTCCTTTTGGGCCTTGGTGCATCAATTAGGTTTTATTCATAACAAACCTATTTTCAATGATCTGCACACTTGCCACTTAATTCAGGGTTATTCTAGTTCGCCTAGGGCTTCTAGAAAATCTCCTGATATCCAGCTTGAGCTCCTATTCTGTTTCCTGGTTTATAGATACCAGAAAAACAACCTTGCCCGTTGGATGTCATACGTTCAGTGTTATGACATTCTGTATGACATTCAACTTAACTAAGTTAACTTATAGTTAACTTACCCTACACACACATCATTAAGTATGTCCTAACATTTAGTATGACATACATGCACACTCTAAAGTTTTGCCATAAAATGCAGCCAATCAAGAGCACTTACAAAGTTAACCATAAACACCATATCAATTAAAAGTGATCATGGAGGTGAGTTTGAGAGTTATTTGTTTGAGGAATATTGTGGTAGACACGAAATTAATCATAACTTCTCCGCTCCGTGTACCCCTCAACAAAACGTGGTTGTGGAGCGCAAAAATCAAAATTTGGAAGAGTTAGGGAGAACTATGATCAACGAAAGTGCATTACCTAAGTATTTCTGGGCTGACGCCATTTGTACGGCATATTATGTATTGAATAGGGTGCTCATTCGCCCTATTCTAAACAAAACACCGTATGAACTTTTAAAAGGGCGAAAGCCAAATGTGTCTCACCTACATGTCTTCGGTTGTAAGTGTTTCATGTTAAACAATGGAAAAGAACGCTTAGGTAAATTTGACTCCAAGGCCGACGAAGGTATCTTCCTCAGATACTCTCAGTCAAGTAAAGCTTATAGAATATACAACAAGAGATTACTTATTGTCGAAGAGTCCGTTCACGTAACATTTGATGAGACTTATCCGAGAAATGTCAGAAGAGGTAGTTTAGTTCATGGTGCAGGTGTATCTTCAGAAGACATACTCAAAAGTGCTGAGCTGGGAATTGACCTGACCTAGCCAAATTTGAGGAGGAAAAAGATGACCGTCATGAAGAGACTGTGGTAGTTCATCCTTCTAACAAAGATGATCTTCCTCCAGCTTGGAAGTCTTCCAAGACCATCCCATCGACAATATCCTCGGTGATATATCAAAGGGAGTGACGACTCGATCAAAGCTAAGTAATTTCTATTATCATTTCGCTTTCGTTTCTCAGGTAGAACCTAAAAACCCAAAAGAGGCTTTACTCGATGAACATTGGTTCCTATCAATGCAAGAGGAACTTAATCAGTTTAAGAGAAATGAGGTTTGGGACCTTGTCCCTCCTCCGCGAGGTGATCGAGTAAGTTGCACCCGATGGGTGTTTAGGAATAAACTTGACGAAAACGAAGTAATAACACGTAACAATGCGCGTTTAGTCACGCAAGGGTATAACCAAGAGGAAGGCATCGACTATGAGGAGACTTATGCGCCGGTTACCCGACTCGAGGCTATACGCCTTTTACTTGCCTTCGCTTGTGCGAAATTTTTTAAGCTATTTCAAATGGATGTGAAAAGTGCATTCCTTAATGGCTATATAAATGAAGAAGTTTATGTTGCCCAACCTCCGGGATTTGAATCCCACGAGTATCCTGATCACGTATACAAATAAAAACATGCCTTGTATGGACTCAAGCAAGCCCATAGGGCTTGGTATGATCGTCTAAGCAAGTTTCTCCTTGATCAAGGGTACTCAAGAGGAAAGGTCGACATAACCCTCTTCATTAAGCGTCAAGGAAAACACTTAATTTTGGTGCAAATTTATGTTGATGATATCATTTTCGGGTCAACTAACATGAATCTTGTAAGGGAGTTTTCAAATTTGATGCAGGGAGAATTCGAGATGAGTATGATGGGGGAGCTCACATATTTTCTCGGATTGCAAATCAAGCAACTGCAGGAGGGTACTTTTGTGAGCCAGACGAAATAGTGTCTTGAGCTTTTCAAGCGGTTTGACATGGCAAACTTCAAAGCTATCGATACACCAATGCCAACATGTGCAAATCTCAATCGAGATGAAAGTGGTAAGGATGTAGAGGTGAAAAAGTATCGAGGTATGATCGAATATCTCCTCTATCTTACTGCCTCTAGACCCGACATTATGTTTAGTGTATGTATGTGCACTACGTATCAATCATCTCCTAAAGAATCCCATTTAAAAGCAGGAAAGCGTATACTTAGATACCTTTCGGGTACTCCAAAGTATGGGCTATGGTATTCTAAGGGAAACAATTACTCCTTGGTTGACTTCTCTGATTCTGATTTTACGGGGTGCAAATCAGATAGGAAAAGTACGAGTGGCATGTGTCATCTATTTTCAAACTCTTTGGTAATTTGGCATAGCAAAAAGCAGGTCTCTGTAGCTTTACCAGCTGCCGAAGCAGAATACGTTGCGGCCGATAGTTGTTGCGCTCAAGTCTTATGGCTTAAACAATAATTGTTCGACTTTAACCTCAAACTTGAGTGTATTCCAATCTTCTGTGATAACACGAGTGCCATAAATTTAACCAAGAATTTTGTGCTACATTCACGCACCAAACATATCAAAATTCGACACCATTTCCTTAGGGATCATGTGGAGAAAGGCGATATGGTTTTTGAGCATGTTGACACTAAAAATCAACTTGCTGATATCTTTACAAAACCTCTTGCTACTGAGCCTTTATTTCATATTCGACGGGAACTAGGTGTTCTTGATATTTCGGATCGTGTGTAGTAATATCTCTCGCATGTTATATATATCTATATCTATATGTGCTTTTTCCATCTGTTATCTAACAAATGAAGATGTTTAAAAGCCATATGTGAATGCATCTCATTACTTTTGGAACTGAGGTAATATCCTTCCTTAACTATAGTCTCTTACAAATTTTCATGTTCCCAAAAGTGTCTGTGGCCTTAATGATAGGCTCAACGGATACTGGAGACATATTAAACAGAGTTTTCCAAACAGCTTCGTTCACATATATCTTTGTAGTTCCAACTTTCATTTTAAACTCAAAACCTTGAAATTTTCCTTGAAGACCAGTGTAGAATATGCTGACAAGGTCTTCATTGTACTTTGTATTGCACTCTAAGAAATTATTAAATCCTTGAGCATCAAGAAGATTTATCATCTGTGGGATGTGCATACGGTCAGCAGATAGTCGGTAGTACGCATGCTGCTTTACGATAGATCAGTTGCTGAAGTTTTTGTCATAGATCTCAGAAAATTCAGGTGGAACAAGGGACACAACAGTTGCCGAAAGAGCTGCAAATGATGGAACTGCATTGGATGAAGAAGCTCTAGTGGATCGTTTGCCGGTAATTCTGCGGGAGGACATTTTCACATTCAAAGTTGGAGAAGAGGAATGTGTGATGAAGAGAGTGCTCTTGAAGATAGAGAAATGATGATGATTTTACTCCTTTGTAGTAGATACTAGGTTTTGGGAAGAGAGAAAGAGGAGAATAGCCTTGATGTAGGTTTCAATTTACAATGCAAAATGTCTTAATGAAAATGAATTGGAATGAACAAAATGATTCAATGAGAAATGAACAGTTTCGACAGAATTTTTTTGACCAAATTCGCGTGATGCGTTGACCGGAAGATCTATGCGGCGGTGCATACTGTGTTGAAAAAGAACACGTTTAAAGTACCAGGGGTATGTGTCGACCGGTGGGTCGACCTGAGCATACCCGTAGCTCAGGCAATGAAAACATTCATTTTGTGAGTCGAACGCTACCCTGCATAGGTCGACTCATGCATATAAAAACCAACAAAATTGAAATTTTTGACTAGCTTTGAACTCCATGCTGAAGAAACCTTATGCAGATGACATTGTGGCAAGTGATCTTTTTCCCGAGACTGTCACTACGGGAAAGTTGAAACCAATGGATCAAATTTTACAGTGGATTGTGGCGCACATTTTGCGGCCAAAGAAAGATGGATATTCACGAGTTGATCAAGCTGAGGTACATTTGATCTACATTTTGAATAAAAAGATCAAAATCAGTTGGCCTCACTGTATAGCGAGTCAGATTTATTCACTCAAGGACTCGGGTAGAGGGACTTCTCTCTCGTATGGGTTTTTCATTCAAGAAGTTCTCAATCATGCCAAAATCACAGTCCCAAGTATTCCGTATAAATCCATAACCTCTAATAAAGAGTTCTTCCAAAAGACTCTCACAATGATGGGATATATCTGGGATCAAACACAAAGTCGTTACAGGTTCATTGTCAAGGCAACTACCTCTCGGCTGGAAGAATCAGACGAGAGTGATGATCAGAATGAAGAGGAACAAGAAGAAGACCAAGATGAACAGGTTAGAAGACAACCAATGGAGACTGAAGACCAAGATGATGGAAGGTGGTTTAACCAACCTCCTCCCGCAGATCATGTGAATGACCAAGGGTGGGGCGAATGACAACATACTTCTTGGACATCGTTAGGCGATAATTATAGGCCTCAATAGCATTTGGAGTATCAAGAAATTGCAAACTGGAGCTATGAGCCTCCATTATTCCCGAATCCGCCACAACATCACTTTGATGAACTTCTCGAGATGATGAGGACTATGCAGCTTGAACGACGCTCCTTCATGACTGATCAGGATGAGCGTCTCTCTCAACTCAAATGTCAATTTGAGACTCACACTGAAAATTTCAATGCCTTTTCCTTCGGTGTCATGAGACGGTTCGATGGGTTTGTTGAAATAGCCTCCAATCAACATAGGGCTCTTACCACCAGCTTCAACACCCTAAACAGAGCGGTCTTAGAGTTCACCAAAAGAGCCAATGCCCAACGACCTCTGGAGTATCCCTCTCGAGGGCGTAGCCACCATTTCATAGGGAGGAGATCCTTAAGCTGTTATGCATACTGCATATTGCATCTCACCGTTCTTGAGGCGCAGACCGAGAAGAAGTAAAGACACACCCACCACTCTCGATGACATATAAGCTGAAATGTTACGGCGGAGCAAATTAGACGCTCAGTGTGATCAGAGAATTCAGAACATCGAAGCCCAGCAAGCCGCGATGATACATATTCTCCTACAGATGTAAAGTGAACAAAATAGCATGTCAGGTGTCGCATCGCTGCGAAGAGGGGTTGGCAAGGATAGAAGAGTCGCCCCCGTTCGTTATTTATCCCAAAGAGAGGGAAAGGAAATAATCAGAGATAACCTAACGAAAAGGGAATAAGACAGGTCATCACAACCAAATCTCGGGTTCAGGAGTCGGTTACGCAAGGGGAAGGTATTAACACCCCTCACGTCCGTCGTACTCGACGTGATCCATACTTGTTGTCTATCTAAAAGTGTCGCTTGCGCGAAAATAAGGTGCCGGCATGACAGAAGAGTCGCCACCTTTCGTTATTTATCCCTCAGAGCGGGAAAGGAAACGATCGGAAAAACCTGACGAATAAGGGTAAGACAAGGTCATCGCAACCATTGTCTGGGTTCGGGAGTCGGTTACGCAAGGGGAAGGTATTAACACCCCTCACGTCCGTCGTACTCGACGGGATCCACGCTTGTTTGTTTACTTGGATGGGTTGGTTATAATCTATCTACCTATCAAGGCTGGCTGAAAAAGAAAAGAAAAATGACTCGGCAAAGCGTCGCACTTTATGCCTACGTATTCTCATCAGAGAATGAGAAATCAGAGTCAACGTAGTTCGGCCTACGAAGGGTTACGGGGGAAGGTTGCTCGCTAGGATATCGCATCCTATGCCTACGTACTTCCACACAGCATGGAAGATCAGAGCAAACGTAGTTCGGGAAACTACGGTTTATCTCCTGTTTTGAAAGAAGTGTTTTTTATTGTGTTTGCAATTTCAACCGCACTAGAGACTATGACCTGCGAGTGAATGCGTCGCATGTCACCCAAAGGGTACCATACTAAACATCCAGACTATGGAAGAGAAACTCTCCCACAATCCTTTCTCAGATAGCTTAAGGCTCGTAACGTACGAAAGAAATCATTCATGATTACTGTATCTTAAACTGTTTTGAGATGAGAAGAGAACAGGCCCAACTAGGAGGGAGACTATCAAGTCCTACTGTTATCATGCCATGGATTCATCCTATGGTTGAGGTTTGAACAGGGAACTCCTAGAAGTTGTCATGCATAGGTTTCAACCTAAAATTCTATCATCAAATCCTTATCAAAGGAAATGAGAGTCCTAAGGGATCATGTCAATGATACACCAAAACAGACAAAGCATCAGCTTAACAGTAAAATGCATGCAATGCAAGTGAGGGAGGAAATGTGTGTAGGGCTTCAGCCTCCACAAGCTCATCTCAACCTCAAGCCAGTCATGAAGTAACAGTAATCATACTGAAAAATAAACAACATGCTATCAAGCAATAAACAGATAAAAGAAATGAAGTGCCATCAGGCAAACAAACCACATGCTTGAGAAAGAAAATCTACATCTAAGCTCTCCTTAATCCTAACCCTAAAACAAAACCCTAATTAGATCTAAGCAAAGCCCTAAAGCAAAACCCTAACCAAGAGACTCAATCCCAGTCTTCAAGCTTCAAAACAAGCTTACCAAAGAAAGGGAGCTAAGTAGGCAGACTCATAGTGCCCTCCTCAGGAAAGCACTAGGAGGCTCATACTCAGGAATCGTATCCTACGTGGCTCATCAACTGTGATCAGTTTACATTCCTCCTCAGGAGAAATTAAACTCACATGAAGGCTCCAGCATCATTGGATACTTAAGAAATCCTAGATGAACTAAGGGAACTAAATGAATAGACCCATAGGACCTTCCTCAGGAAAGTACTAGGAGGCTTCCACTTAGGAATCGTATCCTATGTGGCTCAACAACTGTGATCAGTTTACATTCCTCCTCAGGAGAAATTAAACTCACATGAAGGCTCCAACATCATTGGATACTTAAGAAATCCTAGATGAACTAAGGGAACTAAGTGAATAGACCCATAGGACCTTCCTCAGGAAAGTACTAGGAGGCTTCCACTTAGGAATCGTATCCTATGTGGCTCAACAACTGTGATCAGTTTACATTCCTCCTCAGGAGAAATTAAACTCACATGAAGGCTCCAACATCATTGGATACTTGAGAAATCCTACATGAACTAAGGGAACTAAGTGAACAGACCCATAGGACTTTCCTTAGGAAAGTACTAGGAGGCTTCCACTTAGGAATCGTATCCCATGTGGCTCAACAACTGTGATCAGTTTACATTCCTCCTCAGGAGAAATTAAACTCACATGAAGGCTCCAACATCATTAGATACTTAAGAAAGAGGTGAGAAGAAAGAATGAAAGACATCCATAGTGCCTTCCTCAGGAAAGTACCATGGATTTCCCTCAAACTTCAGGATCTCAAACCTCACAAACAGAGAACAAGCTCCAAACTCTCAACCTCTGGGTCTTGATCTTCAATCTTCTCCTTCATCATGCTCCTTCAACAAGGTCTTCAAAACAAACCAAACCCCACAACAATTCCCCAAAGATAAACCCCAGAGACAGACAAATATCACACAGATAGTCAATACAATCAGTCAACTTCAGAAAATATCTAAAAATACTAAAGCAAGGGGGAAAAATCTAACAATCACTTACAAGGGTCTATAACACCTACCCATAGCATCCCTATAAGCCCCTACCCAAATATCAAGTCAAAACTCTCCAAAGAAAATGAATTATTTCACCTATGCATAACCTAAACCCTAATTTGGATTACTCTAATCTCACCTAATTAAACTAATCAAATTTTAATCTAAAAATCTTGAAATAAATCCTATGGGAAACTATGATTCAATATCTAACTATGCCAAAAAGAATGGCTCAAAAAGCCTAAGTGAAGGTCCTAAAAGAAATTCTACAAAATTGAGTATACACCTAAACCTCCTAAAAAGCTATTTAAAAGAATAATATTCTAAAAATACTAAACTAAAAATAAAATGGAATTTTTATTTTTATTAATTTTCTAGACAAAATTATAAACCTATAGAAAAAACAAGAATTAAAAAATATCAAATTTCCAATTTTCTATGAATTTTATAAGATGCAAAAATATAAAAGAAATTAAAAATAAGAGAATTGAAATAAATGGGATGGGGGGTGTCAAAAGAAAACACGCCTAGTTGTTTTATTAAATGGGCCAAGATCAGGGGGTGCAGATATCAACTTCGCTAGGCCCATGCGTTCAGAAAAATTAATTGAAAAAAATAAAAGAAAAAGATTAAAGGTTCGGTGCATTTAGCAAGAGTTTGCAGTTCATTTCCAGTCTGGGCCGCTGGTAGGGGTGTGAGAAGCATGGTTCGCTGAGGCCCAGGTTTTTCCACTTATTGAAACGCAGCATATTGGCTTAGTCTTTCCCTCCGTTTTCTGAGTTTGAACAAGGACCGCACGATGATGTTACAAAGTCAAAATAAAAGAAAGATCCAACGGATAAAAACTCATCTTCTCCAAAATACCATTAGGGTTTCAGAAAACCCTAACTCCATGCCAGAACTTTACCTCATTCGTTCTCCTCCATTTCTCCACGAAATCCAAAACTTTAAGAACCAAAAATGCTCTACGTGTTACCAGGAATCTAACCATACTCATATTTTCCATTGAAACCTCCTGTAACTCCTAACCCGATAGCTCAAAGTCCTAGGTTCAAACCATTTTCTCTGTGATCAACTCTGATGAAACTCCAATCTAATGGTATAAACTTGTTCATGGCGTTGCCCTCATCATTCTATGCTATCACATGATCATTAAAACTCCCTAAACAGCCTATTCTTGAATCTTGAAGAAACATCACCCTGCCATGAAACCTCATGGATCTTCCTCTAACTCTCAGAAAACCATCAACTAACCTAGCATGTTCATTCTATACCTAGGAAACTAACAGAAAACACATAAATATGGAGATATGGGGAGAGAACAAAACCTGTCAAGAGGTTATGGCAGATGCAGTTAGGGCTTGATTCAAGGCTTGATCTTGCTTCAAGATGATCCTCTAATGGTGTGTAGTCTTCTGTTTGCGCTATCTGGGATGATTGAAGCCTGTGATGAGCAACTCGAGCCTTGCTTGTGTTTGAAGAAAACTTTGAATACCCCTTTCTCCCTCACTCTTCACCAATGGATTCACCAACCTTTTCTTCATTATGATCCACTTGTTATATAACAATCCATAGAAGATTCTAGATTCATCTAGAAAGAGCTAGAATATCATGGAAAATCTCATGTAGTGATATGTTGTATCATCTCATTTCATGCATTAAAACTTCTTAATTTTGTGCCAAAATATCCTTACATGAGATATTGAGGTGGAATGTGTGAAAAAACAAGCTCAACCTTGCCTTATGCCAAGTTTTTCAAAGGTTCCTTATTATGCAAGTAACAACTTTACAAAGTAACCCCTATTTTAAGACCTCAAATCAAAAATGTGTTTGAACCATTGTTTTTAAAATGATGTTTGGACTCAAAATGACATATTGGATGACCTATTTTGGATTCATAGATCTCCCAAACCAATTTCCAACTTGGATCTATTTAAGTTATAAGCCATTTTTAGGTCATTTTCAACCATTCTTGTAAATCCTTGCTACAAGCTTTTACAACAACTCATGACCACTTTTCTAGGCTTAAAATGCCATTTTAAACAACTTTGATGTTTTGAGTTTTTTCATTTGAGGCTTGGAAATAGGAGATATGGCCTTTGCTTAAAATGACCTATAACTTCCAAATGACCAAAATACCCATGTCTTGTTCAAACCATAAGTTGAGTTCTACAAATCCTATCAAGGACTTCTAGTACTCTCTAGAAATCTAAGAAGATGATCTTCAACATTCATGTTGACCAATAGATCATAGGAATCATCCTACTAGGGCAAACGTTGTCTGCAAGTTGGGTGACTTTCAAGGACCCAGATTCACACACCTCAGATGACCTGTAATTTGTCAAAACCATAACTTGAGCTCTGCACATCCTATCAAGGACTTCTACCACTCAAATTAAATCTAAGAACAAGCTCTACAACATTCATGTTGTGGGGAAGATTATATAACAATCACATCTTGAGCTAAAACTGCCTGGAAGATAGGGATCAAACTAGGGTTTTTTCACTGACACTCCTTAGACACCCTGGCTTAAAACTTCTCAAACTCCTCAATCATGATGAGTTGGTCTAGGAATCATCTTTATAACATCTCCATACATCATTCCATGATCTCATGGCCCTTGGATTAGGTCTCAACCTTCTCCAAATCTTCAGCTGACCTAGGATTGACCCAGTCAAAACCCTAATTCTACCATTCATGGTTGAATCTTCTGAATTCTTGCACAATGACCTCTCTGGGCTTCATGATGGCTTTCAAGACATCTCATAAACTTTCTCAAATATTCAAGTTCATTCTCAAAGTCTCAGAATCATCTGAGAGCACCCACAACTCTTCAAGCTATGAAGCACAAAACCTTGGTTTCAACCACTTCCCCTGAGGATCTCTTGAACTTTCTGATGAAGGTATCAACCTTCAAACACTTGATGGATAAACAAATGTTGGTCAAATTTTGGGGTGCAACAGCTGCCCCTATTCAAACGGCTTGAACCTGACTGGGTGAGAAGCGAACGGCTCTCAGCCAATCACGGTGCGAGACGGTTGAATACCGGTAAACTCGAAAATTTGCCAACTGCACGAGCACACGATACTTTGCGGGGAACAAATCTTCGAATACTGCAATACTAGCTGCACGGCAACTAGCTGGAGAAATACTGATATGATATCGCCGTCAGTTATCCACGTTAACTTCTTCTGATATTGCCTTCAGACAACCACAACACCCAACATCGCCGCTGGAAGACTAAACCATCTGGCATAGCCGTCGGACAATCAAAATACCCCGCATCGCCGCTGGAGAACTACATCTGACATCGCCGTCAAAACAAACATCACTCTGAGAGACACTCGACATCGCCGTCGTACAAACATCACTCTGAGCTGGGGATTTAAAGAGTCTGACCTCGCCGTCAAACAAACATCCAAACTCGCCGCCGGAAACAAGCATGACCTGACCTCGCCGCCAAATCCAAACATCCAACCTCGCCGCCGGAGAAAATACAACACTGAACAATTCTGACCTGGGGTTCACCCCTGGTAAATGGAACAAAAGGTACACTTGCGTATTTGAAACTACTCCGCTGGGAATGAGAGACTTAGCCAAGCACACTCTGATCTGGGGTTCTCCCTCAGAACCATAACGAACATCCAAATACTACTGCATACTGAACCCACCGTAGAACTTCAACATCAAAGCTATATGAAACCCTGGCCCCTGGCCACTTCCAGCTTCAGCTAGAAAAGATCTTCAAGTATTTCTGAAGATAAGCATCCTTGGCCTTCAAGGATGTAAACTTTGCCCGTCGGCAACTCTGCAGGAGGTATCTTCGACTTCAGTCTGAAGAAAATGATCCTTGGCCTTCAAGGATACATGGATCTGCCTTCAGGAAACTCCGCCTCTGCTATAGAGTATCCGTGACTTCAGTCAGGGATATACTTCGGCCTTCAGTCCGAAAAATGAATCCTAAGTCAATCATGACTTTTAGGGATAACCTTGCCTTCAGGCACCTTCGCTTCAGCTTGGGAAATCTGTGACTTCAGTCAGAGAAGTGGTATCCTGAGCCATTCATGACTCTGCGGGGATTCAAACACTTTGCCTTCAGGCAAACTCCGCTTCAGCTGGAGAAACATCTTCGACTTCAGTCAGAAGAAATACTATTCGCTTGATCGCAATCAATCATCACCTCAGGACAACTGACTTGGTCTTCAGGCCAACACGGATCACCTTGCATACAAAAGCTGGATCTACAAACCTTTGAACCTTGTCTTCAGATAAACGTTGATTCGTCAACAAGGAAATCTGAATCCACAGGAACCTTCTGATGTCGCCTTCAGGCGTTTACGAAGTCAATCTTCAGATTAGACATCACTGTTGGAGCAAACATATCACGCTGCTAAGGACTTCAAGAATCATCTTGAACAAACAACTCCGTCGGGCACCTTCAAGAATCATCCTGAACCGATAACCATTCTGGAGACTTTATTCTGTTGGGGATTCCAGGAATCTTCCTGGACAACTCTTGCTGGGTTCAAACCAATCACGGCTTGAGCAGCTTCCAAGGACTCGGCTCTTCTTGGAGTTTCAGGCATTGTCCTGGGCGATCTTCGTCGGGGACGCTACTGGGGAGCTCAAGAATCATCTTAAGCAAACAACTCGGGAAACTGCGCTGGGGATCCCGCAAATCATCTTGAGCAAACGGCCCTGCTGAGGGATTCGAGAATCATCTCGAACTGAAGACTTCGTTGGGGATCTCAAAAATCATCTTGAGCAAACGACTTCGTTGGGGAGAATGTCAGGAATCATCCTGGGCAACTGATCTTTCGGCGGAACACCTGTAAAACAAGAACTGTAACAACCTAGATCATGTTTATTATGCATATGCTTCGACGCCATGCCCCACACGGTGGAAATGCTATGTGTTTATGCTAAATGCTATGCAATCATGCACAATGATGCGATCCCGTCAGCAAAATAAATGTCGGAGGGGAGGTTCTCCTGTCAAGGAGAAAGAACTACTCAGATAGAGGAATCATCCTGCTGAGGAGAACGTGGACATGCCAATCTCAATTGGACTCTGTCTGGGGAAATGATCTTCGGTTGACTGTTGCAGGGAACACAACTTCAGTTGACTGCTGCAGGGGGACGAAGCTCTACGAGGACCTGGACCTGCTGAAGGAAAGCGATGTCAATCGCGAGAATAAACTGTGTGGCCGTCTCGGCTACTCTTCTGGGGATGATAACTCTGTGGGGAAACAACTTCAGCTGCTTAACCCTCCACTGGGGAAAAACCAATCATGATCTGATCACCTTTCAAGGATTCGGCTCTCTCGGATATCTGCAAACTTGGCTGAGGAAGGAGAAATCATTCTGCTTCACTGGAGAGAGTGCGACTCTAGGGGAAATACAACACCAGCTGTTCAATACTCTGTTAGGGAAAATCCATCATGGTCCCAACTGCTTCCAAGGATTCGGCTCTCCTGGGGATTTGCGAACTCGGCCGGGGAGAGAGAAATCATTCTACTTCACTGGAGAGTACAACTCTGATGAGGAATATCAACTCTGCTGGGGAAGAAAGAATCATCTGACTTCGGGGGAGAGTACACTTCTGCAGGGGAATACAGCCTCAGTTGTTCCAACATTCTACTGGGGAAGAGGGAATCATCCGACTTCAGGAGAGAGAATACGGCTCCGGTGGGGAATCTCAATTCCGCTGGAGACTTCAGTCTGGCACCATCAGTTACTGCGTACTTTGGCGTATGCATAATTCCCTACGAAACCTGCACTTGTGACCCGGTGCTGGGGAAACACCTGCTTCGGCGACTTTACTGGGGAAAACACGAGCTTCGGCACCCGAACATTTCTATGAAATCTGCACTTGTGACCCGGTGCTGGGGAACATGAGCTCCGGCCCTTGACTCAGCTGATGAGGTGACGTTCCTTCAGGATGCATCTGCTTGGGGAAAAGAATCATCTTTTCCTGGGGAGACATATCAATGCTCACTTTCTGCGTTCAGATTCTGCGGAGGAGAGACTACTGAACACTGCTGGAGAAGGAGGGTTCGCCCTGCTTCGGGGATGCGCACGACACATCTTCTGGAAGGTGCTACACCTGCAACAACACAAACAAACAGACAAGATACCCTCCTCAAAGGGGCCTATCAAGGTTATTATCTCGTGACAATATTCAGGTAATTAATTGCTTCAACAATCAATGGGCCTAGGCCCGTAAGTTTATGTATGCGCATTTTATCAAAAACATCGGCGTTTTCATTCGCAAACAAAACAGATAAATGCTAAACAGGCAAGCAGAATTGCTGAATAATATGCATTTTATTGATGATGAACCCCTGAATAGGCAAAAGAATGTTTTATAGCAGAGGCAAGCTCCTGGAATGAGGAAGCCGCGCAAAAATAAAACATAAATATACATCAGTGTATACAAATGTCGGCAACGAGGCGTAGACGAACACCATGAGTTGATCCCTCTAAGACCCACTCGACTTCGATATTTCTCCGACGCTTCAGCTTCGGAAGAGATTGATTCAGATAAACGGCCCTCAGGTCCTCCAAACCACTAAACAATGAAAGTCCACACGCGGAACGCAGTCATTTGCTTATTCAAATCCCTAACTTTTGCGTGAACCGCCCTTTACGGGTTTTCAGTTCACCGGGATACCCTTTTTTGCCGAAGCCGCCCAGTGTAGGTTTTCGACTTCGCGGGTGTACATTTTTCCAATATATCCCTAATTTTTGCCCGAACCTTTTATTCTGTTTTTGGTTCGCCGGGATGCCCCTTTTTTGCCTGGACTCTTTCTTTTTTGTCCAGCGGGTCTCTTTCAAGCAAAGTATTTTTTAACCGCGTCCGCGTTCACCGGGGATGCAAAATCTTCACCATCCATCGTGGATAACAACAAAGCTCCTCCCGAGAAGACCTTGCTGACGATATACGGCCCTTCGTAATTCGGAGTCCACTTGCCCCGGTGATCGGAGTGTGGCGGAAGAATCTTCTTCAGGACGAGATCACCCGTCTGAAAGCTTCTAGGACGCACCTTCTTATCATAAGCTTTCTTCATTCGGCTTTGGTACAGGCGACCAAATGCAATCGATGCTAACCTCTTCTCGTCCATCAGGCTGAGTTGGTTCAAGCGATTCGTAATCCATTCTGCCTCGTCGAGTTTCACATCAACCAAAACTCGCAAAGAAAGGATCTCCACTTCTAACGGTAGGACAGCTTCCATACCATACACCAAGGAGAAAGGGGTTGCCCCGGTCGACGTACGCACCGTCGTACGATAACCGTGCAAGGCAAACGGCAGCATCTCGTGCCAATCTTTGTACGTCACAACCATCTTCTGAACAATCTTCTTTATATTCTTATTGGCCGCTTCAACAACGCCATTCATCTTCGGCCGGTAAGGAGATGAGTTGTGGTGTTCAATCTTGAAGCTCTGGCACAGCTCCTTCATCATCTTGTTATTCAAATTCGAACCATTATCAGTAATGATCCGCTCGGGAACTCCATAGCGACAGATGATGTCCCTCTTTATGAATTTAGCTACCACCTGCTTGGTCACATTAGCGTACGAGGCTGCCTCCACCCATTTGGTGAAGTAGTCGATAGCTACCAGAATGAAACGATGACCATTGGATGCAGTGGGCTCGATCTTGCCTATCATGTCGATGCCCCACATGGAGAACGGCCAAGGGGACGACGTGACATTCAATGGGCACGGCGGCAAATGAACTTTATCAGCATAAATCTGGCATTTATGACATTTCTTCGCGGATCTGAAGCAATCCGACTCCATAGTCAGCCAGTAATATCTTGCTCTCAGGATCTTTCTCGTCATGGCATGCCCGCCGGCGTGCGTACCAAACGTGCCCTCATGGACTTCCTCCATGAGCATACTTGCCTCTTTCTCATCTACACATCTGAGTAGCACGAGATCGTGGTTTCTCTTATACAACACTCCATCAGGATTGAGATAAAAGTTTCCAGACAGCCTCCTCAGAGTCTTCTTATCCTGAGTTGACGCACCCGCAGGATACTCCTTAGTCATAAGGAAGGTCTGGATGTCGTGGAACTATGGCTTGCCGTCGGCGGCATCCTCGATTGCAAAGACAAATGCCGGTCTATCAATACGCGAAAGAACAATTCTTGGAGCTTCATTCCAAAGATTGACTTTATACATGGAAGCCAACGTGGCTAAGGCATCAGCCATCTGATTTTCAGCCCTGGGTACATGATGGAGTTCAACTCGGTCGAAGAACGGAAGCAGCCTCCTGGCATAATTCATGTACGACACCAAATTCGCTTGACGAGTTTCCCACTCCCCTTTAATCTGATTGATTACAAGCGCTGAGTCACCATATACGTCTAGATTCTTGATTCTCAAATCAATTGCCTCTTCTAGACCCATAATACATGCTTCATACTCCGCTTCATTGTTGGTAACTGGAAACGTCAGTCTCGCAGTAAACGGGATGTGGGATCCGTGAGGAGTCGTGATGATAGCCCCGATACCACTTCCATAGGAATTAACCGCTCCATCGAATATCAACTTCCACTGAGACTTCCTATCTGGCCCCTCACCGGGCAATGGCTCATCACAATCTTTTGCTTTGAGAAACATAATATCCTCGTCAGGGAATTCAAACTTCATCGGCTGGTAATCCTCGATTGGCTGCTCGGCAAGGTAATCAGACAATACGCTTCCCTTAATGGCCTTCTGGGAGACGTACTGAATATCATATTCTGTTAACACCATTTGCCACCTGGCAATCCTGCCCGAAAGAGCCTGCTTCTCGAAGACGTACTTGATCGGATCCATCTTCGAAATTAGCATAGTGGTGTGATTGAGCATATACTGTCGTAGACGTTTGGCGGCCCAAGCTAATGCACAACACGTCTTCTCCAGCATCGAGTATCGAGATTCACAATCAGTGAACTTTTTACTCAAATAATAAATGGCATGCTCTTTTCTGCCCGTCTCGTCGTGCTGACCGAGAACACACCCCATACTATTCTCCAGAACCGTCAGGTACATGATTAATGGCCGTCCAGCCACTGGGGGTATCAAGATTGGAGGTTCTTGAAGATACTGCTTTATTTTGTCGAATGCCTTCTGGCAATCCTCATTCCAAGTAATCGCCTGATCTTTCTTTAAAAGCTTGAACATTGGTTCACAAGTGGCCGTGAGCTGAGAGATAAACCTTGCAATGTAGTTTATTCGGCCCAAGAAACCACAAACTTCTTTTTCTGTTTTCGGCGCTGGCATTTCTTGAATAACTTTTATTTTCGCAGGATCAACTTCAATACCTCGTTCGCTAACGATAAACCCCAATAACTTTCCGGACCGCACTCCAAAAGTGCACTTGTTAGGATTCAGCCTCAGCCTGAACTTCCTAAGCCTCTCAAAAAGCTTTAATAAGTCGACCAGATGCTCTTCCTCCGTTTGGGACTTCGCAATCATGTCATCAACATAGACCTCGATCTCATGATGAATCATATCATGAAACAAAGTTACCATTGCTCGCTGGTAAGTGGCCCCTGCGTTCTTCAGACCGAAGGGCATTACCTTATAGCAAAATGTTCCCCAGGGGGTGATAAACGTCGTTTTCTCCATGTCCTCCGGTGCCATCTTAATCTGATTGTAACCGGAGAAGCCATCCATGAACGAAAACACGGAAAACTGGGCTGTGTTGTCGACCAACACATCGATATGAGGCAACGGGAAATCATCCTTAGGGCTCGCCCTATTCAAATCCCGATAATCGACGCATATGCGTACCTTACCGTCCTTCTTCGGTACAGACACTATGTTGGCGACCCACGGAGGGTAAGTGGTTACGGCTAGAAATCCTGCGTCCAACTACTTCTGGACTTCTTCTTTGATTTTTACAGCCATATCTGGCCTCGTCCTCCTAAGCTTCTGCTTGACTGGAGGGCACTCTCCTCGCAACGGAAAGCGATGAACCACGATGTCTGTGTCAAGTCCGGGCATATCTTCGTATGACCAAGCAAAGACGTCACTATACTCTCGAAGCATCTCGACCAGTCTATGCTTGACATCATTCTGCAGCGCAGCCCCTACCCTGACATTTCTGACGAGCTCTTCAGAACCCAGGTTTATGATCTCAATATCTTCCTCGTGAGGCAGAATAACCTTTTTCTCTTGTCTCAACAAGCGGGCCAACTCTTCTGGAAGGTCTTCGTCTTCATCAATCTCATCCTCGGCTTGATAGATCGGGCAATCGAAGTCGTAGTGAGCCGTAGAGGGTCCAGAGTCGATGTCGTCTGTTATGTGGGTCCTGCAATAACAAGGGTTAAGTTTAAAGCAAGGATATGCAGGTTAGCACAAACCCCGTTGCCATTTTTCTGTTTTTCAAAATAAACATAAAACAAGAATAACAGAGAACACAATATTTGAGTACGAAGAAAACGCCTTTGATTTATTAACAAAATGCATGTACATAATCCAACAAGGCCCTGACAATAAAACCACTATGCCCCGGGCAGGACATAGGGTTGTACAAAGATTGTAAAAAGTAAATCATTACTCTTCACTTGTCAGCTGGATAATCTCCTTGATGGTCCAATTGTTGAGGCGCTCGCCCGACTTGCTTGGCTGAATCCAGGCGTCAAGATCACAATCGCTATCCCCGCTGTCCTCAGATGCTGCGTTGATGCTTTCGAAGATTACTCCGCCCTTGGTAAATAGGATCGGCCCCTTCCCACGAGACGAGCTGCTAGACGAAGGAGATGAAGCTTCAGCTTCAGGAGAATACCCCAATCCGAACTTATCCTGCTTGATCGGTATCTCCAAAACATGCCCCCAGCCTGGGGTGGAACCGGCTTCGACAACGGCCCGAGCTTCTTTGAACGAGGAGAGATTCATCTCTTGCTTCTCTACGACGACAGGAGCTACCTCTTTCACCTTGACGGCTTCAAATGCTTGGCAGAGCGTTTCATGGATTTCACCGTCCATTTCAACATATTTAAAGGATGACAAGTGGCTTACCATAATGTCCTCCTCACCACAGACGATTACTATGCTTCCCCCGACAGCATATTTGAGCTTTTGATGCAGCGTGGACGTCACGGCACCAGCAGCGTGGATCCATGGCCGACCTAAGAGGCAACTGTAGGCAGGCATGATATCCATGATATAAAAAACCGTATCGAACGTCTCCGGGCCAACTTGAATCGGCAGGGTCAACTCTCCGAAAACGTGGCGCTTAGTTCCGTCAAATGCTTTCACCACCAGATCACTGGGCGTGCAAAGCAATCCACGAGTGTCCAACTTCATTAGTGCCTTCTTCGGAAGCACATTAAGCGACGAACCCGTATCCACCAGGACATGTGACATGATTGTGCCTCTGCACTCTATTGAGACGTGCAAGGCGCTGTTGTGATCTCTCCCTTTAGGAGTCAGCTCTAAATCTGTGAACCCCAGCCCATTGCCAGCATTAACATGGGCTACCACCTCTTCTAGCTGATTTACTGATATCTCCTGCGGCACGTAGGCAGCGTTCAATACCTTCAGTAATGCGTTGCGGTGCGCTTCAGAACACAGCAACAAGTTGAGAATAGAAATTTTTGACGGAGTCTGATGAAGATGATCTACAATCTTGTAGTCGCTCTTCTTGATTAACCGCATGAACTCTTCGGCATCTTTGACAAGCAAATCCTTCTCTGCCCCACAAGGGACCTCTTCGACGGCTTTGCCTTTACCCTTATCCACAACATCAGCTCTGACCACTTTCTCTGCCACAACCTCTGTCGGTGAAAACACTCTACCGCTTCGAGTAATACCACTGACTCCTGCGAGATTCTGCACAGTCGACCCGTACGGCTCCAGCTCTAACTTCTGACCATTGCAATAAACTTCAGCGCCGTAATGCCACGGAACGGCGTTAGTGCTCTCGAATGGGATCGGCCCAGCCCTGGTAAGAGTGATTGTAGGCAGTCGGGGCGCAGAAATAGTAATAGGTCGATGAGGAATAGTGATGGTAGCGACTTCATCTGCCTGTTTCAGCACAACCTCTCCTGATACACTTTCAACTCTCCGGCTGAACTGCAAAATACCCTCAGACATCAGACTTTGGATACCTTCTACCAACTGCTCACACCCATCAGGAAGTGTAGCACAAGCCATACATAACTCTCCGCATCCAGGAAAGAAGCCCTTCTTCAGCAACTTAGCTTTGACGAAACTAAGCGACGTCTTCAAGTCTTTGACATCAGTCAACATATCTGCACTCTCCTCTGTGATAATGGCGTTCACTCCGCCTCCCCTATGATGAGGCATAGGGTTTTTGGTGACATTGGGCATATTATCAGAAAAGTTAATAACCTTGGCGTCTACCAGGTCCTGCACCTTGTGCTTAAAAGCTTTGCAGTTCTCAATCGTATGGCCTGGTGCCCCAGTATGGAAATCGCAAGTGGCATTTGCGTCATACCCCGGTGGTGGTGCCCCTGTTAAGGGAGCCAACGTCCTCTTTTGAACTAACTGAAGCTGAAGCAAAGTTTGCAAGAGCTGCGCATACGACATAGGTGGCGCTTCGAAGTGACGATTTGCCAAAGGAGCCCGATTCTGATATTTTCTATACCCCTGCTTATTCTGTTGCTGCGGTTGCTGCTGCTGCTGCTGCGGAGCTGCCGGGATATTTATGCTAGCAATCTGCTGCTGAGGGCCCTTGCCCTTTCTCCGAGCGTTAGTGACAGCACTTGCATCCCCTTCTCGACGCTTGCCAGCGTACGGTTTCTTTCCACCTCCTCCAGCCGAGGATGATTCACCTTGAATTTTTCCGATTTTTATTCCATTCTCGACATGCTCGCCCATAGTGATGAGAGCTGAGAATGTCCCAGACATGCCACTGACCAGCTTTTCATAGTAGATTCCAGGAAGGGTAGCCACGAACATTTGCACTAGCTCGCGCTCAACCATCGGCGGTTGAACCCGAGCAGCCAACTCACGCCACCGCTGGGCGTACTCTTTAAAGCTTTCATTATTCCGCTGTGAAAGGTTCTGGAGCTGAACTCGGTTGGGAGCCAAGTCGCTGTTGTATTGATAATGGAGGACAAACGCTTCAGTGAGATCTTTCCACGTGCGCACTGTAGCGGGCTCCAAACCCATATACCACTCGAGGGATGGACCAGAAAGACTATCTTGGAAGAAGTGCATCAACAACTTCTCATCGTCAGAATAGGCAGACATCTTTCTATAATAAGATCGGAGATGGACACGAGGGCAAGTAGTACCCTTATACTTCTCAAAGACAGGCACCTTGAACTTATGAGGTACCTTGAAATCAGCAATTAACCCCAGCTTGGACATATCAACGCCCAATGTATTCTGATTCTCAATGTCTCTCATTTTGTCTTCCAGCGCTTTGAACCTGAGTCGAGCTTCAGCATTCAACTCTGCTTCCACACCTCTTTGAGAAAACACGTCATCTTGATGATCCTCAAGCCACGGTTGAGGCACCAACAGATTTCCGACACCAGCGTTGCCGTTGACCGGCCCTATGTTGACATTAGCTCCCAGACTACCATTGTCGACGCCCGTCGCGTTGAGTCCGATATTAGTTATCATATTGCCATTAGCACTGCCGTTGCCCCCGGCAACAGGAACAACATTCTGTGGAGCATCAACTGGAGGAGGAGTGGGCACAGCCCCGCCGTGAAGTATGCCATTACTATCAACCCTGGAGATCAAAGGTTGAACCAAAGTACGAAGCTGGTCCTGACCATTAGCGACTACCTGCATCAGTTCCATAAAACGATCCATCCGTTCACGGAGCTCTTGAACATCTGACTGCACCTGATCCATGATCCTAGTCTGATTAGCTCGAGTTGAGTAACGGTGAATGAGTCTCTGATCAATCCTGAAGACCGGAAGTAGCTCGGAACCTGTGAACCTGAAAAACCTGTCAACATTAAAAGTTAGGAAAAGCGACAAAATGTACGCCATGCAAATGCTTCATGCGGATGCATGCGTGTGCCTGTGTGCTTGAGAGATTTCCCTCGATCCTAGCGCCTTAGTACCAGTGCTGACAATAATAATAATAAGAAGAAATCCGAGCCCAATCACGGAAACATCAATCTCGTATCTATGGGAAGCCTATAGCCTCAGCGACAGTCAACTTCGACACATCAGGGGCCGAGAATTCGTACGCAACAGTCTTTCTGAGAGAGGTTGTAATAATACAATAGGAGGCGAGAGATCTTGGATCGGGGAAACGGTACCTGTCACAGACACACGTTAATGGAATGCAAATGAACATGCAAACTAATGCAAAATGCAGGCATGCAACAATATATCCAGGTAACCGCTGTGGAGATTCTGTGTCCATAATCACTGATGAGAAGAAAGCCCCGGTGTAAGACCACTGATCTGATCTGCTAAGAACGACCTTCTGATAGGACCATATACATAAGATCAAAACTCTGCTCTGTCAAGAACAAATGTCTGATAATAAGGACCCCGGATGTATGATCAAGAAATATCTGCTGATGAAGTCTTCAGACCCCAAATCAAAAATCTGCCCTATCAAGAACAAACATACAGCTATTGATGAGATCTTCAGACCCCACTCAAAATCTGCCCTATCAAGAACAAACAACATCTGCTGATGAGATCTTCAGACCCCACTCAAAATCTGCCCTATCAAGAACAAACAACATCTGCTGATGAGATCTTCAGACCCCACTCAAAATCTGCCCTATCAAGAACAAACAACATCTGCTGATGAGATCTTCAGACCCCACTCAAAATCTGCCCTATCAAGAACAAACCACTGATGACGATACTCTGATCCAAACCTGCTCTATCAAGAACATACATACATCTGATGACAAGATCCTCTGATCAAAACCTGCTCTATCAAGAACAGACAAACATCTGATGCTAAGATCCTCTGATCAAAACCTGCTCTATCAAGAACAGTCATACTGCAACTGAGAAACCTGGTACCCACATAACTGATCCACTGTCAAGAAAACCAGGTGGTCTGAAGGTCAAAGTTTCCTGCAATAAACCCAATCTCGCTCACAGGTATGGACCTAATCCACGGACAAAGGTACGGCATCCTATGCGGTCATCAGCGTCACAGACTTTCATGAGTGACGATACGATTCCCAGAAGGAGTGGCATCATCAAGTCATGAAGAGGCCTCACTTAGCTGACTTCCAAATGATCGGTCCCCAGAGTCGATAATCCTCACGTCTGGACTCCCCTCAGATCCTCAGGACCGGAAAGGAGCACCTCTGCAAGAATCTTGTCTGAGCGCAGATTTCGTAGGGAACTGTGCCTGCTCAGCAGACAGGTTCGTCTACTACTCTCCGCAACTATGTCTAGGTGTATACTCAAGCCCAGGTCCGGCTTCTCACTCATAGTAACATCCCTCTCCCACAGCAGCACAGATAATCATATCAAACTGGAAATAAAATGCGGGAAATAAAATGCGAGAAGTAAAGATGCGATAAATAAACGCAACCCAACAAGCAAACATACAAGCGCTAGGATTGACTCTCATAGGGAACCGAAGAACCAGAGATTCTGGGTTCGGTCCCCAGCAGAGTTGCCAGCTGTCGCTTGCGCGAAAATAAGGTGCCGGCATGACAGAAGAGTCGCCACCTTTCGTTATTTATCCCTCAGAGCGGGAAAGGAAACGATCGGAAAAACCTGACGAATAAGGGTAAGACAAGGTCATCGCAACCATTGTCTGGGTTCGGGAGTCGGTTACGCAAGGGGAAGGTATTAGCACCTCTCACGTCCGTCGTACTCGACGGGATCCACGCTTGTTTGTTTACTTGGATGGGTTGGTTATAATTTATCTACCTATCAAGGCTGGCTGAAAAAGAAAAGAAAAATGACTCGGCAAAGCGTCACACTTTATGCCTACGTATTCTCATCAGAGAATGAGAAATCAGAGTCAACGTAGTTCGGCCTACGAAGGGTTACGGGGGAAGGTTGCTCGCTAGAATATCGCATCCTATGCCTACGTACTTCCACACAGCATGGAAGATCAGAGCAAACGTAGTTCGGGAAACTACGGTTTATCTCCTGTTTTGAAAGAAGTGTTTTTTATTGTGTTTGCGATTTCAACCGCACTAGAGACTATGACCTGCGAGTGAATGCGTCGCATGTCACCCAAAGGGTACCATACTAAACATCCAGACTATGGAAGAGAAACTCTCCCACAATCCTTTCTCAGATAGCTTAAGGCTCGTAACGTACGAAAGAAATCATTCATGGTTACTGTATCTTAAACTGTTTTGAGATGAGAAGAGAACAGGCCCAACTAGGAGGGAGACTATCAAGTCCTACTGTTATCATGCCATGGATTCATCCTATGGTTGAGGTTTGAACAGGGAACTCCTAGAAGTTGTCATGCATAGGTTTCAACCTAAAAGTCTATCATCAAATCCTTATCAAAGGAAATGAGAGTCCTAAGGGTTCATGTCAATGATACACCAAAACAGACAAAGCATCAGCTTAACAGTAAAATGCATGCAATGCAAGTGAGGGAGGAAATGTGTGTGGGGCTTCAGCCTCCACAAGCTCATCTCAACCTCAAGCCAGTCATGAAGTAACAGTAATCATACTGAAAAATAAACAACATGCTATCAAGCAATAAACAGATAAAAGAAATGAAGTGCCATCAGGCAAACAAACCACATGCTTGAGAAAGAAAATCTACATCTAAGCTCTCCTTAATCCTAACCCTAAAACAAAACCCTAATTAGATCTAAGCAAAGCCCTAAAGCAAAACCCTAACCAAGAGACTCAATCCCAGTCTTCAAGCTTCAAAACAAGCTTACCAAAGAAAGGGAGCTAAGTAGGCAGACTCGTAGTGCCCTCCTCAGGAAAGCACTAGGAGGCTCATACTCAGGAATCGTATCCTACGTGGCTCATCAACTGTGATCAGTTTACATTCCTCCTCAGGAGAAATTAAACTCACATGAAGGCTCCAGCATCATTGGATACTTAAGAAATCCTAGATGAACTAAGGGAACTAAGTGAATAGACCCATAGGACCTTCCTCAGGAAAGTACTAGGAGGCTTCCACTTAGGAATCGTATCCTATGTGGCTCAACAACTGTGATCAGTTTACATTCCTCCTCAGGAGAAATTAAACTCACATGAAGGCTCCAACATCATTGGATACTTAAGAAATCCTAGATGAACTAAGGGAACTAAGTGAATAGACCCATAGGACCTTCCTCAGGAAAGTACTAGGAGGCTTCCACTTAGGAATCGTATCCTATGTGGCTCAACAACTGTGATCAGTTTACATTCCTCCTCAGGAGAAATTAAACTCACATGAAGGCTCCAACATCATTGGATACTTGAGAAATCCTACATGAACTAAGGGAACTAAGTGAACAGACCCATAGGACCTTCCTCAGGAAAGTACTAGGAGGCTTCCACTTAGGAATCGTATCCCATGTGGCTCAACAACTGTGATCAGTTTACATTCCTCCTCAGGAGAAATTAAACTCACATGAAGGCTCCAACATCATTGGATACTTAAGAAAGAGGTGAGAAGAAAGAATGAAAGACATCCATAGTGCCTTCCTCAGGAAAGTACCATGGATTTCCCTCAAACTTCAGGATCTCAAACCTCACAAACAGAGAACAAGCTCCAAACTCTCAACCTCTGGGTCTTGATCTTCAATCTTCTCCTTCATCATGCTCCTTCAATAAGGTCTTCAAACCAAACCAAACCCCACAACAATTCCCCAAAGATAAACCCCAGAGACAGACAAATATCACACAGACAGTCAATACAATCAGTCAACTTCAGAAAATATCTAAAAATACTAAAGCAAGGGGGAAAAATCTAACAATCACTTACAAGGGTCTATAACACCTACCCATAACATCCCTATAATCCCCTACCCAAAGATCAAGTCAAAACTCTCCAAAGAAAATGAATTATTTCACCTATGCATAACCTAAACCCTAATTTGGATTACTCTAATCTCACCTAATTAAACTAATCAAATTTTAATCTAAAAATCTTGAAATAAATCCTATGGGAAACTATGATTCAATATCTAACTATGCCAAAAAGAATGGCTCAAAAATCCTAAGGGAAGGTCCTAAAAGAAATTCTACAAAATTGAGTATACACCTAAACCTCCTAAAAAGCTATTTAAAAGAATAATATTCTAAAATTACTAAACTAAAAATAAAATGGAATTTTTATTTTTATTAATTTTCTAGACAAAATTATAAACCTATAGAAAAAACAAGAATTAAAAAATATCAATTTTCCAATTTTCTATGAATTTTATAAGATGCAAAAATATAAAAGAAATTAAAAATAAGAGAATTGAAATAAATGGGATGGGGGGTGTCAAAAGAAAACACGCCTAGTTGTTTTATTAAATGGGCCAAGATCAGGGGGTGCAGATATCAACTTCGCTAGGCCCATGCGTTCAGAAAAACTAATTGAAAAAAATAAAAGAAAAAGATTAAAGGTTCGGTGCATTTAGCAAGAGTTTGCAGTTCATTTCCAGTCTGGGCCGCTGGTGGGGGTGTGAGAAGCATGGTTCGCTGAGGCCCAGGTTTTTCCACTTATTGAAACGCAGCGTATTGGCTTAGTCTTTCCCTCCGTTTTCTGAGTTTGAACAAGGACCGCACGATGATGTTACAAAGTCAAAATAAAAGAAAGATCCAACGGATAAAAACTCATCTTCTCCAAAATACCATTAGGGTTTCAGAAAACCCTAACTCCATGCCAGAACTTTACCTCATTCGTTCTCCTCCATTTCTCCATGAAATCCAAAACTTTAAGAACTAAAAATGCTCTACGTGTTACCAGGAATCTAACCATACTCATATTTTCCATTGAAACCTCATGTAACTCCTAACCCGATAGCTCAAAGTCCTAGGTTCAAACCATTTTCTCTGTGATCAACTCTGATGAAACTCCAATCTAATGGTATAAACTTGTTCATGGCGTTACCCTCATCATTCTATGCTATCACATGATCATTAAAACTCCCTAAACAGCCTATTCTTGAATCTTGAAGAAACATCACCCTGCCATGAAACCTCATGGATCTTCCTCTAACTCTCAGAAAACCATCAACTAACCTAGCATGTTCATTCTATACCTAGGAAACTAACAGAAAACACATAAATATGGAGATATAGGGAGAGAACAAAACCTGTCAAGAGGTTATGGCAGATGCAGTTAGGGCTTGATTCAAGGCTTGATCTTGCTTCAAGATGATCCTCTAATGGTGTGTAGTCTTCTGTTTGCGCTATCTGGGATGATTGAAGCCTGTGATGAGCAACTCGAGCCTTGCTTGTGTTTGAAGAAAACTTTGAATACCCCTTTCTCCCTCACTCTTCACCAATGGATTCACCAACCTTTTCTTCATTATGATCCACTTGTTATATAACAATCCATAGAAGATTCTAGATTCATCTAGAAAGAGCTAGAATATCATGGAAAATCTCATGTAGTGATATGTTGTATCATCTCATTTCATGCATTAAGACTTCTTAATTTTGTGCCAAAATATCCTTACATGAGATATTGAGGTGGAATGTGTGAAAAAACAAGCTCAACCTTGCCTTATGCCAAGTTTTTCAAAGGTTCCTTATTATGCAAGTAACAACTTTACAAAGTAACCCCCATTTTAAGACCTCAAATCAAAAATGTGTTTGAACCATTGTTTTTAAAATGATGTTTGGACTCAAAATGACATATTGGATGACCTATTTTGGATTCATAGATCTCCCAAACCAATTTCCAACTTGGATCCATTTAAGTTATAAGCCATTTTTAGGTCATTTTCAACCATTCTTGTAAATCCTTGCTACAAGCTTTTCCAACAACTCATGACCACTTTTCTAGGCTTAAAATGCCATTTTGAACAACTTTGATGTTTTGAGTTTTTTCATTTGAGGCTTGGAAATAGGAGATATGGCCTTTGCTTAAAATGACCTATAACTTCCAAATGACCAAAATACCCCTGTCTTGTTCAAACCATAAGTTGAGTTCTACAAATCCTATCAAGGACTTATAGTACTCTCTAGAAATCTAAGAAGATGATCTTTAACATTCATGTTGACCAAGAGATCATAGGAATCATCCTACTAGGGCAAAAGTTGTCTGCAAGTTGGGTGACTTTCAAGGACCCAGATTCACACACCTCAGATGACCTGTAATTTGTCAAAACCATAACTTGAGCTCTGCACATCCTATCAAGGACTTCTACCACTAAAATTAAAGCTAAGAACAAGATCTACAACATTAATGTTGTGGGGAAGATGAGATAACAATCACATCTTGAGCTAAAACTGCCTGGAAGATAGGGATCAAACTAGGGTTTTTTCACTAACACTCCTTAGAAACCCTGGCTTAAAACTTCTCAAACTCCTCAATCATGATGAGTTGATCTAGGAATCATCTTTATAACATCTCCATACATTATTCCATGATCTCATGGCCCTTGGATTAGGTCTCAACCTTCTCCAAATCTTCAGCTGACCTAGGATTGACCCAGTCAAAACCCTAATTCTACCATTCATGGTTGAATCTTCTGAATTCTTGCACAATGACCTCTCTGGGCTTCATGATGGCTTTCAAGACATCTCATAAACTTTCTCAAATCTTCAAGTTCATTCTCAAAGTCTCAGAATCATCTGAGAGCACCCACAACTCTTCAAGCTATGAAGCACAAAACCTTGGTTTCAACCACTTCCCCTGAGGATCTCTTGAACTTTCTGATGAAGGTATCAACCTTCAAACACTTGATGGATAAACAAATGTTGGTCAAATTTTGGGGTGCAACAAAAAGGGTGTAAAACTATCTAAGCTACAGGCTCACGGGGATAAAAGAAAAGAAAAGAGACTCGACAGAGCATCACCGCTCTATGCCTACGTATTCCCTCGTGCAATGGAAAAGTCAGAGTCAACATAGTTCGGAGAACTACGGGCGAAGGTGGGGAAGGTTACTCGCCAAGACATCCTTGTCTTGTGCCTACGTATCCTCGTCTGGTACGAGAAATCAGAGCAAACGTAGTTCGGGCTGACACGACCACAGGTTGGTTCAAGTGTTTTAACTGAGTAGGGTTAAACAGTGGTTCCAGTAGTTAGGGACGATGCCTGTTTGCGGTAGAACCAAAGCTTAACACACTCTTTCTGAAAATGATTTTCATTAATCCCGAAGGATAAAAAAATTTGATGTTTTTTTTTGTGTTTTTTAAGACAAGAAGTGAATTGAGTTATGGTTTGAAACTCATGTCGCACTAAAGACTATGACTCGAGAGCGAATGCGTCACATATCGCCCAAAGGGCATACGCTAAACACTCTAGACAGTTGAGAGGAGGCCCTACAACCATCATTCCTCAAGTACTTAAGGCTCGTAGCGTACGACACAAATTATCCTTTATTAAGTGTTTTGAATCATTTAGGAGATGAGAAGAGAAGGACTCAAACTAAGGGGAAACTGGACCCTAAAGTTATCATGCATAATGCTCCTAAAGTTGGGGAGAAAGGAAAGAATTAACCTAATGTTGTCATGTATAGGATTGAACACCTAATGTCTCTCCTACTCCCATCCTAAACAGAAGGGACTAGGAATCCTATGGGGATCATGGCCAAAGGCTAAGTAAACACTAAATAATCCACTCACAAGTGAAATGAGAAAGAAATGAAATTGATTGGAAAAGAAATGATAAACCACAAAGCACATTAATTTGTAAATTCAAAATAAAATGATAAAATAAAATGAAAATTAAGATAAAAATGATGAAAAATAAATTAACACATTAAAAAAAATAAAGAAAACAAGAAAACAATTAAAGTAAAGTAAAAAGAGATAAAATAAACAAATGGCTAAAACAAAGAAAATGCCTACACCAAGAGTTGAACCCTTGACCTTGGTGTTATAGGCACAAAGAAAATGCCTACACCAAGAGTTGAACCCTTGACCTGTGTTCGACCCCCGCTGGGGGTCGAACACAGGTTCAAGGCATGGCAAGGCAAGGTTACAACCATTGGGGTGGCGATACATTTGTTGTATCAAGCCACCCCAATTTAACATATACCAAAAGGGCGTGTTATTCTGGGCAAGCTTGAAGACAAAACCAAGTGAAAGTGTCAAAAACGAGTTCAACATAACTCTCTCAAATCTTACTCAAATTCAGTGAAATTTAAGTCAAAACTGATTGTTTTCCATGAGGATTAAGATGGTGCTATCCAAATTTTCAAAAGATACATACACAAAGAAATTCGAATGATAATGCAATGAAGAAGCTTGAGATGCATTTGTGGAGATATAGACCAAAACAGGTGCAAACAGGTTTAGAGAAAGATGTGCACAAGTTTCAAATATGCAATAGGTCAAACTCCAACTGAAATATGAATCAAAAAACATTAGGACATGATTTTGGCACATGAGTTGCAATAATGAACATGATTTGTCCATAGTCTAAACATGATAATCAAGGCATCAAGCCTAGGCAAATCTAAGCATGTCAAAAGCTTCACACACACATTGAAACAAAATTCTAACCAATCTTGACCCTACTGTTAGTGAGAAGGTTGTGAATTTTTGGTGGATTAACAAGTGAATGCTAAGATCCAAAACATGATTACTAAGTTCACAAACTTAAATGAGCAAACCATAGAAGTGGATAACCAAACAATGCTGAGGCAAAACCAAATAGTACATCAGTTACACATTAATTGTATCAGCAAAAAAAAAAAGAAACTTAAAACAATCAAAGGTAAGTGAAGTCTTGGACAAATGGCATGACAAAATAACAACACAATCAAGCCTGTTATAACTGGCTTTGCAACCACACAAAGCCAACAACTTACAATCTAACTCAACCAAAACAGAAAGTAAATCTAAGATTCTAAAGGATCCTAACCAAAAGACTGATAAGCAGGCACAACACCTATCCAATGCATCCATAAAGTTGAGATCCTATGCTACCCAGAACTCCCATGACAGTCACCAAATCAGTTCATGATTAGAAGTAATAACATAAATCTTAATAGCCCCCAAACATCATGCATCAACCAAAAAATATGAAATTAAACAAGGTTCTGATGGGAAGTTAAGTTGGTCAGACTCTAGCAAACCTTGGACAGTTCTGAACATCAAGGCACTATGCTAAAGAAGTTGGAAATTCTAATCTGTTATGAACTCAACTGGACTCATGATGACAGACTTCCCCTCATCAGAGCTCACTTACTTATCACATCCCTCTAGCCTCAACCAACCTGCCTATATCACTAAACAAAGCTCATAAGACCTGAGACACACAAGCTAAACTCTCACTGTCTGCACTAAAAAGTCCACAATTCTCATAAAAAATTGGTTCTCCATCTCTACTCCAAACCAGCATTCTTAAATGGCAACCACAACAAAAACCAACTCCTCTACTATGAGAACTAAACTGATAGCAACTAAACTCGAGCTGGTAAAGTCAGTTCTCAAACACAAATAAAGACAGTAGGACCTGGCCTGAATATGCCAAAAAACCAACTTGGACCAATCAACTGAAACCTAAACAGTCTAAAACCATAATTCAAAGGTATAGCACTAGCACTAGGCATTAATAAGATTCTGATATTACAATGCTAAACAGCTGCAAGTTCCACAAATGTCAATGACCGTTTTGGTTATTACAATGCACTCATCAAACACTAAGTCCTCCTTTTGTTCTTTAAAGACAATCACCATAACCAACAGATTTTAGCAAAGGGTAATCATCAATTAATTGCAAGGTAAAAAAGGGTGTGGATGGAATGAAACTTAAACCAGAAAAGTCTAATAGCATGACTGTAGGTTCAAGACATAACTATGTTCAACAAGTCTAAAAACTAATGATAATAGCATAACTGAACTTAAGCAAGAAGGACTTGGTTTTAGCAGCAGCAAGGCACACTTGTTTCAATCACTATGCTTTAAGCCTAGGTCTCAAACAGACATTCACAAATGCAACAACACCCTCAAGACAGCATAGTTAGAAGTTTCTAAACATAAAGATTCAAGAAGTTGGTTGGGGAATAGAAACAAACCTATAAACTGTCATCACAATGCAAGCACTAAGTCAACCATAGTTTAACAGCCTAAACACAACTATTACCAAAGAAAGCACTTATGCAAGTTGTCCTACACTAACATTACCAAAGTCAAACATCAACACACTCAAAAGTATGTTTTTCATATGGTTGTAACTTGCAGTAACCAACATGACAATTAAATGACAACAACTTCATCATTACAGTAATAAACCAATATTTCAAATACAAGCTAACAAGCAATACTCAAAACATGTTTTCATGAAATTTATGCACATAAATGAGAGAATTTAAAGGTACCAACTTCTTGTAGATCCCTCTCAACAAGTTAGCAGCAAAAAGCAAGAATTCCCTCCCTTTGAGTAAGCTTGTGGGTTTTCTTCCTTTTGAAGCAACAATTGGTTTTTGAGGATAGTTTGAGCAAATGGATTTCCAGTTGTTGTTTGAGGTTATGAACAGCTAGTATGACTATAATGGAAGGTGTTCAAAGTGTCACAATGATGGAAAACATCTTGAGTAGTGATTTGGCATGAAATGTGCATAAAAGTCAAACTATGGTGTGTGGACAGTTGACTTTTTGATCCATGGTTTTTTGATGAAACTAACTATTGGAATAGCTTCAAATGGTGATTTTAAGGGTGTGTATATGGTTTTTATGATGGTTTCATGGTTGGAAATGATGCTGGTGTGAAAAATGCAAAGTGGCCATTTTTGGTGATTTTGTGAATTTCTTCACTCTCAAGCAAAGAGGGAAAGAAAGAGAGTTGTGTGTTTCTGGTGTTTTGGATGGCTCTGGTGTGTTGTTTACAATGGCATGAAGCCTCTATTTATAGGCTAAGGGAAGGGTTAGGGCAGATTTGGTTTTTTGCCTTTGGAGGGAGATTTTGGAAGAAAATCTATCCAAGATTATATAGCAGCTGTGCATATCAGCTCCTTGGCTCATTGCAGGGAAAAACTCAAGTGAAATTAAGGGCATGAGGTGACTGAAGTGAGGCTAGTGCATAGGGGACTGCAGCTGCAAGCTTCTCTTCAAAAAGTTTCTCTTTCCTATGGTTTTTCTTGAATATAATAATGTCAACTTGCTTGCCAACTTGCAAAGCTCTCAAAACCTCATTATTTCTGCATTTTCTAACCATCATCCTCTCTATATATCAGATTAAGACATGATCCAATGGCTGAGAATGATCCAAGTGGATGAAAAGTGAATTTGTGAAAAAGTGGAAATGGTGCACTCAAGCGTGGAGACCCCAACTTTCTGGATTCATAACTCTCAACTCATAAGGGCTATGGAAGAGTTCTAGTAATTTTTGGAAATCCCTAATAGAGCTCTACAACTTTCATGTTTTCATGATCTTCAGATTCCAAGTGGAACTAGGTCAAAAATCCCCTCAAAGTTGGCTGAAAACATGATTTGCAAGGCCAAAAACTTAGAATTTTTCTAAGTGTTTTCTCCCTCTTGTAATAATTTTGATCATAACACCCAATCTACTCATTTTTTGCACATGGACCCCTGTGAGACTTTTGTAGGAATTGTTAAGACCTTACTAACAAGCTTTGAACCAACTCAATTGGATGTGTGGTTAAGAATGGTCTTGCCCCTTTCAAAACCCTAATTCCCGACTTTCCCGATTACTCCTCCATCCTTGATCCAATGGTCATGAAACTTCATGGATAGGTTTATTATGTCATTAGGAACATTTTTGCTTCACACTTTGAGTTCAAATTTCTTATGGTTGAAGAGATGACTTTTTCACTACACAGTTGACTTTTTCTCCAAATCTCCTAATTTTCAATTGACTGATCAATTGAAGCTCTTCTGATTAAAATTGATGGTCAATCTCCCATCCCCAAACACCTTAGGACATATGGAAGGCCATGGAAACAAGTCTTGCTCTCGAAAACAAATTTATCCTGATTAAAAGTAAAACCCTAATTTCATCCTTTTTGCCTAAGCATTGTGCAGATGAAATGAGTGACCATTCCCACTCCACAATGACCTCTGAGGTACTCAACAAGCCTCTACCTCATGATTACACCAATGATAAATCTTCATGGAACCCTTGACAACCTTTTGATGGTTCTGATAATGTTGTGGCACACCCCTCCTCTCTAGGAGCTCAGATATCTTCATGATGATGACAACCACATAACAACCTCTACCAATGCCTCTACTTGAGATTGTGGTCAATAAGGCTCTCCTCTTGGATAGGACACAAACAAACATTTGATCCCCGGTAAGAACTATGCTATGCAAATGCAAAAATGCTAAAATGCAATGAAACATAAGCCAAAGATTAAGAAAAGAGGTTGGTCAAATTTTGGGGTGCAACATCAGACTTGATCGCAGAGATGGCAAATTTATTAGTACGTGTGGAACATCCTGAAGACCCACCTAACCACCATGGAAATGGTAGGCGGGAACGAACTCACGACAGAGGCCGCTGATAGAAGACTTTCCAGGTTCTACCTTCCTTTCTTACCTTAATCTGTTGCATTGGGGACAACGCTCGATTTAAGTGTGGGGGAGGAAGCTTTATCGCTTTTATTTACTGTTTTCCCTTTTATTTACTATTTTCTAGGTAGATTTTAAAGTTTTGATATTTCTAATTAATCTTTTTGTTTAAGCGTTAATAAAATCAAATGCATGTACTGCCGAGTCATTATACGTAGTTTCCGTCATTTATCGGATTCTTCCAAATTCTTGAGCCATAACAAAAATTTTAATTTTGGTTTAAAGCATGACATAAACCCAAAAGGTATATTGCTTGACTTAGGCTGAGTTCGAAAGACTTGGGAAAGTATTGATAATATCGGTACCGTCTTGACACCCTGAGCCCCCTGACTATGCTGATCAATTTGAATACTTATTATGCCAAGGTGTCGCACCCTAATTTTTGACCGTAAAATGCCACCTATTTTTTACGCATTTTTCTCTCGTTATTTGACTTTATTTTAATATTTATGCGACTAACCAATTTGTGCAGACGCAGTAATATCGAGCGGAGATGGTGTTCCTCATAGTCGATCATTATGCATATCTAACCGTTTAACCCGCTTGTTCGTTTTGATTTGTGAAAGGTTGGGTTACTGCTGGAAGTTTAGGGAATCACGAAGTGATACACATAAGGGCTTATTATTTGGAGATTGAGTTTTATGCCATTACAATTACTCCATAATTCATCAATTTGAGAGGGGGTGATTCAATTTATGACAAAGACGAAAGTGCAGAGGAAGTAAAGATTCATGGGTACATAATCCAAGCGCAGTCGGATGGGGGGGGGGGGGGTTTATAAGCCAATTTCACAATTAAAAACAAATTAAGGCTTCTTTCTCCAAGTGTCCCAGTTCAAAGATTTTCTTGTGTTCTTGTAATATAAGTCGTTCATGGATGGAGAAATGGGATTAAGGTTCAATTTGAATATTATTACAAGTGGACCCTTGGGTTCAGTTTAATTGAGACCATATTCCATGAGGTTTATACCTTGAATTAAGTTCAAATGTTGTGAATAGTTTCAAGAATTAATTGGTGAACCATAAAAGGCATGCCTCTCGAAGTTATTTCCCACTTTATGAACCAAGTCTTTGAACGAGATCAGGCCATGTTCAATTTAGTTCTTTGAGCCTTTGAAATATAAGCTTAAATTGCATCTGATACAAGGAATTAAGGTTTTAATACAACATTCACAAGAAAATTACAATAAACGCAGGGCCTAAACTTTCACTTGTTCCAAATACTCTCAAGAATACACATTCATTCCAAATAATGAAGGATGTTTGTTACAACACAAAGGATCCACATATACATATATACTGGAGCACTATCTTTATTACAAGGATTTGGTTACATTACTTGACATCGACACCACACTTTGATGATATAACTAATGACTAATACAAGGTAATCAAAGTTCAAACATGATGCCGCTACGGTACCCATTGACATATAATCCTTCAAGAAATGATGTTCATTCGGTGGCTGCCGATACTGGCCATACCTCCAGAATTGGGATTTCAAAACGGGCGCAGGGATTTCTGTCATCAGTTTGATTACTCCACTTCCTGCAAAATCACAACAGCCAGCTAGTCCTTGTGTTATAACTTTAACTCATGATATAACTCTCTCCAAGATAAAGACATCACAGACCAGGATGAAACCAGCATACCTTCATATAACCTTCAACATTGCAGCCTCTTGAGTTTTGTGTTACCATAGCTAGCGAACGACAATTTTTTACCGAAGAAAAGCTGAAGAGGTAGTTGATACGCAGTACCTACTAAACCTGCATCCACAACAAGGACAACCTGTTATGAAAAACTTATGGCTCCCCTTGATAATGACAACTCGATTCCATGCTTCAGTTTTGATGCTTCTACACGCGATCAACAAGCCATGGCTTCGAGGAAGTTTTGGATTTTTACAGAAAGTTTGTTCCAAACTCTATCAGTGCAGTTTTTTTAAAGGTGAAAATCAAAATCAGCTATGGAACAAATGGGAAGGATGTGACTGTACTCACCAAAGATCAGCATGGTCCTTATTTCATCACCTCACTAGGTATCATCTCCCAGTGCCTGCAATAAACATGATACAGGTCTATAAGAATTCCATTTTTTTCAAGGATGTTTTAAGCATATCAAAGTCAGGAAATCAGATTGTATCATCCAACACCAAATCCAAAGTTGAACCGAAACTCTTATGGAGCAGTTTTTTTAATAAGTACCTGCCAAAGTCAGTATAGAAAGGGGAAATTTACAACAGCAGCTGCTCAAAGCTCCAAAATGCTCCTACTGCACCCAATCATCCATTTCATTGCAACGCTGGGCCTGCGTAGGAAGGATCACAAAAAGGTAAAACATCGCTTGTTGGGTATGAAGCATTATAGTAAAGAAAAGCGGAATAAACGTGCCACACTGTCAGGAGTTGGACCATCTGCGTCTGAAAAGCACATTTACTCCCGTCTTCTGAAAGTAAACCAACTAAGCCTCCGCATATACCTGCAGCCAACATTAAATTTAATGATGCACCTCTGATGGAAAATAATGCTGAAGGAGAGTTTAAGAAGAGGACAAATCAGAACTTTTGTGTGCTTGCATCAGTTATGAAAGTAGAAAACATGTCCCAGTGTTAGTGGCAAATGAATTTAAGGCTAATACAATCTTTTAGTCTACAAGATGATACAGAAGACCAAATGCATAAGTGTCATGAGAATACTTACTCAGGTCTCTTGAAGACGCCGTCTCCTCCGATGCTGTCTAACGTGTCCTGCAACCAAGTGAAATTGACGTCATCATTCATAATTATCACAATGACAAGGTCGTGCGACAACAGCGCCCTAAAGGCATTCAATCTACTCATCAAGATTAGTTTGAAAATATAAGGCAATACTGCGAATTTAATCACCAAATCTCAAACCACGAGTCACTTTTTGAAGAACCAAGAATGCAGGTCCTGTGTTTGATGATGAAGCAACTCTGCTGAAAGGATCTTCTTTGCCTCCTCCCTCAAGCATTCAAACGCCACTCCAGTCGTCCAAACGTCCCCATCACCATAAGCACATAAAATAAAAGAGTTTCAGTTACGCGTCGGTTTGAAGGAGACAACCAAAGAAATAGAGCCCAAGATTGAAGCTTACCCTGTTCAACGGTCGGTGTCAATAAGAGCCACAAACTCGTTCATGAATTCCAGCATCAACAGTCTTGACAAATTCATGAACATCACCATAGATTTCTGTGAAGCTAAACTCAGCAAGTCTCACCTTGAAGTGAGGAGCTACAACTGCTGCTATTGCAAAGACCAACCACAATCTCTCTAGGACACGCACGTCAAACCTGAACTCCTCTCCTCTGGGCCTCTAATCCGTTCTCTGGCCCAACTCAATCATTATCCGCACCTGCCAGGAATGCAAATCCTAGTTAGCAAATCGATCAAAGAATATACTCATGAGAGAGAAAAAGATTCGAAAAGAGATCCTATCCAAATCCTCAAAAACGTCGAATCTGGACAGATAAGTATTTAACACAACAAATCAGATATTGAATTTGTCATTTAATGAGCATTCAACAAAATCAAACAGAAAGGGAAACTATTTCAAATCGTGTCTGAACCAATATGGCAAATCCAATCAGGCATTCAAAGCTCTTAATCAATTCTCACAAAAAAAATCTCATGTTGAAGACTATAAAAGAGGGTCGAAGAGAGACGAAGAGGGACCGATAACTACCCTAAGAAAACCCTAGGTTCGTAACCAAAAAAAATTAAGCAAAGAGATCTTATCTTTTCAGATCGTCTCCGACCGCCGCAAGCCTAAACCAACAGACGAAACATCATCCTCAGTGCCGCTACAACCAACCTTCGGTAAAATCCCTCTTTTCGTAAGGTTATCGAACATATTGATTTGTTTTTCGTTGTGTTTCAGGTGTTACAATGAAGGAAGGCCAGGGAGAAAACATTGAATGGTGGACCTAGAGAGAGACGCAATCGAGAGAACCCAAGGGGTTGGGAGGAAGACGAAGGATTAGAACTAGGGTTTACCGTTTTCGCTGTCGTGCTTTTCTGCTTTCGTTTTGCTTTCTGTGTTGTCTTTTGCTTATAATTATGATCTAGTATCCGCAGGCACACACACCTCACATGCACCCTCACGCGTGAACCTCACGATCTCCAGCAGATCAACCCTACACGCCCAGATCGAGAGCCCACCATAATCCCATGCGCGCAGACACACATGATCCAGCGGTTTTTTTTTATTAACTCTTAATTTACCAGTTAACCCTTAATCAGTTAATTAAGTAACTCTAATATAGCTAATAACTTTTAATAATCAGTCTTATTTATTTTAATTATATAGTTTCTTAGGTCTAATCTTTTTATATATAATAATTCGTTTATTCCTTTTATTTAACTAATACAAACCAACCTTTTTATTCACCAAAAATTATTTTTGCTAAGTAATTGATTAATTTTTTTAGATAATATCTTATTAATTAATACATTTATTCACTAATAAAAAAAACTTTCTACAACTTATATCTAAGTGCCATCTTACCAAGTTAATATTAAAACTTTTTATAGGAGTACATAATAGAATTAACTTTTTTTATATAATTAACTTTTCACTTTAGAATTTATTTTATAAATAAATTATTTCATTTAAGTTCTAAATAATAGAATTAAGTCATTACTAGCGTTTATTTAAGGTTTAGAATTTAATTTCTATCTAATCCCACTTAAAATCGACCTAGTTAAAATCTACTTCTCGCTTAAAAAATCAAATCAGACGATTAAAATCAACCTCGCTTAAAATCAAGCAAACATCGTAAAACTCGATCCAATCGCGCACCCCACGACACATTCACTCTCACACACTTCAGTGCTTTCATGCGTATGTGTATGACTTTACCTTTTAGTATTTTATCTCCCGCAATTTAAATATTATCGCATTTATATTTTCGCACCGCATTCCGCCCAAAGGAAAAACCTACACATGATTCAACAATTGTGTGTAGTACATCCACATTTGTATCATTCTCCCCACATGATCCTTGATCCCATTCAAGTCGATCTTTAGGATAGATCCTACCCCATAGGAAGGACTGTTCTTTATCTTTTACAACATAGACAAAAATAAACAAAACAACTCAAAATATTATTCAAACACATTAGAGAAAGATGTTAATCATCTTAAGTGAGATAGAATCTCCACCCCCACAACAATACAATCAACATGTAGGGACTTTGCCTTAAGAGAGATAAAGGCGTACTCGTCAAACAATCCGAGTACTTGAGCCATTTTCTTAAGACGATGCAAAGACCATTTTCCTACAATTTGTGGCGGTTAAATCTCCCTTAAAATGATAAAGCATCTCTTCTCCTAAAATCAATCAACCAACTACCCTAAACCCGTAGGAACTTTGACCACAGTCAAAGAATTCCTCTAACCCTTTAGGGGAACTACAAATACTTTGATTCCACTCCCGTAAGAATATGTAGGCATAAGATGCGATATCTTATCGAGTATACTTAGAAATAAACCCTTAGGTCTTTTATACCTTAAGCAGATAAACCATAGCAATAAACAAACATAAAACAAGAGGTTTCTGTAGGGTACTACAGAAACTTAGGATGCTAGCACCTTCCCTAAGTTTAACCAACCCCCGAACCTAAAACAATCTAACTTTGCATTTGCATTGCATAGTGGGAATTTCGATCTTTATCCCTTCCTTTGGACTAATCAAAGACCGGTTGCAAATGAATAAAATTCAAGCTAATTAATAGTTTGGTATCCAAATTTCACCGCGACAGAAATGGCGACTTCACTCGGGACCTCTTTTGTGGGTTCCCCTAACTTGTTTTATTTATTTGTTTATTGCTTTCTATATGTTTGTCTGTATGTTTGTTTATCTTTTGGACTGTTACCTTTGAGTGGTGAGACAAAGTCCTACGCCCGGGCTTGAGAGAATTAAGATAGGATGGTGATATATTTGAGGAGGCTTATAGGGAGTGAGTCCCGACTAAGTTGATTCGAGAATCCCGCTTAGTTGAGACCCTTTTGAAAATAGTTCGGTTGAACGAGTTTAGTCGTGAAAACTTTTACAATTCTCAATGGGAGTCCATGATACTAAGGACCGTAGTTACCTTTAACCCCACTTTGGCCTTTATTAGGACGTAGTGCGAGGCTATGAGGGAGTAAGTCCCGAAATAGTGCTACGCGATGCTACACTCAAAAGAAGTTCTCTTGAGAATATTATTAATCCCCAAGTTAGTTGGGAAATTGATAATATCCGATAGATGGACTAATGACTTTGGGACCTCTTTAGAACCCTGTTCTGCAGGTACCATCCACCTTTAGTCCTTGTCCTTTGGGAATGGGTATATCCTTTGCTCCATGCTAGTTGCAAACCTAGGACTTTTGTTTGTTTATCTTTATGTGCCCTTATGTGATTACTTGTGTTTGTTGCATTCATATAGCATCATACTACATTGGACTTCATGGGATTTACCCTTTATTTATGAACATTGTAGGACATTATGGATAGACGAAATACTCTAAAATATACTTTTAAGAGTCCCAAATTGGATGATCTAAGGGAGTTGGGAGCTTTGATTGAAGACCAAGAGAAGTTCAAGGGTAAATATGGGAAGTTACTATCTTTGTTGAGACGTAAGGAAAATGAAGACCTACTTTCCGCTCTATTACAGTTCTATGATCCGATGTATCACTGCTTTACTTTTCCAGATTATCAGTTGTTGCCAACTTTGGAAGAATACTCCCTTTTGTTAGGTCTGCCTATTCTAGAAGAATCTCCTTTTCCCTTCTTAGGAAAGGACCCCGAAGAAAGAGACATCGCTAAGGCCCTTTATCTCAGGGTATCCGATGTTAAGGACAACATGGTTGTTAAAAATGGGACTTTCAGTTTGACTAGAGATTTCTTATTCGAGAAAGCTTCATTTTATACTGATTTTACGAACAAGGCTCCATTCGAGGCAATCTTCGCCCTACTTGTCTATGGGGTATTTCTATTTCCAAGTTTTGAGGGGTTTGTGGACCTTAACGCAATTAAGATCTTCATGAAGAACAATCCAGTGCCGACTCTATTGGGTAATACCTACCACCCTATACATCTCTGAAACCTTCGTGGTGGAGGAATGATTACGTGTTGTGTGCCTTTATTATATAAATGGTTCCTTACCCACTTGCCCAAATATGTTTCCTTTTGGCACCTTAATGATAAACATTGGTCAGAAAAGATTATGGCTTTGACTCATTCTAACATCGATTGGTATAGCCGTGAGTATGATGGAATCCTAATCATTGATGGATGTAGAGATTTCGCTAATATACCGTTACTCAGCTTTGGTGGAGGGATCAGTTACAATCCGATTTTAGCCCGTCGACAGTTGGGATATCCGTTGAAGGAACCACCTAAAAGCATACAAGTTGAGAGTGTCTTCTTCGAGGATAATCGAGAACTCCGAGAAAAGATTGTAGAAGCTTGGAAATATTTTCATAAGAAAGATAGGAATAGTTTGGGAAGGCCCAATTGTGTATCTCTGGAACCGTATCTCCAGTGGGTAAGGAATAGGGCGATCAAGCTGAAGATGCCCTACTCTCGCCAAGATCCTATACCTCCGAGAAGAGAGCCCACTTATGTTTTTATGTCCGAAACCGAGAAGTTAGAAGTTGCTTTGAAGAAGTCACAACATGAGTTAGATTCATGGAAGAACAAGTATCTAGTGTCTGTTGCAGAGATTGACGAACTCCAGAAGCAATTACAGTTGAAGGATGAAGAGTTACTCCCCTGCAAGAAGAGGAAAGTCATGGAGGATTTATTTTTCTCCGACCCACAATGCACTATTTGGAAGTTGATTGTGGACAACCTTATCCGCGAGAAGACTCAGCTAGAAGAATAGCTCAAGCAGCAGAATTTGAAACTTCCTTAGTATCTTTACTAGCTTTTATTTAGCTTTTATTTGGGACTTTTAAAAAGCAATCATTTGTATTCCGTTTCAAAATTAATAAAAAAAACATTTTCTTTTGCCATAATGTTTATAAATAGTTGGGATCCCATGAAGTCCTACTCATCTTGCATTGCATTCTTTCTTTACTCAAGAAACTCAATTTTATTTCTCAGGTATTGTAACCATGGATTTCAAAAGATAAGTATTGGAGTACACTTTCCAGAGTCCTAACATTGAAAGCTTAAGAGAACTAGCAGATCTCATCGAGAACCGTTACGCCTTCGCATCAGAATATGGAGAAGTCTTCCGTTTTCTCGAACTCAAGATGAAAGGAGGGCTGTTGGAGACCTTGGTTCAATTCTATGATCCATTGTACCATTGTTTCACTTTTCCGGATTATCAGTTGATGCCGACTCTGGAAGAGTATTCTGATTTCCTAAGGATGCCCGTGACAACCCGACCTATATTCACCGGCCAGGAGGACGAACCCAGTCACCAAGAGATTGCAAACGCTACTCATCTCAGTCTAGCCGATGTTCAAGCACACTTGACCACCAAGGAGGGATTCCTTGGATTCCCAGCGGATTTCTTGATCGAAAAAGTCAGTTACCATGCTGAAAGGAAAGAGGTCCTTATCATGGAAGCTACCTTTGCTTTGTTGGTTTATGGGATCTTCTGGTTCCCAAAGGTCGATGATTTTGTTGACATGGATGCAATTAAACTGTTCATACTCAAGAATCTCGTTCCCACCTTGCTCGCTGACACATACCATTCTATTCACTCGAAGAATGCTGAAGGAGGAAGACATATCGTTTGTTGTACCGCTCTGTTGTATTCATGGTTAATTGCTCGCCTAACTCGACACCTGTCTATTTGGGAAGAGGAAGAGTCACCTCATTGGCCCGAGATAATTATGGCCCTTACTCATTCTGACATTGTGTGGTACGACCCTACCTATGGAGGTATAGGCATGATTCATAGCATCAGAGGATTTACTAACATACCATTCGTTGGGAGAGAAGGATGCATAAGTTACATCCCTGCTCTGGCTCATCTCCGATTTGGGCATCCCATGATTGAAGTACCTGACCAGACTCTGTTAGAAGGAATCTTTCTCAAGGAAGGAGAAGACCCAGACCTGAAGACCGTCATAATCTATGCATGGAGATACATCAATAAGGAAGGAAAAGCTGCTCTAGGATACCCCAATTGTGCTGTCTCTGAAGAGTATCTACATTGGGTGCGAGAAAGAGCTCTCGACCTCAAGATGCTGTTCCCTTTCCATGAACCTATGGTATTGGCTTTTCATGATCCAGATTGGTTTGACGTGAGCGAATTAGATCAGTTGAAGGTTGCCTTGGACGAGGCTCAGAAGCTGAAGGCCGCTTGGAAGAACAAGTTTTTCATACTCAAGGTAGAGAGAGAGAAGTCCCAGAAGCTTCCAGAAGTAGAACTTGCAAGGAAAAGGAAGGCGTGAGAGGATTTATTTTCCTCTCACACCTCTTTAGGAGCTGTCACCAGTGATGATCTTCCCCCAGATACTGTGGCTTGGAAGGAATGTGTCGACCGACTCATCAGAGAGAAGGCCAAGTTGCAAGAACGCGTCAGTCAGCTAGAAGGAGAACTTCGCACACAGAAGGAGCATAAGGAGTAGATCTCCGAGTTTCTCTTTTGCTTTTGGTTCAATGTAATAAACTCTTAAAAGAGTACTCCGTTTTGTAATGCTTCGATCATCAAAATAAAATAAGTTTTTCTCCGACGTTACAGTACCGAGACAATTTGAGTTTCTTGAAAGTTTCATACTCATTTGCATTTTTCCATAAGCATAGCATCGTTTGCATTCCAGGGTCTCACTCTTGCTTCATCTCCGCAGACAAGCTGAATCACCGATACAACACTCAAGCTAGTCAATGCCAGAAGATGGATCAACTAGAACAAGAGAACAGAGTGCTCCGTGATGAAGTTACCGTTCAGAAAGAAAGTTTGGAGAGGTTGAATGGTCTAGTGGAAGCCTTGTCTAGTCAAGTCTCGATCAACAACCAAGAAGTTCCAAGGACTGTTATATCCGAAGTAGTATCAGCACCGATCCCAGTGGTGTCTACTATTGCTGAAGTAACCTACAGCATGCCGCCAGGTTTCCCGTGGGGGATGCCTTCTTATTTCACTCCGGCTGGTTATCGTCCACCTGTTCCCGAGGTTCCTGTCGCAACCACTGTTCAAACTGCTCCTGTAGTTTCTGTTGTGATGACTACCGCGTCTCCACTTGTGAATGTTGTTCCGTATATTCTGGATGAACCAATTTTACATGGGTCACCGACCGAAACTGTGGGCTTAGAAGAGAGGATAGAAGGATTTCAAGATCAGGTTTTCTGAAATACAAAAGGAGTTGAGAGCCCTTCGTGGAAAGGACTTATTTGGTAAGAGTGCTTCTGAGTTGTGCTTGGTTCCAAATGTTAAGGTCCCACCGAAGTTCAAAGTCCCTGATTTTGAAAAGTACAAGGGGAATACTTGTCCTCAGAGTCACCTTATTATATACGCCAGGATGATGTCTGTCCAAACTGATAATGATCAACTACTCATTCACTACTTTCAAGACAGTTTGACAGGCGTCGCACTCAAGTGGTATATGGGGTTGGATAGTACGAAGATTCGAACTTTCAATGATCTAGGAGGAGCCTTTGTCAAGCAGTATAAGTACAATGTGGACATGGCGCCCGACCGAGATCAGTTGAGAGCAATGGCACAGAAAGATAAGGAGAATTTCAAAGAATATGCTTAACGTTGGCGCGAGTTGGCCGCGCAAGTCACACCACCGCTAGAAGAGAAGGAAATGACTAAAAATTTTCTGAAGACCCTTGGTCCTTTCTTTTATAAGAAGATGGTAGCCAGTGCACCCAGTGACTTTACTGAAATGGTCAATATGGGAATGCGCTTAGAAGAAGGTGTTCGCGAAGGAAGATTGGCCAAAGAAGAGAGTGCTCCTAAAAGGTATGGGAGCAGTTTTGTGAAGAAAAAAGAGCAAGGTATAAATGCCATTCAAAAGGGACAATTCAGAAAGAGGTACATGCCACCACACCAAGTTGCAGCGGTATCACCGGTGTTTAATGCTCTGGCTTATCAACTACAGTTCCGCAACCATATCAGCAACCTCAGTCCCCCGTTGCTCAACAACCCCAACTTCAGCAAAGTCCACAGTACCCTCAGCAGAATTGGCCATCCAACAATCAAGGTCGTGTGTATAGAAAAATAAATTTTGATCCGATCCCAATGACATATGTTGACTTGTTCCCCGCTTTGATTAAAAAGGGTCACATTCAGACAAGAGCTCCACCTTTGGCTCCCGCGAATCCTCCTCCTTCTTATAGAGCTGACAAGTTTTGTCCTTACCATCAGGGTGCTCCAGGACATGATATTGAGAGTTATTTCGGTTTGAAGATGGATGTCCAGAGGCTTATCAAAAATGGAATCTTGTCTTTTAAGGATTCCGACCCTAATGTACAGAAGAATCCATTACCCCCGCATGGTTCGCCCTCTATCAATATGATTGAAGATTGTTTGGAAAATGATGATCAGGAAGTTTCAAATGAAGAGGCTGAAGAAGTTTGTGTCATAGTACCCCATTTTAAGGAAGTGGAACGTATAGAGATTGTGTACAATAGCAGGAAGCCAACTGTTACTCCTTTGGTAATCAACATGCCTGGACCTGTCCCTCACACTTCTAGTAAGGCTATCCCATACAGGTACAATGCTACTATGCTGGGAAACGAAGTGCCTTTTCCCACCATGCCTTCAGTAGTTAACATCGCAGATGTTAGTAGGGTGACAAGAAGTGGTCGAGTTTACCCAACTATGCCACCGAAAGAAAAAGAAGTTTTGTTTGAACCATCAGGCTCAAAAGACCCAATTGTGGGGCAATCTGGTGGATCTAATTTATCCAACTCATATGAATGTTTGAAAGTAATCAAAATAAGTGAATATAAGGTTGCAGATCAGCTTCTGCAAACCCCGTCGAAGATTTCTGTGCTACAATTGCTGATGAGTTCTGAGGCTCATAGAGAAGCACTTCAGAAGATTTTGGAACAAGCCTATGTCGAGCAGGATGTGACTATGGAACAATTTGATAACATCATTGGTAGTATTACTTCGAGTGATAATATGGGTTTCAATGAAGACGATCTCCCAGAAGAAGGAAGGAAACATAACATGGCTTTACATATTTCTGTGAACTGCGGAAACGACTCTCTGTCCAGTGTGTTGGTTGATACTGGATCGTCTCTGAATGTAATGCCTAGAACTACTCTATCTAAGTTATCGTATCAAGGACCGCCAATGAGGCCAAGCCGCGTTATTGTCAAAGCTTTCGATGGGTCAAGAAAAACGGTAATTGGTGAGGTAGATTTGCCCATGACTATTGGATTACAGACTTTTATGATCACGTTTCAGGTCATGGACATTCGTGCCTCCTATAGCTGTTTGCTAGGGAGGCCATGGATACATGAAGTCGGAGTAGTTACTTCTACTCTGCATCAGAAGTTGAAATATGTCTTTGAGGGAAAAACAGTTACAGTTTGTGCAGAAAGAGCTTTGGTGGTAAGTCACTTGTCATCATTCTCATATGTCGAAGCTGAGGAAGAGATTGGCATGCAATTTCAAGCTTTGTCTATTATGGGCGAGGGTGTCCAAAAATCTCAGGCATCCATGTCATCATTTAAAGACGCGCAGCGAGTAGTGAATAGTGGTCATCAGACAATGTGGGGAAAGGTGTTGTCTTTGCCAGAGAACAAAAATAAGGAAGGTCTCGGCTTCACCAGCAGTTCTGCTCAACAAACCACCAAAAGTCAAGGGTTTCCGCTGATCAATGAAGTGTTCCATAGTGGAGGAGTCGTCCATCATCCTCAGATTAATGTTGTGTCAGAGGACGAACTTGAAGGCTACATATCAGATGTTTCTGCAAGGTCCTCCATTCCTTACGAAGACTATGAGCCCTATATGGAAGATCCAGGCTATATTTCGGATGAATTTGACTATACCTTTGGAGTTTATGCCGTCACCGAGGAAGATCCAGATGAGGACATCCCATACTTTGTGACCCCAGGCGTTGTAGTCAAGAATTGGAGTGCGGTTGAAGCCCCTACTGCCATTCATATATCTAAGTAAAGCATTTGTTTTAAAAAAAAAATTTGCTCTGCCCAAGGCGAAACTGCATTTGTTAGGGCTTATTTTCAATAATTCCCTTTGCTCTGCCCAAGGCAAAGGTGACTTTGTTGGGCGTGTCTTTTTGGTTTTGCTATCATCAATAAATTACTTTCATTTTCATTTGTGTTTTTATATTCATTCACGATGTTAGAAAATAATAAGTAGCATCTCGCGTACACACACTTTCCACTTTACAAAAACTTATTGAAAATCACATCACTTGCGCAGATTGCTACATAAATTACATCCTGGGAATAATGATCCACTACCTTCTCCGAATTTTGAGTTTCCTGTGTACGAAGCTAAGGACGAAGAAGATGATATCCCAGAAGAAATTTCCAGACTGCTTGAGAAAGAGGAGAAAGTTATCCAACCTCATCAAGAGCCAGTGGAAGTAATCAATTTGGGAACAGAAGAAATCCGCAAAGAAGTGAAAATTGGAGCTCTGCTCAAGCCCGATGTAAAGGAACAGCTGATTGATTTGCTTGGAGTGTTTGTTGATGTGTTTGCTTGGTCATATCAAGATATGCCTGGATTGGACACGGCTATAGTTGAACACCGTCTGCCGTTGAAGCCAGAATGCCCACCGATAAAACAGAAGCTCAGAAGGACTCGACCTGACATGGCTCTAAAGATTAAGGAAGAGGTACAGAAACAGATTGATGCAGGTTTCCTTGTCACTGACGAGTATCCGCTATGGTTAGCTAACATTGTACCCGTTCCGAAGAAGGATGGTAAGGTTCGCATGTGTGTAGACTACAGGGATTTGAATAAAGTCAGTCCGAAAGATGATTTCCCATTACCTCACATTGACATCTTGGTGGACAGTACTGCAAGATATGAGGTTTTCTCCTTCATGGATGATTTTTCAGGTTACAACCAGATTAGAATGGCTCCCGAGGACAGAGAGAAAACGTCTTTCATCACGCCCTGAGGCACCTTTTGTTACAAAGTTATGCCGTTTGGATTAAAGAATGCAGGGGCAACATATCAGAGAGCTATGACTACTTTGTTCCATGATATGATGCACAAAGAGATCGAGGTGTATGTAGATGATATGATAGCTAAGTCGAAGACCGAAGATGATCATGTTAAACACCTGGCTAAGCTATTTGGCCGTTTGAGGGAATATAAGCTCCGTCTGAACCCCAACAAATGCACATTTGGAGTACGATCGGGGAAACTATTGGGTTTTATTGTCAGTCAAAGAGGGATTGAAGTGGACCTTGACAAAGTGAAAGCTATCCGGGAAATGCTAGCTCCCGCCACCGAGAAACAAGTCAGAGGATTCTTGGGACGTTTGAACTATATCTCCAGGTTTATATCCAACATGACCGCTACGTGCAAACCTATATTCAAGCTCCTGAGGAAAGAACAAGGGTATGTTTGGACTGAAGATTGTCAAAAGGCTTTTGATAGTATCAAAGAGTATTTGCTTGAACCACCTATCCTGATACCGCCAGTTGAAGGACGACCTTTGATTATGTATTTGACTGTTTTAGAAGATTCAATGGGTTGTGTACTCAGCCAGCGAGATGAAACAGGGAAGCAAGATCATGTCACTTATTACTTGAGCAAGAACTTTATTGATTGTGAAACAAGGTACACTATGTTAGAGAAGACTTATTGCGCTCTGGCGTGGGCCGCCAAGCGTTTGCGCCAGTATATGTTGAATCACACTACTTGGTTAGTTTCAAAGATGGATCCTATCAAGTATATTTTTGAGAAGCCCGCTTTGACTGGGAGAATTGCTAGATGGCAGATGTTATTGTCTAAATATGATATCGAGTACCATACTCAAAAAGCTGTTAGAGGGAGTGTTTTGGCTGATCATCTGGCTCACCATCCCATTTTGGATTATCAACCCTCAAACGATGACGTTCCTGATGAAGATGTTATGTTTTTAAAAATGAAAGATTGTGAAGAACCCGTACATGGTGAATGGCCAGAACCAGGTTCTCAGTGGGGTTTAGTTTTCGATGGAGCTGTCAACGCTCATGGAAAAGGGATAGGTGTTGTTATTGTGACTCCTCAAGGGACCCACTTCCCATTTTCCTCCAGATTAACATTCCAGTGTACCAATAATGAGGCTGAGTACGAAGCATGCATCATGGGTCTTGAAGAAGCAATCGATTTGAGAATTAAGAATCTAGATGTATTTGGTGATTCTGCAGTGGTAATCAACCAAATCACTGGAGAATGGATAACTCGACATGATAATTTGGTCCCTTATAGGGATTATGCTAAAAGATTGTTACCGTTCTTTGATAGGGTTGAGTTTCACCATATCCCTCGTGATGAGAAGAGAATGGCAGATGCGTTGGCAACTTTAGCCTCGATGATTGTGGTAAACTTTTGGAACGAGTGTCCTCGGATTGAAGTAAAACATCTTGACAGACCTGCCTACATCTTTGTTGTCGAAGAAGTCGAAGATGGCAAACCCTGGTACCATGACATCGAAGTGTTTCTTAAAGAACTCAAGAATATCCTTTGGGAGCTTCCAGCAAAGACAAGAAAACTTTGAGAAGGTTGGCTGGAAATTTTCTTTTGAGTAACAACATGTTGTATAAACGGAATTTTGACATGGTCCTGCTGAGATGTGTTGACAAACAAGAAGCGGATATGTTGATGACGAAAATTCACGAAGGATCTTTTGGCACTCATTGATCGCGACTTTCTATGTCTAATACAACTAACTGCAAGTGCACAGTCTATCGCGTAGTAATAAAAGATATCGATCCCACAGGGACTCGTAATCAAACTAGTGTTCTCGGGAGTTACTATGTTTAGCTAGGTAGAATATGTTTTAAGGGAATAAGATTGTCACTAAAAGGGGAAACTAAGATTACTGTTTAGATTTTAATTAATTGAATCGATACGTAGTAATTGTGTTCTTCAGGGATTTGATAAGTTACCGGTGTATGAAATAGTTTTCACAGTTTATTTAAGTAGAAAAATGGAGATTTGAAGACTCTCGTCTCACGATGGTTATTGACGCTAATCATAATCCTAAGGGCCAAACGTACACTTTCGTATCCCGTTCGGGGTTAAAACTATTTTTTGGAAATCTCTAAGTTCTAATTCGTTTTAAAGTGCTTTCGCTGTTATTAAAACAAATGCCTAGTGTTTACTATCTGACTTTACCGCAGCTTTCGCTTGTTGGTTCGTATCTTAATTAATTTCCCACTTTCGTGGCAAAACTACTTTTAAATAAGTTCTCGCTTTCGCGACGAAGTTTATTTCGTGAATCAATTTTAAACACTTAGACCATAAATTACTTTTGTGAAAAGAAAGTTTTCAAACAAGAGTTATCAGATCCCATTCGAATTATTACTACATATCGATTGCCTAAGTTTAGCTAGACATGGAATTGGGAAGAACAAAACATAAATAATAATAATAAATAATAAATTGCATTATGTCAAAACAGAAGTCGATCAAAATGAAAACCTGTAAATAATGCCAATTGGCCTTTGGGCAGATCCTCCACAGATGTTGGCAGGATTCTGGTCTTTAGTTCCAAATTGATCGTACAGTGCAATAGGTATTACAGAAGAGCGGAAATGGAAATGAGGAAATGAAAAGGGAAATAAAGGAAAGGAATACAAATAAAAACTGGAAAGTAAATTTGCTCTGGAAATTAAATTCGGCAGCACTTCGTGGTATGAATGCAGCTCCCTTTTTGAAGTTCCCTGCTTCCCTTTTTATAGAAGTGGAATCCCAACGGTTATCTATGAGGATGATGGACCTTGAGGCAGATAATTTAGGGAGTAGTGGACCATTTAATCGGAATTGGAACTGCTCTTTTGACGTGTAATCTGAGTGGGGCGTTTTTGCCTGCATGACGGTCGCCACAAGGTGTGACGGTCGTCACCCGTGTGACGGTCGTCATGCATCTGTGACGGTCGTCACATCAGCAAAAACAGTCTGCTGCGCTTTTCATTGTGTTTTCACTCCTTTTTCGTCCATATTTCATCTGGGATTGCTTCTTTTCTTCATGTTGCCTTGTTTAGACGTGATCGTTGAATACCTGCAAAAACATCAGACAAATACACGGAAATAACCCGAAATCGGATCGAAAACGGTTAGACTTTAGTTGAATTATGCATGAAAATATCTATATGATTTCGTGTTATCAAACTCCCCTAAGCTTGAATCTTTGCTTGTCCTCAAGTAAAACGTGGAAAAGTCGGCAAGCACGAGGCTGCTTCTTCGTTCGCAGAGTTTAGAAAAACCGGGATTCTTGGTAGGAACAAGACGAGTATCATGATGACACTGGACTACGAGTCTCCGGAGGTCTCCTTTTTATGCAAATCGGTCTCAGTCATGCTACCGTATCTTTGTGTCAAGGTTCTCGTGGCAAGTTCACCCTGTTTGTTCTAGCGCAATCACATTAAGCCCGTTGTCCGCACACTTTCATGGCAAGTCGACCTGTTAGTGAATATGATCTCGTTTTTGTTTTTGATCTTCTTTATTGATCATAATTTGGTGTCATTGATTTTTCAATGAGTTTTTCGTGTCGTTGGGCTAAATGCTCGGGTGAGGAGCACCTAACTTAGAAGGAAACGTATCTTATATTCTTGGGCTTTTTAGCTCTCTTTTCATGATTTTTCATCTTTTTGGAGATCATACACTTATTTGCATCGGTCGCTCGCTTAGAAGTGTTTTTAGGATGGTGCTGACTGCTAGTATAAACTACTTGGGGTTGAGTTTGCGTAGACACTTGAGACTTTGGTACACGTAGGTGGTGAAACCGACTCGCATAAACTAGAGATCTAAGGTGTCTGGACGATACTGGTTTTGTTAGAACTGTCGTTTCCTCGGAGTTTCAAAACTCGGTTTGAACTCAGGTGCATTCTCGTGATGCTTTTGCTTTTGAGGAACAAATGAAAGTTTTTTGTTTACGTTGAATAATGTGGGGATTGTTTGCGTAACGTGAAAAATATATAGACGAGCTTTATTTGCTAGAAATAGAAAGTGTAAAAATAGGAATTACTAAAATTCAAAGTGCAGTGAAATGGAAATACAGGAAATAAGGGAAGTTCAGAATACAGTGCAAATAAGGCTCCGCTCCCACACTATCTCGATCAGTGTCCTCACTGATTCTTGAAGCATGCGAGAGGGAGATACAACTGAAAATGAAAATACAAATAGACAAAATATAGTAAACAATGAAGGAAAAAGAAAAAAATGAAAATCTAGTCCCGGCCTCTGTCACGTCCGCGCTGGCATCCTCTGGCTCTAGCAAGGGCTACTCTATCCTCATAGCTCATGGCTCCGGTGTGGTAGACCGTGTCTCGGAGTCCTTCGACCTGCAGGGTCAGATTCGCTAGACTCTCAGTGATCGTAGCTTGGCCGGTGTGAAGTTGTTGCATTTGAGTCTGGTGCCAAGCTTCGAACTGGTCAGCTCGCTGGTTCTGCTGTTGTAGCATCGTGAGTATCTGTGCTTGCTGGTCTAGGGAGCGACGGAGGTCCTCTTCGGTGTAGTCGGGCACGGGATGGTGACGGCGGCGACGAGAAGATGTACCTACTGGAGGAGGAGGTTGCGATGCCTCTGGCTGCTCGGACCTGTCCAACTCAGCTTGGATTTCATCGTTGGAATCATGAGTGGGATCCTGAGTAGGAACAGCAGCAGCAGGAGGGGCAGTGAGGTCGAACAACCAGTTGGTACGGTCCTCTGGATGGATGCGGGTGCGGGACGGAAGGATGATGCTTCTGACGGTCTTGCCACGCACAACCGGATGGTATTTCCCGTCAGCTCGGGAGCGAATGAGATGGGAGGCCCTGCAGTGGTCGGTGTCAAGGAACACCGAGGGGATGGAATGGAGGTGCTGAAGGCGGTCGCCAAGGTTCAGCCCAAGTGCAATAGCCGTGACAATCCCGCCAAAGTAGAATGGCTTCGAGCCACAGTTGCAGTTGGCCTGAATGTGAGCCAGCAGGAACGGGGCAGCGTTGACGGGTTCATTGTTGAAGACGCAATGAAGAAAGAAGAGCTCCTTGGAGTTCACTTTGTGGTTGCTGTCTCTGGCGAAGATGGTGTTGCTCAACGCTCTGTGAAAGTACCGGATGGCGGGGTTATGGATGTGAGTGGCGTGTAGGGAGTCCCAACCATCGGCATTTAGGTCGGTCAACTGATACCACAGCGCGAAGGCTTCGTGCTGGAACTGATCAGTGATACGGCGATGAGCGTTGTCGCCGCGGGGTAACTGTAGGATGCTGGCGATCTGATTCTGATTCACCTGATAGTTGACTCCAAACATTCGGAAACAAGCGTCACCTGTGTGCTGGTTGAGTTCGCCGCTGCTGGTGACGTACGTGAACGAACTCAAGAACTCAAGGGTGAGTTGTTCATAGGTCGGCTGGGGGTTGGTGCAGAGGTTCCAGATGCCCGCTCGTTGAAGCATCCAGGTTACACCTTCAAGGAGTCTGAGCTCCGTAAGCGATGGAAGGTGCGGGTAGTGAGTTGGCTGGAGTGACCTCTGATGAAATGCAATGTACTGTGCGCGTTGTCTGTCGCCTAACTCGCCCTCAGGGAAGGAAATGTTGCTGATATCTGCGTTTCCGGCCATTGTTGAAGATGGAGAGGTTTCAGAGGTTTTGGGGTTTTTCGGCAGAGAGGGAAAAATGACAGAACGGTGGTTTGGAGGCTGAATTTGGAGTTGAGGTTTATAGTTCAATGTGGGGAGGACGAAAATCGTAGTGGGGTATGAATTTTGGAAGTTTGAAAGTGATAATGGGGGGAGTGGAAGGGAACACGAACCCTGTTTTATCAGATAGCAGTTCTGGGCTGCGTGACGGTCGTCACAAAGGTGTGACGGTCGTCACCCGCGTGACGCTCGTCATGGGACTGTGACGGTCGTCACAGCAGCAAAATCTGCAGAACGCAGAATTTTGCTCTGAGGGCGTACTCGTGGTGATTCTAAAGCGTAGTATTGATACGGTGATGTAATATAACAGCCAACAAGCAACAATTAATGCGAAAACAGAATAATTGAACAAAAACTAGAATTGAAATAACATAAAATGGAAACAATTGTATGTAGTACATAATGAAAACTAATAATGCGAAAAATTCAAATGATTAAATTAAACTAAACTAGACTAGACTAAACCGAAACTACTACTATGAGCTAATAACTAATCTTTTCGTGCCTTCAACTCATCGAATTTCTGTGAATAGTAGTCGAGTTGGTCGCAGACTAGATCCATGAAGCCTACCAGTTCGCTGTGCATGCCTGCGATATCAGCTTTTACATTAGTCAGAGCTTTATCAACGTCGTCCAATCTGAGTAACACGGCATCCATTTTGTCGGTGGTTTCCTCAGGGATAGGCTCAGGATAAGTATTGTAGTGCGGAGGAGTCATAGGGTCTACTTCAGTTTCAGAGGCGGCGTCCTCATAGTACATGTAGTCGTGTGCCTCAGAGATGTGGTCACTGTCATACATATAGTTCTGGGGTGTTGACTGTGGTGAAGGAGGTCCCATAGGCTCATCCAATTCGTAGAGCCAGTTATCCTTGTTGTGGATGCTTGTCATCAGATGATCAGGCAGTGTGAATAGCTGTACTGGTTTTTCGTTAATAAGGTACTCATACGGTCCAGGTCCCATAGTCCCTAAGATGCGCCTGTTAAAGCAGAATTGTATGTTCATGGGTCTGATGGTACCAAAACGAGTGCTGGCATTTAGATGGAATCTAAGGCCAAGCTCGTGGGCTATCATTGTTACTAGGCCTCCTATAAGAATAGGTGTCTGAGGTTCCAGCGTGAGGCGTTTAAAGGATCTCATCATGAAAGGCACTGCGTTTACTGTCCGTCCCTGAGAAGCACAGAACATGATGAATAACTCTTCCTTAGACACTGTGGTAATATTTTCTTCTTTTCCAAACAAGGTGTGAGCTAGAATCTTATGGAAGTATCTGAAAGCGGGGTTATGAATGTCATCATTGTACATTTTGTCTGGTTCAGGGTGATAGTCGCCTGTGATTCTACCCCAGAAGTGATCGAGTTGCAAATCAATATCGTCATCTTCTGCACTGATGAACACATGCGGTCCGCTAGGGAATCCTAGGAGGTTAGCTAGTGACATCCGGCTATGAGTTTGGTCCATTCCAAACAATCTGAAGGTAATCAATTCTGAGCGGGTTCCAAAACCATAGTTGGGTGTGTATCTGAAAGAACTAAGGAATTCATAGGTAAGATCCTTGTAGGTAGCGAAACGTGTTTTCAGAGCAGTGTTCTCCCAACCTAGTTGATTGAACAGGTATTGAATGCTATCTGTGATCCCTAGTTTATCCATAGTAGCCTTGTCATAATACAGCGTTAAGGCGAATTCTCTTTCGGCCAGTGCTGCAAATCTTGCCTTTTGAGCGAGTCCTCTGAAGTGAACCTTTGTGAAATCGTACTCGGCCATACTCGCAGGTAATTCGGAGAAAACAGAAGGAGTGTTTTGAAGGCTTTAAAAATCCTGAAAAGTTTAAAACAAGAAATTGAAGTCAGGATTTTTAGAAATGAAAAGTGCTAGAAACAAAAGACAAAAGGGAAAAAAAATAAGAATAAAAGTACGAAAATGAACGAAAGTAGAAAGTAGTAGTAATTTTAGGATTTTTGTTGGATTTTTCAAAGTAGAATTTTAAGGAAAAATGAAATGCAATAACGAGGGGAATTTGGGTTGCCTCCCAATAAGCGCTGTTTTTAACGTCTAAAGCCTGACGATAGCTTGGTGAGAAGCTATTCTGGTGTTTGAGCTGGAAGCTCATGCAATGTTATATTGCTGACTTGAGGACTGTTGTCGTTCTTATTGTAATGTTTTAGACGTTTCCCATTTACGATAAACGGTGCATTCGTCTTATCGGTAATTTCGACAGCTCCACTCTGAAGTACTTTAGTCACTTCATAGGGTCCAGACCACCTAGATTTTAGTTTTCCTGGGAAGAGTGTTAATCGTGAATTGAAGAGCAATACGATGTCTCCCACACTGAATTGTTTCCTGATTGAACGTTTATCATGCCACTTTTTAGTTCGTTCTTTGTAGATACGGACATTTTCGTAAGCGTCTAATCGAAGTTCTTCCAACTCGTGTAAGTTCAAGATTCGCTTTTCTCCTGCCTCGGTGTAGTTGAAGTTGAGTGTTTTAATGGCCCAAAAGGCCTTGTGCTCTAACTCTACAGGGAGATGGCAGGATTTACCGTAAACTAATTTATAGGGGGTAGTACCTATTGGTGTCTTAAATGCGGTCCTATAGGCCCATAAAGCTTCTTGTAGCTTTGATGACCAATCTTTTATCTTGAGGTAGCGACAGTCTTTTCCAAGATCTGTTTTATTTCTCTGTTTGAGACCTCTACTTGTCCGCTAGTTTGCGGATGATAAGGTGTAGCTACTCGGTGCCTGACTCCATATCTAGAGAGAAGTTTATCGAATATTCGTGATATGAAGTGAGATCCTCCGTCACTAATGACGAGTCTGGGTACACCGAATCTAGGAAAGATTGTGTTCTTGAAGAGTTTGATTACTACTCGTGCGTCGTTTGTTGGAGCAGCTATGGCTTCTATCCATTTAGACACGTAATCGACAGTGACGAGTATGTAATTATTACCAAAAGAAGGAGGGAAAGGTCCCATGAAATCTATTCCCCAAACGTCGAAGATTTCTACCTCTAAGATTCCTTTCTGAGGCATTTCATCGCGTCGTGAGATGTTGCCAGTTCGTTGGCATCTATCGCACTTTTGCACAGCGATGTGAACGTCTTTCCAAATATTAGGCCAGAATAGGCCGGCTTGGAGAATCTTAGCGCACGTCTTGGACGTACTAGCATGACCACCATATGGTGCTGAGTGGCATTGGGAAATGATATTTTCTATTTCTTCCTCTGGGACACAGCGACGATATATGTTGTCGGCCCCTCTCTTGAAGAGTAGGGGTTCGTCCCAATAATAGTGTTTCAGATCGTAGAAGAATTTCTTCTTTTGCTGATAAGTAAGGTCTGGTGGAAGCACGCCCGCAGCGAGGTAATTAACGATGTCAGCATACCAAGGTAATGTGACTTGGGCATAGACGGCTTCTACGGCTTTTTCGAATTCTGGATCTTCCGAGATTGTATTGGGTGTGTCACTTTCTAATTTGGCTATCAGACGTTCGTACGGGAAATCGTCATTTATCGGTACTGGTTCGTGTCTGATGCCTTCTATTCGGGATAAGTGATCCGCAACAACGTTCTCGGTTCCTTTCTTATCTTTGATTTCTAAGTCAAACTCTTGTAATAACAGGATCCATCTCAATAGTCTTGGTTTGGCATCCTTTTTGCTTATTAGGTACCTTATGGCAGCGTGGTCTGTGTATATTATAATTTTTGCTCCTACTAGGTAAGAACGGAATTTGTCAAGCGCAAATATAACTGCTAGAAGTTCCTTTTCTGTGGTAGCGTAGTTCATTTAGGCAGGATATAAGGTTCTACTGGCGTAGTAGATAGCATGGAGTTTCTTGTCCTTCCTTTGTCCTAGAACTGCGCCTACAGCGTAATCACTCGCGTCGCACATGATTTCGAACGGTAGTCTCCAATATGGTGGTTGCATGATTGGTGTGGTGATAAGGGATGATTTCAATGTTTCGAATGCTTTTAAACAGTCGTCGTCGAAGACGAACTCAACATCTTTCATTAACAGGCCGGTCAGAGGTTTTGTGATTTTCGAGAAATCTTTTATAAATCTTCTGTAGAAACCGGCATGTCCTAGAAAACTCTGTATTTCTCGTACGGACTTTGGAGGTTAGAGATCTTTTATAATCTCTATTTTAGCTTTGTCTACCTCAATCCCTCTATCTGATATGACATGTCCTAGAACTATTCCTTGTCGGACCATAAAATGGCATTTCTCCCAATTTAGGATGAGGTTTACTTTTACGCAACGTTCTAGTACCATTTCTAAGTTTTGTAAGCATCCTTCGAAACTTTGTCCACATACCGAGAAATCGTCCATAAACACTTCCATAATATCGTCTATGAAATCTGCGAAGATTGCCATCATGCATCTTTGGAAGGTTGCTGGAGCGTTACAGAGTCCGAACGACATTCGACGGTAAGCAAAAGTACCGTAAGGACAGGTGAATGTAGTCTTTTCTTGGTCATCAGGATGGATGGGAATTTGGAAGAATCCTGAGTAACCATCTAGATAGCAGAAATATGAATGTTTGGCTAATCTTTCCAACATTTGGTCTATGAAGGGTAGCGGGAAGTGATCTTTGCGTGTAGCCTTGTTAAGCTTCCTATAATCAATACACATCCTACTTCCAGTCACGACTCTTTTTGTTATCGATTCGCCTTTTTCGTTTTTGACTACTGTGACTCCTCCTTTCTTTGGTACGACATGAACTGGGCTAACCCATTCACTATCGGAGATCGGATAGATGATTCCTGCATCTAGTAATTTCTTTACTTCATCTATGACTACAGTGCTCAGGATGGGGTTTAGTCTTCTCTGATGCTCTCGAGAGGTTTTAGAGTCTTCCTCTATTGTAATTCGATGCATACAGATCGAAGGGCTTATACCTTTTAGATCGCTTATGTTATAGCCTAACGCGGTGGGGTACTTCTTTAGGACTTCTAATAACTTTTCGGTTTCTGGTTGTCCTAAGTCGGCGTTGACTATCACTGGTCTTTTTAGTTCATCGTCTAGAAATTCATATCTGAGGTTTTTGGGTAGTGTTTTAAGTTCTAAAGATGGGTTCTTCGGACCTGGCATATGATTTGGTGTCAGTGCTAAGCTTTCGCTTAGGCTGTCGTCTTTGTACGGTTTACGCCAATTGTCGTCTTCAGAAATGTCGGGTATTTGAATCTTTATTATTTCTGAATACGTGGTCTCTTCATTTTCAAGTTCTCTTATGCATTCGTCAATTTCATCTACTAAATAGCAGGTATCGTCTATTGGTGGTGCTTGTAAGAACTTGGTGAGAATGAACTCTATCTTTTCTTCTCCTACTTCGAATGTTAGCCTTCCTTTCTTCACGTCTATAATCGCTCCGGCTGTAGCTAGGAATGGTCTTCCTAAGATAATTGGGGTTACAGTGTCCTCCTTGATGTCCATGATTATGAAGTCGGTTGGGATGTAGAATTGTCCTATGCGTACTGGGACGTTTTCCAGTATTCCGACGGGGTATTTTACTGATCTGTCAGCTAATTGTACGGACATTTTGGTTGGTCTGAGGTCTCCCATATTCAGCTTTTTGCATATAGATAAGGGCATAACACTGATACTGGCTCCTAAATCGCATAGAGCTTTATCTATTACGAACTTTCCTATGACGCAGGGTATGGAGAAACTTCCCGGGTCCTTTAATTTAGGAGGCATGCGGTTCTGAATAATAGCGCTACACTCTGCCGTAAGTGTAACTGTTTCGTTATCCTCGATCTTTCTCTTATTCGACAGGATCTCTTTGAGAAATTTGGCGTATGACGGCATTTGAGTTATCGCTTCTGTAAAAGGAATAGTAATATTCAACTGTTTAAGGAGCTCTACAAATTTCTTAAACTGTCCTGAAGTTTTGGAGTTTATTAGTCTTTGCGGATAAGGAATAGGTGGTTTATATGGCGCTGGAGGTGTTTGAGTTCTTTCACTTGCGGTATCCTCCTTCTCGTTGTCCTCCTTCTTCTCTAACTCAGATTCCTTTTCTACTTGTTCAGTTGGTTTCTGTTGCATGGCTGAGTTTTCGGTCCTCGGATCGATCGGTTCGTCCAATTCTTTTCCACTTCTTAGTATCACAGCATTTGCTTGGCCTTTGGGATTCTGTTCGGGTTGTCCAGGAAATGTGCCAGCAGGTGCGGCAGCAGATGCTTGCTGTTGAGCCACTTGTGATATCTGAGTTTCTAACATTTTGTTGTGGGTGGCTAAAGCGTCTACTTTTCCTGTCAACTGTTTAATTTGCTCGCTAGTGTGTATGTTTTGATTCAGGAACTCTTTGTTCGTTTGAGCTTGAGTAGCTATGAACTTTTCCATCATCAATTCGAGGTTTGATTTCCTAGGTGCATTCTGAGCAGCTGGTTTTTGATATCCTTGCGGAGCAGTAGGCATTTGCAATGCATTTTCGCTTTTGTAAGAAAAGTTTGGATGATTTCGCCAACCTGGGTTGTAGGTATTTGCGTAGGGATTTCCTTGAGCATAATTTACCTGGTCTGGCGGGATTCCGGCTAGCAATGGGCATTCGGGCGCATTATGAGTGGTGCTTCCGCATAACTCGCAATTTGGAGTTACTGCAGCGACAGTTGCAGTGGGGTTAACGGCCAGACTGTCGATCTTTTGTGCTAGAGCATCTACTTTAGCATTGAACTTTTCAAGGCTGCTGATTTCGTACATCCCACCTTTCGCTGTGGTTTTCTCATTTGGAGTGCGTTCACCTCCCCATTGGCAATGGTTTTGTGACATATTTTCTATTAATTGATAGGCTTCATCGTATGGCTTATCCATAAGTGCACCGCCCGCGGCAGCGTCTATTGTCAATATAGTATTGTATAGAAGCCCATTATAGAAAGTATGGATTGTCACCCAGTCTTCTAGACCGTGGTGAGGACATGTTCTCATCATATCTTTGAATCGTTCCCATGCTTCGTAAAGAGATTCAGTATCTTTTTGTCGAAATCCGTTGATTTGAGCTCTAAGCATAGCAGTTTTGCTTGGTGGAAAATATCTCGCTAAGAAGACGTTCTTCAATTGCTCCCACGTCGTAATGGAGTTGGATGGTAACGATTGTAACCATGTCCATGCTCTGTCTCTAAGAGAGAATGGGAAAAGACGAAGTCTTATCGCGTCTGGAGTTACTCCATTTGCTTTCATTGTGTCTGCGTATTGTACAAACTTCGTTAGATGTTCGTTCGGATCCTCAGTTGCGTTACCTGAGAATTGGTTTTGTTGTACAGCCAACAACAATGATGGTTTCAGCTCAAAATCATTTCGGGTAATAGCTGGGGCAGCAATGCTACTTCTAGGCTCCATCTGAGATGGTGTAGCGTATGCCTTCAGCGGTTTGTTCGGAGGTCCTTCAGCCATCGTCGGTTCTTCTTCGGATTTGGGAATGGGAGTGAGAGGATCAGGAATGTTATGTTTGAGTTGGTACTCAATGATTCGGCTTCTTAGATGTAAGAAGCGTTCTAGTTCTGCGACTGAAGGTTTCAAGATATCGCCTTGTGGGCGATCACTTGGCATACAATCGACAACACTAGTAAAGGAAAAATGAAAATTGTTTACCTAGTCTATACGGCGTAACAGAAGGTTACACTATTGACTAAACGGGTCCCCGGCAACGGCGCCAAAAACTTGATCGCGACTTTCTATGTCTAATACAACTAACTGCAAGTGCACAGTCTATCGCGTAGTAATAAAAGATATCGATCCCATAGGGACTCGTAATCAAACTAGTGTTCTCGGGAGTTACTATGTTTAGCTAGGTAGAATATGTTTTAAGGGAATAAGATTGTCACTAAAAGGGGAAACTAAGATTACTGTTTAGATTTTAATTAATTGAATCGATACGTAGTAATTGTGTTCTTCAGGGATTTGATAAGTTACTGGTGTATGAAATAGTTTTCACAGTTTATTTAAGCAGAAAAATGGAGATTTGAAGACTCTCGTCTCACGATGGTTATTGACGCTAATCATAATCCTATGGGCCAAACGTAAACTTGCGTATCCCGTTCGGGGTTAAAACTATTTTTTGGAAATCTCTAAGTTCTAATTCGTTTTAAAGTGCTTTCGCTGTTATTAAAACAAATGCCTAGTGTTTACTATCTGACCTTACCGCAGCTTTCGCTTGTTGGTTCGTATCTTAATTAATTTCCCACTTTCGTGGCAAAACTACTTTTAAATAAGTTCTCGCTTTTGCGACGAAGTTTATTTCGTGAATCAATTTTAAACACTTAGACCATAAATTACTTTTGTGAAAAGAAAGTTTTCAAACAAGAGTCATCAGATCCCATTCGAATTATTACTACATATCGATTGCCTAAGTTTAGCTAGACATGGAATTGGGAAGAACAAAACATAAATAATAATAATAAATAATAAATTGCATTATGTCAAAACAGAAGTCGATCAAAATGAAAACCTGTAAATAATGTCAATTGGCCTTTGGGCAGATCCTCCACAGATGTTGGCAGGATTCTGGTCTCTAGTTCCAAATTGATCGTACAGTGCAATAGGTATTACAGAAGAGCGGAAATGGAAATGAGGAAATGAAAAGGGAAATAAAGGAAAGGAATACAAATAAAAACTGGAAAGTAAATTTGCTCTGGAAATTAAATTCGGCAGCACTTCGTGGTATGAATGCAGCTCCCTTTTTGAAGTCCCCTGCTTCCCTTTTTATAGAAGTGGAATCCCAACGGTTATCTCTGAGGATGATGGACCTTGAGGCAGATAATTTAGGGAGTAGTGGACCATTTAATGGGAATTGGAACTGCTCTTTTGACGTGTAATCTGAGTGGGGCGTTTTTGCCTGCATGACGGTCGTCACAAGGTGTGACGGTCGTCACCCGTGTGACGGTCGTCATGCATCTGTGACGGTCGTCACATCAGCAAAAACAGTCTGCTGCGCTTTTCATTGTGTTTTCACTCCTTTTTCGTCCATATTTCATCTGGGATTGTTTCTTTTCTTCATGTTGCCTTGTTTAGACGTGATCGTTGAATACCTGCAAAAACATCAGACAAATACACGGAAATAACCCGAAATCGGATTGAAAACGGTTAGACTTTAGTTGAATTATGCATGAAAATATCTATATGATTTCGTGTTATCACTCATGCCAACGGACATGCTATGGCCAAGAAGCTTTTAAGGGCTGGATATTATTGGATCACAATGGAATCAGATTGTTACAAGTTTGCTAGAAAGTGTCACAAGTGTCAGATTTACGCAGATAAGATTCACGTACCTCCAACTTTTTTGAATGTTATCTCATCACCGTGGACATTCTCTATGTGGGGAATTGATATGATTGGAATGATAGAGCCGAAAGTGTCTAATGGACACCGATTCATCTTAGTAGCCATTGATTATTTTACCAAGTGGGTCGAGGCGGCTTCCTATGCTAATGTAACTCGACATGTGGTTGTCAAATTTATCAAGAATCAGCTTATTTGCCGATATGGTGTGCCAAGCAGAATTATTACAGACAACGGTTCAAATTTGAACAACAAGATGATGAAAGAGTTGTGTGAAGAATTCAAGATTGAGCATCATAATTCTTCCCCTTACAGACCAAAGATGAATGGGGCTGTTGAAGCCGCCAACAAAAAAATTAAGAAGATCATTCAGAAAATGGTTGTTACTTACAAAGATTGGCACGAAATGCTCCCATTCTCCTTACATGGATATCGTACGATGGTACGCATATCGACTGGGGCAACTCCATTTTCACTTGTCTACGGTATGGAAGCAGTACTCCCGATAGAAGTTGAGATTCCTTCTATGAGAATCTTGGTGGAGGCAAAGTTATCAGAAGCTGAATGGTGCCAGAACAGATATGATCAGTTGAACTTAATCGAAGAAAAGAGGATGGTTGCGCTATGCCATGGGCAATTGTATCAGCAGAAGATGAAGAAAGCATTTGACAAGAAAGTTCAACCCCGTGCATTCAAAGAAGGTGACCTCGTGCTTAAGAAGATTCAGTCTTTCCTCACCGACGTCAGAGGAAAATGGGCCCCGAATTATGATGGACCATATGTAGTAAAAAAAGTTTTGACAGGAGGCGCTTTGATGTTAGCAACAATGGACGGAGAAGAGATCACTCGCCCTGTTAACACGGATGTTGTTAAGAAATATTTTGTTTAAGAGAAGCAAGTCATTATTCCCTTTATGTAATCGCTATTATGTTCCAACACTGTAACATCGGGGTCACGCTTTTCTGCTGACCACCATTCAATAAAGAGTTTTTCATTTATCATAAATCTGTATTCTTGATAGCAAAATCCAGATTGATTTAAACCTTTTCAAAACCTTATGTTCTACTTGATATATGAATAACAAAAGGATGACCAGGGACGTTTATTTCGTCCGAGGAAAAACAACAATATTATGCGCTTCTCTAAGGATACTTATTTTACCCAAATACGAAGGTTACCTCTGTTCGAAGTGCTTTCCTCGCAGATGATAAAGGATCTATGGAGATTTTGCTTGAATACCCTTTCGTTTGAGGCGTTTATTTCGCTTCTCCAGTCCGTCAGCATACGCATAGCATATAAGTAGACATCATGGCATGTGCATTTTTTGCATTCTTTGTATTTGTTTTGTTCTATCGTTTTGGCTATAGTTATCCCTAGGTGTCTGGGTGTGTCTTATCCCTCCACATAGATTCGTCTACCCTAGGCAGAAAGAGCACAATGTTTCATTTTCCCCATGAAGTTCAACCCTCATGGAAGATGGTTATTTTAGTACAATCCCATTTGAATTCATACCTCAATGGTTGGGTATTGCTTGACAGTTTCTCTTCAGTTATTTCCTGAATTGAACTTTGGTCTTTAGCAATCACATCATGGACAACTCCAACTTTTAAGCATGGATGCATTTATTTTGCACCCTATTCCTCAGGAAGAATATTCATAAAGACAGACATTTCTTCAAATGACAGCATCACAGGATTTTCTCGAACATCCACATTCGGACTAAATAATCTCTTTATTTGAGCAACTCGTTTTGATCAGGACCTTATTCAAAACGACAAATGACATTTTCTACAAGGCAGTTCATTCACCCTCAGTGGGTCCTTCAACATCATCAAATCATCAAAAGGCATCGCTTCATAAATCCATCAGGGAAGCTTACCAAAGACATTACAAGATATCCCTCTTTATTTGAGAGCTTACAGAATATTTTGCAATTACAAAGACACTCAGCAGGAACGCATTCCCCAGTGAGTTCATCACACAAGTTTGCTTCCGTCAAGTGACACCTCCCTAGAGAAGTCGAGGACGTCTATCACATTAGTCTCTTTATTTGAGAAGGCATACATTACAATTCAACCGGCTCACATTTTTCTAAAGATCCCTGGTAAAGCTTTACATCTACAAATTACATTTACAGTTCTATAACAACAGATTACATTTACAGATTACATCAACATTTACAATTTACAAAATCCTACAATCTACAGAGTTCTACAAACAACAATTTACATTTACATCAACGACATCTACAGTCTACAATGATTCTACAATCTACAAATTTTCAACATTTCGAGTAGGGACTGAGACCAGCTCATAGCATCCAGACTATGACGCTCGGGGAAGTTCTACATCAAGAGACTGAGACCAGCTCATAGCATCCAGACTATGACGCTCGGGGAAGTTCTACATCAAGAGACTGAGACCAGCTCATAGCATCCAGACTATGACGCTCGGGGAAGTCCTACATCAAGAGACTGAGACCACCTCACATCATCCAGACTATGATGCTCGGGGAAGTTCTACATCAGAGACTGAGACCAGCTCATAGCATCCAGACTATGACGCTCGGGGAAGTTCTACAACTACAACAACATTTACAACGACATTTACATCTACATCTACAAACTATAGTGATTCTACCATCTACAAAATTTTGACATTTCAGGCAGAGACTGAGACCAACTCATGGTACCCTTATCATGACGCTCGGGGAAGTTATACATTTTACTATTTCAAGTTGAGTTCCAAAAGGAAAAGATATACAAGAAAAGAATACAAATAAAATTGAACCATCGACTCAATTCATTTGGATTATTACCAACTACTACATTACGGTAACAAGTTTCTCTCCTATTGTCCAAATCACCATATCCTGGGTGTATGAGGTACTGTTACACTTTGGAGATTCCCCATTGGTGGTTGTTTTCTGTCCTCGTGTGGTCCCGCCTCAGTGGGTCTGTTGCTCTTTTGTTTCACGTGTTGTGTCTAGTTCATCCCCTGTGACATCTTTTCCTCACAGGACCCTCTATCTTGCATCATATCATTGCATATCATTTGCATTCGGTGGCTTCTTAAGGCCAAAAATTCGTGCAGTGTTTATATGTAAGTCCCTCCTATCTCGTCTAGACGGAGATTTCAATCCCCATATCTCCCAATAGAAGTAACTTAAATAGGGGCATCTGTCGCACCCTAATTTTTGACCGTAAAATGCCACCTATTTTTTGCGCATTTTTCTCTCGTTATTTGACTTTATTTTAATATTTATGCGACTAACCAATTTGTGCAGACGCAGTAATATCGAGCGGAGATGGCGTTCCTCATAGTCGATCATTATGCATATCTAACCGTTTAACCCGCTTGTTCGTTTTGATTTGTGAAAGGTTGGGTTACTGCTGGAAGTTTAGGGAATCACGAAGTGATACACATAAGGGCTTATTATTCGGAGATTGAGTTTTATGCCATTACAATTACTTCATAATTCATCAATTTGAGAGGGGGTGATTCAATTTATGACAAAGACGAAAGTGCAGAGGAAGTAAGGATTCATGGGTACATAATCCAAGCGCAGTCGGATGGGGGGGGGGGGGGCGGTTTATAAGCCAATTTCACAATTAAAAACAAATTAAGGCTTCTTTCTCCAAGTGTCCCAGTTCAAAGATTTTCTTGTGTTCTTGTAATATAAGTCGTTCATGGATGGAGAAATGGGATTAAGGTTTAATTTGAATATTATTACAAGTGGACCCTTGGGTTCAGTTCAATTAAGACCATATTCCATGAGGTTTATACCTTGAATTAAGTTCAAATGTTGTGAATAGTTTCAAGAATTAATTGGTGAACCATAAAAGGCATGCCTCTCGAAGTTATTTCCCACTTTAGGAACCAAGTCTTTGAACGAGATCAGGCCATGTTCAATTTAGTTCTTTGAGCCTTTGAAATATAAGCTTAAATTGCATCTGATACAAGGAATTAAGGTTTTAATACAACATTCACAAGAAAATTACAATAAACGCAAGGCCTAAACTTTCACTTGTTCCAAATACTCTCAAGAATACACATTCATTCCAAATAATGAAGGATGTTTGTTACAACACGAAGGATCCACATATACATATATACTGGAGCACTATCTTTATTACAAGGATTTGGTTACATTACTTGACATCGACACCACACTTTGATGATATAACTAATGACTAATACAAGGTAATCAAAGTTCAAACATGATGCCGCTACGGTACCCATTGACATATAATCCTCCAAGAAATGATGTTCATTCGGTGGCTGCCGACACTGGCCATACCTCCAGAATTGGGATTTCAAAACGGGCGCAAGGATTTCTGTCATCAGTTTGATTACTCCACTTCCTGCAAAATCACAACAGCCAGCTAGTCCTTGTGTTATAACTTTAACTCATGATATAATTCTCTCCAAGATAAAGACATCACAGACCAGGATGAAACCAGCATACCTTCACATAACCTTCAACATTGCAGCCTCTTGAGTTTTGTGTTACCATAGCTAGCGAACGACAATTTTTTACCGAAGAAAAGCTGAAGAGGTAGCTGATACGCAGTACCTACTAAACCTGCATCCACAACAAGGACAACCTGTTATGAAGAACTTATGGCTCCCCTTGATAATGACAACTCGATTCCACGCTTCAGTTTTGATGCTTCTACACGCGATCAACAAGCCATGGCTTCGAGGAAGTTTTGGATTTTTACAGAAAGTTTGTTCCAAACTCTATCAGTGCAGTTTTTTTAAAGGTGGAAATCAAAATCAGCTATGGAACAAATGGGAAGGAGGCGATACTGCGAATTCAATTACCAAATCTCAAACCACGAGTCACTTTTTGAAGAACCAAGAATGCAGGTCCTGTGTTTGATGATGAAGCAACTCTGCTGAAAGGATCTTCTTTGCCTCCTCCCTCAAGCATTCAAACGCCACTCCAGCCGTCCAAACGTCCCCATCACCATAAGCACATAAAATAAAAGAGTTTCAGTTACGCGTCGGTTTAAAGGAGACAACCAAAGAAATAGAGCCCAAGATTTAAGCTTACCCTGTTCAACGGTCGGTGTCAATAAGAGCCACAAACTCGTTCATGAATTCCAGCATCAACAGTCTTGACAAATTCATGAACATCACCATAGATTTCTGTGAAGCTAAACTCAGCAAGTCTCACCTTGAAGTGAGGAGCTACGACTGCTGCTATTGCAAAGACCAACCACAATCTCTCCAGGACACGCACGTCAAACCTGAACTCCTCTCCTCTGGGCCTCTAATCCGTTCTCTGGCCCAACTCAATCATTATCCGCACCTGCCAGGAATGCAAATCCTAGTTAGCAAATCGATCAAAGAATATACTCATGAGAGAGAAAAAGATTTGAAAAGAGAGCCTATCCAAATCCTCAAAAACGTCGAATCTGGACAGATAAGTATTTAATACAACAAATCAGAGATTGAATTTGTCATTTAACGAGCATTCAACAAAATCAAACAGAAAGGGAAACTATTTCAAATCGTGTCTGAACCAATATGGCAAATCCAATCAGGCATTCAAAGCTCTTAATCAATTCTCACAAAAAAAATCTCATGTTGAAGACTATAAAAGAGGGTCGAAGAGAGACGAAGAGGGACCGATAACTACCGTAAGAAAACCCTAGGTTCGTAACCAAAAAAAATTAAGCAAAGAGAAACATATTGATTTGTTTTTCGTTGTGTTTCAGGTGTTACAATGAATGAAGGCCAGGGAGAAAATATTGAATGGTGGACCTAGAGAGAGACGCGATCGAGAGAAACCGAGGGGTTGAGAGGAAGACGAAGGATTAGAACTAGGGTTTACCGTTTTCTCCGTCGTGCTTTTCTGCTTTCGTTTTGCTTTCTGTGTTGTCTTTTGCTTATAATTATGATCTAGTATCCGCAGGCACACACACCTCACATGCACCCTCACGCGTGAACCTCACGATCTCCAGCAGATCAACCCTACACGCCCAGATCGAGAGCCCACCATAATCCCATGTGCGCAGACACACATGATCCAGCGGGTTTTTTTTATTAACTCTTAATTTACCAGTTAACCCTTAATCAGTTAATTAAGTAACTCTAATTTAGCTAATAACTTTTAATAATCAGTCTTATTTATTTTAATTATATAGTTTCTTAGGTCTAATCTTTTTATATATAATAATTCGTTTATTCCTTTTATTTAACTAATACAAACCAACCTTTTTATTCACCAAAAATTATTTTTGCTAAGTAATTGATTAATTTTTTTTAGATAATATCTTATTAATTAATACATTTATTCACTAATAAAAAAAAACTTTCTACAACTTATATCTAAGTGCCATCTTACCAAGTTAATATTAAAACTTTTTATAGGAGTACATAATAGAATTAACTTTTTTTATATAATTAACTTTTCACTTTAGAATTTATTTTATAAATAAATTATTTCATTTAAGTTCTAAATAATAGAATTAAGTCATTACTAGCGTTTATTTAAGGTTTAGAATTTAATTTCTATCTAATCCCACTTAAAATCGACCTAGTTAAAATCTACTTCTCGCTTAAAAAATCAAATCAGACGATTAAAATCAACCTCGCTTAAAATCAAGCAAACATAGTAAAACTCGATCCAATCGCGCACCCCACAACACATTCACTCTCACACACTTCAGTGCTTTCATGCGTATGTGTATGACTTTACCTTTTAGTATTTTATCTCCCGCAATTTAAATATTATCGCATTTATATTTTCGCACCGCATTCCGCCCAAAGGAAAAACCTACAAATGATTCAACAATTGTGTGTAGTACATCCACATTTGCATCATTCTCCCCACATGATCCTTGATCCCATTCAAGTCGATCTTTAGGATAGATCCTATCCCATAGGAAGGACTGTTCTTTATCTTTTACAACATAGACAAAAACAAACAAAACAACTCAAAATATTATTCAAACACATTAGAGAAAGATGTTAATCATCTTAAGTGAGATAGAATCTCCACCCCACAACAATACAATCAACATGTAGGGACTTTGCCTTAAGAGAGATAAAGGCGTACTCGTCAAACAATCCGAGTACTTGAGCCATTTTCTTAAGACGATGCAAAGACCATTTTCTTACAATTTGTAGCGGTTAAATCTCCCTTAAAATGATAAAGCATCTCTTCTCCTAAAATCAATCAACCAACTACCCTAAACCCGTAGGAACTTTGACCACAGTCAAAGAATTCCTCTAACCCTTTAGGGGAACTACAAATACTCTGATTCCAATTCCGTAAGGATATGTAGGCATAAGATGCGATATCTTATCGAGTATACTTAGAAATAAACCCTTAAGTCTTTTATACCTTAAGCAGATAAACCATAGCAATAAACAAACATAAAACAAGAGGTTCCTGTAGGGTACTACAAAAACTTAGGATGCTAGCACCTTCCCTAAGTTTAACCAACCCCCGAACCTAAAATAATCTAACTTTGCATTTGCATTGCATAGTGGGAATTTCGATCTTTATCCCTTCCTTTGGACTAATCAAAGACCGGTTACAAATGAATAAGATTCAAGCTAATTAATAGTTTGGTATCCAAATTTCACTGCGACACAAGGCCTTAAATTTTAGAGTTGCCTCTTGATTAGTTTATACTAGCATTCAACACCATCCTGAAGCACAACCTAAGTAATAAACCGATGCAAATACGTGTTTGATCTCAAAAATGTGAATTGAATAGAATTATTAGAAAAAAGTGAATGAAGGATATGCTCTTACTAAGTTAGGTGGTCCTTACCCGACCATTTATCCCAACGGATCGGACTCTTGAAATTCAAAAATGCACAAGAAAAAGAATGTGAAAAAGTTTTGAAAAAGAGATCAATAAACACTAACATGTTTACTTACCATGGATGTGCAGGGATAACGGGCTTAATGTGATTGCACGAGAATGAAAAAGAGGTGAAAATGAATAGGCTGAGTTATAATAACATGATTCGAAGTTGTCTGCATAGAGAGGGAGATTTTGATTGCACTCAGTAATTTTGTGTCATTACGGTATCTTTAGTATTTCTATCCAGTACCTATCTTTCGTACGAAAGTTTCGCAACAATGTATGATTTATGTTCTGTCATGTTAAGATCCATGCTTAATATGTTTTATTTCCTTGAGGACAAGCAAAGGTTCAAGTGTGGGAGAGTTTGATAACGTAATATTATATCGTATATTTGACTTGACTTACATGAATTTTATCTACGATTATTGTTACTATATATGATTTATGTTTTATTATGCATCTATTTTCTTGTGTTTTGTAGGTTGTTGAAAATATGGATTAAAGAAATAAAAGAAGAAAGAAAAGAAATGGAAAGAAAAGAAGAAGAAATGAAGGAAAGAAAATGGGAAGAAAGAATAGAAAAGAAAAGAAAAAAATAAGGTGGGGGCCACCACACACTAGTGGCACTTGCCACATAGGTGTGGTGCCTGCCACCAAGAAGGATGAAGGGGGAGTGGCGACTGCCACTTCTAGAAAGAGTGGGGAGTGGCGAGTGCCACTTCTAAAAGAAAGGGAGGTGGCGTGTGCCACTTGCTGAAAACCTCCCCTAAACATTCTTCACTCCTTCTTACACTTTCTCCACTCCTGCCTACATTTTCTCCAGCATTCTCTCCATGTTTGGCACTGAGTTTTTGGGTAACGAACACCAGCAACAAGTATAAAAGCCATAGACAGTTTCCGAAGAAGGGGGCAGCCATTATTCCTCTTTTCAACACTTTTCCTCTAGCAGTTTATAATTCTTAGTTTTAAGCAGTTTTTCTACAAATTTTGTAAAAGACAATAGTTTTTCATACTGAGAAACGATTGCCACTTAGTATTAGGATTTACGTATTATTTGTGATTTTGTACTGAACTACAAGCTTGCCTCCATAATCCAAGTGTTGTTATGTTCCTCATAATTTCCAGGTTCCATTTATTTATTTTCATTATTATGCATTCCTTTTATAATATGTTTAGCATTAGGATTAAATTTATTAATAGCATGCAAGCCATGTTTGGCTAAACTATTTAATATCGGTATGTAATTACGATCAGTCAGAAGGGTTTAGTAACTCATGGCGTGAACTTAACAAATTTATTCTTCTGGTGTCAGTTTCTTTTTATTAACTTAATAACTTTTGTTACGAGAGTAAAAAGGTAACGAAGGTTAGGATCAATAAAGAGAGAGTTGGAGGTCTTAACCGAATAGCTGAAACTGAACATTAATCTTGAATACAACAAGAGCACTTTAGAGTTAATTAAGATCTACTTATTTTCAAAAAGTGTTTTTAAATACAAGTGAGAGAGCAAGAGCCTTCATTCTGATTTGAGAGTAGAGTCGGAGTCAATAAACACGAGATTGTGAGATAAAGTCTTTCAAATGAGTATTTTCTACAGAATAACATTTTTTCCTTTTAATTAAACGCCCATGAATTATTGAATCCCCGATAGTTGACAGAATTATATACCGATGTTCCGACATATCTTGATTTAAATCATATTTCAGTTTACACTTATTTTCTTACTTGCATCTCAACTTAGAAATCCATTAGCCTTAGATTTACGTAGTAGCATTAGATAACGGTGGATCGATTCTTAGTCCTTTGGGTTCGATAATCTTTAAAACTACGTGATCTGACTGTGCACTTGCAGTCACGAATCATTTAGACATACTAAGTCGCGATCAAGTTTTTGGCGTCGTTGTCGGAGACCAATTAAGTTGATATTGTAACTTTAGTGTTGCGTAGTATAGACTAAGACAACTATTTCCCTATTTTAATTCGTCGATTGTATGCCAAACACTCGCTCTAAAGGTGAAAAGATTGAGCAACCGATTGTCGAGATCGAGCGTTTTATTAGTTTAAGACACCGAATTAACAATTTCCGAATTAAGTATAACCTTCCACCATCTGAAATTCCCTTTCCAGAATTACCAATACCCATGGCTGAAGAACCACATAATCGACCTCTCAAGTACTACACCATCCCTTCACAGGAGGAACCCCATAATAGTATTGTTGCTCCTGCCATCGAGGCAAATAACTTCGAGCTAAAACCTTCATTATTGTCAGTTGTACAACCAAATCAATTTTCTGGAAGTCTCACGGAGGACCCAAACTTACATTTGTCAGTGTTCTTACAATACACAGACACAGTGAAAGCAAATGGTGTCAGCCCCGAAGTAATAAGACTACGTCTTTTCCCTTTTCATTAAGAGATAGAGCTAGAGCTTGGCTCCAGTCTCTATCGCCTGCATTTGTCACCACGTGGAATGAGTTAAAGAAGGTGTTCTTAGCACGATATTTCCCACCTAGCAAGACGGCTATGCTAAGAGCCCAAATAAATGGATTCAAACAGAAGGACAATGAATCTCTTTTTGAAGCATGGGAAAGATACAAGTACATGATGATGCTTTGCCCACATCACGGTCTAGAAGAATAGTTAATCATCCATACCTTTTACAATAGTCTCTTATACAACACAAAATTGATAATAGATGATGTCGCGGGTGGCGCACTAATGGATAAACCCTACAATGAGGCCTTTACACTTATCGAGAGTATGGCTCAAAACCCCTATCAGTGGGGAAGTGAAAGAGTCTCAGTAGAGAAACCTCAAACGAAAGGTGGTATGTACGAGATAAGAAGTCTTGACCAAGTAAATGTGAAGGTAGATGCTCTCACTCAAAAGGTTGAAAGCTTGACCATAACACCTACAGCCACCGTGGCTGTCGTAGCTCCAAACTGTGAGTTATGTGGAGTTTCTGAGCATGCTGCCCCTGAATGTCAACTTTTGACAGGAGTTTCCACAGGCCAAGTGAATTATGCTCAAGGAAACCCTTACTCAAATACCTAAAACCCAGTTTGGAAAAAGCATCCGAACATTTTGTACAAAAACAACAATGCATTGTATGCACCTGGACAAGCACCTGTTGTACCACCAGGATATTAGAAACTTGCCGTAGCTGCTCAAAATTCTCCTAGGAAATCCAACCTTGAAATAATGATGGAAAACTTCATAGCCACCCAGGCTCAAACAAATAAAGAATTCCTGAATCAAAACATACACACTAGTGAGCAAATTAAGCAATTAGCAAGCAAGGTAGATGCTTTAGCCACTCACAACAAAATGTTTGAAACCCAAATTTCGCAAGTGGCACAACAACAAGCACCTACTGCTGCTCCTGTAGGAACATTTCCTAGACAGCCGCAACCCAATCCAAAAGGACATGCAAATGCTATCTGTCGCTACTGCGAAAATCGGCGCCGGCTGAACAGAAGAGTCGCCACCGTGCGTTATTTATCCCACGGGAGGGAAAGGAAACGCTCAGAGTAAACCTCGCACAACACGGGAAAGGTATGGTCATCGCAACCAAAACCTGGATTCGGGAGTCGGTTACGCAAGGGGAAGGTATTAGCACCCCTCACGTCCGTCGTACTCGACGGGATCCACGCTTGTTTTCGGGTATGGATTGTTACTCTATCTAAACTATAGGTCAGGGGTTAAAAAGAAAATACAATGAAAATAAAAATGACTCGGCAAAGTATCGCACTTTATGCCTACGTATTCCCGCCTGGAACGAGAAATCAGAGTCAACGTAGTTCGCCTACCTACGGGAAAGGAGGGGAAGGTTGCTCGTCAGGATATCGCATCATGTGCCTACGTACTTCCACACTGCATGGAAGATCAGAGCAAACGTAGTTCGGGCCATGGAAGACACAAGCTTGTCTTGATTGATTTTATTCCTTCTGAAAAAGGTTTTCTTGATTAACAGTCCCGGCGGACAAAAATGACGTTTTGGTGAGTTCACATTCTTTTACGGGAGAAGTGTCTTTTATCGTGTTTGAAATTTTATTGTATTTTCTGTTTGTTTTTGAGGAAGAAGAGATAGAACTCTAACCTATGGTTGCGAAGGGAAACAAACTAACCTAATGTTATCATGCATGGGTTAAGACCTAGTGTCTATCATGCTCCTCTCTTGCACAGAGAGAAACAGAGATCCTACGGGATAGGCAAAAACAGAAACAATATCAGATATATACAGTAAAACAGTAAAATGCATGAATGCAACAGTACAAGCGAGGCAAGGGATTCCCACTCAACCTCGAACCTAGAAAACAATAGGCAAAAGTGAACAGACTTCACTTTCAACCCAACAGGGTAAACAGCAAACAATACAGTCCGGAAAACCAATCAATACATCAGCAATGAAATACAACAGCAAAAGAAACAGCATCAGCAGCTCTGAATCAACATCTGGCTTCAAGTAATCTCCAATCATTCATGAGCTTCAACAAGCATCAATCTCCATCTTCATGATCTTCAGGTAAGGGTTTTGATCATCAGTCTTCTATCTGCAATGGCTTTTCTTCAAGTCTCAGGCTCCAGGATGAACATCAGCCAACCAGATGAAGTGAATGAATGTTAGACAGTTAATTACCTACCAAGGGTGGTTCATCAACTGCTAACATTAAACAGAAAGTTTTCTCTCAAAAGTTCTATCTTTCAAATACATTCACTGATCCTTCCAAAGGAAGGAGGTGGATATTTGAAAGAGACTTTGAATCATAGAGAAAGGATAGAGGCAAACAAAGCCATTTATGTTTGAGAAGCAAGCTTTCTAATCTAGAGCTCTGCCTAGCTCCTAAACCCTAGTCTCCTCAGCAGCTGCTAGCAAGAACCTCCTCTCCAACTCTGGCAGTTGTTCTTCAACCTCTGGATCTTCAATGGTCTTCATCTCCCCAAGTCTTCAGCTCTCCCAATCCCCAGACAATCCCAATACCCACACAGACAAATCAATAATCCCCAGAGGGCACACCACACCACTCAATCAGATATATTCAGTACATTAATAGCAGTAGGGGAATCCTGACTTTTTCTAGGGGATCTGATAACTATCCATAGCCCCTATAGTCCCATAACTAAACTAGTCAAACCCTAAGTCCTAAGGGAAAAGAATCAAATCTCCTAAGTCATCACCTAAAACCCTAGTTTTATTCATGTTGTTCACACCTACATTAAGCACCTAAAATTTATTTCTAAAAATGGGAACTAAATTGAATCTACAAGTTTAATGTCTAACCTAAACAACCTAAAAAGAATGGATGAAAAATATTGAAGCAATTAATAGAACAAAAAATCACAAAATCATGTGTGAAATGAAATTATGTAAAATGTTATTTATTTAGAAAATATGGGAAAAATATCAAATAAAAAATAAAATGCCATTTTTATTTTTTTATAATTTTCTTGACATCCTAAAGAAAAATATGCAAAAAGAATGAATTAAAAATGATGATTTTTCTATTTATTATGAATTTTTAAAAATGGATGAAAAATAAAAAGAAAATAAAAAAACAAATATAAAGAAATAGCCAGAGGGGTGAGAATAGCAAGAGATTCATGTTCAGCGCGTTGGGCTTACTAAATTGGTGGGTGCGAATAGCTGTCTGAGCCCAATCCCCCCAATAAGTGAAACGGTGCGTTTTACTTTTTAAATTTTCCCACCAGACTGAAGTTTAATCGTGGCCGTTGGATACTTCTCCCAGGTCAAAGGTCCAACCTCAATCGTATGGCCACCAACCCTTCTTCAACCTCCAGCCGTTTAGGGTTTCAGAAACCCTTCCCATGCACCATACTTCCATCTCTTCATACTCTCTCCACACGCCATGAAAACACACGATGTAAAAAACAAAACTCCTCCATTTCTTTCCCTCTACAAGTCTGTGGTCATAGCTTTCATTAAAAATCACACAATCAGCCAATTCGAAGAAGGTAACAGATGGAAACCACCATTAGTGCCTGATACGAAACCTCTCCAATTCTTCACAAAACTCATCCTAAGCTGATCCATACTTCCTCATAATCACAACATGCTATTCTACTAACATTTTCGTGCCCTATCTCAGCAATTACCAGCTCTAACAGATTTGATGCACCATATCCAATCTTCATGAAACCTTCCCAAATTCATCCAAAACAGTCCTCTATCCTATCTTAACCATTCTACTCTATCAAAACCCTAAAACTCTAACTAAACTAAGCAATTTGAATAGAAAACAAACCTGGTGCAAAGTGAGAAAACAGCTATGTTACTCCTTGAATTAGGTGCTTGCAGTGATTGAACCTTGCTCAGTGACTTGAAGGATGAGTTCTGTATGCAATATCTCGTGTGCAAACCCTCTGAATCTTATGCTTCCAATTTCTTGAACCTTGAAGAATGAAACTTGTATGGCACTCTCCTTGATTGATTCAGCCAAATGGATGTGTGAATTACAAACTATGGATGATAGTGATGAGGTTCAGATCAAGAATGAGGATGATTGGTGAGAAATTGAGGGAGTTTGAGAAGCTTATGCAAGAATGAGAAAATGAATGAAAATAGAAGCTTTGAACCAATGGGAACACCAACCCTTGCATGAATCAGCTTGCATGAATATATAGGTTGTATTAGAACCTCCTAGAAACTTGGAGAAGTTTCCCTTACACTTTTCCCTTTCAATTTGGATTATGTTACTTTCAATTCAAGCAACCATGGATAACTCACAAATTATGAACTAAGCTCAAAATTCCACTTTAGCCAATGTCTTTAAAATGCCCTTTCCATTCAAAATGACCTATAATTTTGCATCATTTGGCCAAGATATGAAAAATACCATTTTTTAAGTCATTTTTCTTCATTAAATTCAACAATTTTGAAACCTTGTGCCATGAACTTTTCCAATCTCTCATGGTCACTTTTCTAGACTCAAAATGTCATTTGGAGCAAGTTTGATGTTGTAAGTTTTTCCATTTGAGGCCTCCTTGTATGAGTTTTGGACATAGGTTAAAATGACCTGTAATTCACAAATGACCAAAATACCCTTTGCTTGCCAAGACCATAAGTTGAGTTACACACATCACATGAAGGCATACTATACCATTATAGAAAGCTAAGACAATTAGGAACAATCCTTATGTTGACCAGAAATTCATTTGAAATCTCCTTGAGGGGTAAAAATAGCTTGGAAGTCAAGTCACTTTCACAGACAAAATTTCAGATACCTCAGATGACCTGTAACTTGCAAGGACCATAACTTGAGTTCTATAAATCTCATTGATGTCTTCCACCACTCAAATTAAAGGTATTGAGATCCTCTACAAGTTCCATGTTGGCCAAGGATCCATTTGAAGCTTGCATTTTGACTTATCTTGCTTGGAAATTTGACCTAAACTAGGGGATTTTACACAGAAACCCTAATTTAGAAACTCCTCTTCTCCTTGATTTCTCTTGAATTCTTCTTGGAATATCACCATATCCTCTTCTACATGTCAAATGATGAACCCCACATCTCTCCAATAGCCCTTAATGCCCTTTCAATCAATCAATTGACCTAGAGTTGACCCAGGGTTGACCCAGGTGAAACCCTAGTTGACTGTCTTTAACTGTAATCCTTGTGATCATACCAATGACTTGTCTCCTTCTCCAAATGACTTTATAAGTCTCCCATGATGTCTATATATTCCCCATACTCAGCCCACAGCTCACAATTTCTTTGTTGATCCTCAGGGATCCTCAGATAGGAGATGGATGCACTTGCTTGATCCATTGACTTGATGGCTTTCAAATTCTTTTCTGATGACTTGAATGAGATTGCATCAAGATAATAACCTCTTGATAGGCCTCTAGAGATAAGGATAATGCTTGGTCCCCTATTGAATGACTTGCTATGCTTATGCTATGCAGATGAGTAACCTATGTACATGACTCTATATGCAAATGCCAATGATATTGAAACATAAACCAAGTGAATAAGGTTGAGCAAATTTTAGGGTGCAACAGCTGCCCCTATTCAAGCGACTTGGACCCGATTGGGTGAAGGGCCCGGAGCCTTCAGACATTCGCGGTACGAGACGATTGAATACTAGGAACCCCAGAAATTTGCCAACCGCAGAAATAAACTGCGCCACTGCTTAGGGAACGACATTCATCAGCTGAATCTGACTGCTACTGCAACCCACTGATCTCGTGTGACCGTGCTGGGGATTATTTTCATCAGCCTGAAAAAGATTCTATCATCACAAAGATAGAACTTTGTCCACGTTAGGACGCCTGTCTCGTCAACACGAAGAAACCTCGACTAAAACTTGTCCACGTTAGGACTCCATCTGCCGTCAACCCGGAAAAATCTCGGCAACTTCGCTGGGGATAATTCGTCTGCATGTTATCAGAAATAAATCGTCCACGTTAGGAACAAACTCTTCCATGTTAGGAATAACACCATCCATGTTAGGCCTAAGACTTTGCCTGGATCTGTCCGCGTCAGGACTAAATTTTCTACGTTAAGAATTACATTCTTCCACATTAGGCATCAACTTTTCTTTTCCACGTAAGGAAACAAACCTTTTCCACGTTAGGAATGCCTCTATCTTTCCACGTCAGGAATCAATCTTGATATGTCCGCGTCAGGACTAAACTTTTCCACGTAAGGAAACACCTTCTCTTTCCATGTCAGGAATCAACTTCTTTTCCACGTTAGGAAACCAACTTGGTCTGTCCACGTAAGGACTCCACTCTGTCCACGTAAGGAATACAATCTTTCCACGTTAGGAATCAAACTTTCCACGTTAGGAATCAACTTGTTCGCGTTAGGACTACATCGTCCACGTTAGGACCCACCTTTCCACGTTAGGAATAACTTTCTTCTTGATTCGTCCACGTAAGGACTCCAATCTTTCCACGTAAGGAATAAACTTGCTCTTCCACGTAAGGAACTGAAACCTCTTTTTCCCACGTAAGGAATAAACTCGTCCACGTCAGGACCCATGTTTCGTCCTGATTTGTCCATGTCAGGACTCAGGCATCTTCGACCCGTTGGGGAAATAAAACTCGTCCGCGTCAGGACTCACATCTTCGTCCGATCTGTCCACGTCAGGACCCACGCTTCACCAACACTAAGAAAGATAACTGCTGAGTAAATGGTCCATGTCAGGACACCAGCACAAAGGGTAATCAGTTCTATCAACGTCGTGACTTCACATTCCACCCATTCCGAGAACCCGAATCTGTCCACGTTAGGACTAACACATCTCATCCCCCCGGGGAAATAAATCTGTCCACGTTAGGACGCCCACTTCTGAAGAAATCCCGCCAATATAGGAATAAATTGTCCACGTCAGGACTTAGTTCTTCATTGATCCCAACCCACAAACTTCTTTGGCACTGACGTGACAGCGACTTTAAGGCGGACTCTACTAGGGATATCTGGAAACCAAACTATCGGACGCCTGTTCTGATAACTGATGGTGGCCCCTGAAATTCTGATTCAAGGAACCCCTGATGACAACTAACTCTGCCTGGGAATAAAGAGAAACTTATCCTGATAACTCTGTAGGGAATACGGCCGAAACTGACATTATCATTGGATGTCTCCTGCCGAGATCTTGAGTGTTTAGTAGTTCATTTGAGCAAGAGTTCTCTTCACCTGAACTGCTGGAGTACAGAAACTGCTTCAGCAGAATAAATGTTGAAGATAATGCCAACTCTGCTGGGGATAGCCAGATGCTACGGAATTATTCCAGCAAAATAAATGCTGGAAGGGTGAAGTCAACCCAGCTGGGAAATTAGGAACTTAAACCAAACACCTTGTTGAAGTAACCCCCTGCTGGGGAATAGCAGATGTGCACGGTATGATCGGACTTTCTGCTGGAGAGTGAACTGATATTACACGGTGTCCCGGACAAAATAAATGACAGGACCCATCACGAACTTTGCTGGGGAGAGTCTTGATCTTCGAGTTCCACTGGGAGGAAAGGACACTTGCTGAAAAGAGAGGACTCTGCTGGGGATGGAATGATTCTCTTGGGGAAAATTAACTGACTCCACTGGGGGAGAATAAACGACCTTGCGGGGAAAGGGAAACCGCCTGAATACAGCTCACCAATTTGGGAAATGTTAATCTTTTGAGGCTAAACCACTCTGCTTGAGATAAGGAATCCTTCCGGGGGACACCACACTGCCTGCATGCAGCCTACAATCTTTGAATCGTCAATTCTGTTGAGGATGAACGACTTTGCTGAATAATCCTTTTTGCACAGGCTACGACTAGCTGGAGAGTTCTATCCTTCTTCAGGAAGAACCTGCATGACCTGCGTGAGGGCTGAGTCTTTAGTTATTGCAATCTTTGATCGTCTTTCTCATACGGCTATGAAACCTGCAACAACACAAACAAGACAAGACAAGCCTATGCAACCGAATCTATTCAGGTTAGTAACATCATTTGCAGTTAATTCAAAGCTTTAGTAATTGTTGGCAAGGGCCAGTGATATTATACACATGCTAGTTTCAATAAACTTAGGCGTTTTATCATGCACAAAACGGTAAAGAACCAGCATAAAGTACTGAATAACATATTTTATTGATTGGGCCCCTGAATGGGCGGAGTTTTGTACACAGGATGTAACTCCTGAAAAGAGGAAGCTACGCAAAGCAGATATACAAGTATGCACAGGAAGCGTAAATACTTTGACAAATTACATTTTGTACACATGTCGGCAACGAGATGCAGACGAACACCACGAACTGATCCTCCTATGACTCATCCGACTCTGATGCTTTCCCGGTATTCACACTTCCGAAGAGATTGTATCCGATAATCGACCCCTCGAGTATATTCTCCCGCACTAATGCTCAACGTGATATCAAATTCGGACCGCAGTCATTTGCTTTTCAAATCCCTAACTTTTGCGTGAACCGCCCTTTACGGGTTTTCAGTTCACCGGGATACCCTTTTTTGCCGAAGCCGCCCAGTGTAGGTTTTCAACTTCGCGGGTATACATTTTTCAATTTTATCCCTAACTTTTGCCCGAACCTTTCATTCTGTTTTTGGTTCGCCAGGATGCCCCATTTTTGCCTGGACTCTCTCTTTTTTTTTGTCCAGCGGGTCAATTTTAAGCAAAGTATTTTTTAACTGCGTCCGAATTCACAGGTGACGTAAAGTCTTCACCGTCCATGGTGGACAACAATAACGCTCCTCCTGAAAAGACTTTCCTGACAACGTATGGCCCTTCGTAGTTGGGGGTCCACTTGCCCCTGTGATCTGCTTGCGGCGGGAGAATCCTTTTCAGCACAAGGTCGCCCGTCTGAAAGCTTCGCGGATGTATCTTCTTGTCGTACGCTTTCTTCATTCGGCTCTGGTACAAACGACCGTATGCTAGAGAAGCTAGCCTCTTCTCATCCATCAAACTCAGTTGATTCAACCTGTCTTTCACCCATTCTGCCTCGTCCAGCTGAACGTCTCGCAATACTCTCAGAGAAGGGATCTCGACTTCTAATGGTAGCACCGCTTCCATTCCGTATACCAACGAGAACGGAGTTGCCCCGGTTGATGTGCGCACCGTCGTACGATAACCGTGCAGAGCAAAAGGTAGCATCTCATGCCAATCCTTATAGGTCACCACCATTTTCTGAACGATCTTCTTGATATTCTTATTGGCCGCCTCAACAGCGCCATTCATCTTGGGTCGGTAAGGGGAGGAGTTGTGATGTTCGATCTTGAAATTCTGACAGAGCTCCTTCATCATTTTATTGTTCAGGTTTGAACCATTATCCGTGATTATCCGCTCGGGGATGCCATATCGGCAAATGATATCTCTCTTGATAAATCTGGCCACCACTTGCTTCGTTACATTTGCGTAAGACGCCGCTTCCACCCACTTGGTGAAATAATCGATTGCTACTAGGATGAACCGATGCCCGTTAGAAGCTGTCGGCTCGATCTTTCCAATCATATCGATTCCCCACATCGAGAATGGCCATGGAGATGACATCACATTTAGAGGACTCGGAGGCATATGTATCTTGTCAGCATAGATTTGGCACTTGTGGCACTTCCTCGCAAACTTGAAACAATCAGTTTCCATCATCAGCCAAAAGTAACCTGCCCTCAGCAGCTTTCTCGTCATAGCATGCCCGCCCGCATGCGTACCAAAGGTACCTTCGTGTATTTCTTCCATGAGCAACTTTGCCTCTCTTTCGTCTACACAACGCAACAGCACCAAATCGTGGTTTCTTCTGTATAATACGCCATCCGGGTTCAAATAGAAATTGCCTGCTAACCTCCTGAGAGTCCTCTGATCTTGACTGGATGCCCCAGTCGGATACTCTTTATTCTTCAGGAAATTAAGGATATCGAAATACCATGGTTTGCCATCAGATGCTTCATCAATAGCAAATACATAAGCCGGCCTGTCAAGCCGAGAGATAGTGATTTGGGGAGCTTCGTTCCAGAAGTTGACCTTGTACATGGAAGACAAGGTGGCGAGGGCGTCAGCCATTTGATTCTCTGCCCGCGGTACATGATGCAATTCAACCTTGTCGAAGAAAGGCAACAATCTCCTTGCATAATTCATGTAATGTATCTAATTGGGCTGCCGTGTCTCCCATTCCCCTTTGATCTGATTCACCACCAGAGCTGAGTCTCCGTATACGTCCAGATGTTTGATTCGCAAATCAATGGCTTCTTCAAGCCCCATTATACAAGCTTCGTATTCGGCCTCATTATTGGTAACGGCAAAGGTCAATCGGGCAGTAAACGGGATGTGCGACCCGTGTGGCGTAGTGATGATTGCCCCTATTCCGCTACCGTAAGCATTCACAGCTCCATCAAATATCATCTTCCATTTGGAACCCAACTCTGGTCCCTCGTCTGGCAACGGCTCTTCACAATCTTTCATCTTTAGGTACATGATATCCTCGTCAGGAAAATCAAACCTCATCGATTGGTACTCTTCAATAGGCTGCTCCGCCAGATACTCAGACAGCACACTCCCTTTTATAGCCTTTTGCGAGACGTATTGAATATCATATTCAGTCAAGACCATCTGCCAACGGGCAATTCTACCTGACAACGCCTGCTTTTCAAATACATATTTGATAGGATCCATCTTCGAGATGAGCATGGTTGTATGATTCAGCATGTACTGCCTCAAACGCTTGGCGGCCCAGGCTAGTGCGCAACAAGTTTTTTCCAGCATTGAATATCGAGATTCACAATCTGTAAATTTCTTACTCAAGTAATAGATCGCATGCTCCTTTCTCCGTGTCTCGTCGTGCTGACCGAGAACACAACCCATGCTTCCCTCAAGAACCGTCAAATACATTATCAAGGGTCTACCTGCCACTGGGGGTATCAGAATGGGAGGTTCCTGCAAATACTGCTTTATTTTATCGAACGCCTTTTGACAATTTTCGTTCCACGTTACAGCTTGATCTTTCTTCAGCAGCTTGAATAATGGTTCACACGTGGCCGTTAGGTGAGATATGAACCGGGCGATGTAGTTCAACCTCCCTAAAAACCCGCGCACCTCTTTCTCTGTTTTAGGCGTCGGCATTTCTTGAATTGCTTTTATTTTAGTAGGATCGACCTCTATTCCTCTTTCGCTTACGATAAACCCCAGCAGTTTACCCGATCTCACCCCGAAGGTGCATTTGTTAGGGTTCAGCCTCAGCCTGAACTTCCTAAGCCTTTTAAATAACTTCAGCAGATTTACCAGATGCTCTTCCTCCGTCTGGGATTTGGCAATCATATCGTCAACATAAACTTCGATCTCTTTATGCATCATGTCATGGAAAAGAGTCGTCATCGCGCGCTGATATGTTGCCCCAGCATTTTTCAAACCAAAGGGCATCACTTTGTAGCAAAATGTTCCCCCAAGGCGTTATGAAAGTGGTTTTCTCCATATCCTCTGGCGCCATTTTAATCTGATTATAGCCTGAAAAGCCATCCATGAAGGAGAATACGGAGTATTGAGCGGTATTATCAACTAACACGTCAATATGAGGAAGTGGAAAATCGTCTTTTGGGCTTGCTTTATTCAAATCTCTATAGTCCACGCACATTCGAACCTTGCCATCTTTCTTTGGCACGGGTACGATGTTGGCAACCCATGAGGGATACTTTGTCACAGCCAGGAAACCAGCGTCCCACTGTTTTTGGACTTCCTCTTTGATCTTCACTGCCATATCTGGTCGAGTTCTGCGAAGCTTTTGCTTGACTGGCGGGAAATCTTCTTTCAGTGGCAGGCGATGCACAACCATATCTGTATCGAGCCCCGGCATGTCTTCATATGACCAAGCGAATACATCATTATACTCTCGGAGCATTTCAACCAGTTTTCGCTTGACATCACTCTGCAGTGCGGCTCCGATACGAATATTCTTCTCAACTCCTTCCGACCCCAAGTTGATAATTTCGATGACCTCATCATGAGGCAGAATGGCTCTTTCCTCTTGCTTCACCAACCAAGACAGTTCTTCAGGAACGTCGCTATCTTCGACAACCTCTTCTTCGGCCTGAAATACCGGATGCTCAAAGTCGGGACGAGTCATAGGTGGTTCAAGGATGTCATCTGAAAATGTTATCCTGCAAAAGGATGGTTAAATGCTTCAAAATGCGTATAAAGCGAACAACCACGTTGCCATTTTATTGAAAAATAAAAACAAGAAAGACAGGGATTACAGTATTTGCACATGAAAAAACGCCATTTATTTAATGATTAACACGCAATGTTCATAACAACACAACCCTAAGCAAATCCTGATGCCCCGGGCAAGACATCAGATTATTCAACAATTAATAAAGCAAAGCATTACTGTTTAAAAGTCACAGGAACAAGCTCCTGAATAGACCAGTTGCACAGTCCTTGTCCCGGCGCGCTTGGCTGAATCCAGGCATCCATATCACAGTCGTTGTCTCCTTCGTCAGACTCTGAAGCAGCATTGACGGTTTCATGATACACCCCACTGGCAGAGATGGTGATTGGCCCTCTGAAACGGGGCGCCCCTATGGAAGGAGTTGATGACGACGACCGGTATCCCAGCCCGAACCGGTCCATCTTCACAGGAATGTCCAGCACTTTGCCCCAGCCCTTTGCTTCCCCTGCCTCTACTAGAACTTGAGCCTCTTTGTACGATGATACGGCTATCTCCGACGCTTTGCTCGGCCCGGGACCTTTGTCCTTGATGCGCAAACCTTCAAATGCCTGGCAGGGTGTTTCGTGGATTTCTTCGTCGACCTCCACATATTTAAATGACGACAGATGACTGACCAGGATGTCCTCTTCTCCGCATACAGTGACTACGCTGTCTCCGACCATATATTTTAATTTCTGATGCAGGGTGGACGTGACTGCCCCAGCCCCATGAATCCAAGGTCTTCCAAGCAAGCAGCTGTACGCAGGCTGTATATCCATGATATAAAACTCAGTTGCAAACACCTCCGGCCCCACCTGTAGAGGCAATGTGATCGATCCAAAGACTGTTCTCCGCGTGTCGTCAAACGCTCTGACTACCAAGTCGCTGGGCGTGCACAAGATTCCTCTGACATCCAGCTTCATCATCGCCTTCTTGGGCAGCACATTCAAAGACGATCCGATGTCAACCAATACGTGCGACATTACTGATCCTCTACACTCGACGGATACGTGCAGCGCCATATTATGATCTCTCCCTTTCGGAGTCAAATCAAAGTCGGTAAACCCCAAGCTGTGGCCTGCATTCACATGTGCCAACACCCCTTCCAGCTGATTCACGGAGACGTCCTGAGGTACAAAAGAAGTATCCAGGACTTTCAGCAAAGCATTTCTGTGAGCTTCAGAACACAACAACAATGACAGGATAGATATTTTGGACGGCGTTTGCTGTAAATGCTCCACAATCTTATAGTCACTTTTTCGAATCAAGCGCATGAATTCTTCTACATCTTTCGATGCCGCTTCTTTTTCGCTTGCTTGCACCGGAACGTTCTCAACCACTTTCCCTTTTCCTTTTGCTAGTCTTTCGGCCTCCACTTCAGGGGATATAAAGATCCTACCACTCCTTGTCATTCCTCCCGAACCAACAACATTATCCACAGTCTCGGCTGGCTGCTTATTAACATCAATCTTTATCCCGTCACAATACACCTCCAACCCATATGACCATGGGACTGCTTTCGTGTTCTCGTACGGGATTGGCCTGGCCTTAGTTATGGTGATCGGTGGTCGCTGAGCTGGTGCTGCAATAGTGATTGTCTTTCGAGGAACCGTTACAGTTGTCGCTTGCGCGAAAATAAGGTGCCGGCATGACAGAAGAGTCGCCACCTTTCGTTATTTATCCCTCAGAGCGGGAAAGGAAACGATCGGAAAAACCTGACGAAAAAGGGTAAGACAAGGTCATCGCAACCATTGTCTGGGTTCGGGAGTCGGTTACGCAAGGGGAAGGTATTAGCACCCCTCACGTCCGTCGTACTCGACGGGATCCTCGCTTGTTTGTTTACTTGGACGGGTTGGTTATAATCTATCTACCTATCAAGGCTGGCTGAAAAAAAGAAAAGAAAAATGACTCGGCAAAGCATCGCGCTTTATGCCTACGTATTCCCATCAGAGAATGAGAAATCAGAGTCAACGTAGTTCGGCTAACTACGGGGGAAGATGGGGAAGGTTGCTCGCTAGGACGTCGCATCCTATGCCTACGTACTTTCATCTGGTATGAAAGATCAGAGCAAACGTAGTTCGGGAAACTACAGGGAAAATGGCTCAACTAGGAGGGAGACTATCAAGTCCTACTGTTATCATGCCATGGATTCATCCTATGGTTGAGGTTTGAACAGGGAACTCCTAGATGTTGTCATGCATAGGTTTCAACCTAAAAGTCTATCATCAGATCCTTATCAAAGGAAATGAGAGTCCTAAGGGATCATGTCAATGATACACCAAAACAAAAAACATCTGCTTTAACAGTAAAATGCATGCAATGCAAGTGAGGGAGGAAGTGTGTGTGGGGTTTCAGCCTCCACAAGCTCATCTCGACCTCAAGCCAGTCATGAAATAACAGTAATCATACTAAAAATAACAACATGCTATCAAGCAAAGAACCAGATAAAGGAAATGAACCAAAGTACGAAGCTGGTCTTGCCCATTCGCAACTACTTGCATCAACTCCATAAAACGATCCATCCGTTCACGAAGCTCTTGAACATCTGACTGTACCTGGTCCATGATTCTCGTTTGATTGGCGCGAGTTGAGTAGCGGTGGATGAATCTTTGATCAATCCTGGAGATCGAAAGCAGCTCGGAACCTGAGTACCTGAAAAACCTGTCAACATCAAAGGTTAGGAAAAGGTAACAGAATGTATGTCATGCAAGAATGCTTCATGCAGATGCATGCGTGAGTCTGTGTGCTTGAGAGATTATCCCCCGATCCTGGCACCTGCTGACAATAATAAGGAGAGGAATCTGGGCCCAATCATGGAAATAGCAATCTCACACAGCAATAGTCAGATTCGACACATCAAGGACCGAGAACTCGTACGCAACAGTCTTTCTGAGAGAGGCTGCAGTAACACAATAAAAGGCGAGAGATCCTGGATCGGGGAAACGGTACCTGTCACAGACACACGCTAATGGAATGATTATGCAGGCTAATGCAAAATGCAGGTATGCAACAATATATCCAGGTGGCTGCTGTGGAGATTCGATGTCAACAGTCACTGATGAGAAGGAAACCCCGGTGTAAAACCACTGATCTGATCTGCTGTGAATAACCATCTGGTAGGATCGAGATCAAAATTCTGCTCTGACAAGAACGAAGGCCTGATAATAAAGACCCCGGATGCAAGATCAAGGAATATCTGTTGATGAAGTCTTCGGACCCCAAATCACAAATCTGCCCTCTCTAGAACAAACATACAGCTGCTGATGAGATCTTCAAACCCCACTCAAAATCTGCCCTATCAAGAACAAAATAACAACCGCTGACGAGATCCTCAGACCCCACTCAAAAATCTGCTCCATCCAGAACAAACCTCTGATAACAATACTCTGATCGGAACCTGCTCTATCAGGAACAGACAAACACCCGATGATAAAATCCTCTGATCAAACCCTTGCTCTATCAAGAACATCTCTGCAACTGAGAACCCAACATAACTGATTCACTGTCAAGAAAACCAGGTAGTCTGGAGGTCAAAGTTTCCTGCAATATCCCAACCCCACTCACAGGTATGATGGACCTAATCCACGGACAAAGGTACGACATCCTATGCGGTCGTCAGCGTCACAGACTTTCACGAGTGACAATACGATTCCCAGAAGGAGTGGCATTGTCAAGTCATGAAGAGGCCTCTCTTAGCTGACTTCCAAATGATCGGTCCCCAGAGTCGACAATCCTCACGTCTGGACTCCCCTCAGATCCTCAGGACCGGAAAGGAGCACCTCTGTAAGAATCTCGTCTGAGCGCAGATTTTCGTAGGGAACTGTGCCTGCTCAGCAGACGGGTTCGTCTACTACTTCTCCGCAACTATATCTAGGTGTGTACTCAAACCCAGGTTCGGCTTCTCACTCATAGTAATATCCCTCTCCCACAGCAGCACAGATAATCATATCAAACTGGAAATAAAATGCGGGAAATAAAATGCGGGAAGTAAAAATGCGATAAATAAACGCAACCCAACAAGCAAACACACAACCGATAGGATTGACTCGCGTAGGGGATGGGAAACGGTCCCAGCATAAGGGATGGGAAAACTCCCTGGATGCTATAGTCCCCAGCAGAGTCGCCAGCTGTCGCTTGCGCGAAAATAAGGTGCCGGCATGACAGAAGAGTCGCCACCTTTCGTTATTTATCCCTCAGAGCGGGAAAGGAAACGATCGGAAAAACCTGACGAAAAAGGGTAAGACAAGGTCATCGCAACCATTGTCTGGGTTCGGGAGTCGGTTACGCAAGGGGAAGGTATTAGCACCCCTCACGTCCGTCGTACTCGACGGGATCCTCGCTTGTTTGTTTACTTGGACGGGTTGGTTATAATCTATCTACCTATCAAGGCTGGCTGAAAAAAAGAAAAGAAAAATGACTCGGCAAAGCATCGCGCTTTATGCCTACGTATTCCCATCAGAGAATGAGAAATCAGAGTCAACGTAGTTCGGCTAACTACGGGGGAAGATGGGGAAGGTTGCTCGCTAGGACGTCGCATCCTATGCCTACGTACTTTCATCTGGTATGAAAGATCAGAGCAAACGTAGTTCGGGAAACTACAGGGAAAATGGCTCAACTAGGAGGGAGACTATCAAGTCCTACTGTTATCATGCCATGGATTCATCCTATGGTTGAGGTTTGAACAAGGAACTCCTAGATGTTGTCATGCATAGGTTTCAACCTAAAAGTCTATCATCAGATCCTTATCAAAGGAAATGAGAGTCCTAAGGGATCATGTCAATGATACACCAAAACAAAAAACATCTGCTTTAACAGTAAAATGCATGCAATGCAAGTGAGGGAGGAAGTGTGTGTGGGGTTTCAGCCTCCACAAGCTCATCTCGACCTCAAGCCAGTCATGAAATAACAGTAATCATACTAAAAATAACAACATGCTATCAAGCAAAGAACCAGATAAAGGAAATGAAGTGCCAATAGGCAAACAAAACACACATGCTTGAGAAAGAAAGAATCTACTCTCTAATCCTAACCCTAATCACAGAATCTGAATCAAATCTAAGCACTAAAGCAAGACCCTAAACAAGAGAAAACAATCCCAGTCTTCAAGCTTCAGAACAAGCTTACCAAAGAAAGGGAGCTAAGCAAGCAGACTCATAGTGTCTTCCTCAGGAAAGCACTAGGAGGTGTATACTCAGGAGTCATACCCTATGTGGCTCAACCACTGTGATCAGTTTATATTCCTCCTCAGGAGAAATTAAACTCACAAGCAGGCTCCAACATCACTGGATATTTAGGAAATCCTATCTGAACTAGTGGAACTAAATGGACAGACTCATAGGACCTTCCTCAGGAAAGTACTAGGAGGCTTCCACTTAGGAGTTGTATCCCATGTGGCTCAACAACTGTGATTAGTTTACATTCCTCCTCAGGAGAAATTAAACTCACAAGTTGGCTCCAACATCATTGGATACTTGAGAAATCCTAGATAAACTAATGGAACTAAGTGAATAGACCCATAGGACCTTCCTCAGGAAAGTACTAGGAGGCTTCCACTTAGGAGTTGTATCCCATGTGGCTCAACAACATGTGATCAGTTTACATTCCTCCTCAGGAGAAATTAAACTCACAAGTTGGCTCCAACATCATTGGATACTTAAGAAAGAGGTGAGAAGAAGGAATGAAAGTCATTCATAGTGCCTTCCTCAGGAAAGTACCATGAACTTCCTTCAAACTTCAGGATCTCAAACCTCACAGACAGGGGACAAGCCAAGCTCTGGGTCTCTGAATCTTGATCTACAATCTTCTCTTCATGATGCTCTCCAACAAGCTCTTCAAGACAACACAAGCCCCACAACCAATTCCCCAAAACAAACCCCAGAGATGAACAGATAACCACAGGGGAGACAAAATTATCAGGCAACTTTAGAAAACACCTAAAAATACTAAACCAAGGGGGAAAAATTTATCAATTATTCACAAGGGTCTACAAAGTCTATTCATAACATCTACATAGGCCTCTACCTAAAAATCAAGACAAAACTCAATCAAAGAAAGTGAATTCTTCACCTAAGCACAACCTAAACCCTAATTAGGATACCCTAGATCTACCCTAATTAAACTAATCAAAATTTAATTCTAAAATTCTAGAAAAAATCCTATGGGGAACTATGATTCATCATCTAATTGCACAAAAAAGAATGAATTAAAAACCCTAAGGGAAGGTCCTAAAACAATTCTTGCAAAATCATGCTACCAAACTAAACAATATAAAAGCTATTTAAAAGAAAAATCTATTAAAAATACTAAACTTAAAAATAAAATCTCATTTTTATTTTTAACATTTTCTACACATTATCATCTACTCATAGAAAAAAGAAGAATTAAAAAAGAGTTATTTTTCAATTTTTAATGAATTTTCTAAAACAGAAAAATATTAAAACAATTAAAAAGAAATTAAAACAAATAAAGGGAGGGGGGTTGGAATAACAACACACGCTAGTTGAAATCAATTGGGCCAGATAAAAGGGGGGGGGGGTGGATAGAAGCCAGCAAGCCCAAGCGCGGATTAAATGAAACGACCGCATTTCATTTTTTGAATCTTTTCCCTCCATCTTCAGACTCGATCATGGCCATTGGATCAACATAAAGAGTCAAATATTCCACGCGAATGGACGGTGAGGATTGCGTCTTCAACCTCTGGCCTGCTAGGGTTTCGAAACAGCCTCCATGCGTGAAACTTCCAATCCCTGATTCTCTCTCCACACGCCATGATTTAACACGATTCAAAAATGAAAATTGTAGTACTCAATGAGAGGAACAAGATGGTACGCGTGGATTTCCCTAATTCATCCTCAATAATTCCAACAGAGGACTTCAATGTCATGGTCCAACTAAACATCACCTGTTATCAACTGGTATCAACCTTCACTAAGCTTCAATCTAATGGTTTACAGAGCTTCTACAAGTTAGCCTAAGGATTCTAAACCAATCTTTACTCGTTAAAACTAACAAACTAACTAAATCTTGAAGATCAAAGATTCTTGGCTCTGCTATGAACCTTCACAGATCGTGCCCTAATTCATGGGAAAGAGTCATCTACCCTAGTGCATCAATTATCTACATAGAAAGCTATCTAAAACTGCATAATTTAGGAGATAGAGAGAAGAAAAGGAACCTGTCAAAGAGGTGTGGAGGGAACTCGTGTGGGTGGATTCAGAGCTTGTAATGGCTGAAATGTGATCCTTAGGGGGTGAGCAAGCTTCTGTTTGCACTTGTATGGAAGGAGAATGCTTGTAGTGAATGAAATTCAGAGTTGCTTGAAGTTGAAGGAAGTGCTTCAATGGCTACTTCTCTCTCTCTCTCTCTCCTCAAATCTCTCTCTATCACCAACCTTGAACTCTCTTCATGGCCCTCTTCTTATAATGATCATAAGATGTTTCTAGATTCATCTAGAATGTGGTGGAAGTTTCTTGAAAATCTCATGTGGGGACAAGTTGGAAATCTCATATTCCAAGCCTTATGCCTTACCATTTGGTGCCAAAATCTCCTTATGAGAGATATTGAGTGTGGATGAGTGAAAAACAAGCTCATCTTTGGCTTGTGTAAGGTTTTTCAACATTGCCTTCTTTTTCAAGTAACAACTTTTCAAAGCATCACCCATTTTAAAGCTCCAAATCAAAATTCTAGCTAAACCAATGTTCTCAAAATGATTTTTCCAATCAAAATGATATATTGGATGACCTATTTTGGATTTGTGGATCTTCCAAATCAATTTCCAAATTCAACTTTTCAAACTTATATGCCATTTTTAGTTCATTTTTGACCAATCATGTAATTTCATGCTATGAGCTTTTCCAACAATTTGTGACCTTCTTTCTAGACTTAAAATCACATTTTGAGCAACTTTCATGTTTTGAGTTTTTCCATTTGAGGCTTGGAAATAGGAGTTTTAGGCATTGGATAAAATGACCTATAACTGACAAATGACCAAAATACCCCTGTCTTGTTCAAACCATAAGTTGAGTTCCACAAATCCAATCAAGGACTTCTACCACTCAAATCAAAGCTAAGAAGATCCTCTTCAACATTCATGTTGACCAAGAAGTCATAGGAATCACCCTACTTAGGGCAAAAGTTGTCTGCAAGTTGGGTGAATTTCAAGGACCCAGATTCACACACCTCTGCTGACCTGTAATTTGTCAAAACCATAACTTGGGCTCTGTAACTCCTATCAAGGACTTCCACCACTAAAATTAAAGCTTAGAACCAGCTCTACAACATTCATGTTATGGGGAAGGTGAGATATCAATCACATCTTGAGCTAGAACTGCCTGGAAGATAGGGGTCAAATTAGGGTTTTTCACTGACAATCCCTGGAGACCCTAACTTGAAACTTCTCAAACCCCTCAATCATGATGAGTTGGCCTAGGAATCATCTTTATATCATCTCTATGCATCATTCCATGATCTCATGGCCCTTGGATTGGATCTCAACCTCCTCCAAATCATCAGTTGACCTAGGGTTGACCCAGTCAAAACCCTAATTCTATCATTCATGGTTGAATCTTCTGAACTCTTGCATAATGACTTCTCTGGGCTTCATGAAGGCTATCAAGACATCCCATAGGCTTTCCCAAAACATCAAATTCATTCTCAAAGTCTCAGAACCATCTGAGGAGCACCCACAACTCTCAAGTTATGAAACACACAACCCTGGTTTCAACCCATTTCTTCTGAGGATCTCTTGAACTTTCTGATGAAGGTATCCACTTCCAAACACTCAATGAATAAATAATTGTTGGTCAAATTTTGGGGTGCAACAGCTGCCCCTATTCAAACGGCTTGAACCTGACTGGGTGAGAAGCGGCCAGCTCTCAACCAATCAAGGTACGAGACGGTTGAATATCGGTAAACCCGAAAATTTGCCAACTGCACGAGCACACAGTACTCTGAGGGGAACAACCCTTTGATTACTGCAACACTAGCTGCTCATCAACTAGCTGGAGAACCAAATTGGCATCATCGTCGGACGATCGAAGTACTCTGCGTCACTGCTGGAGAAACATCTTCGACTTCAATCGGAAGACATACCATTCACTTGATCGCAATCAATCATCACCTCAGGATAACTGACTTGGTCTTCAGACTCACGCGAATCACTCTGTTGTATCTACAACCTCTGGAACCTTATCTTCATCCACCCGTTGATTCTTCAATACGGAAATCTGGACTCACAGGAACCTTCTGATATCGCCTTCGGGCGCTTACGAAATCCATCTTCAGATTAGACATCATGGTTGGAGCAGACATATCACGCTGCTCTGGACTTCAAGAATCAACTTGAACAAACAGATCCGTCGGGCATCTTCAAGAATCGTCCTGAACTGATAACCTTTCTGGAGCAAACATTCTGTTGGGTATTCCAGAAATCTTCCTGGGCAACTCTTGCTGGAGGCGCTATTGGGGAGCTCAAGTATCATACTAGGCGAACCACTCGGGAAGCTGTACTGGGGTCTTAAGAATCGTTTTAAGCAAATGGCCCTGCTGAGGGACTTGGGAATCATCTCGAACTGAAGACTTCGATGGGGATCTCAAAAATCGTCTTGAGCGAGCGAGCGACCGTGGGGATTACACCGGGGTCTTTAAGAATCATCTCAAGAGAGCCCTTGCTGGGAAGAACATCAAGAATCGTCCTGAGCAACCGGTCTTTTGGTGGAACACCTGTAAGGCAAGAATGATAATGATCTAGATCATGCCTATGATGCATATGCTTCTGCGCCATGCCCCACATGGCGGAAATGCTATGCAATCATGCACAATGCTATGCAATCATGCACAATGCTATGCAATCATGCTCAATGCTATGCAATCATGCACAATGATGCGATCCCGTCAGCAAAATAAATGCCGAAGGGGGAAATCCTCCTGTCAAGGAGAAAGAACCACTCAGGTAGAGGAATCATCCTGCTGAGGAGAACGTGAACACGCCAATATCAATCAGGCTCTGTCTGGGGAATTGATCTTCCGCGAACTGCTGCAGGGGAACAACTTCAGCTGACTACTGCAGGGGACGAAGCTCTACGAGAACTTGGATCTGCTGATATCAATCGCGAGAATGAATTGCGCGGCCGTCTTGGCTACTCTTCTGGGGATGACCACTCTGTGGGAAACCAACTTCAGCTGCTCAACACTCCACTGGGGAAAAACCAATCATGATCTGATCAACTTCCAAGGATTCGGATCTCTTGGACATCTGCAAACTCGGCTGAGGAAGGAGAAATCATTCTGCTTTGATGGAGAGAGTGCGATTCTGGGGAAACACAACACTAGTTGCCCCACGCTTTGCTGGGGAACATCGACCATGATCTGATCCACTTCCAAGGATTCTGCTTTTCTGCGGACTCAGCCGGGGAAAGAAATCATTCTACTTCACTGGAGAGTGCAACTCCGATGAAGAAACTCAATTTCGCCGGGGAAGAAGGAATCATCTGACTTCGGGGAAGAGTACAACTCTGCAAGGGAATACAACACCAGCTGTTCCAACACTCTACTGGAGAAGAGGGAATCATCGAACTTCAGGAGAGAGCCTGACTCTGGTGAGGAATCTCAATTCCACTGGAGACTTCAGTCTGGCGCCATCAGTTACTGCATCCTTCGGCATACGAACAACCTCCTGCGAAACCTGCACTTGTGACCCGGTGCGGGGGGGAGATCCTACTTCAGTGACTTTACTGGGGAAAACACGAGCTTCGGTACCCAAACATTTCTATGAACTCTGCACTTGTGACCCGGTGCTGGGGAAGACGACATCATTCTTCGGTGCTTGACTCAGCCGATGAGGTGACATTCCTTCAGGATGCGTCTGCTTGGGGAAGAGAATCACCTCTACCCGGGGAAGACATATCAATGCTCACTATCTTGCGTTTAGATTCTGCGGAGGAGAAACTACTGAACTCTGCTGGGGAAGGAGGACTCATCCTGCTTCGGGGATACGCACGGCACATCTTCTGGCGGGGTGCTACACCTGCAACAACACAAACAAACAGACAAGATACCCTCCTCACAGGGGCCTATCCAGGTTATTATCTCGTGACAATATTCAGTTAATTAGTTGTTTCAACAATCAATGGGCCTAGGCCCGCAAGTTTATGTATGCGCATTTTATCAAAAATATCGGCGTTTTCATTCGCAAACAAAACAGATAAATGCTAAGCAGTCAAGTAGAATTGCTAAATAATGTGCATTTTATTGATGATGAACCCCTGAACGGGCAAAAATGTTTTACAACAGAGGCAAGCTCCTGGAATGAGGAAGCCGCGCAAAAAGAAAACATAAATATACATCAGTATATACAAATGTCGGCAATCGAGGCGTAGACGAACACCATGAGTTGATCCCTCTAAGACCCACTCGACTTCGATACTTCTCCGATGCTTCAGCTTTGGAAGAGATTGATTCAGATAAACGGCCCTCAGGTCTTCCGAACCACTAAACAATGAAAGTCCACACGCGGAACGCAGTCATTTGCTTATTCAAATCCCTAACTTTTGCGTGAACCGCCCTTTCGGGTTTTCAGTTCACCGGGATACCCTTTTTTGCCGAAGCCGCCCAGTGTAGGTTTTCGACTTCGCGGGTGTACATTTTTTCAATATATCCCTAATTTTTGCCCGAACCTTTTATTCTGTTTTTGGTTCGCCGGGATGCCCCTTTTTTGCCTGGACTCTTTCTTTTTTGTCCAGCGGGTCTCTTTCAAGCAAAGTATTTTTTAACTGCGTCCGCGTTCACCGGGGATGCAAAATCTTCACCATCCATCGTGGATAACAACAAAGCTCCTCCTGAGAAGACCTTGCTGATGACATACGGCCCTTCGTAATTCGGAGTCCACTTGCCCCGGTGATCGGAGTGTGGCGGAAGAATCTTCTTCAGGACGAGATCACCCGTCTGAAAGCTTCTAGGACGCACCTTCTTATCATAAGCTTTCTTCATTCGGCTTTGGTACAGACGACCAAATGCAATCGATGCTAACCTCTTCTCATCCATCAGGCTGAGTTGGTTCAAACGATTCGTAACCCATTCTGCCTCATCTAGTTTCACATCAGCCAAAACTCGCAAAGAGGGAATCTCCACTTCTAGCGGTAGGACAGCTTCCATACCGTACACCAAGGAGAAAGGAGTTGCCCCGGTCGACGTACGCACCGTCGTACGATAACCGTGCAAGGCAAACGGCAGCATCTCGTGCCAATCCTTGTACGTCACAACCATCTTCTGAACAATCTTCTTGATGTTCTTGTTGGCCGCTTCAACAGCGCCATTCATCTTCGGCCGGTAAGGAGATGAGTTGTGGTGTTCAATCTTGAAGCTCTGGCACAGCTCCTTCATCATCTTATTATTCAAATTCGAACCATTGTCGGTAATGATCCGCTCGGGAATTCCATAGCGACAGATGATGTCCCTCTTTATGAACTTAGCTACCACCTGCTTGGTCACATTAGCGTACGAGGCTGCCTCCACCCACTTGGTGAAGTAGTCGATAGCTACCAGAATGAAACGATGACCATTGGATGCAGTGGGCTCGATCTTGCCTATCATGTCGATGCCCCACATGGAGAACGGCCAAGGGGAGGACATGACATTCAATGGGCACGGCGGCACATGAACTTTATCAGCATAAATCTGGCATTTGTGACATTTCTTCGCGAATCTGAAGCAATCCGACTCCATAGTCAACCAGTAATATCCTGCTCTCAGGATCTTTCTCGTCATGGCATGCCCGCCGGCGTGCGTACCAAATGTGCCCTCATGGACTTCTTCCATGAGCATACTTGCTTCTTTCTCATCTACACATCTGAGTAGCACGAGATCGTGGTTTCTCTTATACAGCACTCCATCAGGGTTGAGGTAAAAGTTTCCAGATAGCCTCCTCAGAGTCTTCTTATCCTGGGTTGACGCACCCGCAGGATACTCCTTGGTCATAAGGAAGGTCTGGATATCGTGGAACCATGGCTTGCCGTCAGTGGCATCATCGATTGCGAACACATATGCTGGTCTGTCAAGACGCGAAAGAACAATGCTTGGAGCTTCATTCCAAAGATTGACCTTATACATTGAAGCCAACGTGGCTAAAGCATCAGCCATTTGATTTTCAGCCCGGGGTACATGATGAAGTTCCACCCGATCGAAGAAAGGAAGCAGCCTCCTGGCATAATTCATGTACGGCACTAGATTCGCTTGACGAGTTTCCCACTCCCCTTTGATCTGATTGATTACAAGCGCAGAGTCACCATATATGTCTAGATTCTTGATTCTCAAATCAATTGCCTCTTCTAGACCCATAATACACGCTTCATACTCGGCTTCGTTGTTGGTAACTGGAAACGTCAGTCTTGCAGTAAACGGGATATGGGATCCGTGAGGAGTCGTAATGATAGCCCCGATACCACTTTCATAGGAATTAACCGCTCCGTCGAATATCAACTTCCACTGATACTTCCTATCTGGCCCCTCATCGGGCAATGGCTCATCGCAATCCTTCGCTTTGAGAAACATAATGTCCTCGTCAGGGAATTCGAACTTCATCGGCTGATAGTCTTTGATTGGCTGTTCGGCAAGGTAGTCAGACAATACACTTCCCTTGATGGCTTTCTGGGAGACATACTGAATATCATATTCTGTTAACACCATTTGCCACCTGGCAATCTTGCCCGAAAGAGCCTGCTTTTCGAAGACGTACTTGATCGGATCCATCTTCAAAATTAGCATAGTAGTGTGGTTGAGCATATACTGTCGTAGACGTTTGGCAGCCCAAGCTAATGCACAACACGTCTTCTCCAGCATCGAGTATCGAGATTCACACTCAGTGAACTTTTTACTCAAATAATAAATGGCATGCTCCTTTCTGCCCGTCTCGTCGTGCTGACCGAGAACACACCCCATGCTATTCTCCAGAACTGTCAAGTACATGATTAATGGCCGTCCAGCCACTGGGGGTATCAAGATTGGAGGTTCTTGAAGATACTGCTTTATCTTATCGAATGCCTTCTGGCAATCCTCATTCCAAGTAATCGCCTGATTCTTTTTTAACAACTTGAACATCGGTTCACAAGTGGCCGTGAGCTGAGAGATAAACCTGGCAATGTAGTTTATTCGGCCCAGGAAACCACGAACTTCTTTTTCTGTTTTCGGCGCTGGCATCTCTTGGATAGCTTTTATCTTCGCAGGATCCACTTCAATACCTCGTTCACTAACGATAAACCCCAATAACTTTCCGGATCGCACTCCGAAAGTGCACTTGTTAGGATTCAGCCTCAGCCTGAACTTCCTAAGCCTTTCAAACAGCTTCAATAGGTTGACCAGATGCTCCTCCTCCGTTTGGGACTTTGCAATCATGTCATCAACATAGACCTCGATCTCATGATGAATCATATCATGAAACAAAGTTACCATGGCTCGCTGGTAAGTGGCCCCTGCATTCTTCAGACCGAAGGGCATTACCTTGTAGCAAAACGTGCCCCAGGGGGTAATAAACGTTGTTTTCTCCATGTCCTCCGGCGCCATCTTAATCTGATTGTAACTGGAGAAGCCATCCATGAACGAAAACACGGAAAACTGGGCTGTATTGTCGACCAACACATCGATATGAGGCAACGGGAAATCATCCTTAGGGCTTGCCCTGTTCAAATCCCGATAATCGACGCACATGCGTACCTTACCGTCCTTCTTTGGTACAGGCACTATGTTGGCGACCCACAGAGGGTAAGTAGTAACGGCTAGAAATCCTGCGTCCAACTGCTTCTGGACTTCTTCCTTGATTTTTACAGCCATGTCTGGTCTCGTCCTCCTAAGCTTCTGCTTGACTGGAGGGCAATCTTCCCGCAACGGCAAGCGATGAACCACGATATCAGTGTCAAGTCCGGGCATATCTTCATATGACCAAGCAAAGACGTCACTATACTCTCGAAGCATCTCGACCAGTCTATGCTTGACATCATTCTGCAGCGCAGCCCCTACTCTGACATTTCTGACGAGCTCCTCAGAACCCAGATTTACGATCTCAATATCCTCCTCGTGAGGCAGAATAACCTTCTCCTCTTGTCTCAACAAGCGGGCCAACTCTTCCGGAAGGTCTTCGTCTTCATCAATCTCATCCTCGGCTTGATAGATCGGGCAATCAAAGTCGTAGTGAGCCGTAGAGGGTCCAGAGTCGATGTCATCTGTTACGTGGATCCTGCAATAACAAGGGTTAAGTTTAAAGCAGGAATATGCAGGTTAGCACGAACCTCGTTGCCATTTTGCTGTTTTTCGAAACAAACATAAAACATGAATAACAGAGAACACAATATTTGATTACGAAGAAAACGCCTTTTATTTATTAACAAAATGCATACACATAATCCAACAAGGCCCTGACAGTAAAACCACTATGCCCCGGGTAGGACGTAGGGTTGTACAAAGATTGTAAAAAGCAAATCATTACTCTTCACTTGTCAGCTTGATAATCTCCTTGATGGTCCAGTTGTGGAGGCGCTCGCCCGGCTTGCTCGGTTGAATCCAGGCGTCAAGATCGCAATCACTGTCCCCGCTGTCCTCTGACGTAGCGTTGATACTCTCGAAAATTACTCCCCCATTGGTGAATAAGATCGGCCCTTTCCCATGAGACGAACTGCCAGAAGAAGATGAAGCTTCAGCTCCAGGAGAATACCCCAATCCAAACTTATCCTGCTTGATTGGTATATCCAAAACATGCCCCCAGCCTGGGGTGGAACCAGCTTCGACAACGGCTCTAGCTTCCTTAAACGAGGAGAGGTTCAACTCTTGCTTCTCTGCAACAACGGGAGCTACCTCCTTCACCCTGACGGTTTCAAAAGCCTGGCAAAGAGTCTCATGGATCTCACCATCCATTTCGACGTACTTGAAGGACGATAGGTGGCTTACCATGATGTCCTCTTCTCCACAGACTGTCACTATGCTGCCCCCAACAGCATATTTAAGCTTCTGATGCAGCGTGGACGTCACGGCACCAGCAGAATGGATCCATGGCCGACCTAAGAGGCAACTATAGGCGGGCATGATATCCATAATATAAAACACCGCATTAAACGTCTCTGGACCAACTTGAATGGGCAGGGTCAATTCTCCGAAGACGTGGCGCTTGGTTCCGTCAAAGGCCTTCACGACCAGATCACTGGGCGTGCACAGCAGTCCACGGGTATCCAACTTCATCAGTGCTTTTTTCGGAAGCACGTTAAGCGAGGAGCCCGTATCCACTAGGACATGTGACATAATCGTGCCTCTGCACTCTATTGAGACGTGCAAGGCGCTGTTGTGATCTCTTCCCTTAGGAGTCAGCTCCAGATCCGTAAATCCCAGCCCATTACCAGCATTAACATGGGCTACTACTTCCTCGAGTTGATTTACTGATATCTCCTGCGGCACGTATGCAGCATTCAATACCTTCAATAATGCGTTGCGGTGCGCTTCAGAACACAGCAACAGGTTAAGAATCGAGATCTTTGACGGAGTCTGGTGAAGATGATCTACAATTTTGTAGTCACTTTTCTTGATTAGCCGCATGAACTCTTCTGCATCTTTAACCAGCAAGTCTTTCTCTGCCCCTGCAGGAACCTCTTCAACAGCTTTACCTTTTCCTTTATCCACAGCGTCAGCTCGGACCACTCTCTCTACTGCAACCTCTGCTGGCGCAAACACTCTTCCGCTTCTAGTGATACCACTGACTTCAGCAAGATTCTGCGCAGTCGATCTGGACGGCTCAAGCTCTATCTTCTGACCATTACAATACACTTCGGCGCCATAATGCCATGGAATGGCATTGGTACTCTCGAATGGGATTGGTCCGGCCCTGGTGATGGTGATAGAAGGCGGACGGGACGCAGAAATAGTAATAGGATGACGAGGAATAGTAATGGTAGCAACTTCGTCTGCCTGCTTCAGCGCGACTTCCCCTGACGCATTCTCAACGCTCCGACTGAATTGCAAAATACCCTCGGACATCAGACTCTGGATACCTTCGATCAACTGTTCACACCCATCAGGAAGTGTAGCACAAGCCATACATAACTCTCCACATCCGGGAAAGAAGCCCTTCTTCAGCAACTTAGCCTTAACAAAACTCAACGGCGTCTTCAGATCTTTGACATCGGTCAGCAAGTCTGAATTCTCCTCAGTGATAACAGCATTCACTCCGCCCCCCCTATGATGAGGCATTGGATTTTTGGTGACGTTGGGCATGTTGTCAGAAAAATTGATAACCTTGGCGTCCACCAAGTCCTGGACTTTGTGCTTAAAAGCTTTACAATTCTCAACCGTATGGCCAGGTGCCCCAGAATGAAATTCACAAGTAGCATTAGCATCATACTCTGGTGGTGGTGCCCCTGTCAAGGGAGCCATTGTCCTCTTGTGAACCAATTGGAGCTGAAGCAATGTCTGCAGAAGCTGTGCATACGGCATAGGAGGAGTTTCAAGATGGCGGTTTGCCAGGGGACCCCGATTCTGATATCTCTTATATCCCTGATTATTCTGTTGCTGGGGCTGCTGCTGCGGCTGCGGGGGTGCAGCTGGGATGTTTATGCTAGCGATCTGAGACTGAGGGCCCTTGCCCTTTCTCCTAGCATTAGTGACAGCACTGGCATCTCCCTCTCGACGCTTGCCAGTATAGGGTTTCTTGCTAGCTCCTCCAGCTGAGGATGATTCGCCCTGAATTTTTCCGATCTTTATACCGTTTTCAACATGCTCGCCCAAAGTGATGAGGGCCGAGAATGTTCCAGACATGCCACTAACCAGCTTTTCATAATAGACTCCAGGAAGGGTAGCCACGAACATTTGCACCAACTCACGTTCTACCATGGGCGGTTGAACCCGAGCAGCCAATTCACGCCACCGCTGGGCGTACTCTTTGAAGCTTTCATTGCTCCGCTGCGAGAGATTCTGAAGCTGAACTCGGTTGGGGGCCAAGTTGCTATTATATTGATAGTGGAGAACAAAGGCTTCTGCAAGATCTTTCCAGGTGCGCACAGCAGCGGGCTCCAAACCCATATACCATTCGAGCGATGGACCCGAAAGACTATCCTGAAAGAAGTGCATCAGCAGCTTCTCATCGTCAGAATAAGCGGACATCTTTCTATAATAAGATCGGAGGTGAACACGGGGACAAGTAGTGCCCCTATACTTCTCAAAGATAGGCACCTTGAACTTGTGAGGTACTTTAAAGTCAGCAATCAACCCGAGTTTGGCCATGTCAACGCCCAATGCGTTCTGATTTTCTATATCTCTCATCTTATCTTCCAGCGCCTTGAACCTGAGTCGAGCCTCAGCAGTCAACTCAGCCTCTACACCTCTCTGAGAGAAAATGTCATCCTGATGGTCCTCCAGCCACGGTTGAGGCACCACCATATTTCCTGCACCAACATTGCCGTTGACCGGCCCCATGTTAACATTGGCTCCCAAACCACCATTGCCGGCGCCTGCCGCATTAAGTCCGAGATTAGTCATAAGATTGCCGTTAGCACTACCGTTGCCCCCGGCAGCAGGAACAACGTTCTGTGGAGTATCCCCTTGAGGAGGAGTGGGCACGGCCCCGCCGTGAAGTATTCCATTACTGTCAACCCTGGAGATGAGAGGTTGAACCAAAGTACGAAGCTGGTCTTGCCCATTCGCAACTACTTGCATCAACTCCATAAAACGATCCATCCGTTCACGAAGCTCTTGAACATCTGACTGTACCTGGTCCATGATTCTCGTTTGATTGGCGCGAGTTGAGTAGCGGTGGATGAATCTTTGATCAATCCTGGAGATCGAAAGCAGCTCGGAACCTGAGTACCTGAAAAACCTGTCAACATCAAAGGTTAGGAAAAGGTAACAGAATGTATGTCATGCAAGAATGCTTCATGCAGATGCATGCGTGAGTCTGTGTGCTTGAGAGATTATCCCCCGATCCTGGCACCTGCTGACAATAATAAGGAGAGGAATCTGGGCCCAATCATGGAAATAGCAATCTCACACAGCAATAGTCAGATTCGACACATCAAGGACCGAGAACTCGTACGCAACAGTCTTTCTGAGAGAGGCTGCAGTAACACAATAAAAGGCGAGAGATCCTGGATCGGGGAAACGGTACCTGTCACAGACACACGCTAATGGAATGATTATGCAGGCTAATGCAAAATGCAGGTATGCAACAATATATCCAGGTGGCTGCTGTGGAGATTCGATGTCAACAGTCACTGATGAGAAGGAAACCCCGGTGTAAAACCACTGATCTGATCTGCTGTGAATAACCATCTGGTAGGATCGAGATCAAAATTCTGCTCTGACAAGAACGAAGGCCTGATAATAAAGACCCCGGATGCAAGATCAAGGAAAATCTGTTGATGAAGTCTTCGGACCCCAAATCACAAATCTGCCCTCTCTAGAACAAACATACAGCTGCTGATGAGATCTTCAAACCCCACTCAAAATCTGCCCTATCAAGAACAAAATAACAACCGCTGACGAGATCCTCAGACCCCACTCAAAAATCTGCTCCATCCAGAACAAACCTCTGATAACAATACTCTGATCGGAACCTGCTCTATCAGGAACAGACAAACACCCGATGATAAAATCCTCTGATCAAACCCTTGCTCTATCAAGAACATCTCTGCAACTGAGAACCCAACATAACTGATTCACTGTCAAGAAAACCAGGTAGTCTGGAGGTCAAAGTTTCCTGCAATATCCCAACCCCACTCACAGGTATGATGGACCTAATCCACGGACAAAGGTACGACATCCTATGCGGTCGTCAGCGTCACAGACTTTCACGAGTGACAATACGATTCCCAGAAGGAGTGGCATTGTCAAGTCATGAAGAGGCCTCTCTTAGCTGACTTCCAAACGATCGGTCCCCAGAGTCGACAATCCTCACGTCTGGACTCCCCTCAGATCCTCAGGACCGGAAAGGAGCACCTCTGTAAGAATCTCGTCTGAGCGCAGATTTTCGTAGGGAACTGTGCCTGCTCAGCAGACGGGTTCGTCTACTACTTCTCCGCAACTATATCTAGGTGTGTACTCAAACCCAGGTCCGGCTTCTCACTCATAGTAATATCCCTCTCCCACAGCAGCACAGATAATCATATCAAACTGGAAATAAAATGCGGAAAATAAAATGCGGGAAGTAAAAATGCGATAAATAAACGCAACCCAACAAGCAAACACACAACCGATAGGATTGACTCGCGTAGGGGATGGGAAACGGTCCCAGCATAAGGGATGGGAAAACTCCCTGGATGCTATAGTCCCCAGCAGAGTCGCCAGCTGTCGCTTGCGCGAAAATAAGGTGCCGGCATGACAGAAGAGTCGCCACCTTTCGTTATTTATCCCTCAGAGCGGGAAAGGAAACGATCGGAAAAACCTGACGAAAAAGGGTAAGACAAGGTCATCGCAACCATTGTCTGGGTTCGGGAGTCGGTTACGCAAGGGGAAGGTATTAGCACCCCTCACGTCCGTCGTACTCGACGGGATCCTCGCTTGTTTGTTTACTTGGACGGGTTGGTTATAATCTATCTACCTATCAAGGCTGGCTGAAAAAAAGAAAAGAAAAATGACTCGGCAAAGCATCGCGCTTTATGCCTACGTATTCCCATCAGAGAATGAGAAATCAGAGTCAACGTAGTTCGGCTAACTACGGGGGAAGATGGGGAAGGTTGCTCGCTAGGACGTCGCATCCTATGCCTACGTACTTTCATCTGGTATGAAAGATCAGAGCAAACGTAGTTCGGGAAACTACAGGGAAAATGGCTCAACTAGGAGGGAGACTATCAAGTCCTACTGTTATCATGCCATGGATTCATCCTATGGTTGAGGTTTGAACAGGGAACTCCTAGATGTTGTCATGCATAGGTTTCAACCTAAAAGTCTATCATCAGATCCTTATCAAAGGAAATGAGAGTCCTAAGGGATCATGTCAATGATACACCAAAACAAAAAACATCTGCTTTAACAGTAAAATGCATGCAATGCAAGTGAGGGAGGAAGTGTGTGTGGGGTTTCAGCCTCCACAAGCTCATCTCGACCTCAAGCCAGTCATGAAATAACAGTAATCATACTAAAAATAACAACATGCTATCAAGCAAAGAACCAGATAAAGGAAATGAACCAAAGTACGAAGCTGGTCTTGCCCATTCGCAACTACTTGCATCAACTCCATAAAACGATCCATCCGTTCACGAAGCTCTTGAACATCTGACTGTACCTGGTCCATGATTCTCGTTTGATTGGCGCGAGTTGAGTAGCGGTGGATGAATCTTTGATCAATCCTGGAGATCGAAAGCAGCTCGGAACCTGAGTACCTGAAAAACCTGTCAACATCAAAGGTTAGGAAAAGGTAACAGAATGTATGTCATGCAAGAATGCTTCATGCAGATGCATGCGTGAGTCTGTGTGCTTGAGAGATTATCCCCCGATCCTGGCACCTGCTGACAATAATAAGGAGAGGAATCTGGGCCCAATCATGGAAATAGCAATCTCACACAGCAATAGTCAGATTCGACACATCAAGGACCGAGAACTCGTACGCAACAGTCTTTCTGAGAGAGGCTGCAGTAACACAATAAAAGGCGAGAGATCCTGGATCGGGGAAACGGTACCTGTCACAGACACACGCTAATGGAATGATTATGCAGGCTAATGCAAAATGCAGGTATGCAACAATATATCCAGGTGGCTGCTGTGGAGATTCGATGTCAACAGTCACTGATGAGAAGGAAACCCCGGTGTAAAACCACTGATCTGATCTGCTGTGAATAACCATCTGGTAGGATCGAGATCAAAATTCTGCTCTGACAAGAACGAAGGCCTGATAATAAAGACCCCGGATGCAAGATCAAGGAAAATCTGTTGATGAAGTCTTCGGACCCCAAATCACAAATCTGCCCTCTCTAGAACAAACATACAGCTGCTGATGAGATCTTCAAACCCCACTCAAAATCTGCCCTATCAAGAACAAAATAACAACCGCTGACGAGATCCTCAGACCCCACTCAAAAATCTGCTCCATCCAGAACAAACCTCTGATAACAATACTCTGATCGGAACCTGCTCTATCAGGAACAGACAAACACCCGATGATAAAATCCTCTGATCAAACCCTTGCTCTATCAAGAACATCTCTGCAACTGAGAACCCAACATAACTGATTCACTGTCAAGAAAACCAGGTAGTCTGGAGGTCAAAGTTTCCTGCAATATCCCAACCCCACTCACAGGTATGATGGACCTAATCCACGGACAAAGGTACGACATCCTATGCGGTCGTCAGCGTCACAGACTTTCACGAGTGACAATACGATTCCCAGAAGGAGTGGCATTGTCAAGTCATGAAGAGGCCTCTCTTAGCTGACTTCCAAATGATCGGTCCCCAGAGTCGACAATCCTCACGTCTGGACTCCCCTCAGATCCTCAGGACCGGAAAGGAGCACCTCTGTAAGAATCTCGTCTGAGCGCAGATTTTCGTAGGGAACTGTGCCTGCTCAGCAGACGGGTTCGTCTACTACTTCTCCGCAACTATATCTAGGTGTGTACTCAAACCCAGGTCCGGCTTCTCACTCATAGTAATATCCCTCTCCCACAGCAGCACAGATAATCATATCAAACTGGAAATAAAATGCGGGAAATAAAATGCGGGAAGTAAAAATGCGATAAATAAACGCAACCCAACAAGCAAACACACAACCGATAGGATTGACTCGCGTAGGGGATGGGAAACGGTCCCAGCATAAGGGATGGGAAAACTCCCTGGATGCTATAGTCCCCAGCAGAGTCGCCAGCTGTCGCTTGCGCGAAAATAAGGTGCCGGCATGACAGAAGAGTCGCCACCTTTCGTTATTTATCCCTCAGAGCGGGAAAGGAAACGATCGGAAAAACCTGACGAAAAAGGGTAAGACAAGGTCATCGCAACCATTGTCTGGGTTCGGGAGTCGGTTACGCAAGGGGAAGGTATTAGCACCCCTCACGTCCGTCGTACTCGACGGGATCCTCGCTTGTTTGTTTACTTGGACGGGTTGGTTATAATCTATCTACCTATCAAGGCTGGCTGAAAAAAAGAAAAGAAAAATGACTCGGCAAAGCATCGCGCTTTATGCCTACGTATTCCCATCAGAGAATGAGAAATCAGAGTCAACGTAGTTCGGCTAACTACGGGGGAAGATGGGGAAGGTTGCTCGCTAGGACGTCGCATCCTATGCCTACGTACTTTCATCTGGTATGAAAGATCAGAGCAAACGTAGTTCGGGAAACTACAGGGAAAATGGCTCAACTAGGAGGGAGACTATCAAGTCCTACTGTTATCATGCCATGGATTCATCCTATGGTTGAGGTTTGAACAGGGAACTCCTAGATGTTGTCATGCATAGGTTTCAACCTAAAAGTCTATCATCAGATCCTTATCAAAGGAAATGAGAGTCCTAAGGGATCATGTCAATGATACACCAAAACAAAAAACATCTGCTTTAACAGTAAAATGCATGCAATGCAAGTGAGGGAGGAAGTGTGTGTGGGGTTTCAGCCTCCACAAGCTCATCTCGACCTCAAGCCAGTCATGAAATAACAGTAATCATACTAAAAATAACAACATGCTATCAAGCAAAGAACCAGATAAAGGAAATGAAGTGCCAACAGGCAAACAAAACACACATGCTTGAGAAAGAAAGAATCTACTCTCTAATCCTAACCCTAATCACAGAATCTGAATCAAATCTAAGCACTAAAGCAAGACCCTAAACAAGAGAAAACAATCCCAGTCTTCAAGCTTCAGAACAAGCTTACCAAAGAAAGGGAGCTAAGCAAGCAGACTCATAGTGTCTTCCTCAGGAAAGCACTAGGAGGTGTATACTCAGGAGTCATACCCTATGTGGCTCAACCACTGTGATCAGTTTATATTCCTCCTCAGGAGAAATTAAACTCACAAGCAGGCTCCAACATCACTGGATATTTAGGAAATCCTATCTGAACTAGTGGAACTAAATGGACAGACTCATAGGACCTTCCTCAGGAAAGTACTAGGAGGCTTCCACTTAGGAGTTGTATCCCATGTGGCTCAACAACTGTGATTAGTTTACATTCCTCCTCAGGAGAAATTAAACTCACAAGTTGGCTCCAACATCATTGGATACTTGAGAAATCCTAGATAAACTAATGGAACTAAGTGAATAGACCCATAGGACCTTCCTCAGGAAAGTACTAGGAGGCTTCCACTTAGGAGTTGTATCCCATGTGGCTCAACAACATGTGATCAGTTTACATTCCTCCTCAGGAGAAATTAAACTCACAAGTTGGCTCCAACATCATTGGATACTTAAGAAAGAGGTGAGAAGAAGGAATGAAAGTCATTCATAGTGCCTTCCTCAGGAAAGTACCATGAACTTCCTTCAAACTTCAGGATCTCAAACCTCACAGACAGGGGACAAGCCAAGCTCTGGGTCTCTGAATCTTGATCTACAATCTTCTCTTCATGATGCTCTCCAACAAGCTCTTCAAGACAACACAAGCCCCACAACCAATTCCCCAAAACAAACCCCAGAGATGAACAGATAACCACAGGGGAGACAAAATTATCAGGCAACTTTAGAAAACACCTAAAAATACTAAACCAAGGGGGAAAAATTTATCAATTATTCACAAGGGTCTACAAAGTCTATTCATAACATCTACATAGGCCTCTACCTAAAAATCAAGACAAAACTCAATCAAAGAAAGTGAATTCTTCACCTAAGCACAACCTAAACCCTAATTAGGATACCCTAGATCTACCCTAATTAAACTAATCAAAATTTAATTCTAAAATTCTAGAAAAAATCCTATGGGGAACTATGATTCATCATCTAATTGCACAAAAAAGAATGAATTAAAAACCCTAAGGGAAGGTCCTAAAACAATTCTTGCAAAATCATGCTACCAAACTAAACAATATAAAAGCTATTTAAAAGAAAAATCTATTAAAAATACTAAACTTAAAAATAAAATCTCATTTTTATTTTTAACATTTTCTACACATTATCATCTACTCATAGAAAAAAGAAGAATTAAAAAAGAGTTATTTTTCAATTTTTAATGAATTTTCTAAAACAGAAAAATATTAAAACAATTAAAAAGAAATTAAAACAAATAAAGGGAGGGGGGTTGGAATAACAACACACGCTAGTTGAAATCAATTGGGCCAGATAAAAGGGGGGGTGGATAGAAGCCAGCAAGCCCAAGCGCGGATTAAATGAAATGACCGCATTTCATTTTTTGAATCTTTTCCCTCCATCTTCAGACTCGATCATGGCCATTGGATCAACATAAAGAGTCAAATATTCCACGCGAATGGACGGTGAGGATTGCGTCTTCAACCTCTGGCCTGCTAGGGTTTCGAAACAGCCTCCATGCGTGAAACTTCCAATCCCTGATTCTCTCTCCACACGCCATGATTTAACACGATTCAAAAATGAAAATTGTAGTACTCAATGAGAGGAACAAGATGGTACGCGTGGATTTCCCTAATTCATCCTCAATAATTCCAACAGAGGACTTCAATGTCATGGTCCAACTAAACATCACCTGTTATCAACTGGTATCAACCTTCACTAAGCTTCAATCTAATGGTTTACAGAGCTTCTACAAGTTAGCCTAAGGATTCTAAACCAATCTTTACTCGTTAAAACTAACAAACTAACTAAATCTTGAAGATCAAAGATTCTTGGCTCTGCTATGAACCTTCACAGATCGTGCCCTAATTCATGGGAAAGAGTCATCTACCCTAGTGCATCAATTATCTACATAGAAAGCTATCTAAAACTGCATAATTTAGGAGATAGAGAGAAGAAAAGGAACCTGTCAAAGAGGTGTGGAGGGAACTCGTGTGGGTGGATTCAGAGCTTGTAATGGCTGAAATGTGATCCTTAGGGGGTGAGCAAGCTTCTGTTTGCACTTGTATGGAAGGAGAATGCTTGTAGTGAATGAAATTCAGAGTTGCTTGAAGTTGAAGGAAGTGCTTCAATGGCTACTTCTCTCTCTCTCTCTCTCTCCTCAAATCTCTCTCTATCACCAACCTTGAACTCTCTTCATGGCCCTCTTCTTATAATGATCATAAGATGTTTCTAGATTCATCTAGAATGTGGTGGAAGTTTCTTGAAAATCTCATGTGGGGACAAGTTGGAAATCTCATATTCCAAGCCTTATGCCTTACCATTTGGTGCCAAAATCTCCTTATGAGAGATATTGAGTGTGGATGAGTGAAAAACAAGCTCATCTTTGGCTTGTGTAAGGTTTTTCAACATTGCCTTCTTTTTCAAGTAACAACTTTTCAAAGCATCACCCATTTTAAAGCTCCAAATCAAAATTCTAGCTAAACCAATGTTCTCAAAATGATTTTTCCAATCAAAATGATATATTGGATGACCTATTTTGGATTTGTGGATCTTCCAAATCAATTTCCAAATTCAACTTTTCAAACTTATATGCCATTTTTAGTTCATTTTTGACCAATCATGTAATTTCATGCTATGAGCTTTTCCAACAATTTGTGACCTTCTTTCTAGACTTAAAATCACATTTTGAGCAACTTTCATGTTTTGAGTTTTTCCATTTGAGGCTTGGAAATAGGAGTTTTAGGCATTGGATAAAATGACCTATAACTGACAAATGACCAAAATACCCCTGTCTTGTTCAAACCATAAGTTGAGTTCCACAAATCCAATCAAGGACTTCTACCACTCAAATAAAAGCTAAGAAGATCCTCTTCAACATTCATGTTGACCAAGAAGTCATAGGAATCACCCTACTTAGGGCAAAAGTTGTCTGCAAGTTGGGTGAATTTCAAGGACCTAGATTCACACACCTCTGCTGACCTGTAATTTGTCAAAACCATAACTTGGGCTCTGTAACTCCTATCAAGGACTTCCACCACTCAAATTAAATCTTAGAACCAGCTCTACAACATTCATGTTATGGGGAAGGTGAGATATCAATCACATCTTGAGCTAGAACTGCCTGGAAGATAGGGGTCAAATTAGGGTTTTTCACTGACAATCCCTGGAGACCCTAACTTGAAACTTCTCAAACCCCTCAATCATGATGAGTTGGCCTAGGAATCATCTTTATATCATATCTATGCATCATTCCATGATCTCATGGCCCTTGGATTGGATCTCAACCTCCTCCAAATCATCAGTTGACCTAGGGTTGACCCAGTCAAAACCCTAATTCTATCATTCATGGTTGAATCTTCTGAACTCTTGCATAATGACTTCTCTGGGCTTCATGAAGGCTATCAAGACATCCCATAGGCTTTCCCAAAACATCAAATTCATTCTCAAAGTCTCAGAACCATCTGAGGAGCACCCACAACTCTCAAGTTATGAAACACACAACCCTGGTTTCAACCCATTTCTTCTGAGGATCTCTTGAACTTTCTGATGAAGGTATCCACTTCCAAACACTCAATGAATAAATAATTGTTGGTCAAATTTTGGGGTGCAACAACAGTGGCCACATCATTCTGATCATCTGCTACTGCCCCTGCGGGCTCTTCAGTTGCTGCTTGGTCAAACTGCAATATACCTTCATTAATTAAAGCCTGAATGCCCTTCTTCAAATCATCACACCCCCCATCTAGGGTCCAACATTCTAAGCAATACTCGTCACATCCTGGGTAAACACCCCCTTGTAACAGTCGGCTCTTTATCTCGCTCAGCGGCGTCTTTAAATCTTCCACATTCATAATCAGATTCAACCCTTCCTCAGTTAGAATGGCGTTGGCCCCATGATTAGGCATGGGTTTCTGCACTATATTTGGACCTGCCGTTCCGAAATTAATAGTCTTATTGTCCAGAAGATCCTGCACAACATGCTTAAAAGCATGGCAACCTTCTATATCGTGGCCCGGGGGCCCAGAATGAAACTCACAGTGCCTGCTTGCATCATAACCAAACGGGGGAGCTCCCGTTATCGGTGCCAGGGTTCTTTTCTCTACCAGGTTCAATCCCAACAATGTCTGCAACAAATCTGCATAGGTTGAGGGAGGCTTCTCAAACACTCTTCTCGGTTTACTACCCTGGAATCTTCGCTGAGCCTGCTGTGCCCCCTGCTGAGGCTGCTGTTGCTGTTGCATTGGCTGTTGCTGAACCGGTTGTTGTTGCTGAAGTGGTTGCTGTTGATACGGGATAGTAACACTCGCCACCTGCTGCGGCTGACGATATTGACCTCGTCCCCTGCCTCGGCCTCCAAATACTGCGCTTGCCTCGCCCTGACGGCGCCCACCATAAGCTTTCCTATTACTGCCAGATGCAGTTGATTCCTCGACTTGGAACTTTCCTTGCTTAATGTTACGTTCAATCTTTTCTCCCATCAGAATTAGGTCTGAAAAACTGGCCAGAGACGTGTGAAACAGCATATCATGAAACAGACCGGTGAATGTGCCGACAAACATGTCATTCATTTCCTTATCTTCTACAGGAGGACGGACCCGGGCAGCCATATCGCGCCACCTTTGCGCGTACTCTTTAAAGCTCTCCCCCTTCTTCTGCGACAGTCCCGCCAACTGGACCCGATTGGGTGCCAAGTCGCTGTTATACTTGTAGTGAGCTACAAATGCCTCGGCTAATTGCTTCCACGTCTTGATATCAGTTGGCTCCAACCCCATGTACCACTCTAGGGAAGGACCCGACAGACTATCTTGAAAGAAATGCATTAGCATTCTTTCATCAGTTGAGTATGCAGACATCTTTCTGTAATAAGCTCGTACGTGCACTTTTGGACATGTGTCCCCTTTATACTTATCAAACGCAGGAGCTTTGAATTTGATTGGCACCCTCAAACCAGGTACCAAACCCATTGTTGCCATGTCCAAACCCACAGCACTTTGGTTTAGGACTCCCCTCATCTGCTCTTCCAGCATTCTGATCTTCTGGGAGTCATCCATCGGCCCTTCGAAACCTCCTTCGGAGAAAGCGTCCTCCTGCTGGTCTTCTTGCCACATACCATTTCCAGCTCCATACCCATCATATCCATTATTACGTCCAGCTCTGATCTGATTCATCCCCGGACCTCGGCCTCTGTTGCCGTACCCTTGAACACCTCCAGCAGGACCAAAAGCCATAAATCCAGCACCGTTTCCATTTCCAAAACCTCCGTAACCCTGGTTGGTCGCGCCATAACCGTCTTGCCCAAAGCCCTGAGCATTAAAGCCATATTTCCCCGCATTATCGAATCCCTGATCATTGAATCCGAATCCAGCATTGACGAAGCCATTGCCTCCCGTATTATCTCCCAAATTGACATCACCCAGCCCAACGTTATGGACAGCAGTCTCGTTCCCAACTCCGACGTTACCATTCACAGCAGCGGTAGCGTTGTTGACATTAGCAGCAGGTGTATTGACTACAGGTGGAGCCACTGGCGTGGGAGTGCCGTCTCCATGAACAGTATCGACCCGTACAGACTGATGATCTTCATTACCATGACCAGCGTTTCGGGCCAACAGAGGCTGGACCATGGCCTGCAAATTCTCCTGACCCTTTGCAATAGCTTCCATGGTCTGCATAAAGAGAGCGAGCTTCTCGCGCACATCCTGCATCTCGTTCTGCATTTGATCCATTATTCTTCGACAGTTGGTGCGGGTAGAATAGCGGTGCGGGTGCTGATCTGCAATCCTGAAAAGTACCTGTTGCAGAGCAGGACATAAGACACTTATTCAAAGATTACCTGTAATGCAATATGAATATGAATGCAATGCAATGTGTCTATGCATTAGGGAAATTCATTCCCCGATTCTAGTGTGGAGGTGCCAGTGCGGTGACAGTGCTGACAATAGGAATATCGGAGCTGAATCATAGAAAGCCTCATATATTGCAGGGAAAATCAATAAGCCCAGAGTACAATATCACTGAGAGTACAAAGAAGGCATGACCTCAACCAACAATCCTGGTGATGGTCAGCACTATGCAAATAAAGCATACAAGTTACTATATGAAATGATCAAATCCTCCCAAAAGTCTGGTACTCTTCTATCAACTTCTTGGTCTCTGGATGGCTTGGTCGATCAAGCAGTCCTTCAACAAGTTGGTTTCTCTTCTTAAGAACACGGCGCACGTCTTCAGCAGTTTCTTCCCATGACGCTTCTCCGAAACAATCTTCTAGCTTTCGCTTCTGAGACACCGCTTCATCTCTGCATTTGATTGCCTTGTTCAGTGCATGCTGGACACTATACCGGGTCATCACTTCTTCCTCACACTTCTTGATGCTAGACTTCAACTTCTCTTCGAGGTCGGAGATTTGCTGCTTCAGCTTATCTTCTCTCATCTTATTGTTGGTGAGAGTAGCATTCCAAGTCTTATTGCAAGAGGAGATTTCTCGGTGTGCTGCGTCAAGCGCCTTCTTTTTGGCTTCCAGCATGTCATGGGAGCTTCTGAACTCTTGCCCCAGACGTTCGCGCTTCTTCTTTTCTTCGGTCAACTCAGCCCCTAACCTGTTTAACAGCTCAATTTGTTGTTGTAAAGCATATACGGCCTTGTTTTTCTCACTGCGTACTTGAGCTAGCTCTTGCTCTAACCCTTCGTTGATCTTCAACAAGGCTTCCTTTTCCTTCACAACTTGCTCGTAGGCCTCCCTAGAAACAGTAGTTGGCTCTTCTGCCGGGACGGGAACAGTGACAGGTGCAGCGGGAAATGGCATTAATAACTGACTTGCTCTTTCCTGGATCCAAACCCTGTAAGGCCCATAAGTCTGGCAATCGTTCTTACCTAACAGTGGCTTCCCTTTGCGGTTAATACGTGTCCAGGCATGTTGCAACTTGGCTAATAACTCCCCCTTCACGTCACCTGTGAAGTACAGAGATTCCCGTACTTCTTCCTCCTGAGGTGGATTCTTCAGTGCATATCCGAACTGACGAATGAATAGAGAAGGGTTGTAATTGATACACCCTTTTCTTCCTATCAGCGGCACATTAGGGTACCCAGAACAGCTGAAGATGAGCTCAGATCCCAACAGGTCTCGATCAAACCATACAACGTCTTTGGAATATAGCCTCATCAGGCGCTCTGACCAACTGGCTGAGGTTGCACTGTCTACAAATGGTCCCTTCATGGGGAGATGACTTTTGAACCACATATTTAATAGAGGAGCACAGCAGTAAACAACTTTTCCCCTTCGGTTTTCGTTCTTATAGTGCAATGAATGATAGAAGTCTCCGATCAACGTTGGCACTGGGTTGCCTGCAGCAAACAGATAGAAAGCATCCAGATCTACAAAGTTGGGCAAGTTAGGAAACAGCACAATTCCATAAATGCATAAAGCCAAAATAGCATTGAAAACCACCCAACAACCGTTCTTGGCATACTCTTGAGCCTTGCCAACCAGAAAATCCAAAGAGAAGCCGGGAACCCCGAGCCAAGAAGTCACTAACAACTCAGCAGCGTTCATATGCAAGGCTTTGGCTAAGTCCTCCAACTTGGGCTCAGCAGCAGAGTGAATAAAGGGAACCTTGTTCTGCATGGGAAGCTCAGTAAACTCCACATACTCCTCAATGGTAGGCCCTAGGATGAAGTCAGCAAACGTAAAACATCTCAATGCGGGATCATAGAACTGCATCAAGGTGTATAGCCCGTTCATCTCATCAGCAGTGGGCTTGCAGACTAATCTCAGTAATCTCCCGTGACTCATTCTGAAGCTTCTCCTAACCTCCTCATCAGCGAGAGATATCAGACCAAGCAAAGAAGTAATATCAGGTGAAGGCAGCTTATACGCAACTGTCTTCCTCAAACTAGCCATAGTCAATACTCAGAAGTCTGGGCACTAGAATCGGAGGATATGCAAATGCACCTGCAGCACAGACACACGTTAATGGGATGCAAGTGATAATGGATATGCAGGCAATGCAATGTAAGTAACATGCAACAGGGACCAAAGCTGTAGCTGAATAGCCTGAACCCAATCAAGAAAGGTCTCAGATAGACCATCCAGAAGTCATCAAACCCTGGTCTCAGATAGACCTAAAACAAAGCTCCAATACTAGTCTCTGACAGACCTCAAACCATAACTCCCACTGGTCTCTGGTAGACCTCAAATCACATCTCCGATTGGTCTCTGACAGACCTCCTAACTCTCCATAAATACCCAGGATCTCTGATCAAGAAATAACCGGTAGTCTGAAGGTCTAGTTACCTGCATAACCCCAAACCCCCTCACAGGTGGATGTCCTAGTAACTGACAAAGGTATGGCATCCTATGCGGTCGTCGGCGTCACAGACTTTCAGGGTTGATGATACGATTCCCAGAAGGAGTGGCATCATCAAATCCTGAAGAGGCCTCACTTAGCCAACTTCCAAATGATCGGTTCCCGGAGTCGACAATTCAGCTGACCAACAACCCCTTCGACCCAAAGGGTAGAAAAAGAAGCCAACCAGAAGAACCTCGTCCGAGTGTAGATTTCATGAGACACTAATGCAAGCAAAGTCGGCACGCGCCCACTACTTTCTACGCTAATTCTAGGTGCACTCAAGCCCAGGTCCGGCTTATCTCTCAATATCAGAACACCCGTCACACCCCAATACAGCAATAATAAACAATATATAAAGCTGAAAATACAAGGTCAGAAATATAAATCCATACAAAATCCTCGACGGGAAAACAAGCGCTAGGATTGACTCTCTTAAGGGACGTTGGATCCCAAATGCATAAGAACTATCGCAGTCCTTAGCAGCCAGGGGACGTTGGATCCCCAGCAGAGTCGCCAGTTGTCGCTACTGCGAAAATCGGCGCCGGCTGAACAAAAGAGTCGCCACCGTGCGTTATTTATCCCACGGGAGGGAAAGGAAACGCTCAGAGTAAACCTCGCACAACACGGGAAAGGTATGGTCGTCGCAACCAAAACCTGGATTCGGGAGTCGGTTACGCAAGGGGAAGGTATTAGCACCCCTCACGTCCGTCGTACTCGACGGGACCCACGCTTGTTTTCGGGTATGGATTGTTACTCTATCTAAACTATAGGTCAGGGGTTAAAAAGAAAATACAATGAAAATAAAAATGACTCGGCAAAGTATCGCACTTTATGCCTACGTATTCCCGCCTGGAACGAGAAATCAGAGTCAACGTAGTTCGCCTACCTACGGGAAAGGAGGGGAAGGTTGCTCGTCAGGATATCGCATCCTGTGCCTACGTACTTCCACACTGCATGGAAGATCAGAGCAAACGTAGTTCGGGCCACGGAAGACACAAGCTTGTCTTGATTGATTTTATTCCTTCTGAAAAAGGTTTTCTTGATTAACAGTCCCGGCGGACAAAAATGACGTTTTGGTGAGTTCACATTCTTTTACGGGAGAAGTGTCTTTTATCGTGTTTGAAATTTTATTGTATTTTCTGTTTGTTTTTGAGGAAGAAGAGATAGAACTCTAACCTATGGTTGCGAAGGGAAACAAACTAACCTAATGTTATCATGCATGGGTTAAGACCTAGTGTCTATCATGCTCCTCTCTTGCACAGAGAGAAACAGAGATCCTACGGGATAGGCAGAAACAGAAACAATATCAGATATATACAGTAAAACAGTAAAATGCATGAATGCAACAGTACAAGCGAGGCAAGGGAGTCCCACTCAACCTCGAACCTAGAAAACAATAGGCAAAAGTGAACAGACTTCACTTTCAACCCAGGGTAAACAGCAAACAATACAGTCCGGAAAACCAATCAATACATCAGCAATGAAATACAACAGCAAAAGAAACAGCATCAGCAGCTCTGAATCAACATCTGGCTTCAAGTAATCTCCAATCATTCATGAGCTTCAACAAGCATCAATCTCCATCTTCATGATCTTCAGGTAAGGGTTTTGATCATCAGTCTTCTATCTGCAATGGCTTTTCTTCAAGTCTCAGGCTCCAGGATGAACATCAGCCAACCAGATGAAGTGAATGAATGTTAGACAGTTAATTACCTACCAAGGGTGGTTCATCAACTGCTAACATTAAACAGAAAGTTTTCTCTCAAAAGTTCTATCTTTCAAATACATTCACTGATCCTTCCAAAGGAAGGAGGTGGATATTTGAAAGAGACTTTGAATCATAGAGAAAGGATAGAGGCAAACAAAGCCATCTATGTTTGAGAAGCAAGCTTTCTAATCTAGAGCTCTGCCTAGCTCCTAAACCCTAGTCTCCTCAGCAGCTGTGTTGCACCCTAAAATTTGCTCAACCTCATTCCCTTGGTTTATGTTTCAATGTCATTAGCATTTGCATATAGAGTCATGTACATAGACTAACCATCTGCATAGCATAAGCATAGCAAGTCATACAACAGGGGGACCAATCATTATTCTCATCTCTAGAGGCCTATCAAGAGGTTATTATCCCAATTCAATCTCATTCAAGTCATCAGAAAAGGATTTGAAAGCAAAGAGTTCAGCAGATCAAGCCTTGAGTCCATCTCCTAGCTGAGGGTATCTGAGGGTCAACAAGAGGGTTGTGAGCTGTGAGTTGAAGGCATGGAGAGTATCTAGACATTATGAGAGACTTAGAAAGTCATTAAAAGAAGGAGACAAGTCATTGGTGTGATCACAAGTATTGCAGTTGAAGACAGTCAACTAGGGTTTCATCTGGGTCAACCCTAGGTCAACCCTAGGTCAATTGACTGACTTAAGGGGCATTCAAGTCTAGTGGAGAGATGTGGGGTTCATAATTGGACATATAAAGAAGGATATGGAGATATGCCAAGAAGAATTCAAGAGAAATCAAGGAGAAGAGGAGCTTCTAAATTAGGGTTTCTGTGTAAAATCCCCTAGTTTAGGTCAAATTTCCAAGCAAGATAAGTCAAAATGCTAGCTTCAAATGGCTTCTTGGCCAACATGAAACTTGTAGAGGATCTCAAGACCTTTAATTTGAGTGGTGGAAGACATCAAGGAGATTTATAGAACTCAAGTTATGGTCCTTGCAAGTTACAGGTCATCTGAGGTATCTGAAATTTTGTCTGTGAAAGTGACTTGACTTCCAAGCAATTTTTACCCCTCAAGGAGATTTCAAATGAATTTCTGGTCAACATAAGAATTGTTCCTCATTGTCTTAGCTTTCTAGAATGGTATAGCATGCCATCATATGATGTGTGGAACTCAACTTATGGTCTTGGCAAGCAAAGGGTATTTTGGTCATTTGTGAATTACAGGTCATTTTAACCTATGTCCAAAACTCATACAAGGAGGCCTCAAATGGAAAAACTTACAACATCAAACTTGCTCCAAATGACATTTTGAGTCTAGAAAGAAGGTCACAAATTGTTGGAAAAGCTCATAACATGAAGTTGCATGATTGGTCAAATTTGAACTAAAGTGGCTTATAACTTGAATAAAGTCAAAGTGAAAAATGGTTTGAGAGATTTATAAGTCCAAATGGGGACTTCCAATATATGATTTTGGGTCCAAAATACTTTCTAAGAACAATGGTTCAAGTACATTTTTGAGCTTAGTGGAAAAAATCAAAGTTATTCATGGTTACTTGCATTTGAAGAAACTTAACCAATTTGGAATGCAAGGGAAGTTGCAAGATGGATCTAGAAGATTCATTTGAACACTATATATTCATGAAATCAGAATTGAGCAAGGGTTGGATTCATTTTTCACCAAAAATTTCCCAAAGTTTTCTCATTCTTTCTCATTGCAATTTCATCCAAATTTCTCAAAATCTTCATCAATCCTCACCAATATTGATTCTACCATATTCAATCATCATCATGGACTAAAGATCAACAGAAACCTGATTGTTATTGATCCATTTTCGAGCACTATAATCATCAATATCCAAATTGCAATTTCCATTGGACAACAAGATCCAAGGCAAGAATCATCAAGGTATTGCATACAGAATCAAGCACTGAGATAGTTGATCAAGATCCAAGCATTAGAAGCCTCAGATCCACGAGTTCCACATCCATCTCCAAACTTTTGCACCAGGTTCAATTTCTCTCCCATAGCTTGATACAGATAGATTTACATTAGTTTGTTAGTATAATAATGATGTAGGATGTTAGTAGAGCATTTCTGATTGATTAGGAGTAGTTTAGTGATGATTCATAGCAGGTTGTTAGAACTGTTAGGATGTAGAACTCATAGCATAGTGCATGATAATCTTAGTTTGATAGATCAGAATAATCACCATTAGTCATAGATTAGATTAGTATAGGTTTGATTGAGAATTATGCTGATAAGTTGCAGAGCATTTTCATGGTGACCAGAGCTTATTGCTATCGGGTTGAGCGTTATGTTGAGTTTCAAAATGAACTAATGGTATAGACGTATAGAGGGAGAGATTTAGAGTATTTTTCATGTTTGGATCGTGTTGTTTCGTGCACTGTGGAGAGAGAACCGAGAGGTTGAAAGAGGTGCGTGCAGGGAGTTTCATGGAGGAAACCCTAAGTTCTCATGAACCAAGGTTGAAGACGCAATCATGGCCGTCCATCGCGTGTTGGACCTTTGACCTCAGAGCCCATCGTGTGGCTCTCATTTAATTCTGAGATTTGGAGGGAAGAGAGGTGCCCTAAACGCACCGTTTCATTTAATGAAACGGGCTGGCCTGAGTGTTTAGTGATATCCCCACCCCCCAATGCTGAGCCCAATTCCATTTGAACGTGAATCCATTTCTGAATGCACCCCCTGCGTGTTTTTTTTATTTTCATAATGCTGACTTGTTCTGGGCTTAACCAAAACTTGCTACGCGCACCCCCACTGCTTGGCCCATCCAGGAATATCAACTGAGCGTGATTGCTATTCTTACCCCTCCCTCTCATTTTTAATTCAATTTAGTTTTTTAATTCATTTTAATTTTTACCAACTTTGAAAAATCATAAAAAATAGGAAATTAACTCTTTTTTAGTGGTTGTTTTTTCTATATTTTCTTGGTTCTGTCTAGAAAATTGTCATTAAATAAAATTGCATTTTTATTTTTATTTCATATTTTTCCCATATTTTCTAAATAAATAGCATTTTAAATAGTTCCATTTCATGCATGATTTTATTAATTTTTGTTCTATTAGATGCTTTCATATTTTTTGTTCATTCTTTTTAGGTTGCTTAGATGAGATATTGAACTTGTAGAAACAATTTAGTTCCCTTTTTTAGAAATTAATTTTGGGTGCTTAATGTAGGCTTGAACAACATGAACAAATTAGGGTTTTTAGGTGATGACTTAGGAAGTTTGATTCTTTCCCTTAGGACTTAGGGTTTGACTAGATTAGTTATGGGACTATAGGGGCTATGGGTAGTTATCAGATCCCTTAGAAAAAAGTCAGTATTCCCCTACTGCTATTAATACTCTGTGTATGTCTGATTGACTGGTGTGGTGTGCCCTCTGGGGATTATTGCTTGCTTGCTTGGGTATTGGGATTGTCTGGGGACTTGGGAGAGCTGAAGACTTGAGGAGATGAAGACTATTGGAGATCCAGAGATTGAAGATCAACTGCCAGAGTTGGAGAGGAGGTTCTTGCTAGCAGCTGCTGAGGAGACTAGGGTTTAGGAGCTAGGCAGAGCTCTAGATTAGAAAGCTTGTTTCTCAAACATGGAATGCCTTGTCTGCATCCATCCTTTCTCTATGATTCAAAGTCTCTTTCAAATATCCACCTCCTTCCTTTGGAAGGATCAGTGAATATATTTGAAAGATAGAACTTTTGAGAGGAAACTTTCTGTTTAATGTTAACAGTTGATGAACCACCCTTGGTAGGTAATTAACTGTCTAACATTCATTTCACTTCACTCTTGTGACTGATTCCTCATCCTGGAGGTTTGAACTGGAAGAAAAGCCATTGCATATAGAAGACTGATGATCAAAGCCCTTGCCTGAAGGCCATGAAGATGGAGATTGATGCTTGTTGAAGCCTGTAACTGATTGGAGATTACTTGAAGCCAGATGTTACTTCAGAGCTGCTGAAGCTGTTTGCTTTTGCTGTATTTCATTTCTTGATGTATTGATTGGTTTTCCTGACTGTATTGTTTGCCGTTTACCCTGTAGGGTTGAAAGTGAAGCCTGTTCACTTTTGCCTATTGTTTTCTAGGTTCGAGGTTGAGTGGGACTCCCTTGCCTCGCTTGTACTGTTGCATCCATGCATTTTACTGCTTTACTGTATATATCTGATATCGTTTCTGTTTCTGCCTATCCCGTAGGATCTCTGTTTCTCTCTGTGCAAGAGAGGAGCATGATAGACACTAGGTCTTAACCCATGCATGATAATATTAGGTTAGTTTGTTTCCCTTCGCAACCGTAGGTTAGAGTTCTGTCTCTTTCTTTCTCAAAACAAACAGAAAAACACATAAAGATTTCAAACACAATAAAAGACACTTCTTCCGTAAAAGAATGTGAACTCATCAAAACGTCATTTTTGTCCGCTGGGACTGTTAATCAGAAAAACCTTTTTCAGAAGGAATAAAATCAATCAAGACAGACTTGTGTCTTCCGTGGCCCGAACTACGTTTGCTCTGATCTTTCATGCTGTATGAAAGTACGTAGGCATAGGATGCGATATCCTAGCGAGCAACCTTCCCCTCCTTTCCAGTAGGTAGGCGAACTACGTTGACTCTGATTTCTCGTTCCAGGCGGGAATACGTAGGCATAAAGTGCGATACTTTGTCGAGTCATTTTTATTTTCAGTTTTATTTTCTTTTTAACCCTTGACCTTTAGTTTAGATAGAATAACAATCCATACCCGAAAACAAGCGTGGATCCCGTCGAGTACGACGGACGTGAGGGGTGCTAATACCTTCCCCTTGCGTAACCGACTCCCGAACCCCGGTTTTGGTTGCGATGACCATACCTTTCCCGTGTTGTGCGAGGTTTACTCTGAGCGTTTCCTTTCCCTCCCGTGGGATAAATAACGCACGGTGGCGACTCTTCTGTTCAGCCGGCGCCGATTTTCGCAGTAGCGACAGCTGGCGACTCTGCTGGGGATCCAACGTCCCCTGGCTGCTAAGGACTGCGATAGTTCTTATGCATTTGGGATCCAACGTCCCTTAAGAGAGTCAATCCTAACGCTTGTTTTCCCGTCGAGGATTTTGTATGGATTTATATTTCTGACCTTTATTTTCAGCTGTGTATATTGATCATTATTGCTGTATTTGGGGTGTGACGGGTGTTCTGATATTGAGTGAGAAGCTGGACCTGGGCTTGAGTGCACCTAGAATTAGCGTAGAAAGTAGTGGGCGCGTGCCGGCTTTGCCTGCATTAGTGTCTCATGAAATCTACACTCGGACGAGGTTCTTCTGGTTGGCTTCTTTTTCTACCCTTTGGGTCGAAGGGGTTGTTGGTCAGCTGAATTGTCGACTCCGGGAACCGATCATTTGGAAGTTGGCTGAGTGAGGCCTCTTCAGGATTTGATGATGCCACTCCTTCTGGGAATCGTATCATCAACCCTGAAAGTCTGTGACGCCGACGACCGCATAGGATGCCGTACCATTGCCAGTTATAGGGCCACCCACCTGTGAGAGGGTTTGGGGTTATGCAGGTAACTAGACCTTCAGACTACCGGTTATTTCTCGACCAGAGATCCTGGGTATTTATGGAGAGTTATGAGGTCTGTCAGAGACCAGTTGAGAGTCTTGAGGTCTGCCAGAGACCAGTTGGAGTTATGGTTTGAGGTCTGTCAGAGACCAGTGTTGGAGCTTTGTTTTAGGTCTATCTGAGACCAGGGTTTGAGGACTTCTGGATGGTCTATCTGAGACCTTTCTTGATTGGGTTCAGGCTATTCAGCTACAGCTTTGGTCCCTGTTGCATGTTACTTGCATTGCATTGCCTGCATATCCATTACCATTTGCATTTCACTAACGTGTGTCTGTGCTGCAGGTGCATTTGCATTTCCCTAGTTCTAGTGCCCGGACTTCTGAGTATTGACTATGGCTAGTTTGAGGAAAACAGCTGCGTATAAGCTGCCTTCACCTGATATCACTTCTTTGCTTGGTCTGATATCTCTTGCTGATGAAGAGGTTAGGAGAAGCTTCAGAATGAGTCATGGAAGATTACTGAGATTAGTCTGCAAGCCCACTGCTGATGAGATGAACGGGCTATACACCTTGATGCAGTTCTATGACCCCGCATTGAGATGCTTTACTTTTGCTGACTTCATTCTAGGACCTACTATTGAGGAGTATGTGGAGTTTACTGAGCTCCCCGTGCAGAACAAGGTTCCCTTTATTCACTCTGCTGCTGAGCCCAAGTTGGAGGACTTAGCCAAAGCCTTGCATATGAATGCTGCTGAGTTATTAGTGACTTCTTGGCTTGGGGTTCCTGGTTTCTCTCTAGATTTTCTGGTTGGCAAAGCTCAAGAGTACGCCAAGAACGGTTGTTGGGTGGTTTTCAATGCTATTTTGGCTTTGTGCATTTATGGAATTGTGCTGTTTCCAAACTTGCCCAACTTCGTAGACCTGGATGCTTTCCATCTATTCGCTGTCGGCAATCCAGTGCCAACGTTGATCGGAGACTTCTACCACTCATTGCACTACAAGAACGAAAACCGAAGGGGAAAAGTTGTTTACTGTTGTGCTCCTTTATTGAATATGTGGTTTAAAAGTCATCTTCCAGTGAAGGGGCCCTTTGCAGACAGTGCAACCTCGGCCAGTTGGTCAGAGCGCCTGATGAGGCTATATTCCGAAGACGTTGTATGGTTTGATCGAGATTTGTTGGGATCCGAGCTCATCTTCAGCTGTTCTGGGTACCCTAATGTGCCGCTGATAGGAAGAAAAGGGTGTATTAACTACAACCCGTCGCTGTTGGTCCGTCAGTTCGGATATGCGCTGAAGAACCCGCCTCAGGAGGAAGAAGTACAGGAATCTCTGTACTTCACTGGAGATGTGAAGGGGGAGTTATTAGCCAAGCTGCAACATGCCTGGACGCGTGTTAACCGCAGAGGGAAGCCTTTGTTAGGAAAGAATGACTGTCAGGCCTATGCACCTTATAGAGTTTGGATTCAGGAGAGGGCTAGTCAGTTGAGGATGCCGTTTCCAGATGCACCCATTCTGGTTCCCGTTCCGGTAGCAGAGCCGACTACTATTTCTAGAGAAGTCTATGAACAAGTTGTGAAGGGAAAAGAAGCCTTGATGAAGATTAACGAAGGGTTAGAGCAAGAGCTAGCTCAAGTACGCAGTGAGAAAAACAAGGCCGTATATGCTTTCCAACAACAAATCGAGCTGCTAAACAGATTAGGGGATGAGTTGACTGAAGAAAAGAAGAAGCGCGAACGTCTGGGGCAAGAGTTCAGAAGCTCCCATGACATGCTGGAAGCCAAAAAGAAAGCGCTCGACGCAGCACACCGAGAGATATCTTCTTGCAATAAGACTTGGAATGCTACACTCACCAACAATAAGAAGAGGGAAGATAAGTTGAAGCAGCAAATTTCCGACCTCGAAGAGAAGTTGAAGTCTAGCATCAAGAAGTGCGAGGAGGAAGTGATGACCCGGTATAGTGTCCAGCATGCACTGAACAAGGCAATCAAATCCAGAGATGAAGCAGTGTCTCAGAAGCGAAAGTTAGAAGATTGCTTCGGAGAAGCAACATGGGAAGAAACTGCTGAAGACGTACGCCGTGTCCTTAAGAGGAGAAACCAGCTTGTTGAAGGGCTGCTTGATCGACCAAGCCATCCGGAGACCAAGAAGTTGATAGAGGAGTACCAGACTTTTGGGAGGATTTGATCATTTCATGTAGTAACTTGTATGCTTTATTCGCATAGTGCTGACCATCACCAGGATTGTTGGTTGAGGTCATGCCTTCTTTGTACTCTCAGTGATATTGTACCCTGGGCTTATTGATTCTCCCTGCAATATATGAGGCTTTCTATGATTCAGCTCCGATATTCCTATTGTCAACGCTGTCACTGCACCGGCACCTTCGCACTAGAACTGGGGGAATGAACTTCCCTAATGCACAGACACATTGCATTGCATTCATATTGCATTACAGGTAATCTTTGAATGGTGTCTTATTTCCTGCTTTGCATCAGGTACTTACCAGGATTGCAGATCAACATCCGCACCGCTATTCTACCCGCTCCAATTGTCGAAAAATCATGGACCAAATGCAGAACGAGATGCAAGACGTGCGCGAGAAGCTCGCCCTCTTCATGCAGACCATGGAAGCTATAGCGAAAGGGCAGGAGAATTTGCAGGCCATGGTCCAGCCTCTGTTGGCCCGAAACGCTGGTCATGGTAATGAAGATCATCAGTCTGTCCGGGTCGATACTGCTCATGGAGACGGTACTCCCACGCCAGTGGCTCCGCCTATAATCAATACACCTGCTGCTAATATCAACAACGCTACCGCTGCTGCGAATGGTAACGTCGGAGTGGGGAATGAGACTGCTGTCCATAATGTGGGGCTGGGTGATGTCAATTTGGGAGATAATCTAGGAGGCAATGGCTTTGTCAATACTGGATTCGGATTCAACGATCAGGGATTCGATAACACTGGGAAGTATGGCTTTAATGCTCAAGGATTTGGGCAAGATGGTTATGGTATGGTCAATCAGGGTTACGGAGGCTTTGGAAACGGAAACGGTACTGGATTTATGGCTTTTGGTCCCGCTGGAGGTGTTCAAGGGTACGGCAACAGAGGCCGAGGTCCGGGTATGAATCAGATCAGAGCTGGACGTAATAATGGATATGATGGGTACGGAGCTGGAAACGGCATGTGGCAAGAAGATCAGCAGGAGGACGCCTTCTCCGGAGGAGGTTTTGAAGGGCCGATGGATGATTCCCAAAAGATTAGAATGCTGGAAGAGCAGATGAAGGGAGTCTTAAATCAAAGTGCTGTGGGATTGGACATGGCAACCATGGGTCTGGTACCTGGTTTGAGGGTGCCAATTAAATTCAAAGCTCCTACGTTTGACAAGTACAAAGGAGACACATGTCCGAAAGTGCATGTACGAGCTTATTACAGAAAGATGTCTGCATACTCCACTGATGAAAGAATGCTAATGCATTTCTTTCAGGATAGTCTATCGGGCCCTTCCCTAGAGTGGTACATGGGGTTGGAGCCAACTGATATCAAGACATGGAAGCAATTGGCGGAGGCGTTCGTAGCCCATTACAAGTATAAAAGCGACCTGGCACCCAATCGGGTCCAGTTGGCCGGGCTTTCGCAGAAGAAGGGGGAGAGTTTTAAAGAGTACGCGCAAAGGTGGCGCGATATGGCTGCCAGGGTCCGTCCTCCTGTAGAAGATAAGGAAATGAATGATATGTTTGTCGGCACATTCACAGGGCTGTTTCATGATATGCTGTTTCATACGTCTCTGGCCAGTTTTTCAGACCTGATTCTGATGGGGGAAAAGATTGAACGTAACATTAAGCAAGGAAAGTTCCAAGTCGAGGAATCAACTGCATCTGGCAGTAATAGGAAAGCTTATGGTGGGCGCCGTCAGGGCGAGGCAAGCGCAGTATTTGGAGGCCGAGGCCGAGGCCGAGGCAGGGGACGAGGTCAATATCGTCAGCCGCAGCAGGTGGCGAGTGTTACTATTCCCTATCAGCAACAACCACTCCAGAAACAACAACCGGTTCAGCAACAGCCAATGCCACAACAGCAGCAGCCTCAGCAGGGGGCACAGCAGGCTCAACGAAGATTCCAGGGTAGTAAACCGAGAAGAGTGTTTGAGAAGCCTCCCTCAACATATGCCGATTTGTTGCAGACATTGTTGGGATTGAATCTGGTAGAGAAAAGAACTCTGGCACCAATAACGGGAGCTCCCCCGTTTGGTTATGATGCAAGCAGACACTGTGAGTTTCATTCTGGGGCCCCGGGTCACGATATAGAAGGTTTCCATGCTTTTAAGCACGTTGTGCAGGATCTTTTAGACAACAAGACTATCAACTTCGGAACGGCAGGTCCGAACATAGTCCAGAAACCCATGCCTAATCATGGGATGAACGCCGTTCTGACTGAGGAAGGTCTGAATCTTATTATGAATGTTGAAGATTTAAAGACGCTGCTGAGCGAGATAAAGAGCCGACTGTTACAAGGAAGTGTTTACCCAGGATGTAACGAGTATTGCTTAGATTGTTGGACCCTAGCTGGGGGGTGTGAGGATTTAAAGAAAGGCATTCAGGCTTTAATTGATAAGGGTATATTGCAGTTTGATCGAGCGGCAACTGACGAGCCTGCAGGGGCAGTAGTGGATAACCGGAGTGATGTGGCCACGGTAACGATTCCTCGGAAGACGATCACTATTGCAGCACCAGCTCAGCGACCACCGATCACCATAACTAAGGCCGGGCCAATCCCGTACGAGAACACGAAAGCAGTCCCATGGTCATATGGGTTAGAGGTGTATTGTGACGGGATAAAGATTGATGTCAACAAGCAGCCAGCGGAGATTGTGGATAATGTTGTTGGTTCAGGAGGCATGACGAGGAGTGGCAGGATCTTTATATCTCCTGAAGTGGAGGCTGAAAGACTAGCGAAAGGAAAAGGGAAAGCGGTTGAGAATGTTCCGGTACAAGCAAGTGAAAAAGAAGCAGCATCGAAGGATGTAGAAGAGTTCATGCGCTTGATTCGAAAAAGTGATTATAAGATTGTGGAGCATCTGCAGCAGACACCGTCCAAAATATCTATCTTGTCATTGCTCTTATGTTCGGAAGCTCACAGAAATGCTTTGCTGAAAGTCCTGGATACTTCTTTTGTACCCCAAGACGTCTCCGTGAATCAGCTAGAAGGAGTATTGGCACATGTGAATGCAGGCCACAGTTTGGGCTTTACCGATTTCGACTTGACTCCGAAAGGGAGAGATCATAATATGGCATTACACGTATCTGTTGAGTGTAGAGGATCAGTAATGTCGCACGTATTGGTTGACACCGGATCATCTTTGAATGTGCTGCCCAAGAAGGCGATGATGAAGCTGGATGTTCGAGGAATTTTGTGTACACCCAGTGATTTGGTAGTCAGAGCATTTGACGGCACGCGGAGAACAGTCTTCGGATCGATTACCTTGCCTCTGCAAGTGGGGCCGGAAGTGTTTGCAATGGAGTTTTATATCATGGATATACAGCCTGCGTACAGCTGCTTGCTTGGAAGACCCTGGATTCATGGGGCAGGGGCCGTCACGTCTACCCTGCATCAGAAGTTAAAATATATGGTCGGAGACAGCGTAGTCACCGTGTGCGGAGAAGAGGACATCCTGGTCAGCCATCTATCTTCATTTAAATATGTGGAAGTCGACGGAGAGATCCACGAGACGCCATGCCAGGCATTCGAAGGTTTGCGCATCAAGGACAAAGGTCCCGGGCCGAGCAAAGTGCCAGAAATAGCTGTCTCATCGTATAAGGAGGCTCAAGCTCTAGTAGAAGCAGGAGAAGCCAAGGGCTGGGGCAAAGTACTGGACATTCCTGTGAAGATGGACCGGTTCGGACTGGGGTACCAACCGTCGTCATCAACTCCTTCCGTGGGGGCCCCCCGTTTCAGAAAGTCAATTACCATCTCTGCCAGTGGAGTATGTCATGAAACTGTCAATGCTACTTCAGAGTCTGATGAAGGAGACAGCGACTGTGATATGGATGCCTGGATTCAGCCAAGCACGCCAGGACAAGGACTGTGCAACTGGTCTATTCAGGAGCTTGTTCCTGTGACTTTTAAACAGTAATGCTTTGCTTTATTAATTGTTGAATAATCTGATGTCTTGCCCGGGGCATCAGGATTTGCTTAGGGCTGTGTTGTTATAAACATTGCGTGTTAATCATTAAATGAATGGCGTTTTTTCATGTGCAAATACTGTAATCTCTGTCTTTCTTATTTTGTATTTTTCAATAAAATGGCAACGTGGTTATTCGCTTTATACGCATTTTGAAGCACTTAACCATTCCTTTTGCAGGATAACATTTTTAGATGACATCCTTGAACCACCTATGACTCGTCCCGACTTTGAGCACCCGGTGTTTCGGGCTGAAGAAGAGGTTGTCGAAGATAGCGACGTTCCTGAAGAACTGTCCTGGTTAGTAAAGCAAGAGGAAAGAGTCATTCTGCCTCACGACGAGGTCATCGAAATTATCAATTTGGGGTCGGAAGGGGTTGAGAAGAATATTCGTATCGGAGCCGCACTGCAGAGTGATATCAAGCGAAGACTGGTTGAAATGCTCCAAGAGTATAGTGATGTATTCGCTTGGTCATATGAAGATATGCCGGGGCTCGATACAGATATGGTTGTGCATCGCCTGCCACTGAAAGAAGATTGCCCGCCAGTCAAGCAAAAGCTTCGCAGAACACGACCAGATATGGCAATGAAGATCAAAGAGGAGGTGCAGAAACAGTGGGACGCTGGTTTCCTGGCTGTGACGAAGTATCCTTCATGGGTTGCCAACATCGTACCGGTGCCAAAGAAAGATGGCAAGGTTCGAATGTGCGTGGATTATAGAGATTTGAATAAAGCAAGCCCAAAAGACGATTTTCCACTTCCTCACATTGACGTGTTAGTTGATAATACTGCTCAATACTCCGTATTCTCCTTCATGGATGGCTTTTCAGGCTATAATCAAATTAAAATGGCGCCAGAGGATATGGAGAAGACTACTTTCATAACGCCGTGGGGAACTTTTTGCTACAAAGTGATGCCCTTTGGTTTGAAAAATGTTGGGGCAACATATCAGCGTGCGATGACGACTCTTTTTCATGACATGATGCATAAAGAGATCGAAGTTTATGTTGACGATATGATTGCCAAATCCCAGACGGAGGAAGAGCATCTGGTGAATCTGCTGAAGTTGTTTAAAAGACTTAGGAAGTTCAGGCTGAGGCTGAACCCTAATAAATGCACCTTCGGGGTGAGATCGGGTAAACTGCTGGGGTTTATCGTAAGCGAAAGAGGAATAGAGGTCGATCCTGCTAAAATAAAAGCGATTCAAGAAATGCCGACGCCTAAAACAGAGAAAGAGGTGCGCGGGTTTTTAGGGAGATTGAACTACATTGCCCGGTTCATATCTCACCTAACGGCCACGTGTGAACCATTATTCAAGTTATTGAAGAAAGATCAAGCTGTAACGTGGAACGAAAATTGTCAAAAGGCGTTCGATAAAATAAAGCAGTATTTGCAGGAGCCTCCTATTTTGATACCCCCGGTGGCAGGGAGACCCTTGATCATGTATTTGACGGTTCTTGAGGGAAGCATGGGTTGTGTTCTCGGTCAACACGACGAGACAGGGAGAAAAGAGCATGCGATCTATTACCTGAGTAAGAAATTTACAGACTGTGAATCTCGATACTCAATGCTGGAGAAAACTTGTTGCGCGCTAGCCTGGGCCGCCAAGCGTTTGAGGCAGTACATGCTGAATCATACAACCATGCTCATCTCAAAGATGGATCCTATCAAATATGTATTCGAAAAGCAGGCGTTGTCAGGTAGAATTGCCCGTTGGCAGATGGTCTTGACTGAATATGATATCCAATACGTCTCGCAAAAGGCTATAAAGGGGAGTGTGCTGTCTGAGCATTTGGCGGAGCAGCCTATTGAAGAGTACCAATCGATGAGGTTTGATTTTCCTGACGAGGATATCATGTACCTAAAGATGAAAGATTGTGAAGAACCGTTGCCAGACGAGGGACCAGAGTTGGGGTCCAAATGGAAGATGATATTTGACGGAGCCGTGAATGCTTACGGTAGCGGAATAGGGGCAATCATCACCACGCCACACGGGTCGCACATCCCGTTTACTGCCCGATTGACCTTTGCCGTTACCAACAATGAGGCCGAATACGAAGCTTGTATAATGGGGCTTGAAGAATCCATTGATTTGCGAATCAAACATCTAGACGTATACGGAGACTCAGCTCTGGTGGTGAATCAGATAAAAGGGGAATGGGAGACACGGCAGCCTAATTTGATACATTACATGAATTATGCAAGGAGATTGTTGCCTTTCTTCGACAAAGTTGAATTGCATCACGTACCGCGGGCAGAGAATCAAATGGCTGACGCCCTGGCCACTTTGTCTTCCATGTACAAGGTCAACTTCTGGAACGAAGCTCCCCAAATCACTATCTCTCGGTTGGACAGGCCAGCTTATGTATTCGCTATCGATGAAGCATCTGACGACAAACCGTGGTATTTTGATATCCTTAATTTCCTGAAGAATAAAGAGTATCCGGCTGGGGCATCCAGTCAAGATCAGAAGACTCTCAGGAGATTAGCGGGTAATTTCTACTTGAATCCAGATGGCGTCTTGTACAGAAGAAACCACGATTTGGTGTTGTTGCGTTGTGTAGACGAGAAAGAGGCAAAGCTTCTCATGGAGGAAATTCACGAAGGTACCTTTGGTACGCATGCTGGTGGGCATGCTATGACAAGAAAGCTGCTGAGGGCAGGTTACTTTTGGCTGACGATGGAAACTGATTGTTTCAAGTTCGCGAGGAAGTGCCACAAGTGCCAAATCTATGCTGACAAGATACACGTGCCTCCGAGTCCTCTAAATGTGATGTCGTCTCCATGGCCATTCTCGATGTGGGGAATCGATATGATCGGAAAGATCGAGCCGACGGCTTCCAACGGGCATCGGTTCATCCTAGTAGCAATCGATTATTTCACCAAGTGGGTGGAAGCGGCGTCTTACGCGAATGTAACGAAGCAAGTGGTGGCTAGATTCATCAAGAGAGATATCATTTGCCGATATGGGATTCCCGAGCGGATAATCACGGATAATGGTTCAAATCTGAACAACAAAATGATGAAGGAGCTCTGTCAGAATTTCAAGATCGAACATCACAACTCCTCCCCTTACCGACCCAAGATGAATGGCGCTGTTGAGGCGGCCAATAAGAATATCAAGAAAATTGTTCAGAAAATGGTGGTGACCTATAAGGATTGGCATGAAATGCTACCTTTTGCTTTGCACGGTTATCGTACGACGGTACGCACATCAACCGGGGCAACTCCGTTCTCGTTGGTATACGGAATGGAAGCGGTATTACCATTGGAAGTTGAGATCCCTTCTCTGAGGGTATTGCGAGACGTTCAGCTGGACGAGGCAGAATGGGTAACGAATAGATTGAACCAACTGAGCTTAATGGACGAGAAGAGGCTAGCTTCCCTAGCATACGGTCGTCTGTACCAGAGCCGAATGAAGAAAGCGTACGACAAGAAGATACATCCGCGAAGCTTTCAAACGGGCGACCTTGTGCTGAAAAGGATTCTCCCGCCGCAAGCAGATCACAGGGGCAAATGGACCCCCAACTACGAAGGGCCATACGTTGTCAGTAAAGTCTTTTCAGGAGGAGCGTTGTTGTTGTCCACCATGGACGGAGAAGACTTTGTGTCACCTGTGAATTCGGACGCAGTTAAAAAATACTTTGCTTAAAATAGACCCGCTGGACAGAAAAAGAGAGTCCAGGCAAAAATGGGGCATCCTGGCGAACCAAAAACAGAATGAAAGGTTCGGGCAAAAGTTAGGGATAAAATTGAAAAAAGTGTACACCCGTGAAGTTGAAAACCTACACTGGGCGACTTCGGCAAAAAAGGGTATCCTGGTGAACTGAAAACCCGTAAAGGGCGGTTCACGCAAAAGTTAGGGATTTGAAAAGCAAATGACTGCGGTCCGAATTTGATATTACAATGAGCATCAATGCGGGAGAATATGTTGGAGGAGCCAGTTATCGGATACAATCTCTTCAGAAGTGGGGATACCGGGAAAGCATTAGAGTCGGATGAGTCATAGGAGGATCATCTCGTGGTGTTCATCTGCATCCCGTTGCCGACATGTGTACAAAATTTAACTTGTCAAAATATTCATGCTTCTTGTGCATACTTATGTATTTGCTTTGCGTAGCTTCCTCATTTCAGGAGTTACATCCCGTGTACAAAACTCCGCCCATTCAGGGGCCCGATCAATAAAACCCGTTATTCAGTATTTGACACTGTTCTTTACTGTTTTGTGCATGATTAACGCCTAAGTTTGGTGAAACTGGCATGAGTATAACATCACTGGCCCTTGCCAACAATTGTTAAAGCTTTGAATTAACTGAGTGTAACGTCACTAACCGGAATTGATTTGATTGCATAGGCTTGTCTTGTCTTGTTTGTGTTGTTACAGGTTTCATAACCATACGAGGAAGAGGATCAAAAGATTGCGATAACGAAAGACTTGATCCCCACGCAGGTCATGCATGTTCTTCCTGAAGAAGGATAGAATTCCCCAGCTAGCCGTAGCTTATCCAAAGGACGTGCTCCAGAAAAGTTATTCGTCCTCAATAGAGTTTGGCGATTCCAAGATCGGGAGGCTGTATTCAGACAAGTTCATCTTTCCCCGCAGGGTCATGCACTCTCCCCCAGCAGAATCAGTTAATTTTCCCCAAGAGAATCATCCCATCCCCAGCGGAGTTCTCTGTTCAGCAAGTGTTCGTTCCTTCCAGTGGAACCCGAAGATTAAGACTCTCCCAAGCAGAGTTGATGGTGGTTCCTGTCATTTATTTTGTCAGAGATACTGTGTAATATCAGTTCACGTTCCAGCAGAAAGTCCGATCGTACTATGCACATCTGCTATTCCCCAGCAAAGTTATATTTCCCAGCAGGGGGTTACCTCAACAAGGCGTTTGGTTGGAGCTCCCAATTTCCCAGCAGGGTTGACTTCACCCTTCCAGCATTTATTTTGCTGGAATAATTCTGTAGCATCTGGCTATCCCCGGTGGAGTCGGCATTATCTTCAGCATTTATTTTGCTGAAGCAATTTCTGTAATCTAGCAGTTCAGGTGGAGAGAACTCTTGCTTAAATGAACAACCAAATGTTCAAGATCTCGGTACGGGATATCCAATGATAATGTCAGTTTCGGCAGTATTCCTCACAGAGTTATCAGGATAAGTTTCTCTTCTGTCATCAGGGGTTCCATGAGTCAGAATTTCAGAGGCCACCGCCAGTTATCAGAGCAGGCGTCCGATAGTTTGGTTTCCAGACATCCCCAGTCGGGTCCATCTCAAAGTCGCTGTCACGTCAGTGCTAAGAAGTTTGTGGGTGAGGATCATTGGAGAACTAAGTCCTGACGTGGACAATTTATTCCTAGACTGACGGGATTTCTTCAGAAGTGGGCGTCCTAACGTGGACAGGTTTATTTCCCCAGATTGGTGAGGTGTGTTAGTCCTAACGTGGGCAGATTCGGGTTCTCGAAATTAGTGGAATGGGAAGTCATGACGTTGACAAAAGTGAGTACTCTTTGTGTTGGTGCCTTGACGTGAACAGGTCAGACAAGGGTGTGAGTCCTTACGTGGACAAGTCTTATTTCCTCAGCGGGTCGAAGACGCCTGAGTCCTAACGTGGACAAATCCAGACGAGATCAGTGTCCTGACGTGGACAAATCAAAGAAATTATTATTCCTAACGGGGAGAAGTGGGTCCTAACGTGGACGATGTAGTCCTTACGCGGACATATCAGAAGAGGATTCCTTACGTGGAAAGAGGTGATTCCTAACGTGGAAAGTGTGGGGTCCTTACGTGGACAGATTAAGATGGCATTCCTCACGTGGAAAAATGTAGTCCTGACGCGGACAAATCGGAAGGAATTGGTTGCCTTATGTGGAAAAGTTATGTTTCCTTGCGTGGAAAACGGATAGCATTCCTTACGTGGAAAGAGGCTTGTATTCCTGACGTGGAAAGAAAGAGATATTCCTAACGTGGAAGAAGAAGATTTAGTCCTTACGTGAAAAATTGGGGTCCTTACGTGGACAGATTCAAGAAAAGTTGATTCCTGACGTGGAAGAATGATATACTCCTTACGTGAAAAGTTGAGTCCTGACGTGGACAGGTTCAGAACCAAAGTTGGATTCCTTACGTGGAAAGATTGGAGTCCTGACGCGGACATGTCAAGTGGTATTGGAGTCCTTACGTGGACAGATTGATATAGTTCTCCTTATGTGGAAAGAAGATTGCTTCCTGACGTGGAAAGATGAAAGATGTAGTCCTGACGTGGACAGATACAGAAGAAGTGATTCCTAACGTGGACAGGTGTTACTCCTAACGTGGAAGAGTTTTATTCCTAACGTGGACGATTCAGTTTATGGAAATGCAGACGAATTATCCCCAGCGGAGTTGCCGAGATTTTTCTGGGCTAACAGCAAGTGGAGTCCTAACGTGGACAGGTTTTAGTTGAGATTTCTTCGTATTGATGACGGACAGAGTCCTAGCGTGGACAAGCAAGTAATCTGTTATGACAGAATCCTTTTCAGAACGATGAAGACAATCCCCAGCACGGTCGCACGAGATCAGTGGGTTGCCATAACAGTTAAATTCAGCTGATGAATGTCGTTCCCCAAGCAGTGGCGTAGTTTATTTCTGCGGTTGGCAAATTTCTGGGTTCCTAGTATTCAACCGTCTCGTACCGCGAATGTCTGAAGGCTCCGGGCTCTTCACCCAATCGGGTCCAAGCCGCTTGAATAGGGGCAGCTGTTGCACCCTAAAATTTGCTCAACCTCATTCCCTTGGTTTATGTTTCAATGTCATTAGCATTTGCATATAGAGTCATGTACATAGACTAACCATCTGCATAGCATAAGCATAGCAAGTCATACAACAGGGGGACCAATCATTATTCTCATCTCTAGAGGCCTATCAAGAGGTTATTATCCCAATTCAATCTCATTCAAGTCATCAGAAAAGGATTTGAAAGCAAAGAGTTCAGCAGATCAAGCCTTGAGTCCATCTCCTAGCTGAGGGTATCTGAGGGTCAACAAGAGGGTTGTGAGCTGTGAGTTGAAGGCATGGAGAGTATCTAGACATTATGAGAGACTTAGAAAGTCATTAAAAGAAGGAGACAAGTCATTGGTGTGATCACAAGTATTGCAGTTGAAGACAGTCAACTAGGGTTTCATCTGGGTCAACCCTAGGTCAATTGACTGACTTAAGGGGCATTCAAGTCTAGTGGAGAGATGTGGGGTTCATCATTGGACATATAAAGAAGGATATGGAGATATGCCAAGAAGAATTCAAGAGAAATCAAGGAGAAGAGGAGCTTCTAAATTAGGGTTTCTGTGTAAAATCCCCTAGTTTAGGTCAAATTTCCAAGCAAGATAAGTCAAAATGCTAGCTTCAAATGGCTTCTTGGACAACATGAAACTTGTAGAGGATCTCAAGACCTTTAATTTGAGTGGTGGAAGACATCAAGGAGATTTATAGAACTCAAGTTATGGTCCTTGCAAGTTACAGGTCATCTGAGGTATCTGAAATTTTGTCTGTGAAAGTGACTTGACTTCCAAGCAATTTTTACCCCTCAAGGAGATTTCAAATGAATTTCTGGTCAACATAAGAATTGTTCCTCATTGTCTTAGCTTTCTAGAATGGTATAGCATGCCCTCATATGATGTGTGGAACTCAACTTATGGTCTTGGCAAGCAAAGGGTATTTTGGTCATTTGTGAATTACAGGTCATTTTAACCTATGTCCAAAACTCATACAAGGAGGCCTCAAATGGAAAAACTTACAACATCAAACTTGCTCCAAATGACATTTTGAGTCTAGAAAGAAGGTCACAAATTGTTGGAAAAGCTCATAACATGGAGTTGCATGATTGGTCAAATTTGAACTAAAATGGCTTATAACTTGAAAAAAGTCAAAGTGAAAAATGGTTTGAGAGATTTATAAGTCCAAATGGGGACTTCCAATATATGATTTTGGGTCCAAAAGACTTTCTAAGAACAATGGTTCAAGTACATTTTTGAGCTTAGTGGAAAAAATCAAAGTTATTCATGGTTACTTGCATTTGAAGAAACTTAACCAATTTGGAATGCAAGGGAAGTTGCAAGATGGATCTAGAAGGTTCATTTGAACACTATATATTCATGAAATCAGAATTGAGCAAGGGTTGGATTCATTTTTCACCAAAAATTTCCCAAAGTTTTCTCATTCTTTCTCATTGCAATTTCATCCAAATTTCTCAAAATCTTCATCAATCCTCACCAATATTGATTCTACCATATTCAATCATCATCATGGACTAAAGATCAACAGAAACCTGATTGTTATTGATCCATTTTCGAGCACTATAATCATCAATATCCAAATTGCAATTTCCATTGGACAGCAAGATCCAAGGCAAGAATCATCAAGGTATTGCATACAGAATCAAGCACTGAGATAGTTGATCAAGATCCAAGCATTAGAAGCCTCAGATCCACGAGTTCCACATCCATCTCCAAACTTTTGCACCAGGTTCAATTTCTCTCCCATAGCTTGATACAGATAGATTTACATTAGTTTGTTAGTATAATAATGATGTAGGATGTTAGTAGAGCATTTCTGATTGATTAGGAGTAGTTTAGTGATGATTCATAGCAGGTTGTTAGAACTGTTAGGATGTAGAACTCATAGCATAGTGCATGATAATCTTAGTTTGATAGATCAGAATAATCACCATTAGTCATAGATTAGATTAGTATAGGTTTGATTGAGAATTATGCTGATAAGTTGCAGAGCATTTTCATGGTGACCAGAGCTTATTGCTATCGGGTTGAGCGTTATGTTGAGTTTCAAAATGAACTAATGGTATAGACGTATAGAGGGAGAGATTTAGAGTATTTTTCATGTTTGGATCGTGTTGTTTCGTGCACTGTGGAGAGAGAACCGAGAGGTTGAAAGAGGTGCGTGCAGGGAGTTTCATGGAGGAAACCCTAAGTTCTCATGAACCAAGGTTGAAGACGCAATCATGGCCGTCCATCGCGTGTTGGACCTTTGACCTCAGAGCCCATCGTGTGGCTCTCATTTAATTCTGAGATTTGGAGGGAAGAGAGGTGCCCTAAACGCACCGTTTCATTTAATGAAACGGGCGGGCCTGAGTGTTTAGTGATATCCCCACCCCCCAATGCTGAGCCCAATTCCATTTGAACGTGAATCCATTTCTGAATGCACCCCCTGCGTGTTTTTTTTATTTTCATAATGCTGACTTGTTCTGGGCTTAACCAAAACTTGCTACGCGCACCCCCACTGCTTGGCCCATCCAGGAATATCAACTGAGCGTGATTGCTATTCTTACCCCTCCCTCTCATTTTTAATTCAATTTAGTTTTTTAATTCATTTTAATTTTTACCAACTTTGAAAAATCATAAAAAATAGGAAATTAACTCTTTTTTAGTGGTTGTTTTTTCTATATTTTCTTGGTTCTGTCTAGAAAATTGTCATTAAATAAAATTGCATTTTTATTTTTATTTCATATTTTTCCCATATTTTCTAAATAAATAGCATTTTAAATAGTTCCATTTCATGCATGATTTTATTAATTTTTGTTCTATTAGATGCTTTCATATTTTTTGTTCATTCTTTTTAGGTTGCTTAGATGAGATATTGAACTTGTAGAAACAATTTAGTTCCCTTTTTTAGAAATTAATTTTGGGTGCTTAATGTAGGCTTGAACAACATGAACAAATTAGGGTTTTTAGGTGATGACTTAGGAAGTTTGATTCTTTCCCTTAGGACTTAGGGTTTGACTAGATTAGTTATGGGACTATAGGGGCTATGGGTAGTTATCAGATCCCTTAGAAAAAAGTCAGGATTCCCCTACTGCTATTAATACTCTGTGTATGTCTGATTGACTGGTGTGGTGTGCCCTCTGGGGATTATTGCTTGCTTGCTTGGGTATTGGGATTGTCTGGGGACTTGGGAGAGCTGAAGACTTGAGGAGATGAAGACTATTGGAGATCCAGAGATTGAAGATCAACTGCCAGAGTTGGAGAGGAGGTTCTTGCTAGCAGCTGCTGAGGAGACTAGGGTTTAGGAGCTAGGCAGAGCTCTAGATTAGAAAGCTTGTTTCTCAAACATGGAATGCCTTGTCTGCATCCATCCTTTCTCTATGATTCAAAGTCTCTTTCAAATATCCACCTCCTTCCTTTGGAAGGATCAGTGAATATATTTGAAAGATAGAACTTTTGAGAGGAAACTTTCTGTTTAATGTTAACAGTTGATGAACCACCCTTGGTAGGTAATTAACTGTCTAACATTCATTTCACTTCACTCTTGTGACTGATTCCTCATCCTGGAGGTTTGAACTGGAAGAAAAGCCATTGCATATAGAAGACTGATGATCAAAGCCCTTGCCTGAAGGCCATGAAGATGGAGATTGATGCTTGTTGAAGCCTGTAACTGATTGGAGATTACTTGAAGCCAGATGTTACTTCAGAGCTGCTGAAGCTGTTTGCTTTTGCTGTATTTCATTTCTTGATGTATTGATTGGTTTTCCTGACTGTATTGTTTGCCGTTTACCCTGTAGGGTTGAAAGTGAAGCCTGTTCACTTTTGCCTATTGTTTTCTAGGTTCGAGGTTGAGTGGGACTCCCTTGCCTCGCTTGTACTGTTGCATCCATGCATTTTACTGCTTTACTGTATATATCTGATATCGTTTCTGTTTCTGCCTATCCCGTAGGATCTCTGTTTCTCTCTGTGCAAGAGAGGAGCATGATAGACACTAGGTCTTAACCCATGCATGATAATATTAGGTTAGTTTGTTTCCCTTCGCAACCGTAGGTTAGAGTTCTGTCTCTTTCTTTCTCAAAACAAACAGAAAAACACATAAAGATTTCAAACACAATAAAAGACACTTCTTCCGTAAAAGAATGTGAACTCATCAAAACGTCATTTTTGTCCGCTGGGACTGTTAATCAGAAAAACCTTTTTCAGAAGGAATAAAATCAATCAAGACAGACTTGTGTCTTCCGTGGCCCGAACTACGTTTGCTCTGATCTTTCATGCTGTATGAAAGTACGTAGGCATAGGATGCGATATCCTAGCGAGCAACCTTCCCCTCCTTTCCAGTAGGTAGGCGAACTACGTTGACTCTGATTTCTCGTTCCAGGCGGGAATACGTAGGCATAAAGTGCGATACTTTGCCGAGTCATTTTTATTTTCAGTTTTATTTTCTTTTTAACCCTTGACCTTTAGTTTAGATAGAATAACAATCCATACCCGAAAACAAGCGTGGATCCCGTCGAGTACGACGGACGTGAGGGGTGCTAATACCTTCCCCTTGCGTAACCGACTCCCGAACCCCGGTTTTGGTTGCGATGACCATACCTTTCCCGTGTTGTGCGAGGTTTACTCTGAGCGTTTCCTTTCCCTCCCGTGGGATAAATAACGCACGGTGGCGACTCTTCTGTTCAGCCGGCGCCGATTTTCGCAGTAGCGACAAGCTGCTAGCAAGAACCTCCTCTCCAACTCTGGCAGTTGTTCTTCAACCTCTGGATCTTCAATGGTCTTCATCTCCCCAAGTCTTCAGCTCTCCCAATCCCCAGACAATTCCAATACCCACACAGACAAATCAATAATCCCCAGAGGGCACACCACACCACTCAATCAGATATATTCAGTACATTAATAGCAGTAGGGGAATCCTGACTTTTTCTAGGGGATCTGATAACTATCCATAGCCCCTATAGTCCCATAACTAAACTAGTCAAACCCTAAGTCCTAAGGGAAAAGAATCAAATCTCCTAAGTCATCACCTAAAACCCTAGTTTTATTCATGTTGTTCACACCTACATTAAGCACCTAAAATTTATTTCTAAAAATGGGAACTAAATTGAATCTACAAGTTTAATGTCTAACCTAAACAACCTAAAAAGAATGGATGAAAAATATTGAAGCAATTAATAGAACAAAAAATCACAAAATCATGTGTGAAATGAAATTATGTAAAATGTTATTTATTTAGAAAATATGGGAAAAATATCAAATAAAAAATAAAATGCCATTTTTATTTTTTTATAATTTTCTTGACATCCTAAAGAAAAATATGCAAAAAGAATGAATTAAAAATGATGATTTTTCTATTTATTATGAATTTTTAAAAATGGATGAAAAATAAAAAGAAAATAAAAAAACAAATATAAAGAAATAGCCAGAGGGGTGAGAATAGCAAGAGATTCATGTTCAGCGCGTTGGGCTTACTAAATTGGGGGGTGCGAATAGCTGTCTGAGCCTAATCCCCCCAATAAGTGAAACAGTGCGTTTTACTTTTTAAATTTTCCCACCAGACTGAAGTTTAATCGTGGCCGTTGGATACTTCTCCCAGGTCAAAGGTCCAACCTCAATCGTATGGCCACCAACCCTTCTTCAACCTCCAGCCGTTTAGGGTTTCAGAAACCCTTCCCATGCACCATACTTCCATCTCTTCATACTCTCTCCACACGCCATGAAAACACACGATGTAAAAAACAAAACTCCTCCATTTCTTTCCCTCTACAAGTCTGTGGTCATAGCTTTCATTAAAAATCACACAATCAGCCAATTCGAAGAAGGTAACAGATGGAAACCACCATTAGTGCCTGATACGAAACCTCTCCAATTCTTCACAAAACTCATCCTAAGCTGATCCATACTTCCTCATAATCACAACATGCTATTCTACTAACATTTTCGTGCCCTATCTCAGCAATTACCAGCTCTAACAGATTTGATGCACCATATCCAATCTTCATGAAACCTTCCCAAATTCATCCAAAACATTCCTCTATCCTATCTTAACCATTCTACTCTATCAAAACCCTAAAACTCTAACTAAACTAAGCAATTTGAATAGAAAACAAACCTGGTGCAAAGTGAGAAAACAACTATGTTACTCCTTGAATTAGGTGCTTGTAGTGATTGAACCTTGCTCAGTGACTTGAAGGATGAGTTCTGTATGCAATATCTCGTGTGCAAACCCTCTGAATCTTATGCTTCCAATTTCTTGAACCTTGAAGAATGAAACTTGTATGGCACTCTCCTTGATTGATTCAGCCAAATGGATGTGTGAATTACAAACTATGGATGATAGTGATGAGGTTCAGATCAAGAATGAGGATGATTGGTGAGAAATTGAGGGAGTTTGAGAAGCTTATGCAAGAATGAGAAAGTGAATGAAAATAGAAGCTTTGAACCAATGGGAACACCAACCCTTGCATGAATCAGCTTGCATGAATATATAGGTTGTATTAGAACCTCCTAGAAACTTGGAGAAGTTTCCCTTACACTTTTCCCTTTCAATTTGGATTATGTTACTTTCAATTCAAGCAACCATGGATAACTCACAAATTATGAACTAAGCTCAAAATTCCACTTTAGCCAATGTCTTTAAAATGCCCTTTCCATTCAAAATGACCTATAATTTTGCATCATTTGGCCAAGATATGAAAAATACCATTTTTTAAGTCATTTTTCTTCATTAAATTCAACAATTTTGAAACCTTGTGCTATGAACTTTTCCAATCTCTCATGGTCACTTTTCTAGACTCAAAATGTCATTTGGAGCAAGTTTGATGTTGTAAGTTTTTCCATTTGAGGCATCCTTGTATGAGTTTTGGACATAGGTTAAAATGACCTGTAATTCACAAATGATCAAAATACCCTTTGCTTGCCAAGACCATAAGTTGAGTTCCACACATCACATGAAGGCATACTATACCATTCTAGAAAGCTAAGACAATGAGGAACAATCCTTATGTTGACCCGAAATTCATTTGAAATCTCCTTGAGGGGTAAAAATAGCTTGGAAGTCAAGTCACTTTCACAGACAAAATTTCAGATACCTCAGATGACCTGTAACTTGCAAGGACCATAACTTGAGTTCTATAAATCTCCTTGATGTCTTCCACCACTCAAATTAAAGGTATTGAGATCCTCTACAAGTTCCATGTTGGCCAAGGATCCATTTGAAGCTTGCATTTTGACTTATCTTGCTTGGAAATTTGACCTAAACTAGGGGATTTTACACAGAAACCCTAATTTAGAAACTCCTCTTCTCCTTGATTTCTCTTGAATTCTTCTTGGCATATCACCATATCCTCTTCTACATGTCAAATGATGAACCCCACATCTCTCCAATAGCCCTTAATGCCCTTTCAATCAATCAATTGACCTAGAGTTGACCCAGGGTTGACCCAGGTGAAACCCTAGTTGACTGTCTTTAACTGTAATCCTTGTGATCATACCAATGACTTGTCTCCTTCTCCAAATGACTTTATAAGTCTCCCATGATGTCTAGATATTCCCCATACTCAGCCCACAGCTCACAATTTCTTTGTTGATCCTCAGGGATCCTCAGATAGGAGATGGATGCACTTGCTTGATCCATTGACTTGATGGCTTTCAAATTCTTTTCTGATGACTTGAATGAGATTGCATCAAGATAATAACCTCTTGATAGGCCTCTAGAGATGAGGATAATGCTTGGTCCCCTGTTGAATGACTTGCTATGCTTATGCTATGCAGATGAGTAACCTATGTACATGACTCTATATGCAAATGCCAATGATATTGAAACATAAACCAAGTGAATAAGGTTGAGCAAATTTTAGGGTGCAACACTATCATACTATGAAGTGGTATGAAATTAGACGAATCAATCGACCCGAGACTTGAGAATCCAGCTATGTATCAAAATCCTAGTAAAGTAACTGAGAAGAAAACTGAGAAGGAAAATGAACAAAACATAAAGGAGAAAGAAGGTAGTGACCAAGAGGCTGCAGAAAAGGAAGAACCATATGTGCCTCCACCACCTTATAAACCTCTCATTCCATATCCTCAAAGATTTTCTAAATCTAAAAGCATGGGGCAATTCAAGAAATTCGTTGAACTTCTGAAACAAATGAATATCACAATACCTTTTACATAAGCTATCACTCAAATGCCCTCATATGCTAAGTTTCTTAAAGAAATATTATCTAATAAGAAAAAGATCAAGGATGATGAAATCGTTATGCTTACTGCTGAGTGTAGCACAATAGTCCAAAATAAAATGCCTCCTAAGCTGAAAGACCCATGTAGTTTTTCCATACCCTGTGCAATTGGAAAATTTGTCATAGACAAAGCTCTATGTGACTTAGGAGCCAGTATTAGCTTAATTCCCTTGTCCATATGCGAAGGGCTTGATATGGGAGAATTAAGACCAACTAAGATGTCTGTACAACTAGTCGATCGCTCTGTTAAGTTCCCGATAGGGGTACTAGAAAATGTTCTGGTACGTATAGGTCAATTCTATATCCCTACTGATTTCATAATCATGGACATAAAGAAGGATGCCAACACCCCTATCATATTAGGAAGGCCATTCTTAGCTACAGCCGGAGCCATTATAGATGTAAAAAAAAGGTAAGATAACTTTTGAAGTGGGTGAAGAGAAAGTCAATTTTGACACAATTCTTACTGGCACCAGCTATGAACGATACATGTTGTCTACTAGATGTTATCGACGAATGCGTAAGAGAAATAGAGATGAAACAAACTTCTTATTCAGAAATCCTAAAAATTCCAATACCTCTAATTTTTGAAGATGATAATTGGCGTGGTGAATACCAAGACGACAGTCTAAGTGAATGCCTAGTACTGACACCTAATCATATGCCTTGCCCAAAGAAATCGACTTTAGAACTTAAAACACAACCCAAAAATTTAAGGTATGAATTCCTAGACACCGAGCTCGAACGACCAGTGATAGTCAATGCAGACTTATGATAAATAGAAACTGAGAAACTACTATATGTCTTAAGAAAATACCCATTTGCTCTAGGCTACAACATTTCCGGTCTGAAAGGAATAAGTCCTTCTATCTGTATGCATCGCATTATGCTAGAGGAAGACTGCAAGACCTCTAGAGAACATCAAAGAAGGATAAATCCCATTTTGAGCGACGTAGTCAAGAAAGAAGTACAAAAGTTGTTAGAAGCTAGAATTATATACCCGACCTCTGACAGTCAATGGGTTAGCCCAGTGAATGTCGTACCAAAGAAAGGAGGTGTTACAGTTGTTACGAACGAAAAAGGCGAATCTATAGCACAAATAGTTGTGACCAAAAGTAGAATGTGCATTGATTATAGGAAATTGAACAAAGCTACTCGAAAGGATCATTACCCTTTGCCTTTCATTGATCAAATGCTTGAGCGATTAGCTAATCACTCCTACTTCTCCTATTTAGATGGTTGTTCAGAATTCTTTCAAATCTCTATTCATCCTTATGACCAAGAAAAGACAACCTTCACTTGTCCTTATGGTACATTTTCCTATCGACGAATGTCGTTTGGATTATGTAACGCTCCTGCAACATTCCAAAGATGCATGATGTCAATCTTCACAGACTTTATAGACGATATCATGGAAATGGTACTTGAAAGATGTGTAAAAGTAAATCTCATGTTAAATTGGGAAAAATGCTATTTCATGGTTCGACAAGGAATCGTACTTGGACACATAGTGTCTGATAAGGGGATTGAAGTAGATAAAGCAAAAATAGAAATTATAGAAAACCTTCAACCTCCTAAAACCGTAAGAGAAATACAACGTTTCTTAGGACACGCCGATTTCTACCGAAGATTCATTAAGGATTTCTCTAAAATTACTAAACCAAAAAGCATTTTCGATGACGTTGAATTAGATTATTAATGAAAGACGTTGAATTCATTTTCGATGACAAATTCCAAAAAGCATTTGAGCAGTTAAAAACAACTCTCATTACCGCACCCATTATGCAACCACCTGGTTGGAGGTTACCGTTTGAAATCATGTGTGACGCTACTGATTATGCTGTAGGTGAAGTTCTAGGACAGAGAAAAGATAAAAAGCTTCATGCGATATATTACACCAGTAGAACCCTGGACCCTGCGCAAATGAACTACGCCACCACAGAAAAGGAACTTCTAGCTGTCGTGTTTGCTTTGGATAAATTTTGTTATTACTTAGTAGGAGCAAATATAATTATCTATACCGATCATTTCGCAATCAGGTACCTATTGAGTAAAAAGGATGCCAAACCAAGACTCTTAAGATGGATACTACTACTGCAAGAATTTGATTTAGAGATCAAAGACAAGAAAGGTAGTGAAAATGTAGTAGCTGATAATTTATCAAGAATGGAGGATATTAAGCCTGAGCAAGTGCCTATCAATGATGATTTTCCTTATGAGAGACTCATAGCTCAGTTAGAAAACACGGTTGAACGATCTTTAACATACAATGAGACTGAAACAAAAGAAGTCGTGGAAACAATATTTACTGAAACCACATTGCCGTGGTATGCAGACTTTGTTAACTACTTAGCAGCTGGAGTTCTTCCACCAGATTTAACTTACCAACAAAAGAAAAAATTCTTCCACGATCTTAAACACTATTATTAGAATGAGCCTCTGCTTTTCAAGAAAGGTGTCGATGGTATCTTCTGTCGATATGTTCCCAAAGACGAAGTTGAAAACATAATCTTTCACTGTCATTCTGCTCCATGTGGAGGACATGCAAGCACTTCAAAGACTTACGCTAAGATCTTACAATCCGGCCTCTTTTGGCCCACTTTATGGAAATATGTCCATATCGCAATCATAAACTGCGATCGGTGCCAACGTGTCGCTACTGCGAAAATCGACGCCGGCTGACAGAAGAGTCGCCATCGTGCGTTATTTATCCCAACGGAGGGAAAGGAAACGCTCGAAGTAAACCTCGCAAAAAACGGGAAAAGGTATGGTCGTCGCAACCAAAACCTGGGTTCGGGAGTCGGTTACGCAAGGGAAAGGTATTAGCACCCCTCACGTCCGTCGTACTCGACGGGATCCACGCTTGGTGTTTATAAGGAAAAGGGTGTGTTTATCTATCTACGCTAATGGTCAGTCTGAAAGGAAAAGAAAAGGACAGGACTCGACAGAACATACGCTGTCCTGGGCCTACGTACTCCCTCGTGCAATGGGAAAGTCAGAGTCAACGTAGTTCGACTACGCACGACACAAGCTGTTCAAGTGTTTTTTATGGGAAAATGCACCTTAACCAAGGGTTTTCACAGTCCAGGAGGACAAAAAGGTTTTGATGTTTGTTCGAATCTTTTAACGGAAGAAATAAATTCACTTTTGTTTTATCCTTTATTAAGTGTTTTTCTGTTGTTTTGAGAGAGGAAAGAGACACCCTAAAACTATGGTTGAAAAGGGGAATCTACCTACTGTTATCATGCCTGGTTGACCAACCTAATGTCTATCATAACTCCTCCACAGCAGAGAAGTTAGAGCTCCTAAGGGATCATGGCAATAGGATTAAACAGCAAGCAGGAATCACCGCAAAGTAAAGATATACTGGAAATATGCATGAATGCAACAACCAAACAATCAAGGCACAAAGGCCACAAACCACAAAGGCAAGGGAGCTCAGCTCTACCAAATACCAGCAAGCAAAGCCACTCAATAACAAACAAGCAGAAGGAGGATCACCTCAACTTCTCATGCACGCAAAGTCTACTTCTAAGATGCACCTATCTCAGAAATATCTAGATGAAACCCCTAAGTCTAATGCAGCACAGCACCACATAAGTCAAACAACACAAAGAGAAGGCTAACCAGCCTGGCAAACTCCTATCCAAAAGCAAGAAACTACCCCTGAGCAGGACCCTAAACAACCCTAAAACAAACCCCTGATCTACCTCTGAACAAAGCCCTATGCAAAACCCTAATCAAATCTCTAAGCAAGGCCCTAAAGCAAAACCCTAAAGCAAAACCCTAATCAAAAGAAATCAATCCCAGTCTTCAAGCTTCAAGACAAGCTTACCAAAGAAAGGGAGCTAAGTAGGCAGACTCATAGTGCCTTCCTCAGGAAAGTACCAGGAGGTTCCTTCTTAGGAATCATATCCCATGTGGCTCAACAACTGTGATCGGTTTACGTTCCTCCTCAGGAGAAACTAAACTCACATGAAGGCTCCAACATCATTGGATACTTAGGAAATCCTACAAGAACTAAGGGAACTAAGTGATCAGACCCATAGTGCCTTCCTCAGGAAAATACTAGGGGGCTTCCACTTAGGAATCATATCCCATGTGGCTCAACAATTGTGAACGGTTTACATTCCTCCTCAGGAGAAACTAAACTCACATGAAGGCTCCAACATCATTGGATACTTGAGAAATCCTATATGAACTAAGGGAACTAAGTGATCAGACCCATAATGCCTTCCTCAGGAAAATACTAGGGGGCTTCCACTTAGGAATCATATCCCATGTGGCTCAACAACTGTGATCGGTTTACATTCCTCCTCAGGAGAAATTAAACTCACATGAAGGCTCCAACATCATTGGATACTTGAGAAAGAGGTGAGAAGAAAGAATGAAAGACATCCATAGTGCCTTCCTCAGGAAAGTACCATGAATTTCCCTCAAACTTCAGGATCTCAAACCTCACAAACAGAGAGCCAGCTCCTAGACTAGGACCTCAAACCATGCATCCTTGTAAGCTCCATCAAGACTTCATCCAGCCTCCATTTTCAAGAAGAAACCACAGGCCCTCAACCCAAAAGAAACTACCTCTGAAGTTCAACCACAATTGATCTTCAAAGTCAGAAGCCTTCAAGACTTCTCCTATTCTCAAGCTCAAGCCAAAAATAACAGAACACCCTATAAAAATCTACCAAAAATCTAGGGGATACCTACATTCCTCTATGGTCCCAAGATCAGATCTCAAAGCCTAAGTCAACTTCTAAGACTACTAAACAATCCCTAACATATGAATGGTCAAGGGTTAACCAGCAAGTTAGGAGGTCCCTATTTTCTAACCCTAAAACACCATCAATCAATCTCTAAAAAATCCACAAAAAATCCTATGGGGAGCATGCATCAGCTTATTATAACATACCAAAAAACTAAAGCAAAAATCATTACCAGATGAGAGAAATAAAATCAGCAAGGCAGACACGTCACAAACCAATCATTCAATACCAATTAAAATACAAAAAATGCAATAAAAATGAGAATGCATGATCTAATTAATATTTTTGTACTATAAAATTCTAGATTGAATTAGGAACCTATGAAAAAAAGAAGGGAATTAATTGAGTACTCCTACTATTTTTTATGCATTATTTTCTAACATGATACAAAACAAAGAAAATAAAAAGAAAAATAAAACAGGGGGGGTGCATTAGCAACACGCATCAGTTACTCAGACTGGGCCCCAAACTGAGGGGGGGTGCGCGTAGCACTTAGGCCAAGGCCCAAACCAAATCCTTCAGCCTTCCACACTCAGGGGAGGGGAAACGAGTACCATGGGTGTGTGATAGTAATTCAGACTTGGGCCTATCACAATCCAAACCCTAACCCAATTACTGACTAACAAAACCATCTTCTTCCCTAAAATTCTGACCACTGTTCATCATCCTAACCCTAACACGCCGCTCCCCCAACCTCTCTCTCACCAAAATCTGTGAACAAGACCTCCACCCAAATCCTCAACGAACCTCCATCATGAAAACAAAAAACGCTCTTACATCAACGCGGCGGTAACGTCCTCATCATACCACCATCATCGCTAACTAACCTTTGTCCTAAGTCCAGAATAACAAACCTTAACCTAATCCCTTCATAAGATTCTTGATGTTCAGACTAAACACGGATTCTACCCTAAACCACTTCAACCTAACATCATGCGTGATAAGTTTTACAATAGAAACGATCTAATGACAAGCACCAACCTGGATGAAGAGGGAATGTTCGGCGACGATGATTGCTGAGGCTCACGCGAAGCGGATGCAGGTGCTCGTTGACGACAACAATGAATCTTTGCGAGATTCTGACGAAGGTTCTCAAAGACGTCTCTTGAAGATTTGAAGGTGTGGAAATCTACGGCGGCGCCCTTCGTATTGATGAAGATCCACACTGATCTTAGTGATTTCTGGAAAAATTCGTACAAGAACTGAGTGGAAGCCGTTGAAGGACGATGAACTCCAAGTGAGGCGGATGAAGATCTGGAACTAAACACTATTTTGATGACTAACAATGAATCTCTGATGAACGTCCTTGATACAGACGATGATTGCTGGAACTTTGTTGGAAGAAAGATTGCTGATGATGATTATTCGATGATCGTTGATGAGGCTTTGGGAACGGAGGATGTTGTTCTGGGAATTTTCCGGTGTTCTTGATGATCGGTGTTGATCGGGGAGATGAAGTTGGATCGGAAAAGAAGAGGGAAATTGGAGGAGAAAAATGAAGTGGATGGATTTCTGGAGTTTTCCGGTGGATTTAGGGTTTTCCGGTGGTTCAGGTGGTGGCCGGAAGTCAGTTGCGGTTGCCGGAGTTGGTTGGGCGGTGGCCGTTGGGGCGGTCACCGGACTTGCATGGCCGGCGGTATAATTCCCGGTGAGGAGGTGGTTAGGTGACAAGTGTCACGAGAGTTAATGCATGTGGGACGCGTGTTAGCTACTGGTGGTAGTGGAGGGGAGACGTGGGTTGATTCTGAGAGATGAGGAAGTGAGGTGTCAGTGTGTGGGGTCCTCTGATAGTACACGCGTGGCCTTATTTATATAGTGACAAGTGTCACTTCCTGGACTGAAAATGGACAAAAAAACTGAGATTGATTTGGGCCTCCAAAAACCCTACTCTTGGCCCACAAAAACTGATACAATAACCTGAAAAAATATGGATTTAAAAGATTAAACCTAATTGAACACTAATCAAATATTAACCCTAATTAATGAAAATGATTAAACTACAATTAACTCTAACTAAAAATTAAACTGCACTTAAATCTAAATGAAAATTAAACTATCCTAATTAATTCTACCAAATTCAATTAAAATCTAAACAAAAGATTAAGTCCTAATTATCCTCTATTAAGGAGAATTAACATCTAATTAACTTCTAAAAAACTATTAACTAATAAAAATAAAACTCTAATGATTTCTATTTAAAATCTTACTAAATTTCTATTAAATTTCTAAAAAATCTATACCATTTATTTAAAAGAAATTCTATTATCCTATTAAAACTATTAAAAAAAACTATTAAAACCCATTAAAACTATACTAAACCTAAAAAGAAATTAATATCTATATTAAAACCTAATATTCTAAAATCTATTAAAACAATTTGAAAATTCTAAAAAGGTTTAAATCTATTTAAAAATGCTGAAAAAAATCTAATTGAATCCTAGAAACTCTATAAAGCCTATTAAAAATCCACAAAAGGCTATTAAACCCTAAAAAATGCAAACAGAGGCAAATAACCAACATAAAAAACGCGAGACCAAATCGAAGCAAACAATAAACCCCGGGCATCAGAATATCCCAAAAACCACCATGCAAGCTGAAAACACCGAGAAGCGCACAATGAAAACCTGATTATCTAGACTGGATCTGAAATATCCGGTAGATGAAAATTAAGCTGCAACCCTGACATCCTCTGTCTGTACACAAGTGTGATGCATCTGATATGCGAATACAAATTTAAACCACGAACCCGATAGGAGAACCGGTTGGTCAAATTTTAGGGTGCAACAGCTGCCCCTATTCAAGCGGCTTGGACCTGAATGGGTGAAGAGCGCTCAGCCTTCAAACATTCAAAGGTAAATGGCGGTTGAATACCAATGAAACCCTGAAATTTGTCAACCGCAAAAATAAATCGCGCACACCACTGCTTGGGGAGAATTAACCAGGGAACTGATTTTCGTTGCCACAGCGACAACTAAACACCTATCCATCGACCTGCTTATGAAATAATCTGATATTGTCCATAAACCATCCCCTTCCGAAGAAGGGAGCATACACTGATCAGTGAGCAAAATTGTTGATCTCTCTTATCAACCTTCCGCATCCGAAGAAACGAGCAAACGCTTAACCAAACGAGACAATGCTGATTTCACTTATCAACCTTTCGTATCCTGAAGAAACGAGCAGACGCTTAACCAAACGAGACAATGTTGATTTCACTTATCAACCTTTCGTATCCTGAAGAAACGAGCAGACGCTTAACCAAACGAGACCATGCTGATTTCACTTATCAACCTTTCGTATCCTGAAGAAACGAGCAAACGCTTAACCAAACGAGACAATGCTGATTTCACTTATCAACCTTTCGTATCCTGAAGAAACGAGCAAACGCTTAACCAAACGAGACAATGCTGATTTCACTTATCAACCTTTCGTATCCTGAAGAAACGAGCAGACGCTTAACCAAACGAGACAATGCTGATTTCACTTATCAACCTTTCGTTCATACCTGAACGAGCATTCTGCGGGGACACGAGAAACTTAACCAAACAACTCGGAGAGGACAATTCTGACGACGGCCGTCAAATACCTTTTCTGGCAATAGATATCCTGACAACACTCCGCTGGGGAAATTGGGAACTTAACCAAGCAACCTGACGAGAATAACCTTGTTGAAAAATAAGAGGAATTTAACCAAACAACTCCGTGGTGAATACCCTGCTGGGGACTATGAGGGACTTAACCAAGTAACTTATTGAAGTAACACCCTGCTGGAGAACGTAACTCTGCTGGGGGAACTACGGGTAACCACCCAAAAATCTGCATTACCATCTTCCAATGTTGTCACCACAGCGTCCTGCGAAAGACTCAACTGGGGGAAAAGGTGCTTTCCTAAGCAAACTCTGCTAGGGGAATATGACATGACGAATACGATCACTGTGTGTCCGACGCAACAACCTTCTTGACGGGAGAAAACACGATCACTGCGCGTCTTGGCGTTGCAAACAAAACCACGTATAGGACGAATACGATCACTGCGTACTTTACACCACAATCCTCTTGACAGGAGGAAATACGATCACTGCGCGCTTTACACCATAAAACAAAACATACAGGATGAATACGATCACGGCGTACCTCTTCCGCGAAAACCCCATAACGTAACGATGACCACGATCACTGCGTGCCCTGCGCCACAACTCTCTTGACAGGAGAAAACACGATCAATGTGTGTCTTGTGCCGCAAACAAAACATACGGGATGAATACGATCACTGCGTACCTCTTCCGCGAAAACCCCATAACGTAACGATGACCAAGATCACTGCATGCCCTGCGCCACAACTCTCTTGACAGGAGAAAACACGATCACTGCACGTCTTTTGCCGCAAACAAAACATACGCATCTCTGTAAACCACGATCTCGCTTATCGACAGAGAAAATACCTGAGGCTGGACGGGTAATCAATCCCGCTTATGCTTCCAAATGCACATGTTTGATGATGCCGTAATGCTTCCATACTGCATGGAAATGCTACATATTCGTGCAAAATGCAAGTGCTTATGATGCATGCTTATGCAAAGAATTACTTCAGCAAAATAAATGCTGAAGACAAACTGGATCCGCTGGGAATGACCGGAATACTACCGATACGCTTTCAACAAAATAAATGTTGGAAAGATGAACTAATTCCGCTGGGGATGACCATCCTGCTGGAAAAGTAGCTCACAAACTCAAAAACTTCAAACTCTGCTGAAGATGATCGTCCTGACGAGGAAGGATCAACCTGTTGGGGAAGGAGAAAAGCAATCCTGGAAACTGCTTTCAAAGGGTATCAACACTCTGATTACGCCTTGTGGGGATAATTCATTCTGCTATCACTGAGCTGGGGATTGACCGGTGTGCTCTGATTCGCACTGCACAAGATTCTTCAGGCGAGTTAATCATATCCGTCTCGACCTTCGCTGGGGAGGACTCTGCTCTGCTTGATGAGCCACTTCTGAACTACTGAAGATACATTGATCTTTTCCTTTGACGCAATCTCCACTCTCCTGGGGAGACAACATTCAAATTTGCCTGGGGCGGCTTCACTGAGGAAAGACACAACATTCATCCTCTGGAGAGGGTACTAGCCTGCCATGGACTCTGGCGGGGAGCTTTGCGAGCTTTTGAATACCTGCAAAAGTCAACAAGCAAACACAAGGCAATCTATGCAAAAAGAAACATTTGGTAATCACCCATGACAACCATTCAGGTAATTTCCGGTTTTAACAATCATCGGTCGAGGCCCGCCTGTTTACACGCATGTAAGTTTATCAAAAACATCGGCGTTTTTTACAAACAAAACTGTAAAAGTTAAAACCAAAGTCACACACTATACTGAATAACACACTTTATTGATAACGGCCTGAGAATAGGCAAGATTTGTACATCAGATGCAACTCCTGAAAAGAGGTAGTCACGCATAAACAAAATGCAGAAATGTACAAAGATACAGAATAAAATTTGTACACATGTCGGCAACGTGTTACAGACGAACACCATGAATCGATCCTCCTATGACTCGCCGGACTCTGACGCTTTCCCGATCTCTGTCTTCGGAAGAGATTGCTTTGGATAATTGACCCCCAGATGCTCCCAAACCACTAACAATTAAACTTGGACCGCAGTCATTTGCTTTCTCAAATCCCTAACTTTTGCGTGAATCGCCCTTTGCGGGTTTTCGATTCACCGGGATACCCTTTTTTGCCGAAGCCGCCCAGTGTAAGTTTTCAACTTCGCGGGTGTACATTTTTCATTTTATCCCTAACTTTTGCCCGAACCTTTTTATTCTGTTTTTTGGTTCGCCAGGATGCCCCATTTTTGCCTGGACTCTCTTTTTACTGTCCAGCGGGTCAATTTTTAAGCAAAGTATTTTTTAACTGCGTCCGAGTTTACAGGGGACGAAAAGTCTTCACCATCCATGGTGGATAACAACAAGGCTCCTCCAGAGAAGACCTTTCTCACGACGTATGGACCTTCATAATTGGGAGTCCATTTGCCCCTGTGATCCAATTGCGGTGGGAGAATCTTCTTCAGCACAAGATCACCCGTCTGAAAGCTTCGAGGTCGAATCTTCGTGTCGAACGCTTTCTTCATGCGGCTCTGATACAGCCTACCATGTGCAATCGATGCCAGCCTCTTCTCATCTATCAAGCTCAGTTGATTCAATCTACTTCTCACCCATTCTGCCTCATCAAGCTGAACATCAAGCAAAACCCTCAAAGATGGTATCTCAATCTCCAATGGCAGGACTGCCTCCATGCCGTATACCAGTGAGAACGGAGTTGCCCCGGTTGATGTATGCACCGTCGTGCGATAACCGTGCAAAGCAAACGGCAACATCTCATGCCAATCCTTATACGTTACCACCATCTTCTGATCAATCTTCTTTATGTTCTTGTTGGCCGCTTCAACAGCGCCATTCATCTTGGGTCTGTACGGAGATGAATTATGATGCTCGATTTTAAACTCCCGGCAAAGATCTTTCATCATCCTATTGTTCAGATTCGAACCATTGTCAGTAATGATCCGTTCAGGAATACCGTATCTGCAAATTATATCCCTCTTGATAAATCTGGCCACCACCTGTTTCGTCACATTAGCGTAAGATGTTGCTTCCACCCACTTGGTGAAGTAATCGATCGCGACTAGGATGAAGCGATGCCCATTAGAAGCAGTAGGCTCAATCTTGCCGATCATATCAATTCCCCACATGGAGAAAGGCCACGGAGAAGCCATAACATTCAGTGGACTAGGTGGCACATGGATCTTATCAGCATAGATCTGGCACTTGTGACACCGCTTGGCGAACTTGAAACAGTCTATTTCCATCGTTAACCAATAATACCCCGCCCGCAACAACTTTCAGGTCATAGCATGCCCACCCGCATGCCTACCAAAAGTTCCTTCATGGACCTCTTCCATGAGTAAATTGGCTTCCTTCTCGTCTACACACCGGAGGAGTATCAAATCGTGGTTCCTTCTATACAAAACGCCGTCGGGATTCAGATAGAAGTTGCCTGCTAATCTCCTTAGGGTCTTCTGATCACGACTGGATGCCCCAGCCGGATATTCCTTGTTCTTCAGGAAATTCTGTATGTCGAAATACCAAGGTTTACCGTCAGATGCTTCATCAATTGCAAACACAAAGGCTGGTCTATCAAGGCGAGATATGACAATCCTGGGAGCCTCATTCCAGTAGTTGACCTTATACATCGAGGATAGTGTTGCAAGGGCGTCTGCCATCTGATTCTCCGCCTGGGGTACATGATGAAACTCTACTTTATCAAAGAAAGGTAACAACCTTCTCGCATAATTCATGTACGGTATCAGATTAGGTTGGCGTGTCTCCCACTCTCCCTTAATCTGATTCACAACCAATGCTGAATCCCCATATACGTCCAGATTCTTGATCCTCAGATCAACAGCCTCCTCCAACCCCATAATGCAAGCTTCGTACTCGGCTTCGTTATTCGTCACTGGAAAAGTCAATCTGGCTGTGAACGGGATGTGTGACCCGTGGGGAGTTGTAATGATTGCCCCAATCCCACTGCCGTACGAATTGACAGCCCCGTCAAAAATCAATTGCCACTGGGACCTCCGCTCAGGACCTTCACCAGGCAACGGCTCATCACAATCTTTAGCCTTCAAGTACATTATGTCCTCATCAGGAAACTCAAACTTCATAGGCTGATAATCCTCAATTGGCTGTTCGGCAAGATATTCGGACAAAACACTTCCCTTAATGGCCTTCTGGGAAACATACTGGATATCGTATTCTGTCAATACCATTTGCCATCTAGCAATCCTTCCAGAGAGCGCTTGCTTTTCAAACACATACTTGATCGGATCCATCTTCGATATTAGCATGGTTGTATGGTTCAGCATATACTGTCTTAGACGTTTGGCAGCCCACGCCAATGCATAACACGTCTTTTCGAGCATAGAGTATCGAGATTCACAATCCGTGAACTTTTTACTCAAGTAGTAAATTGCATGCTCTTTCCGTCCTGTCTCGTCATGTTGACCGAGAACACAACCCATACTGTTCTTAAGAACCGTCAGGTACATAATCAGTGGTCGTCCCGCTACTGGGGGTATCAACACCGGAGGTTCCTGCAAGTATTCTTTTATCTTTTCAAATGCCCTTTGGCAATTGTCGTTCCAGACCACCGCTTGATCTTTCTTTAACAGTTTGAACAAAGGTTCACACGTGGTCGTTAGGTGAGAGATGAACCTAGCAATGTAGTTCAATCTCCCTAAGAATCCACAGACTTCTTTTTCTGTTTTCGGTGCTGGCATCTCTTGTATTGCTTTTATTTTTGCAGGATCGACCTCGATTCCTTTCTTGCTCACAATGAACCCCAGTAGCTTCCCGGATCTCACTCCGAAGGTACATTTGTTAGGATTCAGCCTCAGCCTGAACTTCCTCAGCCTCTTGAATAACTTCAGCAGATTAACCATATGTTCTTCCTCCGTTTGAGACTTGGCAATCATGTCATCGACATACACCTCAATCTCTTTGTGCATCATGTCGTGAAACAGCGTTGTCATAGCTCGCTGGTACGTTGCCCCAGCATTTTTCAAACCAAAGGGCATCACCTTATAACAGAAAGTTCCCCACGGGGTGATAAAGGTCGTTTTTTCCATATCCTCCATAGCCATTTTGATCTGGTTGTACCCCGAAAATCCATCCATGAAGGAGAATACCGAAAACTGAGTTGTGTTGTCAACTAACACATCAATATGCGGCAGCGGGAAATCATCTTTCGGGCTCGCTTTGTTTAGATCCCTATAATCAGCGCACATTCGAACCTTGCCATCTTTCTTTGGCACAGGCACGATATTAGCGACCCAAGTGGGATAAGTGGTGACAGCCAGGAATCCAGCATCCCATTGCTTCTGCACTTCTTCCTTTATCTTTACAGCCATGTCAAGACGAGTCCTTCTGAGTTTCTGCTTCACAGGCGGGCAATCTTCCCTCAACGGCAGATGATGAACAACCATATCAGTATCCAAACCCGGCATGTCCTCGTAGGACCAAGCAAATACATCGCTGTATTCACGCAGCATCTCAATAAGCTCTTGCTTGACGTCAACCTGCAATGCGGCCCCTATACGGATATTCCTGATGCATTCTTCAGACCCTAAGTTGACAATATCAATCTCTTCCTGGTGAGGCAGAATGACTCTCTCCTCTTGCTTCAATAACTGACTCAGCTCTTCTGGTAAGTCACTATCCTCAACAATCTCCTCCTCAGCTTGGAAGATCGGATGCTCGAAGTCTAAACGAGTCATAGGGAGTCTTTGGTCGATGTCATCTGAAAATTCATGAATCCTGCGAGGGAAACGGTTAAGTGCTTCAAAATGATATACAAGCAAAATGCATAACCACGCTGCCATTTTATTGAAAAAATAAAAAACGGAAAGAAAAGGATCACAACATTTGAATGTAAAAAACGCCGTCATTTATTGATCATGCAAACATACAGGTAAACAGTTAGGCCCTAAGACAAGATCAACGATGCCCCGGGCAAGGCATGTGATCATACAATGATTGAAAAAACAACGCATTACTGTTTGGTGACTTGGATGACGTCCTGGATGGACCAGTTGCATAGGCTTTGCCCCGGCGTGCTGGGTCGAATCCATGCGTCCATGTCGCAGTCGCTATCCACTTCCTCCGTATCAGACACGGCGTTAATCCTTTCGAAGCTAACCCCTCCGGGCGTGAACCCGACAGGTCCCTTGTACTTAGGCGCACTCTGTGAGGGAGATGGGCGGTACCCCAAGCCATACCTATCTTGCTTCACTAGTAGGTCTAGAACCTGCCCCCACTTCTGAGTCTCTCCTGCTTGTACCAACGCCTTGGCTTCTTTATATGAGGAGACGGCCACCTCTTGCCCTTCACTCTTCACCGGAGCTTCTTCTTTAACCTTCACCCCTTCGAACGCCTGACACAGCATTTCATGAATCTCTCCATCTACCTCCACGTACTTGAAGGAAGAGAAATGACTGACTAAGATATCCTCTTCGCCACACACCGTCACAATACTCCCCTCAACCATATACTTCAGCTTCTGATGGAGCGTAGAAGTTACTGCCCCAGCGGCATGAATCCAAGGTCTCCCGATCAAACAGCTATATGCAGGCTGTATGTCCATGATGTAAAACACTGTATCAAACACCTCTGGACCTACCTGGATGGGTAACGTTATTGACCCGAATACCGACCTCCTCGTTCCGTCAAAGGCCCTCACCACCAAATCACTAGGTGTGCACAACAACCCACGGGTATCCAATTTTAACAGGGATTTCTTTGGTAACACATTCAACGAGGACCCAGTGTCTACCAGCACATGGGATAAAATGGTGCCCCTGCATTTGATAGAGATGTGCAAGGCATTATTATGATCACGCCCTCGAGGCGTTAGGTCAAAATCCGTGAATCCTAGACCATGCCCAGCGTTAACATGCGCCATAACTCCCTCCAGCTGATTAACTGAAATCTCTTGCGGCACGAAGGATGTCTCAAGTACCTTCAACAGGGCATTTCTATGCGCCTCAGAACACAACAACAGCGATAATATGGAGATCTTTGACGGGGTCAGCTGCAGGTGCTCTACAATCTTGTAATCACTTTTGCGGATCAACCTCATGAATTCTTCCACATCTTTGGTTATCGGCTCTTTCTCCTTACTCCCCGGAGATTCCCCCTCAACAACTTTGTTCTTACCCCTGGCAAGCCTCTCTGCCTCGACCTCAGGTGAAGTGAAAATTCTCCCGCTCCGGGTTATACCACCCGCTCCCACTATGTTGTCTATGGATCCCGCTGGCGGATCATTCAAGTCAATCTTTTCCCCATTGCAATACACTTCAGCACTGTAGCACCACGGGACTGCCTTTGTGCTTTCATAAGGAACTGGTTTAGCCTTGGTAATAGTAATGGTCGGCCTTTTCGATGATGCCGAAATCGTCACTGATTTGAATGGAATGGTGATCGTAGCAATCTCACTGCGCTCCTTTCCAGATTCTGCCTCAACAGACTTCTCTCTCCCCACAGACCTGTCAAACTGCAGGATTCCTTCATCAATCAAACCTTGAACTCCCCTTCTCAACTTCTCACAGCCCTCAGGTTGAACCAAACAGCCATCACACTCTTCACTGCATCCGGGATAGACACCTCCTTTCAATAAACGCTGCTTTACGTAACTCAAAGGGGTTTTCAGCTTGCTCACTTCTGAAATCAAGTTCAACTCATCATCTGCCAGGAATGCATTGACCCCAGCCCCACCATGCTTGGGCATTGGCTGCTGCGTGATATTGGGATCGTCCTTCCCGAAGTTAATAGTCGTACTATCAAGCAAATCCTGTACTTTATGCTTGAAATCTAGGCAATTTTCAATATTGTACCCCGGTGCACCTGAATGGAAGTCACAGTGCTCATTAACATCATACCCGACTGGTGGTTGGCCGGTTGGTGGTGCTAGGGTCCTCTTCTCGACTAGCTGCAATTTCAACAAAGTTTGAAGGAGTTCTGCATATGATACTGGCGGTACCTCGAATACTCTCCTCGGTCGTGGGTTCTGAAGCCTGCGCTGATTATTATTAGGTTGTTGCTGAGCCTGTTGCTGTGGTTGTTGTCTCTGCTGCTGAGAAGGCCCTAGAATGGTTACGCTTGCAACTTGCGACTGCTGATGCCAGTTCTGACTTCTATTTCTCCGTCGAGCATTGTGTATAGCGTTGGTATCACCCTGACTTTTACCACCAAACGTCTTCTTATTACCTCCTGCGGAACTGGACTCACCCGCTTGAATTTTACCAATCTTCACCCTGTTTTCAATGCGCTTCCCCATCAAGATCAACTCAGAGAAAGTACTCATCGAAAAATTGAGCAACCGGTCATAGTACATTCCAGAAAAAGTTCCTATGAACATATCCATCATTTCGCGCTCCACCATCGGAGGGTGTACCCTAGCAGCCAGATCTCGCCACCTCTGGGCGTATTCCTTAAAGCTCTCGCTAGACTTTTGAGACATGCTTTGCAGCTGGACTCGGTTAGGGGCGAGATCACTATTATATTGATAATGTCGAACAAAAGCCTCTGCCAGCTCTTTCCAACTCCTGATCTGAGTAGGCTCTAAGCTCATGTACCACTCCAGCAATGGCCCTGACAGGCTATCCTGGAAGAAGTGCATTAGCATCTTTTCATCCTCAGAATACGCAGACATACGCCTGTAAAACGCGCGCACATGCACCCTAGGGCATGTATCCCCTTTGTACTTATCAAATGACGGTGCTTTGAATTTCAGCGGGACCCTCAACCCTGGGACCAGCCCCATATTTGACATATCCAGCCCTAGAGCATTCTGGCTGGCCAAACCATTCACTTTCTCTTCCAGCAATCTCATCTGATGGTTGTCATCCCTAGCTCTTTCATAACCCTCGTTCTGACCAGAGAACACATCCTCCTGACGATCCTCCCAGCGAGGTACTGCATCGTATCCAACATAATCTGCATCACGGCCCGGACCCGTTTGGAAGTACCTGGGGTCATACCTCGGATTGCCCATCTCTTGAGCGTTGTATGCACCAGTTCCATATCCAAGATTACCATAACCGTAGTCACCAAACCCAGCCTTGGTGCCTGCAATGTTGCCATACCCCATGTTCACACCATTGAAGCCCTGGTTACCATTATTACCATTCATTCCGACATTCTCAACGCCCCCATTGAAACCCTGGTTGACATTACCTACAAATACCCCAGCAGTATCTGCATTGGCATTCACATTACCGGTGTTCCCACCTCCACCTCCAGGACCGGTTTCTCCAGCATTCAAACCGGTTACGGGAATAGCATCAGCACTTTGACGATTCTCAATTCGGGGAGAAGCAGCAATATTTTCACCATGCGGTGTCCCGTTGTTTTCAGCCCGTGCGACTATCGGTTGAACCAGGTTCTGCAGCTGTTCTTGTCCTTTGGCGATGGTCTCCATGGTTTGCATGAGCAGGGCCATCCTGTCACGCATCTCTTGTATTTCACTCTGCACGTTATCCATGATCTTCTTGTGATTAATTCTGGTAGAGTAACGGTGGACCCGCTTTTCTGCAATCCTGAAAATACCTGGAGATATGGATGAAGAATGATAAGGAACATGGATCACAAACCTGTAATGCGATGTGATTTATGCAAACAACAATGCAAAAATGCTAACGTGCATGTGTGCGTTGGGGATATTTCCCCTCCAATTCCAGTGTCAAGGTGGCAAGACAAGAGAAACCATAAAGACAATATTTAGAAAAATCCTTATATATTGGAAAAACAGTCTCGTCAAGGCATTACATAACTATGTTCCATACAACTGATATGATAGACGAGGATCCCAACCAACATGCCTGGTGGTGATCTCAACACATAGAATACAAGAGAGAAATCAAGTGCGGGTACGGTCGCAGAAATCCTCGAACAACTTCTTCGTCTCTGGGTGATCCGGTCGATAAATCAAGCCTTCTATCAGCTGATCCCTCTTCCTGACCGTTCCATGGATATCTCTGACAAAATCTTCCCAAGCCTTATCTTGGGCACCATCCTCAGGTTTGGGCCTCTTGATGTCTGCTCTGCGCTGACAATCTTCTAGATTCTTCATGGCATCAATCAGTTTGCGTTCGGCCTCGTATCGACGGCATGCTTCTTCTTCAAGCTCTTCAGTCTTCACTTTAACCTGCTCTCCCAACTGAGCAACCTGTATCTTTAGCTCTTCTTCCCGTTCTTTGCGTTTGTCCATAGTAAAGTCCCAATGCTCTCTGAACTTAGCTAACTTCGTGTAGGCCCTTTCCAGCTCTTGTTTCTTAGTAGCCAATACACTGCTAAATGAGTCTACATCTAACTCCAGACGCTTCTTGGTTTCAGTCAACTCCAATAAAGTGGTCTTCAGATGTTTCAAAGTTTCGACCTGTTGCTTGGAAAAATATCCTGTTTCAATCTTTTCATGACGAAGCTGAGCATTCTCTTTCTCTAAAGCTTCTTTAGCCTTTGCTAACTCTTCTTTCTCCGCCATCAGCTGCTTGTATACCTGCATGTCTATAGTGGTGGGCTCCTCCACCGGAGAAGGATACAATGGCTGGACTGCAGGATAAGGCATAAGGAATTTCGTAGCTCGTTCACGAATCCATTCCACATACGGACCAAGAACTCGAGTACCCCCTTTGTTACATGAAGGCTTCTCTCTCTTATGCAGGTTCTTCCATGCTTTCTCAAGCTTGATCAACATCCCTTCCTCTATTTCCCCAGTGAGATACAGAGATTCCTGTATCTCCTCGGGCTTCGGCGCTTCCTGAGGTACATACCCAAACTGCCTGATTAATAAGGAAGGGTTGTAATTGACACACCCTTTCCTTCCTATCAAAGGAACATTGGGGAATCCTTCGCATCTGTATATGACCTCAACTCCGAACACCTCCTCATTAACCCACACCACATTCTCAGAAGTCAACCCCATCAAGCGCTCAGGCCATCCTAAAGAATCAATAGAAGTGACAAAAGGCCCTGACTTCGGCATATGACTAGTAAACCACCGGCACAGTAGAGGTACACAACAAGAGACATTCCTTCCTCGCCGCTTTTCATTTTGGTAGTGAGTTGAATGGTGGATATCTCCCAGCAAGGTAGGAACTGGGTTCTTTGCAGCCAGAATATAGAAAGCATCTGCATCAACAAAATCAGGGATGTTTGGGAACAATACAATGCCATAAACACACACAGCAAGGATGGCGTCAAAAACAACCCAGCCACCCTTCTTGGCATACTCCCGAGCCTTCTCCACCAAAACATCCAACGGAAATCCCCACACATCTCCTCTTCTGATCATCTTCCTTGTCAGCTCAAACTCTCCTAAGTGCAGAATATCAGAAAGCTCAGCCAGATTAGGCTTAGCGTCCGTGTGATAGAAAGGCATCTGCTCGCAAATCGGTATATCCAAGAGTGCAGAATACTCCTCCAGGGTGGGAGCCAAGACAAAATCAGGAAATACGAAACACCTGAGCTCAGCATCATAAAACTACAACAGGGTGTAAATGCCGCTGATCTCATAAGCCGAGGACTGGTAAACATAAGTCAGGATCCTCTCATATGTCTTCCTGAAATCTCCCATCACCTTCTTCCTAGCAATAGTAATTAACTCTGACAACAGACTGATATCTGGAGACCGGAACTTGTAGGGTAACACTCTCTTCATGGCTTCCATGTCTTGCTAGGGAACAAACACCGGAACTGGGAGGGAAAATATGTACCTGCAATACACACACGTTAGTTGGATGCAAATGGTAATGCAATAATGCAATATGATAAGTGATGCAATCAGTGAACACAGGGGCCATGCTGTAGCCCGAAGAGGAACATCTCTGTAATGTCAAGAACAGAAAACCACCACAGTCACCAGAACCTCATGACGCTGACTATCATCTGACACCCAAAATACCAATACCCTGGTAAGAAATCCATCTGAACCTCTGTAACTGACGAGAAAACCATCTGATAATAGTATCAACCTCAAACAAGAAACCCATCTGATCCAAACAACACACCTGTTAACGAGCCAAGAAAACCATCTGATAAAAACTGAATCATGGTTTCTGAAGGCCAGTTTTCCTGCAATAACCCAATCCCTCTCACAGGTATGGACCTAATCCACGGGCAAAGGTACGACATCCTATGCGGTCATCAGCGTCACAGACTTTCACGAGTGACGATACGATTCCCAGAAGGAGTGGCATCATCAATTCATGAAGAGGCCTCACTTAGCTGACTTCCAAATGATCGGTCCCCAGAGTCAACGATCCTCACGTCTGGACTCCCCTCAGATCCTCAGGACCGGAAATGAGCACCTCAGCGAAAACCTCGTCTGAGCGCAGATTTCGTAGGGAACTGTACCTGCTCAGCAGACAGGTTCGTCTACTACTCTCCGCAACTATGTCTAGGTGCATACTCAAACCCAGGTCCGGCTTCTCACTCATAGTAACCTCCCTCTCCCACAGCAATAATCATAATAATATAGTGCTGAAAGTAAATGCGGAAAGGTAAAGGTACGGAAAAGTAAAGTGCGGAAAGATAAGACACATATGCACAACACCCAACAGATAAACACCCAAGCGCTAGGATTGACTCGCGTAGGGGATGGGAAACGGTCCCAGCATAAGGGATGGGAAAAGTCCCTAGATGCTACAGAGTCGCCAGCTGTCGCTACTGCGAAAATCGGCGCCGGCTGACAGAAGAGTCGCCGTCGTGCGTTATTTATCCCAACAGAGGGAAAGGAAACGCTCGAAGTAAACCTCGCAAAAAACGGGAAAAGGTATGGTCGTCGCAACCAAAACCTGGGTTCGGGAGTCGGTTACGCAAGGGGAAGGTATTAGCACCTCTCACGTCCGTCGTACTCGACGGGATCCACGCTTGGTGTTTATAAGGAAAAGGGTGTGTTTATCTATCTACGCTAATGGTCAGTCTGAAAGGAAAAGAAAAGGACAGGACTCGACAGAACATACGATGTCCTGGGCCTACGTACTCCCTCGTGCAATGGGAAAGTCAGAGTCAACGTAGTTCGACTACGCACGACACAAGTTGTTCAAGTGTTTTTTATGGGAAAATGCACCTTAACCAAGGGTTTTCACAGTCCAGGAGGACAAAAAGGTTTTGATGTTTGTTCGAATCTTTTAACGGAAGAAATGAATTCACTTTTGTTTTATCCTTTATTAAGTGTTTTTCTGTTGTTTTGAGAGAGGAAAGAGACACCCTAAAACTATGGTTGAAAAGGGGAATCTACCTACTGTTATCATGCCTGGTTGACCAACCTAATGTCTATCATAACTCCTCCACAGCAGAGAAGTTAGAGCTCCTAAGGGATCATGGCAATAGGATTAAACAGCAAGCAGGAATCACCGCAAAGTAAAGATATACTGGAAATATGCATGAATGCAACAACCAAACAATCAAGGCACAAAGGCCACAAACCATAAAGGCAAGGGAGCTCAGCTCTACCAAATACCAGCAAGCAAAGCCACTCAATAACAAACAAGCAGAAGGAGGATCACCTCAACTTCTCATGCACGCAAAGTCTACTTCTAAGATGCACCTATCTCAGAAATATCTAGATGAAACCCCTAAGTCTAATGCAGCACAGCACCACACAAGTCAAACAACACAAAGAGAAGGCTAACCAGCCTGGCAAACTCCTATCCAAAAGCAAGAAACTACCCCTGAGCAGGACCCTAAACAACCCTAAAACAAACCCCTGATCTACCTCTGAACAAAGCCCTATGCAAAACCCTAATCAAATCTCTAAGCAAGGCCCTAAAGCAAAACCCTAATCAAAATAAATCAATCCCAGTCTTCAAGCTTCAAGACAAGCTTACCAAAGAAAGGGAGCTAAGTAGGCAGACTCATAGTGCCTTCCTCAGGAAAGTACCAGGAGGTTCCTTCTTAGGAATCATATCCCATGTGGCTCAACAACTGTGATCGGTTTACGTTCCTCCTCAGGAGAAACTAAACTCACATGAAGGCTCCAACATCATTGGATACTTAGGAAATCCTACAAGAACTAAGGGAACTAAGTGATCAGACCCATAGTGCCTTCCTCAGGAAAATACTAGGGGGCTTCCACTTAGGAATCATATCCCATGTGGCTCAACAACTGTGAATGGTTTACATTCCTCCTCAGGAGAAACTAAACTCACATGAAGGCTCCAACATCATTGGATACTTGAGAAATCCTATATGAACTAAGGGAACTAAGTGATCAGACCCATAGTGCCTTCCTCAGGAAAATACTAGGGGGCTTCCACTTAGGAATCATATCCCATGTGGCTCAACAACTGTGATCGGTTTACATTCCTCCTCAGGATAAATTAAACTCACATGAAGGCTCCAACATCATTGGATACTTGAGAAAGAGGTGAGAAGAAAGAATGAAAGACATCCATAGTGCCTTCCTCAGGAAAGTACCATGAATTTCCCTCAAACTTCAGGATCTCAAACGTCACAAACAGAGAGCAAGCTCCTAGACTAGGACCTCAAACCATGCATCCTTGCAAGCTCCATCAAGACTTCATCCAGCCTCCATTTTCAAGAAGAAACCATAGGCCCTCAACCCAAAAGAAACTATCTCTGAAGTTCAACCACAGTTGATCTTCAAAGTCAGAAGCCTTCAAGACTTCTCCTATTCTCAAGCTCAAGCCAAAAATAACAGAACACCCTATAAAAATCTACCAAAAATCTAGGGGATACCTACATGCCTCTATGGTCCCAAGATCAGATCTCAAAGCCTAAGTCAACTTCTAAGGCTACTAAACAATCCCTAACATATGAATGGTCAAGGGTTAACCAGCAAGTTAGGAGGTCCCTATTTTCTAACCCTAAAACACCATCAATCAATCTCTAAAAAATCCACAAAAAATCCTATGGGGAGCATGCATCAGCTTATTATAACATACCAAAAAACTAAAGCAAAAATCATTACCAGATGAGAGAAATAAAATCAGCAAGGCAGACATGTCACAAACCAATCATTCAATACCAATTAAAATACAAAAAATGCAATAAAAATGAGAATGCATGACCTAATTAATATTTTTGTACTATAAAATTCTAGATTGAATTAGGAACCTATGAAAAAAAGAAGGGAATTAATTGAGTACTCCTACTATTTTTTATGCATTATTTTCTAACATGATACAAAACAAAGAAAATAAAAAGAAAAATAAAACAGGGGGGTGCATTAGCAACACGCATCAGTTACTCAGACTGGGCCCCAAACTGAGGGGGGGGTGCGCGTAGCACTTAGGCCAAGGCCCAAACCAAATCCTTCAGCCTTCCACACTCAGGGGAGGGGAAACGAGTACCATGGGTGTGTGATAGTAATTCAGACTTGGGCCTATCACAATCCAAACCCTAACCCAATTACTGACTAACAAAACCATCTTCTTCCCCAAAATTCTGACCACTGTTCATCATCCTAACCCTAACACGCCGCTCCCCCAACCTCTCTCTCACCAAAATCTGTGAACAAGACCTCCACCCAAATCCTCAACGAACCTCCATCATGAAAACAAAAAACGCTCTTACATCAACGCGGCGGTAACGTCCTCATCATACCACCATCATCGCTAACTAACCTTTGTCCTAAGTCCAGAATAACAAACCTTAACCTAATCCCCTCATAAGATTCTTGATGTTCAGACTAAACACGGATTCTACCCTAAACCACTTCAACCTAACATCATGCGTGATAAGTTTTGTAATAGAAACGATCTAATGACAAGCACCAACCTGGATGAAGAGGGAATGTTCGGCGACGATGATTGCTGAGGCTCACGCGAAGCGGATGCAGGTGCTCGTTGACGACAACAATGAATCTTTGCGAGATTCTGACGAAGGTTCTCAAAGACGTCTCTTGAAGATTTGAAGGTGTGGAAATCTACGGCGGCGCCCTTCGTATTGATGAAGATCCACACTGATCTTAGTGATTTCTGGAAAAATTCGTACAAGCACTGAGTGGAAGCCGTTGAAGGACGATGAACTCCAAGTGAGGCGGATGAAGATCTGGAACTAAACACTATTTTGATGACTAACAATGAATCTCCGATGAACGTCCTTGATACAGACGATGATTGCTGGAACTTTGTTGGAAGAAAGATTGCTGATGATGATTTTTCGATGATCGTTGATGAGGCTTTGGGAACGGAGGATGTTGTTCTGGGAATTTTCCGGTAGTTCTTGATGATCGGTGTTGATCGGGGAGATGAAGTTGGATCGGAAAAGAAGAGGAAAATTGGAGGAGAAAAATGAAGTGGATGGATTTCTGGGGTTTTCTGGTGGATTTAGGGTTTTCCGGTGGTTCAGGTGGTGGCCGGAAGTCAGTTGCGGTTGCCGGAGTTGGTTGGGCGGTGGTCGTTGGGGCGGTCACCGGACTTGCATGGCCGGCGGTATAATTCCCGGTGAGGAGGTGGTTAGGTGACAAGTGTCACGGGAGTTAATGCATGTGGGACGCGTGTTAGCTACTGGTGGTAGTGGAGGGGAGACGTGGGTTGATTCTGAGAGATGAGGAAGTGAGGTGTCAGTGTATGGGGTCCTCTGATAGTACACGCGTGGCCTTATTTATATAGTGACAAGTGTCACTTCCTGGACTGAAAATGGACAAAAAAACTGAGATTGATTTGGGCCTCCAAAAACCCTACTCTTGGCCCACGAAAACTGATACAATAACCTGAAAAAATCTGGATTTAAAAGATTAAACCTAATTGAACACTAATCAAATATTAACCCTAATTAATGAAAATGATTAAACTACAATTAACTCTAACTAAAAATTAAACTGCACTTAAATCTAAATGAAAATTAAACTATCCTAATTAATTCTACCAAATTCAATTAAAATCTAAACAAAAGATTAAGTCCTAATTAACCTCTATTAAGGAGAATTAACATCTAATTAACTTCTAAAAAACTATTAACTAATAAAAATAAAACTCTAATGATTTCTATTTAAAATCTTACTAAATTTCTATTAAATTTCTAAAAAAATCTATACCATTTATTTAAAAGAAATTCTATTATCCTATTAAAACTATTAAAAAAAATTATTAAAACCCATTAAAACTATACTAAACCTAAAAAGAAATTAATATCTATATTAAAACCTAATATTCTAAAATCTATTAAAACAATTTGAAAATTCTAAAAAGGTTTAAATCTATTTAAAAATGATAAAAAAAATCTAATTGAATCCTAGAAACTCTATAAAGCCTATTAAAAATCCACAAAAGGCTATTAAACCCTAAAAAATGCAAACAGAGGCAAATAACCAACATATAAAACGTGAGACCAAATCGAAGCAAACAGTAAACCCCGGGCATCAGAATATCCCAAAAACCACCATGCAAGCTGAAAACACCGAGAAGCGCACAATGAAAACCTGATTATCTAGACTGGATCTGAAATATCCGGTAGATGAAAATTAAGCTGCAACCCTGACATCCTCTGTCTGTACACAAGTGTCATGCATCTGATATGTGAATACGAATTTAAACCACGAACCCGATAGGAGAACCGGTTGGTCAAATTTTAGGGTGCAACACAACGCACTGTCAATATCTCTAGACGCGATGAAATGCCAATGAAAGGCATTCTGGAAGTAGAAGTCTTCAACATGTAGGGAATTGATTTCATGGAAATGTTCCCGTCGTCTTTTGGTAACTGGTACATACTCGTTGCTGTTGACTATGTGTCGAAATGGATCAAGGCTATAGCTTCTCCAAAAAATGATGCACAAGTAGTGATTAGGCTTTTCAAGAACACAATTTTTCCTAGATTCGGTGTGCCGAGACTCGTCATCAATAATGGTGGCTCTCATTTTATTTCAAGGATTTTCAAAAAACTATTAACAAAATATGGAGTCCGACACTGTGTAGCAACACCCTATCACCCGCAAACAAGCGGGCAAGTAGAGGTTTCGAATAGAGAAATTAAACAAATCTTAGAAAAAACAGTTGTGACCTCTAGGAAAGATTGGTCTTCCAAATTACACGAAGCTTTGTGGGCATGTAGGACAACCTATAAGACCCTAATAGGAACCACACCATTTACACTAGTTTATGGAAAATCATGTCACCTGCCGGTAGAATTAGAGCATAAAGCATATTGGGCCATTAAGACCCTTAACTTAGATTTTACTGCCGCAGGCGAAAAGAGAATTTTAGACATCCATGAACTAGAAGAGCTTAGGTTAGACGCTTACGAGAATGCCCGCATCTATAAAGAACGAACTAAAAAGTGGCATGATAAGCGCATATCGAGGAAATAGTTTACTGAGGGTGATGTAGTACTCCTATTTAACATTCGACTTAACAAAAGTTTTTTCAAATGGCGCAGTAGAAATAAAAGGAAAATCTAGTGAACCGTTCGTCGTAAACGGACAGCGCCTAAAACATTATTATAACGTTAAAAACAGAGACTACTCTGCCAGTATAAAACTTGATGAGTTGCACACTCATCCTCGAAATTAGTGAACTTTAAAATTATGTCAAGCTTACGACATAAAACAAAGCGCTTGGAGGGAGACAACCCGCTTTTTAGTTTTAATGTTTATTTTTCTAATTTTTTATTTTAATTTCTTTTATATGCTTTTCATTTTTTTTTCTTTTCCAAGAATTGTCATGCAATCTTATCAATTTTATTTATTCATTACTAACTTGTTTTCATTGTCCACTTATATACAGGCTAACTTAACACTAATTAGTTACTAACTTTAGCGATGAACCGAATTGACTGTATGGGCATTATTTTCAAAGGCAGAGCTCAGAGGAGGCACTTTGAAGCTCTTGCTCAGAGAGAGATGTCACTTACTATCTACCTTGATGGACCTACCATGACTAGACTAGGTATCCAAGACAGTGTTATGTATCTCCTCGACCAAATTGGTTGGGAATATTCTGCTATCAATAGAAGATTTAGTTACTACCGTAGGCTCACCCTAGAGTTCCTTAGCTCACTGGTTTACCATCCCGACCAGGGGTATGGATTCAGTAAAGGCCTTATCAGCTTTAGGATGTTTGACATGGACTACCATTTTAACCACCGAGAGATTGTTAAACTCCTAGGATTTCCAAGCGGCCCTGATTCCTTTACCATCGCCCAAGAGGAACTAGCCACTAACCTTGAGCTGGATTATTTTTGGGGAAGCATCACCAGAAATAATCATCCTAAACCCAATGCTATGTACTCTAAAAGCATCCATAACCCTGCCATCCGCTATCTTCATAAGTTTCTTGCTCACATCCTATTTGGAAAAGAAGAAAACATTTACTTTGTGTCAAGAGATGATCTTTTTATGATTTATTGTGCTTCTCAGGGCCGACGCGTTAATGGCACTACCTTTACGATAGACAACTTTAGACTTATAGCATAAGCCGACCACAGACTAATCATTATAAGAGGCCTAGTGACAATAATTTCCAATGCCATCAGACTGAGGCAACCGCTTCTTAGCCTTAACCCCTTAGGTACTATCCGACCTATGGACATTCAATTTTTCCTTAATCGTGGCATCATTAGAAACCTCGGTCCAGACACCTTTGAACTTCTGATTGATAACCAGATCGTACGTCTTTTTACCTTACCAAACTATGAAAGAACTAGTGTCCACAACCTGAACAACTGGCTTTATGATTTAGATGAACCAGAAGCTCCACCTTCACCCCCTGAGACTCCCCAAATCTATGACCATTATGATGACCATCTCTCATACTGCTACCATTCACGCGGTGGAGACAAACGTCGCTAATCTTAGAGGTGAAATTTCAACTCTACACGTAGACTTTCATGGATTTATGGATGTGGTGACGGAGCAGCTGGATTACATTTATTAGCATCTTTTCTCTATCGCTCCTTCTCCTCCTCCTCCTCCTCCTCGTGGCTAACTTTTTGGATATTGATGCATTCTTATCTTCACACTTTTAAACAGTAGGGACACTATTTGTTTTAAATGTGGGAGAGGGACTTTATTTTTGGACAATTTTATTTATTTTCGGACAATTTTATTTTTCTGTTTTCGCAGTCTATCGATTTTTGTAATTGTCTTTGTTTAAGACATTTTGTTTTATTTCTTATAGTCAGTACAATTTAATTTCCTCTCCGAATTCTAGTATTCCATTTCAATTTTACATTTCATTTTCAATTCATGTCTAATTTTCATTAGTGATTAAATTAAGAATACCATGTTTTTTTCTCCAAATTTTTAATTTTTTTTGTCTTTTTCTTCACCAAGCAAGGTGGCACTTGCCACCCTTGCCTTGTGGCACTCGCCACCCTCATCGTACAAGGTGGCACTCGCCACACACACTCACTCACATATAAGTGGCACCCGCCACTCACATATATGGCCCTACCTTGTATGCATGTCTGCCACCTAAGTCCTACCTACATCATGCCTACTCTCACGTGTCATTCACCATCATGCATGCTTGCCACTTATCTTCTTTCCTCTGATTTTGTTGACCGTCATAAAGGCAAACCAACCATACTAACCACATTAATTCGTATTAACTTCATTATTTATACCTCCCTTAACAACTTTTCAAAACACAAAATACATTACTCATTTAAAATCAGAAAGAAAGAAAAATATTGTTCATTGCAAGCTACTGCCATGGCAAGCTACCAAGTAATCTTTAGAGAAGGTGAAGCAGGTGAAAAACAAGTCGAACTCTACGTAGCACTGCTAAACAGAGAAGTCAAATCTACGAGGTATGTTGATATACTTTGTTTAGAAGCATTAGGAATTAAAGACAGTGTAGATTTTATGCTAGAGAAATTGGGTTTAACTTACTTTTTATCGGTTAAAGATCTTGTCTATGGTCAACCCACTCTCGAATTTCTAAGCTTACTCATTTATGATCTTAATGGAAACCTTCACTTCCATTTATTTAACGTAGAATACACTTTCACTTTTGACGGATTAGTCATCTTATTAAAATTTCCTTATGGAGATGGAGTAAAATACGATGTGTCGGATGGTTTCGGCTGGCTAAACGTGTATAAATATTTTTGGAGAGCGATAACAGGGGCAGTGACCCATAGTTTCGAACACAATAGAGCCTCCCTAATCCAAAACTCGTCTGTATGCTATTTACGCCAATTATTGGCCTGTACTATTTTTGGTAGGTCCAACTCTAATAAGGTAAATGAAGCTGAATTTTTCTATCTTTTTACCGCCTTAGCAACCACCGAAAAGATTAACACTGTCCCGTTTTTGTTCTCGCACATGAAAGCGATCGCCACCGCTAAAAAGGGAGCTATAGTTTTTGGCGGCCTGATAACTACTCTAGGCCGAATTCTTGGCTTAGAAAATAATTTTTCACCTTTAACACCCCTACAGCCGCGAACTATAGATATAGACATGGTTAGGAGCATGAAAATGGTAAGGAGACGGCGAGACGGGAACTTTGACTTAATGATTAATAATCAAGTATTCCTGAATTTTATTCTGCCAAACCCAGCTCGCACAGATGTGCGTAACCATGATAATTATTGTTATGTTGATAACCCATTCCCTGCGCATATTCCAGAAAATGTTGCTGCTGGCGGGGACAATACTGACACACCTCCACACACTACATGTGTCGCTTTTGAAAATATTGCAGGTACATCCTCGAGGCGCAGACTGAGAAGAAGTGAAGACACACCCACCACTCTCGATGACATATAAGATGAGATGCTACGACGGAGCGAATTAGAAGCTCAGCGCGATCAGAGAATTCAAAACATCGAAGCCCAGCAAGCCGAGATGATGCAGATTCTTCGACAGATGCAAAGTGAACAAAATAGCATGTCAGACTTGATCGTAGAGATGACGGATTTATCAGTGCGTGTGGAACATCCTGAAGACCCACCTAACCACCATGGAAATGGTAGGCGGGCACGAACTCACGGCAGAGGCCGCTGATAAAAGACTTTCCAGGTTCTACCTTCCTTTCTTATCTTAATCTGTTGCATTAGGGACAACGCTCGGTTTAAGTGTGGGGGAGGAAGCTTTATCGCTTTTATTTACTGTTTTCCCTTTTACTTACTATTTTCTAGGTAGATTTTAAAATTTTGATCTTTCTAATTAATCTTTTTGTTTAAGCGTTAATAAAATCAAATTCATGTACTGTCAAGTCATTATACGTAGTTTCCGTCATTTATCGGATTCTCCCAAATTCTTGAGCCATAATAAAAATTTTAATTTTGGTTTAAAGCATGACACTGACCCAAAAGGTATATTGCTTGACTTAGGCTGAATTTGAAAGACTTGGGAAAGTATTGATAATATGGGTACCGTCTTGACACCCTGAGCCCCCTGAATATGCTGATCAATTTGAATACTTATTATGCCAAGGCCTTAAATTTTAGAGTAGCCTCTTGATTAGTTTATACTAGCAGTCAACACCATCCCGAAGCACAACCTAAGTAATAAACCGATGCAAATACGTGTTTGATCTTAAAAATGCAAATCAAATAGAATTATTAAAAAAAAAGTGAATGAAGGATATGCTTTTACTAAGTTAGGTGGTCCTTAGCCGACCATTTATCCCAACGGATCGTACTCTTGAAATTCAAAAATGCATAAGAAAAAAAATGTGAAAAAGTTTTTAAAAAGAGATCAATGAACACTAACATGTTTACTTACCATGGATGTGCAGGGATAACAGGCTTAATGTGATTGCACGAAAATGAAAAAGAGGTGAAAATGAATAGGCTGAGTTATAATAACATGATTCGAACTTGTCGGCATAGAGAGGGAGATTTTGATTGCACTCAGTAATTTTGTATCATTACGGTATCCTTAGTATTTCTATCCAGTACCTATCTTTCGTAAGAAAGTTTCGCAACAATGTATGATTTGTGTTCTGTCATGTTAAGATCCATGCTAATATGTTTTATTTGCTTGAGGACAAACAAAGGTTCAAGTGTGGGAGAGTTTGATAACGCAAAATTATATCGTATATTTGACTTTACTTACATGAATTTTATCTGTGATTATTGTTACTTTATTTGATTTATGTTTTATTATGCATTTATTTTCTTGTGTTTTGTAGGTTGTTGGAAATATGGATTAAAAAAATAAAAGAAGAAAGAAAAGAAAAGAAAAGAAATGGAAAGAAAAGAAGAAGAAAAGAAGGAAAGAAAATGGGAAGAAAGAATAAAAATGAAAAGAAAAAAATAAGGTGGGGGTCACCATACACTAGTGGCACTTGCCACATAGGTGTGGCGCCTGCCACCAACAAGAATGAAGGGGGAATGACAAGTGTCACTCCTAGAAAGAAGGGGGGTGGCGAGTGCCACTCCTAAAAGAAAGGGAGGTGGCGTATGCCACTTCCTGAAACCCTCCCCTAAAAATTCTCCACTCCTTCCTACATTTTCTCCGGCATTCTCTCCATGTTTGGCCCTGCGTTTTTGGGTAACAGACACCAGCAATAAGTATAAATGCCACTAACGTTTTTCGAAGAAGGGGGCAACCATTATTCCTTTTTTCAGCACTTTTCTTCTAGCAGTTTATAATTCTTAGTTTTAAGCAGTTTTTCTAAAAATTTTGTAAAAGGCAATAGTTTTTCACACTGAGAAACGATTGCCACTTAGTATTAGGATTTACACATTGTTTGTGATTTTGTACTGAACTACAAGCCTGCCTCCATAATCCAAGTGTTTTTTTGTTCCTCGTAATTGTCAGGTTCTATTTATTTATTTTCATTGTTATGCATTCCTTTTATATTCTGTCTAGCATTAGGGTTAAACTTTGTAATAGCATGCAAGCTATGTCTTGCTAAACTATTTAATATCAGTATGTAATTACGATCGGTTGAAAGAAGTTTAGTAACTTATGGCGTGAACTTAAGAAATTTATTCTTCTGGTCTCGGTTTCTTTTTATTAACTTAATAACTTTTATTACGATAGTAAAAAGGTTACAAAGGTTAGGATCAATAAAGCGAGAGTTTGAGATCTTAACCGGATAGCTGAAACTGAACATTAATCCTGAATACAATGATAGCGCTTTAGAGTTAATTAGGGTCTACTTATTTTCAAAAAGTGTTTTTAAATACAATTGAGAGAGCGAGAGCCTTCATTCTGATTTGAGAGTATAGTCTGAGTCAATAAACATGAGAGTGTGAGATAAAGTCTTTTAAATGAGTATTTTCTACAGAATAACATTTTTTCCTTTTAATTAAACCCCCTTGAATTATTGAATCCCCGATGATTGACAGAATTATATACCGATGTTTCGTCATATCTTGATTTAAATCATATCTCAATTTACACTTATTTTCTTACTTGCATCTCAAGTTAGAAATCCATTAGCCTTAGATTTACGTAGTAGCATTAGATAACGGTAGATCGATTCTTGGTCCTTTGGGTTCGGTAATCTTTAAAACTACATGATCCGACTGTGCACTTGCAGTCACGAATCATTTAGACATACTAAGTCACGATCAAGACTATGACATGGTTCTACTTAGATGTGTTGACAGACGTGAAGCAGACATGTTACTTCAAGAAATTCATGAAGGAACCTTCGGAACTCACGCCAATGGATATACTATGTTTAAGAAGATTCTGAGAGCTGGATATTATTGGTTAACCATGGAATGTGATTGCATCCAATATGCCAGAAAATGCCATAAATGCCAAATTTATGCTGATAATGTGTACGTGCCTCCAACGTTGTTGAATGTTCTATCATCACCGTGGCCTTTCTCAATTTGGGGCATTGACATGATTGGGGCCATTGAATATAAAGCTTCCAACGGCTACCAATTCATTCTAGTTGCTATTGACTATTTCACAAAATGGGTAGAAGTTGTTTCTTTTGCCAATGTAACCAAGCAAGTAGTTGCCCTCTTCATCAAGAAAGAGATTATCTGCCGTTATGGAATTCCAAGCCGTATCATAGCAGATAATGGGACCAATTTGAATAATAGAACCATGAATGAGTTGTGCGAAAGTTTTAAGATTATGCACCATAATTCTTCTCCTTATCGTCCTAAAATGAATGGAGTTGTTGAAGCTGTGAATAAAAACATCAAGAAAATCCTGCAAAAGATGGTAAAAACTTATAAAGATTGGCATGAAATGTTACCATTTGCTTTGCACGGATACAGAACTTCAGTGCGAACTTCAATAGGGGCAACCCCTTTCTCATTAGTGTATGGAATTGACACAGTTCTCCCTATTGAAGTATAAATACCGTCCTTGAGGGTACTAATGGAAACCAAGCTTGACGAAGCAGAATGGGTCCAAGAAAGATTCGACCAGTTGAATCTCATAGACGAGAAGCGCATGACTGCAATGTGTCATGGTCAGTTGTACCAAAAACGGATGAAGATGGCATTTGACTAGAAGGTCCAAATTCGAGAATTTCGAGAAGGAGAGCTCATACTTAAGAAGATCTTGCCAGTTCATAAAGACATGCGTGGGAAATGGATGCCAAATTATGAAGGTCCATTGTTGTAAAGACAGTCTTCTTCGGGGGGTCATTAATTCTCGCAATAATGGACGGATAAGAACTTGCACATCCTATAAACTCTTATGCAGTTCGAAAATATTATGCATAAAAAGCCCAGTAAGTTGAAAACCTGAAAAGGCGACTTAGGCAACAATGGGTATCCCGGTGGATCAAAACCTATGAAGGAGATCCAGGAAAAAATTAGGGATGAAAATAAAAATAATAATAGCTCGCTAAGCTGAAAACCTGAAAGGGCGACTTAGGCAAAAATGAGCGTCCCGGTGGATTGAAAAATCGAAAGGGAGATTTAGGCAAAAGTTAGGGACAAAGGCATTTCACTGCATCAGATGACGTTCATCTTTACAGAAGATCAAAGCAGAAGTCCAATCCAACCGCTCTCGTCAGAAGCAGGGTTTTGGGTAGTCTTAGTTATTAGGGTCAGTAGGTGTCGTTGGATTCAATGTAACCTTTCCCTATTGCCAATTTCAATTGTAATACTCCATGAGATTTGCCATTAGCAAGCTACCATTCTTTAATAAAATCAGACTTTTTCCTATTCAATTTTGCCATTTTTATGCTTTCTCTACCTTTTCTTGTTATGCAAAATGTTATTTGTTAATAATAATTTTGAAAGTGAAAAGTTTTTGAACTTAAAACTGTTTTTGAAAACACTTGGAAAAGATTTAAAGCTGCTTTGATTTGTGGAAATATCTAAAGGAAATCATCATTCCCCATAAAGTTTTAATGTTGCAGAAACACTTTTAGACCATTTTTCAGCAAAATTCCTAGCGAAGCATAAACTGACAACACTTTTGGACCGATCCTGTGATCATAAGTTATTCTCAAGACTATAGAGAATCTCCCCAGTGTCCACCAAGTGATACATGTTTATTGATATTGATGATTCACTCCCCAGTGAAATCATCTATGTTCCTCGCTGAAGTTACTATACTTTCTCCAGTAAGCTGCCTTGGCTCCATACTTCCCTGATGAAGTGGATATTTATTTTATCCCCTATAAAGCCTTTAATCATAAGATATCTCTCCCTGGTGAAAAGGTCTTCTTTGATAAGAAATTCAGATTCGTAATGGCAATCCCTCAAGTGAAGTCATGATATTCTATCTCCAAGTGGAATATTCTTCTCCCCATAGAATTTGGAACTTAGAAGCAAGATTATGGTTCCGCCTATTGACTTTCTATCCATCTCTTGATAGATTCATACCTTTGCAGAGGTTGGCCGAGTATTCTTGTCGTGATATTTATTTCATCTCCCGTTTACTCCTTTTTTCGTTGTTTTGTCAACATAAGCATAAGCATGACATACATTCATTCATTCAGACATATACATAGCATCAACATGCTTGTTATCCTCGTTTGCTTTTGTCGTCTACTTTGGTGTTTATTCACCAAGTAACTGGGTTTGTCCTTTCTCTCCAAGAAGAGTCGTCAACCTTAAGCATAAAATGCCCATACTTTCTAAATTCCCCATAGAGTTCAACCCTCGTGGATGATGGTTGTTTCGGTTATCTTTTCCATGCATGGATAAGATAAATTCCCATTTGAGTTCATTCCTCAGTAGTTGGAGTCTTGTTTGACCGTTTCTTTCTAGTTTATTCCTAGATTGAACCTTGGCCCCTAGAGATTATGTTGTAAACCTAATTAGGTCACTGAACCTAGCTGGAGTGTGCATTTATTTTGCATTATATCTCAAGAATATCATTTACAGATCCTCATTATTGGTAAGTGGCAGTCTCACCTGAGAAGCTTATCATGTTATTATCTTACCACGCCGATAAGTGGCAGTCTCACCTGAGAAGCTTATCATTACATTACTTCCAAACACAAGTGGCAGTATCCCTTGAGAAGCTTGTTTCCTATTGTTCTTTCCAAATACGTGGCAGTCTCTCCTGAGAAGCTTATCGTGCTTATTATTTTACCCTTTTGTCGATAAGTGGTCGTCTCTCCTAAGAAGTTTATCATTTCACTATTTCCAGTGGCCGTCTCTCCTGAGAAGCTTATCATTTCACTATTTCCAGTGGCAGTCTCTCCTGAGAAGCTTATCATGCTTATTATTTTACCCCTTTGTCGATAAGTGGCCGTCTCTCCTGAGAAGCTTATCATTTCACTATTTCTAGTGGCATTCTCTCCCGAGAAGCTTATCATTTCTAACCTTTTACCCGATAAGTGACAGTCTCTTTCTTTGAGCAGCTTATCTCGTTTTAGTGGTGCGTAAGTCCCTTTTGACGATAAGTGGCAGTCTCTTTCGAGAAGCTTATTAGAGTGTTTCCCCATGAAGTCCAATTATTTTGGCGTACAAAAGGGTTAATTACCATGTACCTTTCCTTATGTTTCCTGAAGATCCAGTTTGATCTCTTCATTTAAGGAATTTCCAGAGACTTGGATGTTATTTCTTGTCTGAAAACTCCAGCTTTTGTTTGCATGATCCTACTGCCATGTGGATCCTGCTTTACTTTTTCTCCTAAAGTGTCATATGGTCATGCTTGAACCTATTGGTCAACTACTCTGGATATTCCCCAGTGGAGACCGTCTTCCCGGTTCAATCTCCAGTGAGGATCTTTTGTTGTCTTTCTTCCTAAAGTGTCAACCAGTCATGCCTGAACCTGTTGATCTATCACTTTAGATTTCCCCAGTTTTTTTTGTTCCCCAGTGCGTTGTCATCCCCAGTGAGTAGTTACTCATTGTGTCGGCTTTATCCCTGTTCGCTTTTGTTTTTGTCTGCATTCTGCATTTATCATTCCATCATTTTTCATCATATTAGAGTTTATAGCATGTCAGCATTTGTAGATTAGTTTTCTTTTGTCCATAGCCTTGCATGTCACTGCATCTAAGGGCAAATTTTTTGGTTATCTATATTTAAATATCTTGCACCATGATTTCATGAAGATTATCATCCATCATGTCATCCGGTGAAGATATTTAAATAGGGGCAACTATTATACGCCAAATTTTATCCTTAGATTCCTTGGTTTGTTGCATATCATCTTAGGTCAATCATACATGCATATCTAACTTTTTTTCTAGTCTTTCGTTTGCTTGTGAATATAGATTGTTGAAGAAGATTCAAAGGGCATGAAGGCTTTGTGGGCACTCATAATCCCCTGTAAGTAGTATTGAATTCCTGTAGAGATGAAGGAAGGATAGGCTCTCATTCTTGTGATCTCTCAATCAGTACAAGGTCATATTTCTCCAAAGAGTTTCTAAAAGTTTTGTGTCAAGAATACAAGTCCGTCAAGTTTTAGTCAGATAAAGTGTGTAAGAACGAAGACTCATGTTCTTTTACCACCAACGCTAAAATTCTACTTCAAAAGCCGTCGGCAATACAAGTCAAGCTTAATTCAAGAGGGACTTTACTTTTACTAGGGAGAATCGTTTTGTTTTCATTTGTCTCTTTGGGATATTAAGGGATGTATTTTAGATTGGCGACGTGTAATCAATTTATCATGAGGGGATTTAGGAGTTGTTGCACGAAGATTCATTATCCAAGCCATAAGACTCATTTTAATTCGAAACCAAAAGTCTATGAGTTTCAAAGTTCCTTTTGCAAAATGCAAGGTTTGAAAGCTTTTTAATACTCAAAGATTCCAAGGCGTAACATTAATCCAAGTATTGTTGCAAGTTCAAATTTCCAAGCATGTATTTTGTTCACACCAATTGGCCTATGAGGATTATTCGAGATTTAAAGGGATACATCATGAAGATAGGTTTGTTTCAAATTGCAAAATGCAAACTGGATTCATAAAGTCTTGTTCCAAGATTCATCTTAAGTTCAAGTTGCACCAACATCTCAAGAGTATACGAGATTACACACCAAGCTTGTAAGACAAAATGAAATTCCACAAGCATGTGTGCCACTGTTATTTTGAAGTAAGAAAATTTGTCGAACCCCATAAACTCACCCTCACTAAACCAATCCTAAGCTAGTTTTACCATAAAATACCCATAGATGCAATCCTAATAGAGAAATCCAAACTCTCATACCCCATCACATACACTCATATTTCTACCCTTCTCATTTACAAGCATAACTTGTTACTGTAAATGCACAAATATCACCATTACCATAAGATTTTGTTCCAAGAATGAACACTAAACCACAAACCCATCTTCCATAATAACCATCATCACCATAATACAAATCAATTTCAACCATTTCCTATGATGTCCATTCAAATATTAGTAAAAAAAACCCGACAATAGCATTAAGCAACAACCACACACTAAGTAACCAAGACTCACCAATCATTCAAAATTACAAGTCAAGCTTCTAATTTTTTACGTTCAACCGTACAAAATGCATCCCAAATTCTAAATTACAACCAAAACATGGTGGAGGAATTATCCACGAAGTCTCGACGTCATTAGGACCACCCCGACGGATCCTCTTTGATTTTTCACTTGGAATTTGAGTCTCCTTGGATGATAAAACAACCTTCGACACGGAGAGGCAGATCCTTAAAAGACATAAATGGGTTAAACAAGTAACTTCAATCCAGAAGTTAAGACGCGTGTGAGAAGGAAGAGAAGGAATTCGAGCGAAGGGAAAGACGGTCGAGAACGGGAGACGAGAAAGGATCTCTCTGGTGAGTTTGTTTATATGCATTGACTGATTTTCATGTTGGGTAGCTTCACCGCCTGATGTATCTCGCTTGGGCTTAGGGTTAGTTGACCCGGTTCGTTTTCTTTTTTACGCCTAGGCCCACGACTTTTCTTTTTTTTAGTTTATTCATTTAATTTAATCAAAATCAAATTGTATTGTTTAATTGGTTGTTTTGGGCAATTTATTTTCTAAGTTGTTTAATTAGGCTAATTTCTAACCTAAGTTATGGTTCAAATAGGTCTTACCATGGGTATGGATCTCTTAATTCTGATTTTGAATTTATCAACTCTTTTCATTGCATTTTGAATGTAATTCATGACGTATGGGATTACCAGCGAATTGATTGTGATATTCCATTTTCTAAACTCTTGATTCACTCAATTATTAGCATTTGAGGTTTATATCGTTGACCTTTTGTTACAAAACACCCATATGACCATAATTTGAGGATTTATGTTAGATATTGATATTCATTTTAAAATTACATCTTAATTTAATTAATTAATTATTAATGGTTTTTTTTTATAAATTTTATCTTGACATTTAAATGTATATTAATTTTGGGGTCGTATAATCCATTGTGGTCTATTTTTTATTATTTTAATATCTAGATATGTCTTTGTGGTCACCTTCGTTTACGACAACTATATATCATTGATTCGACTATTTGCAATTGTTTATTATATGGTTGTCTGTTCATCCTTATGCCTCTATTCATACCTTTTTTTTTCTTTTTACATTTTAGATCCATCCTCTTTATCCTAGCCTTAGGATCGGAGTCACCGAACTCCATGCAAACGTCCTACCATGGACATACTCATTACCTTCCCGTCTCATCATAGCCTTAAGATCAGGAGTCGCCGCACTCCACGTAAGTTCCCATCGTGGATACTTACTTACCTATCTTTCAACATTAACGTAAATTCAGAGTCGCCGCACTCCACGTAAGTGTCTCCCTATGAACACTTACTCCCCCCTGGAACCTTGACCACAGTCAAGAAGTTCCTCGCCCTCGTTGAGGGGAACTACGAATACTCTGACTCCATTCCTGTCAGGATACGTAGGCACAAGATGCGATTTCTTGGCGAGTATACTTAGTACTAACCCTTTAGGTATCCCCTCAACCCTTTAGCATATATATAACAGATCCCAAATAGCACATTTTAAACAAGAGATTCCTGTAAAGTACTACAAATGCTTACGATGCAATTAGGTTTTTCTTTCTTTAACCTTTCCTTCAGATAAGTCAAAGACCAGTTGTGAATTCAAATATTTGCGATTCAAGTTTATTCAATAGCTTGACATCTCATTTTCACTGCAACAGAGCTCACGATGGATTGAAAGGTGGAAATGGTGATGGTGCAAACCGAAGGAGGGCACCTGTGGATGAGTTTGAAGAGTATGAAGAGTGGTATGTATGGATATTGGAGTTTATGGTATGGGTGGCACAAAGGTAAATCAGGGTAGGGGGAGAAAGGATGGAAGTTACAGGTTATGTTGTTAATGGTGAAGGACAATGGTTCTTGGTGGAAAAGATGGAGTATTAGGATGATATTATGTTGTGTTTTAAACGGTGTGTTTACGAAGCAAAAACAGTGCTCGGCTTGGATGGAGTATGGGGTTGTGAATATGTTGTTCAGTTATAGAGAGGAAATGAAGTTGTCTGAGGTTATGAATAAGGAATGGAAGGAGTATATGATGAACATGTGGTTTGTATGAGTGAAAAAGAAAATATTATTGTTTTTTCGTGGTGGTTATGAGGTAGAAGACAAAGTGGCTTGTCTCTTTTTTTTAGTGTTAAAATTTGTTATTTGAAGGTTTTATGACATGTATGAAAGTGTGGTTTGTTGAGAAGAATCATGGAAGTGTGTTCATGTAGGATTTTTTGTGTGAAGATGGACTTATCTTCTTTCTACTGAAACAAAATAAAAATATGATGAAGAAAAGATATGAAAAAGTACTACATAAAGATGAAATGGAAATTGAGAGAAATAAATGCCACGGTTCACATTTTTTCCATCTTGTTTTTTTTCTTTCTACTTTTTATGCTTCATTTGGAAAAATAAATGATATGTGGTGGGTGGCTATTGGTTTTGTGCTAGTATGAGATGGAAATGGAAATGAAAATAGTGATGTTTATTGGAAAAGAAAGTTATGCAGAGAGTGTGTGTTTAATGTAGTGAACTTGCATGGTGGCAAAGTTGTCGTGCATTTTAATTAAGATGAAGGGAGCTAAGATGTAGCATTTTTAGCTACTGAATGAGAAGAGAGATATATGGTTATGGGATGGGGGCATCGTTTGGTTTTTATTAGTTTTTTTGTGTGTTCCTCTTATCATCTCAAAATGAGAGGGATAGAGAGATCTAATAAGGGTGGTGTTTTGAAAAAAATGAGAGAGATGGATTGGTTTGCGCCTTGTCTTGTGTAAAATGAATTCCTTTTTTTTGTCTTTTGTGAATTTGAAAATGAGAGAGGATGTGTAGCACAAGTGGTGCCAACTCTGTGTCTTACTTTTTCACAACAATGATATGCTATCTCAATATTAGGGTTTCTCTTTTCTTGAAGACAATAAAAAACTTTACAAGACTTAATATACATGTTTTAGTAAAAACAAGATAAAAACAAATATTTCTACACATAATAAAAAGAAATGAAAAAAGGTAAAAATAAATTAAACTTATCCTAAAATAATTATCTAATTAATTAATTAACTAAATAAATATTTTAAATAAAAATTAAAAATTGAAATTCTGGAAAACTCACGATGGATGTTATTGTGGGTATTGTGACATCCACTGTAACATAGGCTAATCTGGGAGCTACCAAGCCAGGGAGGAAATTCACTATTAGCAGAATTTATTCAGAGTCAAACAACCCAGTTTGCACTCCTCACTTAAAACCTACCCAATGACACTTCTGCCTAGAGACACTCTAGACCTGAGTATACCCACTCACTCCCCCTCAATCACCTCAGTGATATCAACACACAATTACAGAAGAAATATGGAGATACACTCCAAAAACACACCTTGATCTTGCTTCACAACTTTGATCAAGTGACACACACTCTTGCTTAACAGCTTTGAGTGACACAATGAACAGACCTGTTCATACACAATAACCACAACAATTTTACAGCATACGATTGCTTGGCACACAATGAATCCTAAGACTCTTAGACACACGTGAAGAACAAAGTTCTTCACTCACAAAGACTCTTAGTAGGCACTCTCTAATCTTCTGTCAAGAGCTGCACTTCTAGGATTGATCCTTCTGCTATTTATAGTAGCAGTCAGTCCTTGGGCCTTGGTGCAGAAATTAGGTTTACCCAAACCTCTCTTCAAAAAGCTGCACTTACCACTTAGGTCAAGTACATTTAATTTCGCCAGGGCTTCTAAAATGTTTCCTGACTTCCAGCTTGAGCTTCTATAAAGTTTCTTGAATTCTAGCCTGAGCTTCCTCATTCTGAATAACATAAAACTAAACCTGCGCACCTGATGTCATACGATCAGTGTCATGACATTCAGTATGACATCCAACTCAACTTACTACTTACCCTGCATATTGTGTGTCACATCATCAGTTATGACATCCATACACACTCTAATTTTTGCCACAAAATGCAGCCAATCAGAAGCACTTACAAACTCCCCCTTTGGTAAATTTTTGGCTAAAACACCCTGTTAACAGAGTTTACAGGCAACAGAAGTCTAACATATAACCTTTTATGCATGTAAGCTACTAACACCCTAGTAGAGTTGTATATATTCACACAGTTAGCTCTCAGCTTCTCAGGATCAACCTGTCACACACAACCATCTGTTAGTCAGCACTACAGATGTCACAATGTTTTGAGTAACATTTTGAGTTACTCCCCCTCAACTGATGCACACTACATCAGCTAGGCACAACCTGCACATCTTGCAGTCACATACACAACATCCAGCCTGTTCTGGATGTTATGACATTCAGAATAACATCCTGAAGTCACACACTCCTGTGCTACTCCCCCTGAAGAGATGCACTACACTCACATTCTGCTACTATCTTGCAGACACACATATACACTCCCAAGCAGCAGCTAGGAGCTCACAGATCGTTAGCAACTATAGCACAACATACACTTAGTTCTCACACACATTCCTTACACAGACTAGGAATTCACATAATACTAACAACATCAGTTGTTATCACACACTTCCAACATACTTGTAACACACAAGTAGCAGTAATAAACACAAGTCTTCCACCTATTTTTTCATGCACATCTCCAACCTGACTTGTTCGTGCACATCTCCAACCTGCTGTTGCTACCTGTTGTTATCTAACACCCCCCCCCCCCCCCTTTTAGCCACAAATTAAGATCCAACTAAATAGTATAGATCACAATGTGTAACTTTAGATATGTTTGGGGTCATTACAAACAAACACTGCTCATGTAGAGCATCACAAATAAAATTTATGATGTCAAATAAAGTCAAAAAAAACTTCACAACAGCAGCACATCCTGCTTATCAGCTCAGCAACAAGCAACCTGAGCTCCACAGCAGTCTAGCAAGACATCAATCTTCCTCCTCAGAGGCAGAATTGGAACTTACCTCCTCAGATTCTTCATCACTAGCCTCCTCAGCATCTGGGGATCCATTTGTATCCTTGTCCTCTTCTTGACTAGAGCTTTCCTCAGAGCTGGCAGCATCCTTTTCCGAATCAGCTGCCTGGCCATCCTCATCAGTGAACTCAACATCTTTATTTTGCTCAAGGGTTCTGATCAATGCTTCAAGATTTTTCTTCCTAGCATCCAGCTCCTTACAAGTTTCCTTTAGCATGGAAATTACTTCAGTTTTTCTTATCTTGGGACTCCCTTTGGATGTCTCAGTGGATGCCATGACAAGGTCAGGAACATGAGTTCCTTGAAACAGCTTGGGATGGAAGGATAAAGGGATTTCTCTTTTGCTTACAGCATCACTTTTCTTGAGAATGTTTGGATACTGATTCAAAATGATGCCACAAATGAGTGAAGGAGATGCAATGGGGCCTTTGATGCTATAGCTTCCTGCATGCTTCATGGTCTGATCAAAAATATATGTCCCAAAGTCAAATTTGGCCTTGGTTCCAATAACATAGATGATCTTTCCAAGAACAGTTGCCACGGTAGACTTATGGTTTGTGGGCACCCAATTTACAGCACCAATCTTGTGTAACACAGCATACTTCACACTCAGTTTGCTGGCAACTAGATTTCCTTTTGATGGCCAGCTTTTTACCTAGTTGGTTGTTATCACTTGACACATTTTGTTTTCAAAGACAGTTACATCAGGGTGAGCTCTATCTGACCTACCCAAATACTTGTTGATTGTTGTTGAAGAAAAAGTAACACACTTCCCTCTTACATACACCTTGCCAAACTCTTTAGATTTCCTGTCAGTATATTCCTCTGAGATATTAACGATGAATTCTTTGACAAGTAACTCATAGCATTGTGAGAATTGACTAACTGTTTTCATCAATCCATCATCATGAATGAGATTCATGATTTCTCTATTCTCAAGAGCATTTTGTCTCAGCTCTCTCTCCAATGCCAGCCTCTTCTGAACAACATACTTCCATCTATTGACACATGAGGGATAATGAAATGAAATGTTGTCAATAGGAACCTCAGGGACACTAGCAGCAAGCTTGCTAGTGGTTGGTTTCTTCTTTGATGGAATTTCAGATACATCATCATCATCATTATCTAAAATAGAATCAGTTTCAGTACTGGATTAAGCCTTCCTCTTCTTTGGAACCACCTTGCTCCATGCTTTAGCAGGCCCAACAGGAGTATTCTTGGCTATAGTCTTCTTTTTGGGGTTGCTTTGCACAGCTTAATTCTTCCCTTTCCTAGTCATGAGCCTTTTGGCTATACCAGGATTGCTCTTGATTATCAAATCATTATCAGAGTACTCATTAAGATCTACAATGTCAGCCACATCATCATCCTGGTCACCTTGCATGTTAACATCCATATTCTCAGAACCTTGACCCTTGTTATTACCCTCTTGTGGAGTGGCTTCCAATGTTTCAACATCGTGAGTGACATTGTCTTGATTATCCAAATTAGGAGCATGACTCATAGTGTTAGGTGGAATGCTTATCCTTGGCACTTCATTTGGCTCAATCAGAACCCTCATTACCAAGTTGGCAATGGCGGAGTGGATTTGTCTAGCTTCTTCCTTATTGATCTCCTCATCAGGAGCATGAGTTGAAGAGTGAGGAGCCTGACCTGTTACAAGTTCTTTAGGTCTTCTTGCATGTGAGGTTCATGGTTTCTTCACCATCAGTCCTTCTGGGGTTAGCATTCTCAGAGGAGCTATCTCAAGAACCTCTTTAGGGTTAGTAGCGGAATCTATGTCAGAGCTGGTGGCATCTTCTTGGAAGGAATATTTGTTGGATGTTAAGACATTTTTGGTGACTTTGATCGTGAGAAAGAGAATTTTATGTGCTTGTTGAAGGATGAATGGAAGATGAACAGTTTGTGAGGGTACTGAAGATAGAAGGGGTGTATCGTATAAGTAGTAGAGAGGTATGATTGCCCAATAGGATGGAACTTACCTTTTTGATTGAACAGTAAATGATCAAATTTCAAAAAGTAATTCCATATTACTTTTAATTACTATAGTTCATCATTAATAGAGGACCTCAACTTCCTTAGAGATTCTTCAAATTGAGTATCACTTAGGCCTCTTGTACCCTTGTGATCACTGTATGCTCCTAAGTCTCTTAGTTCCTCACATTCTTTCCCAAGGTGATGCCAGTCAGAATTTTTCACAGTTTTCTCGGGCTGACTAGGATAGCAGTTCATGTTATTGAGATTGTCACAAAACAATGTTATGACATTCTGAGTAACATTGCTCCCTATATGCTGAGTAGCTTCCATGGACTCCATCAGGTTCCAATATAACCTATCTAGCTTTCCCTGATGACCATTCTTTGGGTATCCCTTCTTGGTTTGCTTACCCACATAACTTTTACTATATCATGTCCTGCTTTCTGAAGCATATTTTGAGGTTCCTCTTGCTGATGTTTTGGTCCTTTCTAATTTTAGAAGTTGTCTTTCTTTCACCAGCCATAATTGGTCCTTATTTTTCTCTTTAACCAAGTCATTGATGTTACTTCTGGGCTCCCATAAGTAGCAATTATTCTTTGCTCTGGATCCCCTCATGACTTCCTCACCTTCTTGATTGGTGACAACACATTTACCCTTGGTAAATTGGACCTTTAAGCCTTGATCACAGAGCTAACTGATGCTTATTAGATTTACAGTCAGTCCTTTAACCAGCAAGACATTCCTTAATTCTGGAGCTTTAGGACTGTCAAGTAGTCCAGCCCCTGTGATTTCTCCTCTAGCTCCATCACCAAAGGTTACATGACTAGAGGAATGAGTTTTGAGGTTTATCAAGAGATCCTCAATTCCAGTCATATGTCTGGAGCAACCACTGTCAAAATACCAGTCATCTTTGGTAGGCATTCTTGGATAAATGTGGGCTACTAAAGCCATAGTCTTGGCAACCCATTGTCTTTGTTTGTTATGAACCTCCTTCTTATGTTTAGCATGATGTTGCTTCTTGACACGAGCACGCTGAAATTCTGGTATGCAGATCTCATATGTCCCAAGAACATTGATCTCTGCTGAAACAAGGACGAGGACAGATCATGAACAATTTAAATTTCTTTAAATTGTACCAATGTCATGACCAACGTCATGACCTCTGTTGTGACATCTGCATACTGACAGACTATTTATCTAACCATTTAAATTATGCAGAATTGTAAATGCTGAAAGATAAATAACACAATGAATTGTTTACCCAGTTAGGTGCAACCTCACCTACATCTGGGGGCTACCAAGCCAGGAAGGAAATCCACTATTAGCATAATTAATTCAGAGTCAAACAACACAGTTTGCACTCCTCACTTAATCTCTACCCAATGCAATTTCTGCCTAGAGACCACTAGACAAGAGTATACCCACTCACTCCCCCTTAATCACAGCAGTGATATACAATTCAATACAAAGGATAGACTTTAGAAGACACTCTTCAAAGTCACAATACTTGATTTTTCTTAACAGCTTCAATCAAGGACAATGAACACAACAATTCATACACACTAACCAAAGCAATTATACAACATACAATTGCTTGGCTCACAAGAAATCCTAAGACTCTTACACACGTGAAGAATCACTGCAAACCACATAATTCTCCTCTCATAAACATGTCTACCACAATGCATCAAACGATACAAAAGGTGACTTACACACAAGGGACTCTCAAACCCTAGACCTATATTTTACACTCAAGTTGTTCGTGATGTGAGTGCTTGATTTCCTCTGCTTCTGCTCCTCCTTTTATAGCAATGCAGACTAGGCTTGGGCTGGTCACAAGTAACAAACATTAGGTTTAACAAGGTAAACCTAACTTCCACAATTCAAGGAGATTTCAATTAGGTCATTGGCGTTTTATGATACGCTCAGCACTGCCTAGTGTTGCACCCTAATTTTTGACCCTAAGATGCCGCCTCTTTTTGCGCATTTTTTTATTATTTGACTTTATTTTAATATTTATATTTTTGCGACTATTATTACTAATATTATGTTTATTTCTATCATATTTATTATTATTATGTTATCTATTTTATTACTAACATTACTTTCACTCTTGAGCTATTATTGGACCATTACACCGAAGACATCTTTGGATGCGCTTTCCGATTACATCTCGATCAGGATTTGGTATCTTATAAGTCAAGGTTGTTAGTTATCTCTCTATCGAAATCATCAATTGAAAGTGAAGAAGAGTTTGGATTTAAGGCATGAAGACCGTTCATTTGGGCTTTAAATTCGGCATTTGCAATTTAATTAAGTGGTGCTATGGGATATGGTGTCGAGACCCCCGGTTTTCCGGTATTTTGGTTCTCATTCTTTGTAGATCCGACTTGGATATCAAATGTGTTTATAAGCCCACGGGAGACAGAAAACATTTGGAGATAAGGATGGCAGGATTCACAATCCAAAGTATTAATAAACTAAACAAGACAACTTTGCTGCTATTAAGTAGAGCATGTTATGGGATTGATAAAATCTACAACAATGCTTCGGGTTCCAGCTCTGTCAAAATATCAGTGGGATTTAAATAGATCAATATTAATAGCTCATTTCAAATCATTACAAGACAAGTTTATGGTTATCACAAAACTCCAGATGGACCAATTACTACAGCAGCATTAGTGCATTACCTAACTACTGCCTCTATCATCACAAGCCAGCTCCTGACTCGTGTGAATTGTAATAATCATAACACCGTTTCAAAATAATTTGAAGAGTCACCTTTGTATGTTCCATTATATCAATTTGAAGACATTGAAGAAAATGAAGTAGATTCTTCTTTATCTCCGCCTGAGAAAGTTCAACATACAATAGATTGTTTGCCTATATCTCTTGAGAAAAAAAACCTTCATTCTGTCGCTGGGCGATAATGGATTATCCCAAAGCTTACAGATCAGGCGATATAACACCGCTATTGGTTACTGAAAGACTTGTTGCTGCTGTTGATGAATCCGAAAAACCACCATCTTCAATATTAGTTTCTTCCTTTCACTATCATGTAGTATTCTTCTTCTGCAACAATGCACCATACTCGCTGATGCTTCCACTTGTGAATTTGTGTCATTGGGTGTGATATTGCATTCTACTTTGAGATTTCTTGTCGAATCAGAGTCGATTTAGAAGCATCCATCTTCAACATTGAAAGCATTAAAGGTTAAGGCTTAAGAGAGCATAGAAAGATGATCTACACAACAATTGATACATTTTACCTCACGGATGAGCAACTGACAAACTCACCTTCCAGAAAAGATGGCACTGATGAAGCTACTGAAACAACCCATAGAATCTATGGTTGTGATCTCATCCAAGAAAACGGAATTTTGCTAATATTACCACAGGTAGTCATGGCCACTGGGCAGGTTCTATTTCATCGTTTCTATTGCAAGAAGTCATTTGCATGGTTTAATGTCAAGAAGGTTGCTGCAAGATCCGTATGGTTGGCTTCAAAACTGGAGAAAAACACGCAAGCAAAGCACGAATCTGTCAGTGTTCCCTCGCGTTAAATATGCTGCAGAAGAAGATATAAAAGCATGACTTTACCAATGGAATCTAACTCCTACAAAATTTGGCGTTTGTAATTACCGCACCGGTTAGACTGCTGCCAACATTTCCTGCAAACCGAAGCATAGACGCAGTTAATTGACCTCCAACAATCACACTTAAATAGATCTCATTAACAACAATATTACAATTACCGATACTATCTTGTGTCATACTCCTCGTGTTCTTCAAATACGGTTGCACCTGTGTTCAAAAGAAGCACTCCAATTTATATACCTGCAAGCGTGATAATTAGAAGCGGATATTATAGTAGTAAAGATCAGACTAGCTACTGATATTTGTGTAATCAACATCACGTGTATGTTCAACAATTTCACATATCCTGTTTGGAGAAACATAAACATGTACGTGGTATTCCTAATAAAAGTGATACCATCCAACAAAATTCGGTCCTTGTCATCAGAACCAGAGGAAAAAGTAAACGCCCACCTACATAACACACATACACACGATTTGCAGAAGGCCACAAGCATCAGAAAATCACAGCAATATGCTCACAATATTCATACGGATTACGTACTGAAGAAAATACCAGCCTCGGTAAAAGATCCACTTCAGGATATAGAAATCCCCATAACTTTTGATTGTGCCGTTATCCAAGACTTCAATCTCCTACAACATTTGAGTGGCCGGATATCGCACCTGCTGCGTCACAACAAAGATATCAACATTTAGACAAATGATAACAAGGCTAAATATCCACAATCATTTGTGGCTGGTGTTATGTCACTTTCTAGTACTTTCCCGCCTGTTGCTTCACTTCTTGATGCTCATCAATCAGTGTCCAATGATTTAGTGAAGTCTCACGGGGAGGAAGGATTTTTCTTCAACTGGAGTAGATAGTAGTGTTATACACTCTGACATGATTATTTCATCTCAAAATGCGCCATCACCTACTGAGTTTCCATCTTCTGATACTTGTATACCTGGATTGGAGAATGTCAGCACAACTCTGCCTTGTGCCATAGATGACGTTGGCAACTCAGAGATTAGAATCCCTGGCCTAGATCCTTTTGGTCGAAATGATGCATTGTCAGAACCTTTGGCCGCTTCCTCATAGATTTCCACTGGTATGCAAATAGAAGATTCCAGTCAAAAGCAAGTTGTGAGTTTGGATAATAGCTCACCTTTGAGTTTAGTTCCATCAATATCTGCAGATAAATCTGAGGAGCTGAGCCCAAAAGTAGTTGCTACAGATGTCAATAGTTTGGTGTCCTCAACAGCTACTTCAGTCGTGTTGCCTTCTCGTCTAGTCTTGCCAAAGATGATTGCCCCAGTTGTTGATCCTGCAGATGAACAGAAGGATTATTTGCGAATACCATGCTTTATGCGTATCATTGATGCATATAAGCAAATATCTGTAACTGGAGGCTCAAAAGTTTGATTTTCAATACTCGCTTATTTAGCAGGTTATTTGGTGAGGCTGAAGTGGAGCCCGACTTCTTTTCTTCCACAACTACAGCTTCTGTATACGAATCATTCCTCCTAACAGTGGCAGGAACATTTAGAGATTCTTTTTCACCTTCGGATAAATCATTAAGTTTGTAAGCGCTAGCATCCACAAAGCATCATTAATAGCCTGTAAACCAAACCGTATTTGATGAATTGGAAAAGGAAAGTTTATAAAATTCAATCCTATTTGGTTCCTAAACAGTCTCGACACAATCAATCAGACATAACGGAAACAATTTCAAACAACTTCTAAAACAGTCATAGACAAGAATCGCCGAATTTGGAAAGCCTTTTATCACACATCAATTCAGAAATTGAGTGATAAGAAGGGCAAGCCATCTATAAAAAGAGGAAGAAATCGAAGAGAAAGAGGGGGAGAGAACTTGTAGCAAAGAACTTCAAAATTCCACAGAAAAATCCCAATTTCAAACCTAATTTAGAGAAAAGAAAACTTATCTGTTCACTCCTTCCGCCGACACCGCTCGCCGCGAATCTCATATCACCTTTCTGCCGTCAAAGCCGCCAGAGTCGACACCACCCGCCGTGAATCACCGTTCTTTGTCGAAAAGTCCATTCGACGTCGCCACCAAGATCCTGTGAAAAAGCCGTTAGAACGTGAGATAATGTTTCGCTAACCATTAACTTTGTTGTTGTTTGAATTGTGTTTCAGGTGAATCGAAAATAGAAGATGGGCGAGAGATGAGAGGAAGAAACGGAAAGAGGGAGACGGAGGGAGACGGAGGGAGACAACGCAAGCGAAGTTGAAGAAGAAGATTGGAGAGGGCGCGATCGGAGAAGGGGAAATTGGGGGCCAATTTGGGATTTAGGGTTTTCACGTCATTTTGTTTTTTATTTTATCTTTTGTAATTTGTTAATCCAGTATACACACATCACGTGCACACACTCACCACACTAATCCCAATTAACCGTTAAACCACCAATTAATCCACCAATTAATCACTAACCAGTTTTTTTTAATTAATCTTTTATCCCTAATTAGACCCTTTTAAGACTTTTAATCTGCCATTAGTCAATTCAATAAATTAGCTTAACTTAATTAATTAACCTAATAACTAATCATTATTTTAGTTTTTTATTAAAATAATTAATAACCTTTTTAGTTAATTAATTTACCTTTTACTTTTTGGCTTTATTTTAAATAATCCTTTTTTTAAAATTTATAATCTATTTAATCTAATAATAATAATAATCAACTTTTATTAATATTAAAAACTTGTCCCCTTTTATTTAATAAATACACCAAAAAATTCCTTTTATGATATGTGCCCTTTTAATTTAAAGAACTTGTATTCACTTATTAATAGGAATCACTAATAAAAAAAAGAGAAACTATTTTAATAAAAGAACCTTTTTTGATTAAGTCATAGTAATCTTTTAGAAAAATCTTTTTTAAATAATCTACACTTTATAACTATCATTTACCTAATTAATAATAAAACTTTTAATTTATAATCTATAATAATAAAAACTACCTTATTTATTTAGACCTTTTTTTTTTATATAAATTAAATTAACTTTTTTTTTCTCTAAAAAAGCAACTTCATTAGTTAATCGAACTTTTATGACTAAGTAACCAACTCACCCTTTAATATAATTTCTCTTAAAAAATTATCTCACCAACAATGTACTTCCTCATAAAATCAACTCACTCAAATCACTCCTAAAATCAATTTCACATATACAAACAATTCCACTTAAAAACAATTCAACCTTTGCCTAAATTCAAGTCCTTCGCTTAAAATCAATCAACATCGTAAAATCAATTCAATTGTGCACACTCACATTCACGACACACTCACCTACACCTTAGCGCTTTCATGCGTGTGTATGGTTTTACTTTCTGCAATTTATCTTCCGCAATTTAATATTACTGCATTTATATTTCTGCATCACATTCGTCCAAAGGAAAAACTTACACATGATTCAACAATCGTGTGTAGTGCACATCATTTGCATCATTTTCCCACATGATCCTTGATCCCTCAAGTTGATCTCTAATATAGATCTTTCCCCATAGGAAGGACCCTTTTACAACTTAGAACAAAACAGTTCAAACAACATTCAAACACATTAGAGAAAGATGCCAAATCATCTTAAGCGAGATAGAATCTCCACCCCACATCAATACAGTCAATATCGTAGGAACTTTGCCTTAAGAAAGATAAAGGTGTACCTCGTCGATCCCTATCCGAGTACTTAAGCCCTTCTCTTAAGATGATGCAAAAACTATATTCCTACAACTTGTGGCGGTTAAATCTCCCTTAAAATGACAAGTCACCTTTTCTCCTAAAATCAATCAATCAACTACCATAAACCCGTAGGAACTTTGACCACAGTCAAAGAACTCCTCAAACCCTTTAGGATAACTACAGATACTCTGATTCCACTCCCGTAAGGATATGTAGGCATAAGATGCAATATCTTATCGAGTATACTTAGAAATAAACCCCTAGGTATTTAACCTTTAAGCAGATAAACACTTAGCAATAAACAAACATAAAACAAGAGGTTCCTGTAGAGTACTACAGAAACTTAGGATGCTAGCACCTTCCCTAAGTTTAACCAACCCCCGAACCTATAACTCTCTAAACCTTGCATTTGCATTGCATTGTGGGAATTTCGATCTTTATCCCTTCCTTTGGACAAATCAAAGTTCGGTTGCAAATGAATAAGATTCAAACTAATCAATAGTTTGGTATCCGATTTTCATCGCGACACCTAGGATCTCGCCTAAGATACCTAGGGGGACCTAATAAGTCTCCTGAAGTCTAGCTTGAGCTATCTCACACTTTACACCAGAAAACCAACTTGCCTACTGTGCACGTCAGCTACCTGATGTCATACGCTTGATGTTATGACACTCAGCATGACTTCCACTCTTCTGCATATTCTTCTTTACACCAGTCCTGGCTTCACCCAATCTTCTACAGAATAACAGTAGAAACAAGTATATTAAAGTTTCCTAAAAGGTCTCCAAGATCCTTTTTATGAATACCACTACAATCTGTACTTGTTCCTAATAAATCTCCTTGACATACTTACTGATGAGGTATATCCATCATGGTCTCATCAATACAAACCAACTTTGTCAAGAGATATACACTAGTAGCTCCTTCTGATGTCATACAGCGATGTCTAGACATTGGCAATGACATCCTGCTTAAAATACATGACAACAGTACTTTCATCAGCTCCTACTGTACCAGACATCGATGTCATGACATTGGTGATGACATCAGTGCAAGATCATGTTTTACCATAATTTAGCCAATCATAGAACCATGGATAAAACATAGAATCATGGTACTAACAATCTCCCCCTTTGGCAAATTTTGGCTAAAACACACAAACAAATAATCTTCTGCACCAACCAGCCTTACAACTATCATGCTCCCCCTTAATAGTTGTAATTATCATGGAACTACAATACACTACTATTTCCTTAGAGTATTAACAAATAACATCACTTTAATCTCCCCCTTTGGCAAATTTTGGCTAAAACACCCAAACAAATAATCTTCTGCACTAACCAGCCTTATAACTATCATGCTCCCCCTTAATAGTTGTAATTAGCAAGGAACTACAATACACTACTCTTTCCTTAGAGTAGCAACAAATAACATCACTTTACTCCCCCTTGGTTTAGTCAAACCAGAGCAAAACTTGACAAAAATTGGAGTAAGTGTATCTATATCAACCAGAGCCAGACTCACCCACTAAATCAGAAGCGTCATGCTTCAATGCAAGATTCAGTTGTTCTCCAGTTATCTCACAATCTCCCAAGAGATTCACAGGCTGTTTGATCTAACCAATATGAAGACTACACCACTGCAGCAACACCACAGCTCCTTGAGAATTCATATATGCCTTACCATTTCCACAGAAATCCTCTTGCAGATCTCAGAATGGAACAACAGCAGCAGCTTCATAGATCACTACATTCCCTAAACTCTCATGTAGCTTCCTTAGAGACACAATGTTCAGACACCCTGTTTGACATTACGAAAATTATTCTTAAGCACCTTAAGAAATAATTCTTTCATCCAACATCTTGCTTTATCAGTCAGACTGTGAGCACTAAGGCATGGACTACCTCTCCTCTTATCCAGATCCTCCATCATGATGAGAAACAATCCTCCACATTAAGAACTCCACATAGATTTATCCTCTGAACATAGTCATTGGATCTTAATTTCTTGCCTTGTCTGAAGCTGCACCTTCAGAAGTTATACTTTTGACATCACCAATTAAAGGATAATCAATTAACTACTTGCCACAAGTAACAATTGATTTTAAATCCCCAATTTGAGACACAAAAATTATGCAGAACACAAGCTTGCCTGAGAGTCACACCCCTTGCATACAATTCCATATTAGCACATGTACACAGCTCCCCCTGTCATGCATACTCAGTACTCCCCCTGAAAGAGAGAATCCAAACATATGAAGACTTTCTTCAATATCTTCATACTGCAACTTTACATTCCTACAAACCATACTAGAACAGATAGCAGAAGAGTTGTAGAATAACTATCTGGAAAATCTCCAAGATGTCAGGGTAAAGGTCCTTCCATCTGCACAGGATCAGAGCTGATGATGTCTTGATCTTTATATTCACCAGACACACTTGGATAGAGGCCTACAAACTTGATTGGATCCATGGACATCCTAAGGACAGAACCAAAAGGAAGGCACTTGTCATGTTCACCATGAGCTTGGAGCAGTAACCCAATGTCAAAACATTCTATCTTCATAAAATCCCAAACTGTTTGAAACCACAAACAATCTTGGTACACAACTGCACTTTTGCAGCAACACATCCTAGATAGAAGTATAGCTCCCCATATCAAGGGTAACTAGTGCACATGAATGGAAAATATAAGACGCGTCTTCATGTCTTCAAGAACTCATTCTCTGTTCAACACACATGTTGAACGCATTCACCATAAGCAAATAGTACACCCATCAACCAAAAGTTCTCCCCCTATCTTTGACAAAAGATGCTCCAAGATCATTATATCTCAAGACCAACTCCCTGCTCATACAGTGAGAGGGTATCAAACTGTTCCACTTCATTCTAGAGCCTAAGATGGATCTCCCATACTCCAAGACATTATTTACCTTGTCAATCTCCCGTATGATGGGTTAGAACACTTCTGAGTCGCCTAGTGACTTGATCACTTCCATATGCCACATCAGGATGCAATCAACCAATGATCCACTCTAGTCTTGTATAATGTCTTCACATCATCCTCCAAGACAATCCTTTTACCTTATCATTCTCCCGTATGACAAGATAAAGTACTTCTTAGTCAAGATGTGAATCACAAGTTCCACAACAGATCTTCACAAACCAGATGGTTCATACCATCCCATGGTTCTTTATATGCCCATACTGGACTTACTACTGCCTAATAATCCAACTGAAGATCTTCACAGCTCCACCAGCTTAATCAAATACATCTCCAAAAGAGGGTAATCTTCCATACACAACTTAGGGCTTCTACCACAAGCTCCAATATATGAACAGAAAAAGATCCTCCTTCAACCAACTACCCTTCTGCACAAGAGTAATTAGTTCCAAGCATGAACAGTCCCAAAACCTTTTGTGGTCTTCAAATAACTACCCTTCTACACAAGAATAGTTTTCTAAAGGCACACTGCTTAAATAACCAAATGCCACTGTTTGGTTACTCAACATCTTTCAGAGCTCTAGAAAATCTGCTAATCCACCAGGCCACTTTGATCTTCAAGTCACAAATTCTACTTGCTCCAAAGCAAGGCAACTACTCATTCACACAGCTCCCGCAAACTGTATGAGATGAATCATTAATTCCATTCATACCCGAGAAGATCAACTTATCTTTCAATGATGTGCCACAACATCAATGAAGGCCTTGAAGTTACTGCTTGATGTCACTACATCGGATACGACATCCTGCTGGAGAGTTCAGGCTTTCATTCTGCCACTTGGAAGATCCTCATCACTTTATCAGAACAAGAGTACATAGACTTGATATCAAGTTGGAGTAGACGACCTCTATTCTGCTTTGTTGTACCTTGAAGTGCATTTGCTTTATGAACTCTTCTTTAGAGAAACCAATCATGCCAAAGCTTGATTCTTCAGAGAGGAGGGATAAAGTCAATCTTTACAAAAGGAATCCCACTTTCCTTAAGTAGAGACTTCTTCAGAAAATTAGAGATAACTGCCACAAGATCTCATGCTCCTGTGCACTTAGATCAAAAATAAACTGACCCAAGCAGAGCTACCAGCACCATCTTTTAGACCAGTTTCTTGCCAGGAAACTTTCTAGATATGCTTCAGAGACTAGAACGCACCTGCTGCACTCTAATAAGCTGTCTTTATATCCATTTCCATCAGCACTACATTCTAGTCTTAGTTTCTTGCCAGGAAACTTACTAGAATAAAGTCAGATCCTACCACACATGCGTATGGTACCTGTGATTCACTCCTTGAATCAATAGAATTCTGCACAATCTCTGCTGATGGAATGTCTTAACATCTAGTTGAACATCAGATCCTTGAAGCAGACAGAGCAAATCTAGGCCCTGATGCTTGAGCAACAACTGATGAGACAACTTAATCATCAACTAAGGATAATCCATTGAATATTTGAGAATATATCAAATATCAATGACTCTTAAATCCTTGTAACAGATCCTTCTCTGAACTTCATGGATAATCAATTAAATACGTGTGTAGACCATAAATAGCAATTGATCTTAAATCCACACAACTTTAGGAATACCAAGGCTGAAACATCAAGTCTGACACCCTTGACTCAACCTGCCTATGACTTCCTCTGTTGAAAGAGCCTTTGCAAGTCATGAGTGGTGAAAATAAATCACCTCCCACTATGCTTTCTAAAACAGCCTTTGTAATACACAACAGAACAACCCAAGCACACCATCTGCCAATCATCTACACAACTGCCACAGCCATGCATCAAACTGTATATAGGCCAATCGGAAAAATATGCAGCGAAACCACCAAAAGAACATCTTCAACATGCCCTAAACAAGTTGTCAGAGCATTCAACAGGTCATTAGGGCGTCTATATCATAGGCACATCACCAGATACACATAATCCTTCATCAGCAGGAATGGACACACACTTCTCTTTAACTCCATAAGCAGTAGCTCTCCCATTTAGCAAGATTAGCAAATCAGCAACCACTTCTCCTTGTTTAAATAACCAAAAAGTATCTCCCAAGATCTCATCCAGAACAAACATGATGCTTGCTGTAACACCCCCTTTCTATACCCCCAAATAAACAATCAAATCATTTAGGCACTTAATGAAAAGAATTCTATTAGAGTATAATTATAACATGGTATAAAAGAGGCGCATCACATTATCATCGAAACGAAACATAAATAATACCAGCTCACGAAGATATGTAACAAAAGGGGTAAATCTCAACTAAAAACAAAGCATATCGCTTAAAACCTACACATCAACATTTAGAATAAAGCGGAAAAATCTAAACATTGAAATCACTTCATTAACATAAGCATCATATACATCTTTCAGATTAATTCAATTCATCAGTTGAGTTTACAAAATGTTCATCAGCAGATACATACACAGATGCATCACAAAAGAATCAAAATAATTCCTAACTACCCAGTGTTACATATCAGAGCCATCTGACCAAAAGAAATGAAGACTCGCTTCACAAAGACTCCAGCAATCTAATCTGCAATGCCTCATAAAGCATTATAAAACAGCAGAAAGGTGAAAAACAATATCATAATACATAATGCACGTAAACATATATATATATATATATATATATATATATATATATATATATATATATATATATATATATATATATATATATATATATATATATATATATATATACACACACACACACACACACACACACACATAACATCCTAAAACGTCTTCCGCATTCTCACCACAACTCATCTCACTACACCATACATCGCAATTTATTCACGCTTAACTATTTACAAATAGAGCACCAAGCATATACAATGTGCATCAACAATGTTTATATCAATTCTTAAACATGCATACATATACACATATATTCACACATACATGTATATTCAAACCTTCCATTCATGCCAATTATCAACAATCTACATAAACATCTACATTCATGTTTATTCACCATACATCATGCACAGATGTCTACATGCAACTCACATAGACCGACACACGACTCTATGCAAATGCAAATGCGGTACCGACTCATTTCAGCAGGTTCAATTGAAGAACCAAAATAACCATCGCTCACACCCCACATGGGCACACGAGGTTCTGCAGATTCACCGAGGAATCAATAAATAACCATCGCAACATACGAGGTTCTGCAGATTCACCGAGGAATCAATAAATAACCATCGCAACATACGAGGTTCTGCAGATTCACCGAGGAATCAATAAATAACCACCGCTCACACCCCACAAGGGCACACGAGGTTCTGCAGATTCACCGAGGAATCAATAAATAACCATCGCTCACACCCCACAAGGGCACACGAGGTTCTGCAAATCCACCGAGGGATCAATAAATACCCATCGCTCACACCCCACAAGGGCACACGAGGTTCTGCAAATCCACCGAGGGATCAATCGACACAAGAATGCATACCATGATGCTTCACATGCAACATGACTCATGACACTCTTAGAACGCATACATGTTTACCAACATACTCATGCAATCATCACATTCGTTGCATATATTCATTATGCATTCAAATATATGTATCACAAAGCATATATATTCATCATCCATTCACACCAATTTTCATACATGGTTCACATTCACAATCAATCTTTGCCAAACGACCATATTTCATATCTCACAAATCACAAACTAGGATTCACACCATACGGTTACCACAATATATATAACAACATATAATTAGTCATCTCAAGCAAGGAATGATCGCAACCAAACCACACAACCGATCCACGAATGGAAAACACAAGGAAAGAAAATATGTTGCTGTGTTCGCTAACCTTCGCCTGGCGAAGCCTCTAGCGAACCTTCGCTACTCCGTTCGCCTGGCGAACTTGCCAGCGAAGACCACTGGGATTTATTCTGGAATTACTCGCTAACACTCGCCAGCATACTCGCCTGGCGAACCTTCGCCGTTCTCATTTGCCTGGCGAACTTGCCAACGAAGACAGGGTGGATGCTACTGACTTGGTTCGTTGCTGCTCGCTGGGCTTCGCCCGGCGAAGCTTCGCTGCCATTTGCCTGGAAAACCTGCGAACTCAGAACTCCCATGGCTGTCCAAAAGCCCAAACCTCACAAACCGACCGATTTAATCCAAATCAGTCCCAGTAGTACAACCCACTCATCACTCGACTATATTACACCGTCTATTCCAAATTCTAATCGATAAAACTCAGTTTCTACCGATTAAATCAACTTCCGACCTAGAAATGGAAACATAGAAAACAATCCAACAAATCCAATCTAGCACATACATGATCATACACATTATGAATATGATAAAACTTTTCACCCTTACCTGATTAATCGCAAGCTAAGGTTGATTCTTGATGATTCTAGGTTTTGCTCCACTTTCTCTTCTTTTCTCTCCTCCTCCTTTCTTTCTCTTGTTTTTCTTCTTAATGTTTCTATCTTTCTCCTTTCTCTCTATATCACATATTCTATTTCTTTCCTCCCAAATTTTTTCCACACACTTATCAATTAATTCTCACAAAATATCCATTTAATATTATCACTAATGCCCAAAATACCCTCCAACCTATTTTTACCCGAAACTCTCAAAGTCGGCAAAAATAGATCAATATGTAAACATAACATATTATCACACAAATTCCACATAAATAAAATAATCACTTAAATAAATCAAATAAGGACTCAATAAAAAAATGGGAATTCAGAATCGGCGCATTACAACTCTCCCCCACTTTAGAAATTTTCGTCCTCGAAAATATTACCTGATTCAAACAGCTCTGGATGCGACTCACGCATCTTATTCTCCAATTCCCAAGTCATATTGCCTTTCGTGGCACCTCCCCATGCCACCTTCACAAGCGCGATATCCTTACCTCTGAGCCTCTTAACTTCACGGTCCAAAATCCTAACCGATAAAACCTCAACTATAAGATTATCCCTCACTTCCACATCATCCATTGGAATCACATGTGACGGATCCGGAACATACTTCCGAAGTTGCGAAACATGAAACACATCGTGCAAATTCGAAAGTTTCGGAGGCAACGCCACACGATAAGCTACATCACCAACCCGTGCAGTAATTTGATACGGACTAATGAAACGAGAAGTCAACTTCTTCGACTTCAAAGCACGACCCACACCCGTAACCAGTGTAACCCTCAAAAACACATGGTCGCCTTCTTGAAACTCAAGATTCTTTCTTCTCTTATCATGATAACTCTTTTGCCTACTCTGAGAAACTCTTATCTTTTCCCGAATGAACTTCACCTTCTCCGTCGTTTGTTGTACCATCTTCGGTCCAACTACCGACTTCTCTCCGGTTTCATGCCAACACAAAGGTGTTCGACATCTCCGACCATACAAAGCCTCAAATGGTGCCATACCAATACTTGAGTGAAAACTATTGTTGTAGGTGAACTCAATCAATGCCAAATAACCATCCCAAGCACTACCTTGCTCGAGCACACAAGCACGCAACAAATCTTCCAATGATTGAATCGTCCTTTCGGTTTGACCATCCATCTGCGGATGATAAGCCGAACTCAATCTAAACTTAGAACCCAAAGCCTTTTGCAAACTTTCCCAAAATCTCGAAGTAAATCTAGGATCCCTATCCAACACAATACACTTAGGAATCCCATGTAACTTCACAATCACACCAACATAAATCTAGGCTAACTTCTCCAAAGGATAATTAATATCTATCGGAATAAAGTGAACAGATTTAGTAAGCCTATCAACAATCACCCAAATAACATTGTGACCTCTGTTGCACCCTAATTTTTGACCTTAGGATCCAACCTCCTTGTTTTATGCCTTGCGTGTTGTCTTTTGCCTTTTATATGTATGTTTATTATAACTAACCAGTTGATGCAGGTGCAATAATGACAAGTGTAGACCCTTACAGACAAGCACTTCAGGGCGCAAACAGTTGAGGCCTATTATGTTTCCTATGGGGGCTATCTCGCAGGCTGAGTCATTACTTTCGAGGGGAAATTGGGAATATTCTTAATGGTGGTTTACAACCATTGTGTTTTGAGACGTTGAGATCACATGAGACTTGGCTTACATCAAAAACTGTGTCATGGTGAAGGAGCGAGTACTTATTTGTTGATTAAACAATTGAGGAGCTCATGTTGAAGTTGCCTTTCCCAGGGGATTTGATAGAAACAGAACGATTACCGCTTCGTATTATTCTATTGCACGTGACCGAATCACATGGCTAATTATGAGAGGGCTGTTGTGACCATTAATATTACAACGATAAGGAATTCAACAACTAAGCAATGCAGCGAATGGACATCTGATTTCCTAGTCCACTGTTTTATTTTATCCATATTTCGCCAAGAAGGGTAATTAAGGACATAATTTACGAGATGCCTTATAAAGGACAAGAAATTTAATCAAGTGACCTATAAGAATCTACATTTAAGATGTTGCTGCCCCTGTGAGCCCAACACGAATTACAAGTCATAGAAATAAAATATCAAAATTAGAAGTTGAAATGATTACAACTTGACTACAACTATATTTGGATCCTCACAACAGGGAGTCCATCTTCTCAGCGCATAAACCTTACACTAGAAAAAGGAAGGGGGCACTTCACAACTTCCCATTTGAACATTCATGATACACAACCGTTGATATCTGGTAGTCTATTTATGACCTCTACATCATTACAACACTATATGTGCAACTCGATAATTGTATACCACGAACTCATTATTGGAAACTAAGTCCTACGACCCTACATGACTTCGCAATTATAAAAACAATGGATCAGTGTAATTATGAGCCACAATCCAACGCGAGGTGACATAATCCAATGTCAGATTCGCGGGAATTTCCTCATCTTCGAGACTGCACACGTCTTTCTTGGCTAATAGGGAGATACGTTTTAATTTAGAACCTCTGACATGATAATAGACGTGTCTCTTGTGCCCCGCTCCTGAACAGAGTCGCAACTCAAAACATGCTCTTGCAAAACATTCGTGTCGGGAAGTGCATTAATACGGCAAGCTTTGAAACCAGACAAGCTGCAGATCCTACATCAGAAAAGCCAGCGTTTTTTTTTCAATCCATACAAATTTTCCACCTGTGGATGACATTTGCAAAACACAACTAATCAGGAAGAGTGATATCATAAAACATTTTCAAGAGAAAGAATCAAATATTACCAAACATCTTCCTGTTAATCGTGAAGGCAAGTCATGGAAATTGCCACTGCATACTAGAATCTTCAGCTGCTTGTGAGAAGGAACGTCGTCCATCTTCGTCCTCCAGAAAGGCCAACTGCATAAAATTAAACGGAATTAGTAGCAAAAAGGTTGAGGTCATCAATCAAGAATGATTAAAACATAACAACAACTTACAGCAGTGCCTGAAGGATAAAGGAAACCCTGCAGAGTGCCATTAACGGGAGTGAATCACAGTTTAAGAATAAAGAAGAATTGAAGTAATTCCAGCCCTCAGTTTGTAATCATCATCGGGCAGTTTCGAGTGGCCGGAAGGGTAACGAAAGACGTCACAAGCTCCCTACCAAGCGTCGAAGGCAGCGGTTTCGGACTGAAAAACAATCAATTTCAGGAGGCTCATAACATGTTCTAAGGCACCAATAATTATCGAAGGCTACAAACCATTAAGGCTCGGACTGTGAAGTCATCATAGCCGGTTTTGGAACCTTTCACGGCGACAATGCAAGTTATAAACACCTGATACAAAGCTCAAGAACAGAAAATCAAGATAAGGTGCAGCCCTCAGAATACTCATCATAAGGCTAAAATTCGAGTGGCCGGGAGGACTATGACCGAAGTCATTATCAACTCCTTACCAGACATCGAGAATTTCGAATCCAGACAACGGGATAATCATCCTCAGTTTTTCCCAACACAAGCAACAACATCCCTATTTCCTTCGTGGTTCAGACACACAAGTCATCACTACCACCTCAAAACCATTCTCAACACCAGGGCTAAAACCGGCAAATTCCGCACCAGTAGCAGGGCCCTGAAAGAAGAAGAGGAAAGTCAATATGTTTCTAACAGCTCAAGATTTTGCCCCAGATAAATCGAAAACAATAAGAAGAACAGGTATCTCAACACAAATTCGCAATAGGCCATGAGAAACAACTTCAGACTGCTATCAACATCAGCAACCATACAAGCTACAAACAACAGCAGTGCAACCATACCAGGTGCAAGCAACAAGTATATTAAACACGAGCATCAACCAGCATTTGCAAGAAAGTAATACCACTGCAGTACAGAACAACATCAATGCCAATGGCGAGCAACACTAGCTGCAGTTGCGGGCAGCATCGACAATGTCAGCTGCGAACAAATATTAATGTCAAGTACAAGCAAATGCCAGCAACAAAGGTACAACATTGCAATATCATTAGCGACAGCATAACATCAGTATTCCATCATCTGCAAGCATTTCCAAACCAATAAGAATGAACAACGCAAAGGATAATCTGAACCAACATTTGCGAAATTAAGAGAAGGTACAACCCTCAGTTCGATCCATCATCGGAAGAAGGCAATCAGTAACGGGCAATACAAGAATGAAACGGCAGCATTCCCATGGTTTAGACTCCTCGAGTCATCATCACCACCGTATTACCTTCCTCAGCACAAGGCTAAGACCGGCAGATTCCGAACCCGCTAACGACGTCCTGAAAAGAGGGAAGTATCAGCATCAACACTATCAGTTCAAACATCTGCATTACAATGTCAATTGCAAGTGAAATGTCCACAAACAACAGAGCATCAACAATGATATTTGCCAAACGTTAATGGCGCAGAAGAATACTACCGGCAACAATACGACAACTACATTTCCGTCAAGCTCAGACGCAATGTCGTCATCGCCGGTTACGACACCTTTCTCAGCAAGCTAAGACAGGGCAGCCTCTGAACTCCAAGTATAACCTGTTGCCCTGCGAAAAAGAAGAAGAGGAAAAGACATTAATTCGAAGCCAGCGGGACATCAACAGATACATACATTTCCCAAATTTGACGAATCCACAACGGAAAAGGAAAAGACGTGGACTTCCCAAATCAAAACCGACATGCCTCCAACAAAATCAGAAAGAATTAACTATTAAATCCCAAATCACTCAGTGAACCGGACAAGCCTTAAAGAAATAGGAAAGAATCACCACTTGTCTCCCCAAATTATCAAACAAATCCGACAACATCAGACGAATAAGGAAGGTTTTGAAAGCAATCATCATGAGAGGCCGAACAAATCCCTCTATAAAAAGGACGATGGAAATCCATTCGAGGGAGGAGATCAAGAGATCACCGAAGAAAGAAGTGCGCCCACTCAGAGAGACGAAAGAACCTCATCACAGTGAAAGAAAAATCGACGCACTCGAAGCTCAGGCCAAAGGAAGCTCATCGTCATCGTGAAGCTCAGACGCAAAGGCCATCATCGCCTCGCCATCGCATCCCTCCAGTCGCCGCCGGCTCGTGTTCGTGGGTACAATTCCACTTCCAAAACTTTGTTGCATGTTGTTTCTATTTGATTGCAGGTCTTAAGCGCAGGATCAAGGAAGGAGAGGAAAAACGCGATCGGGATGAAGAGGACGAGAAGATCGCGAAGAAAGGGAGAAGGGGGTGGAGTTTAGGGATTTGATCCCGTTGTTTTTTCCTTTCTTTCTATTCGTTTTGGTTTTATTTGTTGTATCTGTATAATGCTCACACCATAATCACACCCATCACAGCACTAACCACCCACACACCCTAATTAACTGTTAAACCATTTCAATAATCGACCTATTTTATTAATCAATTTTACTTTAATCAAATACTTTTTTAAAACCAATATTTTATTTATCCATGATTAACCTTTTAATTAATAAATCCCCCTTTCCTTATAATGCTTTATTAATCCACTTTCTCTAATCATCATTTTTTTTAAAAACTAAATAATTTCTTTTCTGAATAAATAACAGTATATCCATTTTATATTTATCCAATTTTACAAATAAATAATAACCTTTTATAACCCTTGTCTTTTGATAATATGTAAATCTATTTTATGCTTTTAAAATAAATAACAATAACAACTTTCTTATAATAACTAGAAATTCACCTAACTTTTAATTTAGGATAATTGAAATCGTTAAAATCTAAATATCATTTTATTATCAAGAAATAACCTTTATTAAAACAAATATAACTTTCTTCCTTAAAATTAATTCACTCTTTAAAATAATTTTCTCTAAAAAAAATTCCACCTAAAATCAATCCGACCTCTCTCGAATCAATGTTACCTTAAGATTAAAACTAATCCCTTCGCCTAAAATCAAAATCAACTCACCGTAATCAATTCAACCCCTCGCTTAAAACCAATCAACATTTTTTCTTATAACCTAACCTTTTAAAATCAATCTCGATCTAAAATCAACTCGACTAAAATAAAAACAATCAACATCGTAATATAATTCAATCAATCAACATCGCAAACAATTAAAATCAATCCCAACATAACTCAATCAATCGTGCACACTCACGACACTTGCACCTACACCTTAGCGCTTTCATGCGTGTGTATGGTTTACCTTCCGCAATTTATCTTACAAGCAATTTACATCATCATATTTATATTATTGCACTGCATAACCATCCAAAGGAAAATCCTACACATGATTCAACAATCATGTGTAGTGCATCTCATTTGCATCATTCTCCCCATAAGATCCTTGATCCCATTCAAGTCGATCTTCTTAAATTTAGGACCTACCCCATAGGAAGGACCTTTATCTTTACAACATAGACAAAACAATCAACAATTAAACACAATCAAATCAAACAATATTCAAGCATTCGACAATCAAATCAAACAATATTCAAACAAAACAATTCAATTCAAAACAATTATTCAAACACATTAGAGAAAGATGCCAAATCATCTTAAGCGAGATAGAATCTCCACCCCACAACAATACAATCAAGCCGTAGGGACTTTGCCTTAAGAGAGATAAAGGTGTACCTCGTTGATCCCTATCCGAGTACGTAAGTCCTTTTCTTAAGACGATGCAAAGACTATTTTCCTACAACCTATGGCGGTTAAATCTCCCTTAAAATGAAGACTCATCTCTTCTCCTAAAATCAATCAAACAACTACCCTAAACCCGTAGGAACTTTGACCACAGTCAAAGCACTCCTCAAACCTTTAGGGGAACTACAAATACTCTGATTCCACTCCCGCAAGGATATGTAGGCATAAGATGCGATATCTTATCGAGTATACTTAGAAATAAACCATTAGGGCTCTTTAACCATTAAGCAGATAAAACTTAGCAATAAACATATATAAAACAAGAGGTTCCTGTAGAGTACTACAGAAACTTAGGATGCTAGTACCTTCCCTAAGTTTAACCAACCCCCGAACCTATAACTCTCTAGCTTGCATTTGCATTGCATTGTGGGAATTTCGATCTTTATCCCTTCCCTTGGACAAATCAAAGTTCGGTTGCAAAATGAATTAAATATTCAAACTAATCAATAGTTTGGTATCCGATTTTCACCGCGACAGAAATGGCGACTTCACTGGGGAATCCTCTAGTGGGTTTCCCTATCTTATTTTATTTGTTTACTGCTTTATATATCTGTTTACCTGCTTAAATTTTTATTTTCTCTTGTGTTTGTTCTTTTGGGATTATTGTCCTTGATTGGTGAGATAAAGTTCTACACCCAAACTTGAGAGAAATTAAGATAGGATGGTGATATATTCGAGGAGGCTTATAGGGAGTTGAATCCCGACTAAGTTAAATCGAGAATCCCGCTCAATTGAGGCCCTCTCAAGATAGTATTGTTGAACGAGTAATCGTGAAGACACTTGCTATTTTCGACCTTGGAGCCCATGATATTGAGAACTGTAGTTACCTTAAAACCAACTTTGGCCTTTATTAGGATGTAGTGCGAGACTATGAGGGAGTACTTCCAAAATAGTGCTACGCGATACTACACTCAAAAGAAGTTCTCTTGAGAATATTATTAACCACCGAGTACCTGGGAAGTTGATAATATCCGAAAGATGGGCTAATGACTTTGGGAACCTTATTAGAACCCTGTTCTGCAGGTACAATCAACCTTTAGTCCACATCCTTTGGGAATGGGTATACCCTATGCTCCATGCTCGTTGCAAACCTAGGGTTCTCCTTTGTTTGTTTATCTTTGTGTCCTTATGTGAATACTTGTGTTTGCTGCATTCATATAACATCATTCTGCATTGGACTTCATGGGATTCACTTTCATTTATGAACATTGTAGGTCGCTATGACTTCAAATGAAAGACTTACTGTGAAATATACTTTTAAAAGTCCCAAATTGGACGACCTAAAGAAGTTGTGGGGCTTTATCAAGGATCAAGAGGAATTCAAGAACAAATATGGGAAGCTGATATCTTTGTTGGGCCGCTCAGTGAATGAAGGACTTTTTGCCACTCTACTACAGTTTTATGATCCTCTTTACCATTGTTTCACCTTTCCGGATTTTCAGTTGTTACCAACGTTGGAAGAGTATTCCTTTTTGGTCGGTCTACCTGTCCTAGAAGAATCTCCTTTTCCCTTCTTGGAAAAGGACCCTGATGAGAAAGATATTGCTAAAGCCCTCCGTTTGAAGGTATCTGACGTCAAAGCCAACCTAGTTACTAAGGATGGAATTCTTGGTTTAAAGACAGGTTTCCTAGTCGAGAAGGCTTCATTCTATGCTGATTATTCTAATAAGGCTCCATTTGAGGCGATTTTTGATTTGCTTGTTTATGGGTTGTTTTTATTCCCGAGTTTTGAAGGCTTCATCGATCTCAAAGCATTCAAGATCTTTATGAAGAAAAACCCAGTGCCAACTCTGTTGGGTAATACATATCACTCTATACATCTCCGAAACCTTCGTGGTGGGGGAATGATTACTTGTTGTGTACCCTTACTTTACAAGTGGTTTATTTCACACTTGCCAAAGTCTAGCTCTTTTACAAACATTGGCAAAGAGCTTTGGTCTCCGAGAGTTATGGCATTGACCCATTTTGACATTGATTGGTACAACCAGGTGTATGATGGGTGTCGCGGTGAAATTCGGATACCAAACTATTGATTAGTTTGAATCTTTAATTCATTTTGCAACCGAACTTTGATTTGTCCAAAGGAAGGGATAAAGATCGAAATTCCCACAATGCCATGCAAATGCAAGGTAGATTGTTTTAGGTTCGGGGGTTGGTTAAACTTAGGGAAGGTGCTAGCATCCTAAGTTTCTGTAGTACTCTACAGGAACCTCTTGTTTTATATTTGTTTATTGCTAAGTTTTTATCTGCTTAAAGGATTAGAGACCCTAGTGGTTTATTTCTAAGTATACTCGATAAGATGTCGCATCTTATGCCTACATATCCTTACGGGAGTGGAATCAGAGTATTTGTAGTTCCCCTAAAGGGTTTGAGGAGTTCTTTGACTGTGGTCAAAGTTCCTACGGGTTTAGGGTAGTTGTTTTGATTGGGTTTAAGAGAAGAGATGAGTCTTCATTTTAAGAGAGATTTAACCGCCACAAGTTGTAAAGGGGGTTGTAGGAAAATAGTCTTTGCATCGTCTTAAGAAAAGGGCTTAAGTACTCGAATTGTTTGACGAGTATGCCTTTATCACTCTTAAGGCAAAGTTCCTACATGTTTGATTGTATTATTGTGGGAGTGGAGATTATATCTCACTTAAGATGATTAACATCTATTCTCTATTGTGTTTGAAAAAGTTGTATAGTGTTGTTTGTTTGTCTAAGTTGTAGAGATAATGGTCCTTCCTATGGGATAGGATCTATCTTAAGCGATCAACCTGAATGGAATCAAGGATCGTGGGGAAATGATGCAAATGACGTGCACTACACACAAGTGTTAAGTCATGTGTAGGTTTTTCCTTTGGACGAAATGCAATGTGAGGCAATGATGATAGATATAAATTGCGGTAAATAAAGAAATTGCGGATAAGTAAAGGCATACACGAACGCATGAAAGCGCTAGGTGAGTGTGTGCATTGTGGATAAATAAGAGCGGATAAGGATAAAGCATACATACGCATGGAAGTGCTAAGTGCGTGAAGGTGAATGTGTCGTGGGGTGCAAGCATGGTTAATTTATATTTTACGCTGCTGATTGATTCCAATTGGCTAAGTTGTGAGAGGTTTGATTTTTAGAGAAAGTTGATTTTAGATGAGATTGAACATAAATTAAATTCTAAGTTTTAACTAAAATCCTATAGTAATCCTAATTTATTATAAAACTTGGGTGAGGTCATTATTTATTGTTATTAAAGGTTGAATTCAAGTTAATATCGGTTATAAAAAAAGTGTTTATTAATTATTATCAAGGAGGGGGTTGAATTTGATTTTTATAAAAAAGAGTAGAATTAACTTATTAGTTCAGTACAGTTTTCTCATTGAGCAAAAAGGATATTATCATAAAATTCAAATTATTTATCATAAAACATAAAAAGGTTGCTATTTCAAAATATAAAATAAATTTTTATTAAATAGGAGGAATTTTCATTGTTTGAAAAAAGTAAGTCAACCAGAAATTCTCTTAATGAAAAAAAAAAGTTATTAAAATACTAGAGATTTTTATAAAATAGGTTTAATAAAAAAACAAATGATCTTAGTTATTAATAAATTATTAAAAAAAAGGTTGCTGAATAATCATTATTAATTGAAAAAAATATATTATTATAAAAAATTAGTTTAATTTTATATAAAAAACGGTTGATTAAGGTTAATGAGTTAATTAAAAAAGATAAGGTTGATTAGAGACTTAATGGGTGGTTAACAGAGGGTTAAGGATTGACGTGTGTGATTTGTGTTGGAGGACCATGGTAATACTGTGGTCGTGCTTACATACGATTCAGAAATACAAACATCAGGAAAAAAAATGGAAAAAACACGCAGAGAGAAAAAAAGGGCCAAATTGCGGAAGGACCCTAATCTCGCTCGATCTCCCCTCTCGTTCAACCTCCGTTTCGATCCATCCCAGTACCTGAAACAAAATTGAAACGTTAATCGTTCAACAAATCTTAATGCGAATATGTATTTTACCGAAATCTGGTGGAACGGTGATGACTCGTGCGGGGGAATAGGGCATTTGTCCGTCAAATCTGTGACGCCGGTGATGCTTCGTGGCGGCCGGAGATGGTTTCACAAATGGAGATAAGTTTCTTCTTACTCGAACTCAATTTTCACCTCTAGGGTTTTCTCCTCCCTTCATCTCTTTATATAGGCCTTGGATTTGAAAACGATTTGAATGTTAATTTGAATGCTGATTGATTTGGTTTAGGGATTTCCTTTTTGGGTTGATCTCGATTTGGAAAGTATTCCTATTTCGTGTAGACAAATGTTTGAAATATTTCCTTTCTCGTTTGATTGGATTCAACGCTGTTGATGAGAATCAATCTTGTGTGATTTGAGTTGAAGAATCTTTATTTGATGCTGAGGGATCTGAATAGGATCTTAATTTTGAACAGGGTATTCTTCGATAAATTTGCTAATCCAATCACTATGTTCAGCAGGTGCAGATAGTAGGATATTTGGGCCAAGGGAGATTATCAGCCCAGGGAAGAATACGGTAGCGAAACTGGTGAGCCCCAAAGCGTCGGTGTTGGTAGCAATCTTAAAAATTCCTTCACGTGAATTCACTGGCTTACCATCTCTGTTTCTTGGTGTTAGGACCGAGCAAGAAATGGAATCAAGGTGCAAAGGAGTGGCTGCAGACCGAGCAAGGTGGCTTCGTTCTTGATGCATACTACAGGTTTGGGTGGTATGGCTTCGAGGCTGAGTTGTACGCTTCTTTAAGTTGATACATCTTTGCTTTTGTCTGGATAACATCTTGATCTCTGGACAATTCTCTGTAGGTTGGCGATTTTCCTCTAGGACTGTATGACATTCAGAAGCAGCCTGAGTTAAGTTGGGAATGTGCATCTCGAGGTCGGAGAACTTCTCATGGAATTTCTTTCGCGGGAACTGCATATCAGTTTGGCTGTTGTTAATCTGTAGGTTGAACTTCCAGACAAAATCATGAATTTAACATGTGATTTAAGCTTTATTGTATCGAATTTCTGGTTTGACCTCACACTTTATGCAGAAACAACCACTTCCATGGTCGTGCTGAGGTTGACGACACTATGGGGTAGTCGAATGTTTAAAGGGGCTAGAGTTGTGTATTCCCGATACCCAAGAACTGGCTAGTAACAATGGAGTGTTGCAGGAAGTTGAAGAAGGAAAGGCTAAAAAGTGGATTTGTGGATCAGATAGGATTTTTGACAGCCAAAGAAAGTTTGGGACTCAAGACTCAAATGTCGTTACTCCTGGCACTCCGTTTGTGGCAATGTTGTCAGTGGCACTTCAGTGTTACATACGAACTAGATCGAGTTACAACCCTGGCTGGCGGTTTACCTTCCTTACATCTTCTTTACCCAAATGGTACTTATATATTATATTAATTGAGCCGCTTTGTGATTGTTTTGATTTCTTGTGTTGGGCGTAAATACAACGTTATTGATCATCCGTGTCCGGTTTGTGACAGGTTTGCGGGGCGGTTGATGCAGCTGGAAGAAATGAGGATCTAACAGTAGTTTCTAGCTCAAGAGATGAAGCAACGGGAGCACATCTTGGGATATCAATATCAGGCAATAATTTGGTGATCCATTTTGCCGTGCTAACTGCTGAGTTTTTGCTTGCAGGAACCATTTATGGATGTGGTACGTGAAGAGTAGTTTTATGTGAGAATGTTCATTCCTGCTGAAATAATTTGTGGCTAATAACATATGAACCGATGTGCTAATGTTGTAGGTACATGAGATTACTCTGTTGTGGGTGCGACCTTACTGCTGCTGTTGTGCTGATGATGTACTGCTGCTCTGTACCAAGGGTAGGCGAGACATTATCACAATGGAAGCTCTGAAGCTTGCGGTTGTAAATGGGTAACAGTAATGGTGTTTCTTGAGTTGAATTACATTTGATAATACTTCTGCTCTGTGGACTTTCTGAATGCTTGGTTTGTTGCAGGGTTAATTCTCTTTTCTGATTCAACACGTGTGATCGCTTTTGGATTTACTTAATTGTTACTCTTTTACAGGCGTACGTCTATCGTGACATTGGTTTGGGCGTCTGGGTGTGTTCTCAACCCTGAGTGTTGATTAGCGGGCAAATTATGCAGGAGCCTTATCTGGATTTAGCTGTAGTTGTAAAATTGACGGAGTCTTGTATTGTTGCCGTAGGTTCGGTCTTAGGTGGAAGGTGGATGGAGCTGAGTCTGGGAAATGACTAGTACATGACTTGGTTCATAGGTGATACTTACTGTCTATGAAGCTGTGAGTTCAAACATTATGCCCGTGTTATGCTTCTCGTGTTAACCGTTTCTGTCACCGTTTATACTGACAACGCCTTTCTTCCAATCAGTGCTTACTGTTGTTGCTTGTACTTCTTTTTAATTACGTATGTTGGCTTGGTTTGCAGTTCGTGATGCTGTTGCTCAAACTGGTGTCGAGGCGCATGACGGTAATTAATACCATGGGATGCCTCAGAAATCCAGCCTTGGAATCACTTTGTCAATACGGGGTTTACGAACCTGTGCAATCCACTGCCCATTTTGAGTATCCAATATATCTTATCGACAACCTTTAATACCTGCTTACAAACACTGGCAGTTTCAAATGATTTTCCTGCTAAACTTCAACTTGGTGCAGGTTTCAGTTTATGTGGTTTTTGGCTTTTGTTTTGTAATATGATTGTGTCACAATTGTATTTCGGATTTCTAACCGTCTGCTCACTTTCTACTTGCAGAGATTTTATGTGTTCAATATTAAGCTTCAAGGTTTCTTTCGAACAGACCAATGGTTGGGAGGAATGCCCACGCTTGCCGTCGTGACTGCGCTGAGAATGCTGGTATTGTTGCTTGCTGTTAGGGATGTAACACGGTTTTCTACTTGATTGAAAGTGAAGTCTTCATGGAAATGAAGCCAATTTTCCGCCATTGAGTGAAAGTGAAGCTGTTTCTTTCTCGGAGAGTGTTGTGTTCACCTTTTTTCTGCTTGTGGTGAATGTTGTGTCATGTTGTTGGTCTCAATACTAGGAGTTATAGCAGCAGATCTTGTAAAAAGAAAATTGGCTTTCTGGTGCATTAATGTACAAGGAACTTGTTGTATATATTCGCTTTAGTACATCAACATGCTATTATTGCTTTAATCATGTGACCATGCCATTAATTCACTGTTATTGATTTCAACGTTTCCCGCTAGTGCCTTTAAATATCTAAACATCCTGTTTTTGCTAGAACTTGAGCCTACGTGCATGGGTCTTGGGACATCTTGTATTTTGTAAAAGAAATGGGCTTTGAAAATCCTTTTAACATATTGTTCCTCATCATGAGAACATTGTCAATACGATGTTTGCAATCTCGATTTGTGTTACTTCTTATAACCGTGTACGGAGGCCTACGAGCTTGAAACTCCTTGTAATCAATAAACCTGTCACTTTGGATTTACGCTGTCATGCTCGAAATTGTGACCATGAGACAGTTACGAAAGTGGCCCAACCCCACTTGAAACTTTTAGAAACATCTTGGATGAGAACCAAATGACCAAGCCTGGAAGGAATCGGACCAGGAGTGCCATTTCTACTGGAACTTAATACACCTGCACGAGTTGGTTAGCCATAATAAACATGCGTACATAGTAGAAGATAGTACACCAAAATGCACGATGGAGGCGGGATCCTAAGGTCAAAAATTAGGGTGCAACAGATGCCCCTATTTAAGTTACTCTTATTTGGAGATATGGAGATTGAAATCTTCGTCTCGACGAGATAGGAGGGACTTAAATACAAACATTGCACAAATTTTTTGGCACTAAGAGGCCACCGAATGAAGATGATATGCAATGACATGAAGATGCAAGATGGACAAATCTGTGAGGAAGAGGTCATAGGGGATGAACTGGATACGACATGCCAGACAAAAGAGCAACAGATCCAACAAGGCGGGACCCTACGAGGATAGGAACAATCACCCATGGGAAATCTCCAAACGTGTAACGGTAACTCATACATCAAGGATGCGGTGATTTTGACGATTTGTGATCGAAAGATACTTTTATTACCAAGGTGGTGGTCAGTAGTAACTCAAAATGGATCTTTTTGATTGGGGCGCAATGTATTCTTCGCCATTTTTTTTATATATTATTTTATTATTTTGTAACTCGACTGAAACGGTAAAATGTGTAACCTCCCCGAGCGTCATGGTACGGGGACCATGGGTTGGTCTCAGTCTTTGATGTCATTGTAGTTGTAGCTGTTGTTGTAGTTGTAGAACTTCCCCTTGCATCATGGTATGGGAACCATGAGCTGGTCTCGGTCTCTGACGTAGAACTTCCCCTTGCATCATGGTATGGGAACCATGAGCTGGTCTCGGTCTCTGACGTAGAACTTCCCCTTGCATCATGGTATGGGAACCATGAGCTGGTCTCGGTCTCTGACGTAGGACTTCCCCGAACGTCATGATATGGGAATCATGAGCTGGTCTCGGTCTCTTCCCGAAATGATGAAAACTCGTGAGAGCACCTTCATAGGGGGTTGTAACTTTGTGGATTGTAGATGTCGTTGTAGACTGTAAATGTAGTTCATTGTAGAACCCTGTAGATGCAGTTCGTTGTAGAACCCTGTAGATGCAGTTCGTTGTAGAACCCTGTAGATGTAGTTCGTTGTAGAACCCTGTAGATGCAGTTCGTTGTAGAACCCTGTAGATGCAGTTCGTTGTAGAACCCTGTAGATGTAGTTCGTTGTAGAACCCTGTAGGTGTAGTTCGTTGTAGAACCCTGTAGATTGTAATTTGACGTAATCTGTAGTTGTAGATGTAAATTTGTAAATGTGATTGTGAATGTAGATGTAGCTTCACCGGGGATCTTCAGAAGAGATGTGCGCCGGTTGAATTGTAACGTATGTCTTCTCGAGTACGGAGACTATTGTGGTAAACTTCTTTGACTTCTCTGGGGAGATGCCACTTGACGGAAGTAAACTTGTGTGATGAACCCACTGGGGAAGTTATTCCTGAGAGAAATGTCTGTAACTGTCTAATGTTGAAGGATCCACTGATGGTAAATGATCTGTCTTGTGAAAATTGTCGTCTTCTCGTTTCGAACAAGATCCTAATCAAAACGAGTGGCTCAAATAAAGAGATTGATGTTCGATAAAATCTTGTGATGCCATTGTTGAAGAAATGTCTGTCTTTAGGACTATTCTTCCTGGGGAGTAGGGTGCAAAATAAATGCACTCTTAATCCATGTTCAAAGGTTGGAGACGTCCACGATGTGATTGTCAAAAGACCGAAGTTCGATTCGGGAAGTAGACAAAAGGAAATTGCCAAGCAAGACCTGACCATTGAGGTGTGAACTCAAATGGAATTGTACTAAAATAATCGCCTTCCATGAGGGTCGAACTTCATGGGGAAAATGAAACATTATGCTCTTTCTGCCTAGGGACGAATCTAATTGGAAGGATAAGACACACCCAAACACCTAGGGATAACTACAGCCAAGGCGATAGAAAAAAACACAAAGAATGCGGAAATGCACATGCCATGCTGTCTACTTATATGCTATGCATATGCCTATGCTGACAAAACAAACAGAAAGAGGTGACAGAGATGCAATAAACATCTCGACCAATCTTTGAAGATAGAAGCACCACTGGGGTTAGACGGAGAACTAGATACGGGATCACAATCCTGCTTCAAGACTTCAAAATCTTCTCTTGGGGAATTGAGGTCAACCTATTTGGGATGTAACATCTTGATAGGTGCGAAGTCTGAAGTCGCAGACGAAGGTACCCAAACTGAAATTTCATAGGGGATAAATTAAATATCCTGGTCATCAAAGTTGTTGAACATGTTGGAGTTGAGCTTCTTGAGGATGAACTTCCGCTTTGCTTCAAGTTTCAAATGCCCCAAGTCACATGGTTTAAAAAACAACATCTAGAGAGGATTTTACAGAAAACTCGATGTCCAAATGCCCCACTGTTTTCAAACTCTCTAGAGATTCGCCGAATCTCGATTGTAACTGCCCCTGATTGGCGGTATAACTGAGTCTTCCAATTTGTGCTTTAGAGGAAACCAAACTCGTACGGATCAAACATCTTGAAAAATAACTTGCCCCAGGTTGGCAAGTTCTTCAAGTCCATCAAAGTCCGTGTAATCTTTCTAAGATGTCAAGCGTATTTTAGCAAGTCAGAAATGTCGATTTCGGAACGGTTAATGCAACACACGTTTGTCTTGAAGTTTTGAAAAGAGATATCGCAATAGCTTGTGATCGAAATCACTAGTTGGGATATAAATTAAAATTATTTATAAAGTCGATTTAATTTGAGCGTAGCTCAAGGAGTCAGGAAACAATATCTCATAGAGTATGCTTTTGAACTAAACCTTACTTCAATCAGGACTTTGAAGGTTGTATATGGGCTTAATTTATGACTGATAAAATGGAGGAATAAAGGGTTAGTATATTTGTGCCCACCCAAAATTTTTTGAAAGATGTTCATTATTTTTGATGTTACCCTGCCCCAGGCCAAAAACGAGGTTTCAGTTTGGGAGAAAAAACAAATCTTTTCTCAAGGCTTAAAAAAAGAGGGTTTAATTATGTTGGTGTTTAGATGGTTGAAATAATGCCTTACATTATCAGTAGGGTTCTTATTCGAAGCATACAACAAGGGATCATATGTTTTACTTCATCATCCTCCTTCCAATTCTTCACCAAAGTGAAAAGAAGATTGGATAAAATCGGCATTATAAACAATTTGAGTGAAAACGAATGGATTTCTTCAAGACAAACAGTTATTGCATTACTTATTCAAAATAGAAAGTTCTTACATGCCAAATATGCTTTCAATCAAAGAAATAAACATGAACAAAATGAAATAAACTTCTTCGGGGAGTCCTTTCTAGGATCTTTATTGTGCTTTCATGTAGACTGGAGAGACATGCAGAAATGTCTGGTGCGCAGCTTTCAGACGTGGCATTGACGACCTTGAATCATGCCCGGGGAGGACGAACCTTGTTGAGATATGGGGCTATCTCGCACATAAGGGACGGAACCCTCAAAGAATAAGACTCCACATTTGACCAAACTTTGAACGTCTGCCTTCATACCGTAACAACTCTCAATGTCATGTCCCGGAGCACCTCGATGATACAGGCAAAATCGGTTGGCTTTGTACCAGTATGGAAACTTCTTAGGTACCTTAGGTGGAGCTCTTGTCTGGATATGACCTCTTTGAATTAGAGCTGGAAACAAGTCAGCATACTTCACAGGGATGGGATCAAACTGATGAATTACTTCTCTTGGAGTATCCAGAGGCATCCTTTGATACCTTTTCCGAAATCGTCGATTCTGTGGTTGATCTGGAGAGGTCAACCTCTGCCTAGGAGATGGTTGTTGTTCACGCTGAGCGGGCATTGCATACTGATGCTAAGGATGGGGTACCGGAGCTATGAATTCTCTGGAAGGTCCACTGTCATCTTTATTGTCTGGGGCTATACCCAAGTTGTGATGGTATTGCTTCACAAAAGCAAAAGCTAAGTCTTCCCAAGACTGAATGTGATTCCTTTGTAGCTTCATATACCATGTTAATGGTGCTCAACACAAACTTTCTTGAAAGCAGTGAATCATTAGTTTGTCGTTCCCAAGGTAAGCAGTCATCTTCTGACAAAACAACATTAAATGATACCTTGGACAGATCGTACCTTTGTACACTTCGAAGGAGAGCATTTGAAATTCCGGGGGGACAACTAGGTTTGGAACTAGGCGCAGGTCATGAGCATAAAAATCAAGTGCACGGTTCCTCTTCATCATTTTCCATCATTCCTTGAAGTCACGAAATTCATTCTCGAATGCTATAAGCCCAGGATCATCCATTTCCTTCTCAGCATGAATATTCTGAAAGTCAGCAAACGGGTTGTCTTGCACAGGCTGAAGTTGCATAGGAACAAAGTTGTCGGAGGGACGGCGAAGTGTCGGATTAGACCTTACTCTGAAGCTAGTCATGTGATCCATATCTTTGTTCTCTTTGCTATCCTTCGGTAATACCTCGAGCTTGGTCAGATGGTCGAGACGGCGACTGACAGCAAAAGATGGAAAACCGAAATGAGCCACAACAAAGGAAAGACACATGCACAAATGTAAAATGCCATGCTAAATGCAGAATGTTAATGCGAAAATGCAGATGTAGGAGGAGACTTCAAGAAGCTCAAAGTGTTTTTCAGTATTATAATGTAGAATAATTAAAAAACTTCTTATTCTTGAGAAACAATGTAAAGCAAAGTACTCTTTTAAGAGTTTATTACATCGAAAGCAAAAAGAAAACTTAGAACTCTATCCCACAGTCTTCTCCTTTGTACGGAGCTCCTCGGTCAGCTGATCAATACGTTCCTGCAGCGCCGCTTTCTCGATGATGAGTCGTTCCACACACTCCTTCCAAGCCATGGTAGTTGAGGGGAGATCATCACTGGTGACAGCACTTGCAGAGGCATGAGGAGAAAATAAATCTCCTTGCGCTTTTCTCTTTCTGGCAACTTCTACTTCCGGAGTCCTTTGAAGTCTTTCCTTCTCTACTTTGAGGGTGAAGAACTTATTCTTCCAAGCAGTCCTCAATTTTCGGGCTTCATCTAAAGCAATCTTTACTTGTTCTATTTCATCCACATCGAACCAGTCGGGATCATGAGCAGACAATACCATAGGTTCATGAAAAGGAAAAGGCATCTTGAGATCGAGAGCCCTTTCTCGCACCCAATGCAGATAATCCTCAGAAACAGCACAGTTGGGGTATGCCGAAGCAGCTGTTCCTTCCATATCAATATATTTCCATGCATAAATGATGACAGTCTTTAGATCTAGATCCTCTTCTCCTTTGAAATAAATCTCTTCCCACGAAACCGGGTCGGGCACTTGGATCATAGGGTACCCAAACTGTCTACGGGCCAAAGCGGGATTGTAACTTATACATCCTTCTCTTCCAATAAGCGGTACGTTGGGGAATCCTCCGATGCTAGGAATCATAGGCACACCTCCATAGGCGGGATCATACCAAACAATGTCCGAATGGGTGAGGGCCATAAGTATCTCGGACCATCGAGGTGTTGCTACTTCATCCCAAAGGGACGGATACCAAGTCAAACGAGCGATGAACCATGAGTACAGCAAGGCGGTACAACATACAATGTGTCCTCCTCCTTCGGCATTCTTCGAGTGAATCGAGAAGTACGTATCAGCGAGCAAGGTGGGTACTGGATTCTTGAGTATGAACAGCTTGATCGCATCCATATCAACAAAACTGTCAATTTTAGGGAACCAGAAAGTCCCATAAACCAACAAGGCAAAATTGGCTTCTAAGGTAGGAACCTCCTTCCGTTCAGCATGTTAACGGATTTTTTCAATCAAAAAGTCAGCGGGGAACCCAAGGACTCTTTCCTTGGTAATCAAGTGTGTTTGAACATCTTCAAGACTGAGATGAGTAGCATTTGCAATTTCTTGGTAACTAGGTGCGTCTTCCCTTCTGGTGAATAAAGGTCGGATAGTCACAGGCATCCTCAAGAATTCTGAGTACTCTTCCAAGGTCGGCATCAATTGGTAGTCCAGAAAAGTGAAGCAGTGATACATTGGGTCATAAAACTGAACCAATGTTTCCAACAACCCTTCTTTCATCCTCAGCTCGAGGAAACGGAAGACTCCTCCATATTCTGCTGTGAAGGCAAAGCGATCCTCGACGAGTTCGGATAGTTCTCTCAAGCTTTCGATGTTGGGACTCTGAAAAGTGTACTTCATGGTTTCTCTTCTGAAATCCATGATTACAACACCTACAGAACGAAATTGAGTTTCTTGAAGTGAACAAAGGGAAAGGAATGCAATGCAAGATGATTAGGACTTCATGGGATTCCTCTTATTTACAGGCATTGCGGTAAAAGGAAACATTTTATTAAATTTGAAACGGATTACATAAATATTCTTTTAAAGAGTCCCAAATAAAAGCTAAATAAAAGCTAGTAAAGACACTAAAGAAGCTTTGGATGTTGCTGCTTGAGCTGTTCTTCTAGTTGCGTCTTCTCACGAATAAGATTGTCCACAATTAGTTTCCAAATAGTGCATTGTGGGTCGGAGAAAAATAAATCCTCCATGACTTTCCTCTTCTTGCAGGGGAGTAGCTCTTCATCCTTCAATTGTAGCTGTTTCTGAAGTTCATCCCTCTCCTTTTGAAGTTCAGCCTTCTGCTTCTGACAGTCATCATTTTCTGCCACTGCTACATGGTACTTGTTCTTCCAGGATTCCAGCTCATGTTGAGACTTCCTTAAGGACACTCCTAACTTCTCGGCTTCAGACATAAAGACATAAGTGGGCTCTCTCCTTGGAGCTATGGGGTCTTGACGGGAATAGGGCATCTTTAGCTTGGTTGCCCTTTTTCTGACCCACTGTAGGTACGGTTCTAAAGACACACAATTAGGCCTCCCTAGAATTTTTTCCCCTTCTTGTGTATGCTACGCCATGCATTTAGAATCTTTCCTCGGAGTTCCATATCATTTTTGAAGAATATACCCTCTACTTGAACACTCCTAGGGGGTTCCTTCAACGGGTATCCCAACTGTCGACGAGCTAAAACAGGATTGTAGTTGATTCCTCCATCAAAGTTGAGCAATGGTACATTAGCAAAGTTACCACAACTATCAATGATTAATACTACATCATACGATCGGTTGTACCAATCAATGTCAGAATGGGTCAAAGCCATAACTCTTGGAGACCAATGATCTTTGCCAATGTTTGTAAAAGAGCTAGACTTCGGCAAGTGCGAAATAAACCACTTGTAAAGTAAAGGTACACAGCAAGTAATTATCCCTCCACCACGAAGGTTTCGGAGATGTATAGAGTGATATGCATTTCCCAACAGAGTTGGCACTGGGTTGTTCTTCGTAAAGATCTTGAATGCTTTGAGATCGATGAAACCTTCAAAACTTGGGAATAGAAACACCCCATAAACAAGTAAGGCGAAAATTGCCTCAAACGGAGCCTTATTGGAATAATCAGCGTATAATGAAGCCTTCTCGACTAGGAAACCTGTCTTTAAACCAAGAATTCCATCCTTAGTAACTAGGTTGGCTTTGACGTCAAATACCTTCAAACGGAGGGCTTTAGCAATATCTTTCTCATCAGGGTCTTTTTCCAAGAAGGGAAAAGGAGATTCTTCCAAGATAGGTAGACCAACTAAAAAGGAGTACTCTTCCAATGTAGGTAACAGCTGAAAGTCTGGAAAGGTGAAACAATGGTAGAGAGGATCATAGAACTGTAGCAGAGTGGCAAGAAGTCCTTCATTCACTGATCAACCCAACAAAGATATCAGCTTCCCATACTTGTTCTTGAATTCTTCTTGATCTTTGATGAAACCCCACAACTTCTTTAGGTCATCCAATTTGGGACTCTTAAAAGTATATTTCACAGTATGTCTTTCATTTGAGGTCATAGTGACCTACAATGTTCATAAACGAAAGTAAATCCCATGAAGTCCAATGCAGAATGATGTTATATGAATGCAGCAAACACAAGTATTCACATAAGGACATAAAGATAAACAAACAAGGGGGCACCCTAGGTTTGCAACGAGCATGGAGCACAGGGTGTACCCATCCCCAAAGGTTTAAGGACTAAATGTTGTTGGTACCTACAGGGCAAGGTTCTAAAGGGACTCAAAATCATCAGCCCATCTATCGGATATTATCAATTTCCCAATTACTCGAGAATTAACAATATTCTCAAGAGAACTTCTTTTGAGTGTAGCTTCGCGTAGCACAATTTCGAAAGTACTCCCTCATAGTCTCGCACTACGTCCTAATAAAGGCCAAAGTTGGGTTAAGGTAACTACGATCCTCAATATCATAGGCTTCAAAGTCGAAAATAATGAGTGTCTTCACGATTGCTCGTTCAACAATACTATTTTGAAAGGGCCTCAACTGAGCGGGATTCTCGATTCAACTTAGTAGGGATTCAAATCCCTATAAGCCTCCTCGACTATATCACCATCCTATCTTAATTTCTCTCAAGTTCGGGTGTAGAACTTTATCTCACCACTCAAAGACAACAATCCCAAAATAAATACAAGAAAAAGCATATAAACAATTAATCAAGTAGGCAGATATATAAAGCAGTAAATAAATAAAATAAGATAGGGAAACCCACTAGAGATAGTCCCCAGTGAAGTCGCCATTTCTGTCGCGGTGAAATTCGGATACCAAACTATTGATTAGTTTGAATCTTTAATTCATTTTGAAACCGAACTTTGATTTGTCCAAAGGAAGGGATAAAGATCGAAATTCCCACAATGCCATGCAAATGCAAGGTAGATTGTTTTAGGTTCGGGGGTTGGTTAAACTTAGGGAAGGTGCTAGCATCCTAAGTTTCTGTAGTACTCTACAGGAACCTCTTGTTTTATATTTGTTTATTGCTAAGTGTTTATCTGCTTAAAGGATTAGAGACCCTAGTGGTTTATTTCTAAGTATACTCGATAAGATGTCGCATCTTATGCCTACATATCCTTACAGGAGTGGAATCAGAGTATTTGTAGTTCCCCTAAAGGGTTTGAGGAGTTCTTTGACTGTGGTCAAAGTTCCTACGGGTTTAGGGTAGTTGTTTTGATTGGGTTTAAGAGAAGAGATGAGTCTTCATTTTAAGAGAGATTTAACCGCCACAAGTTGTAAAGGGGGTTGTAGGAAAATAGTCTTTGCATCGTCTTAAGAAAAGGGCTTAAGTACTCAGATTGTTTGACGAGTATGCCTTTATCACTCTTAAGGCAAAGTTCCTACATGTTTGATTGTATTATTGTGGGAGTGGAGATTATATCTCACTTAAGATGATTAACATCTATTCTCTATTGTGTTTGAAAAAGTTGTATAGTGTTGTTTGTTTGTCTAAGTTGTAGAGATAATGGTCCTTCCTATGGGGTAGGATCTATCTTAAGCGATCAACCTGAATGGAATCAAGGATCGTGGGGAAATGATGCAAATGACGTGCACTACACACAAGTGTTAAGTCATGTGTAGGTTTTTCCTTTGGGCGGAATGCAATGCGAGGCAATGATGATAGATATAAATTGCGGTAAATAAAGAAATTGCGGATAAGTAAAGGCATACACGAACGCATGAAAGCGTTAGGTGAGTGTGTGCATTGTGGATAAATAAGAGCGGATAAGAATAAAGCATACATACGCATGGAAGCGCTAAGTGTGTGAAGGTGAATGTGTCGTGGGGTGCAAGCATGGTTAATTTATATTTTACGCTGCTAATTGATTCCAATTGACTAAGTTGTGAGAGGTTTGATTTTTAGAGAAAGTTGATTTTAGATGAGATTGAACATAAATTAAATTCTAAGTTTTAACTAAAATCCTATAGTAATCCTAATTTATTATAAAACTTGGGTGAGGTCATTATTTATTGTTATTAAAGGTTGAATTCAAGTTAATATCGGTTATAAAAAAAGTGTTTATTAATTATTATCAAGGAGGGGGTTGAATTTGATTTTTATAAAAAAGAGTAGAATTAACTTATTAGTTCAGTACAGTTTTCTCATTGAGCAAAAAGGATATTATCATAAAATTCAAATTATTTATCATAAAACATAAAAAGGTTGCTATTTCAAAATATAAAATAAATTTTTATTAAATAGGAGGGATTTTCATTGTTTGAAAAAAGTAAGTCAACCAGAAATTCTCTTAATGAAAAAAAAAAGTTATTAAAATACTAGAGATTTTTATAAAATAGGTTTAATAAAAAAACAAATGATCTTAGTTATTAATAAATTATTAAAAAAAAGGTTGTTGAATAATCATTATTAATTGAAAAAAAAATATTATTATAAAAAATTAGTTTAATTTTATATAAAAAACGGTTGATTAAGGTTAATGAGTTAATTAAAAAAGATAAGGTTGATTAGAGACTTAATGGGTGGTTAACAGAGGGTTAAGGATTGACGTGTGTGATTTGTGTTGGAGGACCATGGTAATACTGTGGTCGTGCTTACATACGATTCAGAAATACAAACATCAGAAAAAAAATGGAAAAAACACGCAGAGAGAAAAAAAGGGCCAAATCGCGGAAGGACCCTAATCTCGCTCGATCTCCCCTCTCGTTCAACCTCCGTTTCGATCCATCCCAGTACCTGAAACAAAATTGAAACGTTAATCGTTCAACAAATCTTAATGCGAATATGTATTTTACCGAAATCAGGTGGAACGGTGATGACTCGTGCGGGGGAATAGGGCCTTTGTCCGTCGAATCTGTGACGCCGGTGATGCTTCGTGGCGGCCGGAGATGGTTTCACAAATGGAGATAAGTTTCTTCTTACTCGAACTCAATTTTCACCTCTAGGGTTTTCTCCTCCCTTCATCTCTTTATATAGGCCTTGGATTTGAAAACGATTTGAATGTTAATTTGAATGCTGATTGATTTGGTTTAGGGATTTCCTTTTTGGGTTGATCTCGATTTGGAAAGTATTCCTATTTCGTGTAGACAAATGTTTGAAATATTTCCTTTCTCGTTTGATTGGATTCAACGTTGTTGATGAGAATCAATCTTGTGTGATTTGAGTTGAAGAATCTTTATTTGATGCTGAGGGATCTGAATAGGATCTTAATTTTGAACAGGGTATTCTTCGATAAATTTGCTAATCCAATCACTATGTTCAGCAGGTGCAGATAGTAGGATATTTAGGCCAAGGGAGATTATCAGCCCAGGGAAGAATACGGTAGCGAAACTGGTGAGCCCCAAAGCGTCGGTGTTGGTAGCAATCTTAAAAATTCCTTCACGTGAATTCACTGGCTTACCATCTCTGTTTCTTGGTGTTAGGACCGAGCAAGAAATGGAATCAAGGTGCAAAGGAGTGGCTGCAGACCGAGCGAGGTGGCTTCGTTCTTGATGCATACTACAGGTTTGGGTGGTATGGCTTCGAGGCTAAGTTGTACGCTTCTTTAAGTTGATACATCTTTGCTTTTGTCTGGATAACATCTTGATCTCTGGACAATTCTCTGTAGGTTGGCGATTTTCCTCTAGGACTGTATGACATTCAGAAGCAGCCTGAGTTAAGTTGGGAATGTGCATCTCGAGGTCGGAGAACTTCTCATGGAATTTCTTTCGCGGGAACTGTATATCAGTTTGGCTGTTGTTAATCTGTAGGTTGAACTTCCAGACAAAATCATGAATTCAACACGTGATTTAAGCTTTATTGTATCGAATTTCTGGTTTGACCTCACACTTTATGCAGGAACAACCACTTCCATGGCCGTGCTGAGGTTGACGACACTATGGGGTAGTCGAATGTTTAAAGGGGCTAGAGTTGTGTATGCCCGATACCCAAGAACTGGCTAGTAACAATGGAGTGTTGCAGGAAGTTGAAGAAGGAAAGGCTAAAAAGTGGATTTGTGGATCAGATAGGATTTTTGACAGCCAAAGAAAGTTTGGGACTCAAGACTCAAATGTCGTTACTCCTGGCACTCCGTTTGTGGCAATGCTGTCAGTGGCACTTCAGTGTTACATACGAACTAGATCAGGTTACAACCCTGGCTGGCGGTTTACCTTCCTTACATCTTCTTTACCCAAATGGTACTTATATATTATATTAATTGAGCCGTTTTGTGATTGTTTTGATTTCTTGTGTTGGGCGTAAATACAACGTTATTGATCATCCGTGTCCGGTTTGTGACAGGTTTATGGGGCGGTTGATGCAGCTGGAAGAAATGAGGATCTAACAGTAGTTTCTAGCTCAAGAGATGAAGCAACGGGAGCACATCTTGGGATATCAATATCAGGCAATAATTTGGTGATCCATTTTGCCGTGCTAACTGCTGAGTTTTTGCTTGCAGGAGCCATTTATGGATGCGGTACGTGAAGAGTAGTTTTATGTGAGAATGTTCATTCCTGCTGAAATAATTTGTGGCTAATAACATATGAACCGATGTGCTAATGTTGTAGGTACATGAGATTACTCTGTTGTGGGTGCGACCTTACTGCTGCTGTTGTGCTGATGATGTACTGCTGCTCTGTACCAAGGGTAGGCGAGACATTATCACAATGGAAGCTCTGAAGCTTGCGGTTGTAAATGGGTAACATCAGTGGTGTTTCTTGAGTTGAATTACATTTGATAATACTTCTGCTCTGTGGACTTTCTGAATGCTTGGTTTGTTGCAGGGTTAATTCTCTTTTCTGATTCAACACGTGTGATCGCTTTTGGATTTACTTAATTGTTACTCTTTTACAGGCGTACGTCTATCGTGACATTGGTTTGGGCGTCTGGGTGTGTTCTCAACCCTGAGTGTTGATTAGCGGGCAAATTATGCAGGAGCCTTATCTGGATTTAGCTGTAGTTGTAAAATTGAAGGAGTCTTGTATTGTTGTCGCAAGTTCGGTCTTAGGTGGAAGGTGGATGGAGCTGAGTCTGGGAAATGACTAGTACATGACTTGGTTCATAGGTGATACTTACTGTCTATGAAGCTGTGAGTTCAAACATTATGCCCGTGTTATGCTTCTCGTGTTAACCGTTTCTGTCACCGTTTATACTGACAGCGCCTTTCTTCCAATCAGTGCTTACTGTTGTTGCTTGTACTTCTTTTTAATTACGTATGTTGGCTTGGTTTGCAGTTCGTGATGCTGTTGCTCAAACTGGTGTCGAGGCGCATGACCGTAATTAATACCATGGGATGCCTCAGAAATCCAGCCTTGGAATCACTTTGTCAATACGGGGTTTACGAACCTGTGCAATCCACTGCCCATTTTGAGTATCCAATATATCTTATCGACAACCTTTAATACCTGCTTACAAACACTGGCAGTTTCAAATGATTTTCCTGCTAAACTTCAACTTGGTGCAGGTTTCAGTTTATGTGGTTTTTGGCTTTTGTTTTGTAATATGATTGTGTCACAATTGTATTTCGGATTTCTAACCATCTGCTCACTTTCTACTTGCAGAGATTTTATGTGTTCAATATTAAGCTTCAAGGTTTCTTTCGAACAGACCAATGGTTGGGAGGAATGCCCACGCTTGCCGTCGTGACTGCGCTGAGAATGCTGGTATTGTTGCTTGTTGTTAGGGATGTAACACGGTTTTCTACTTGATTGAAAGTGAAGTCTTCATGGAAATGAAGCCAATTTTCCGCCATTGAGTGAAAGTGAAGTTGTTTCTTTCTCGGAGAGTGTTGTGTTCACCCTTTTTCTGCTTGTGGTGAATGTTGTGTCATGTTGTTGGTCTCAATACTAGGAGTTATAACAGCAGATCTTGTAAAAAGAAAATTGGCTTTCTGGTGCATTAATGTACAAGGAACTTGTTGTATATATTCGTTTTAGTACATCAACATGCTATTATTGCTTTAATCATGTGACCATGCCATTAATTCACCGTTATTGATTTCAACGTTTCCCGCTAGTGCCTTTAAATATCTAAACATCCTGTTTTTGCTAGAACTTGAGCCTACGTGCATGGGTCTTGGGACATCTTGTATTTTGTAAAAGAAATGGGCTTTGAAAATCCTTTTAACATATTGTTCCTCATCATGAGAACATTGTCAATCCGATGTTTGCAATCTCGATTTGTGTTACTTCTTATAACCGTGTACGGAGGCCTACGAGCTTGAAACTCCTTGTAATCAATAAACCTGTCACTTTGGATTTACGCTGTCATGCTCGAAATTGTGACCATGAGACAGTTACGAAAGTGGCCCAACCCCACTTGAAACTTTTAGAAACATCTTGGATGAGAACCAAATGACCAAGCCTGGAAGGAATCAGACCAGGAGTGCCATTTCTACTGGAATTTAATACACCTGCACGAGTTGGTTAGCCATAATAAACATGCGTACATAGTAGAAGATAGTACACCAAAATGCACGATGGAGGCGGGATCCTAAGGTCAAAAATTAGGGTGCAACAATGGGGTATTAATCATTGATAGTTGTGGTAACTTTGCTAATGTACCATTGCTCAGTTTCGATGGAGGAATCAGCTACAATTCCGTTTTAGCCCGTCGACAGTTGGGATACCCGTTGAAGGAACCTCCTAAGAGTGCCCATGTAGAGGGTATTTTCTTCAACAATGATGTAGAGCTTCGAGGAAAGATTTTGGATGCATGGCGTAATGTGTACAAGAAGGGGAAGAAAAGTCTAGGAAGGCCTAATTGTGTATCTCTAGAACCGTATCTCCAGTGGGTAAGAGACAGGGCAATCAAGCTAAGAATGCCTTATTCTCGTCAAGACCTTATACCTCCAAGAAGGGAGCCCACTTATGTCTTTATGTCTGAAACTGAGAAATCAGAGCTTGCTATGAAGAAGTTACGACAAGAGTTAGAGTCATGGAAGAACAAGTACCAAGTGTCTGTTGCAGAAATCGACAAACTCCAGAAAGAGAAAGGGGAACTCCAGAAGCAGCTACAGTTAAAGGATGAAGAGTTACTCCCCTGCAAGAAGAGGAAGGTCATGGAGGATTTATTTTTCTCCGACCCGCAATACACTATTTGGAAACTAATTGTGGACAACCTTATCCGTGAGAAGATGCAACTAGAAGAGCAGCTCAAGCAGCAGAATTCGAAACTTCTTTAGTGTCTTTATTAGCTTTTATTTAGCTTTTATTTGGGACTTTTAAAAGCAATTATTTGTATTCCGTCTCGAAATTAATAAAAAAATGTTTTCTTTTACTACAATGTTTATAAATAGTTAGGATCCCATGAAGTCCTACTCATCTTACATTGCATTCTTTCTTTATTCATTTCAAGAAACTCAATTTTATTTCTCAGGTATTGTAACCATGGATTTCAAAAGAGAAGTATTGGAGTACACTTTCCGGAGCCCTAACATTGAAAGCTTGAGAGAACTAGCAGACCTCGTCGAGAACCGTTACGCCTTCGCAGCAGAATATGGAGAAGTCTTTCGTTTTCTCGAACTCAAGATGAAAGGAGGGCTATTGGAGACCCTTGTTCAATTTTATGATCCATTGTACCACTGCTTCACTTTCTCGGATTACCAGTTGATGCCGACACTGGAAGAGTATTATGATTTCCTAAGGATGCCTGTAACGGCCCGTCCCATATTTACCAGCCAGGAAGACACACCCAGTCATCAAGAAATTGCCAATGCTACTCATCTCAGTTTGGCAGATGTGCAAGCGCACCTAATCACCAAGGAAGGAGTCCTTGGATTCCCTGTTGACTTTTTGATTGAAAAAGTTCGCTACCATGCTGAAAGAAAGGAAGTCCTTATCGTGGAAGCTACCTTTGCTCTGTTAGTCTATGGGATTTTCTGGTTCCCAAAGATCGATGATTTCGTTGATATGGATGCGATTAAACTATTCATACTCAAGAATCCAGTCCCTACCTTGCTCGCTGACACATACTATTCTATCCATTCGAAGAATGCTGAAGGAGGAGGACATATCGTTTGTTGTACAGCTCTGCTGTATTCGTGGTTCATTGCTCGCCTAACTCGACACCCGTCTATTTGGGAAGAGGAGGAGTCACCTCGTTGGTCCGAGATAGTCATGGCCCTTACTCACTCCGACATTGTGTGGTACGACCCTACCTATGAAGGTATATGTATGATCCATAGCATCGGAGGATTTACTAACATACTGCTCATTGTGAGAGAAGGATGCATAAGTTACAATCCTGCTCTGGACCGTCTCCAATTTGGGCATCCCATGATTGAAGTACCTGACCAGACTCTGTTAGAAGGAATCTTTCTCAAGGAAGGAGAAGACCCAGACCTGAAGACCGTCATAATCTATGCATGGAGATACATCAATAAGGAAGGAAAAGCTACTTTAGGATACCCCAATTGTGCCATCTCTGAAGAATATCTACACTGGGTGCGAGAAAGAGCTCTCGACCTCAAGATGTCGTTCCCTTTCCATGAACCTATGGTATTGGCCTTTCACGATCCAGATTGGTTCGACATGAGCGAAGTAGATCAGTTGAAGACTGCCTTGGATGAGGCTCGGAAACTAAAGGCCGCTTGGAGGAACAAGTTTTTCACACTCAAGGTAGAGAAGGAGAAATCCCAGAGGCTGCCAGAAGTAGAACTTGCAAGGAAAAGAAAGGCGCGAGAGGATTTATTTTCCTCTCACACCTCTTCAAGAGCTGTCACCAGTGACGATCTTCCCCCAGATACTGTGGCTTGGAAGGAATGTGTCGACCGACTCATCAAAGAGAATGTCGAGTTGCGAGAACGCATCAGTCAGCTAGAAGGAGAGCTTCGCACACAGAAGGAGCATAAGGAATAGGTCTCCGATTTTCTCTTTTGCTTTTGATTCAATGCAAAAAACTCTTAAAAGAGTACTCTAGTTTGTAATGCTTTGAATATCAAAATAAAATAAATTTTTATCCAACGTTATAATACCGAAAACTATTTGAGTTTCTTGAAGTTTCATCTTGCATAGCATCTAGTATTTTAGCATATGCATGTGTCTTTTCTCTTTTACGTCCTCATTCAGTCCTTTGTCTTTGTCTGTCAGTTGACATCTCGCCCATCTGACCAAGCTCGAAGTGTTACTTAAGGATAGCAAAAAGAACGAAAGATATGGATCGCATGACTAGCTTCAGAGTAAGGACTAATCTGACATTCTGTCGACCCTCCGATGACTTTGCTCCTGCGCAACTTCAGCCTATGCAAGACAACATGTTTGTTGACTTTCAGAGTACTCATGCTGGGATTGAAGTGGACGACCCTAGACTTATAGCATTTGAGAAGGAACTCCGTGATCTTGAAGAACAATGGAAGGTGATGAAAAGAAACAATGCATCCGGTCTTGATGCTCACGACCTATGTTTAGTTCCAGGCGTAATTATTCCTCCGAAATTCAAGATGCCTGTCTTTGAAGTTTACAAGGGTGTTAGTTATCCAAGATACCATTTGACGATGTTTTGTCAAAAGATGTCTGCTCATGTTGACAATGATGAACTGATGATTCACTGCTTTCAAGAAAGCTTATCTGGAGCATCCTTTATGTGGTATGTGAAACTACAAAGGAATCACATTCAGTCTTGGGGGGACTTAGCTGTCACTTTTGTAAAGCAATACAATTACAACTTGGGTATAGCTCCAGTTAATAAGGATGACGGTGGATCTTCTAGAGAATTCATAGCTCCAGTACCCCATCCTCAACATGCAATGCCCGCTCAGTGCAAACAACAACCACCTTTTAGGCAGAAATTGACCCCTCTAGATCAACCGCAGAATCGACAATTTCGAAGAAGGTATCAGAAGATGCCTCTGGATACTCCAAAAGAAGGAACTCATCGGTTTAATCCCATCCCTGTGAAGTATGCTGATCTATTCTCAACTTTGATTCAAAAGGGGCACATCCAGACAAGAGCTCCACCTAAGGTGCCCAAGAAGCTTCCATACTGGTACAGAGCGGACAAATTTTGTCCTTACCATCAGGGTGCTCCGGGGTACGATATTGAGAGATGCTACGGTATGAAAGCAGACGTTCAAGAGTTGGTTAGAAGCGGAATCTTATCCTTCAGAGGTTCTAATCCCAGCTTCAGCATGGTTCACCCTCCGAGAACATAATCCAAAGTTATCACAAGACCACACATCAGACGTTTCTGCAGGCTTCTCCATTTCAAGGCGTAATAAAGAAGGGCTTGTCCTGGCTTTTTCACATTGTTTTTGCTTTTGTGTTCGTGTTTCTTTGATTAGAAGTATTTTGGCATGTAAGGACTTATTATTTTGAATAAGTAATGCAATAAGTGTTTGTCTTGAAGAAATTCATTCGTTTTCACTCAAATCGTTTTTCAAAATAATTTATAATACCGACTATACCCAATTTTTCTCACTCTGGTAAAGAATTGGAAGGAGGATGATGAAGTAAAACACATGATCTCTTGTTGTATGCTTCGAATAAGAACCTTACTGATAATATAAGGCATTATTTCAATCACCTAAACACCAACATAGTTAAACCCTCTTTTTTAAGCCTTGAGAAAAGATTTGTTTTTTCTACCAAACCAAAACCTTATTTTTAGCCAGGGGCAGGGTAATATCAATGATGAACATATTTCAAAAAATTTGGGTTGGCACAAATATACTAACCCTTTATTTTACAAGTCATAAATTAAGCCCATATACAACCTTCCAAGTCCTAATTGAAGTAAGGTTTAGTTTGAAAGCATACTCGATGAGATATTGTTTCTTGACTCCTTGAGCTATGCTCAAGTTAAATCGGCTTTATAAATAATTTTTAAAATTATACCCTAATTAGCGATTTCGGTCACCAATTATTGCGATACCCCTTTTCAAAACTTCAAGACAAACATGTGTTGCATTAACCATTTCGAAATTGACATTTCTGACTTGCTAAATACGCTTGACATCTTAGAAAGATTACATACGAACGTTGATGGGTTTGAAGACTTTGCCAACCTGGGGCAAATTATTTTTTAAGAGGTTTGATCCGTACCAGTCTTGGCTGACTCAGTTATACCGCCAATCAGGGGCAGTTACATCGAGATTCGGTGAATCTCTCTAGAGAGTTTGAAAACAGTGGGGCATTTGGACATCATGTTTTCTATAAAATCCTCTCGGGATGTTTTTCTACACCATGTGACTTAGGGCATTTGAAGTTTGAAGCGAAGCAGACGTTTATTTCATCCTCAGGAAGCTCCGACATGTTCAACAACTATGATGATCCATGATATTTATTTTATCCCCTATGAAGCTTCAATTTGGGTACCTCCGTCTACATTTTTCATGCAACCTTTCAGACTTATTAAGATGTTACATCCCAAGTGGATTGATCTCTACTCCCCCCAAGAGAAGCTCGTGAAGCTCTGAAACAGGATGGTGATCCCATATTTGGTTCTCCGTCTATCCCCAGTGATATTTCTACCCTTGAAGATTGGTCGAGATGCTTATCCCGAGACGTTTATCTCATATCCGGTCGCCTCTTTCTGTTTGTTTCGTCAGCATAAACATACGCATTGCATATAAGTAGACCGCATAGCATGTGCATTTGTTGCATTCTTTGTGTTTGTTTTATTCTATCGCTTTGGCTATAATTATCCCTAGGTGTTTGGGTGTGTCTTATCCCTCCAAATAGAGTTGTTAACCCTAGGCAGAAAAGCACAATGTTTCATTTTCCCCATGAAGTTCAGCCCTCATGGAAAATGGTTATTTCAGTATAATTCCATTTGAGTTTATATCTCAATGGTCGAGTCTTGTTTGACAGTTCCTTTTCGGCTACTCCCCGAATCGAACTTCGGTTTTTGGCAATCACATCGTGGACATCTCCAACCTTTAAGAGTGGATTAAGTGTGCATTTATTTTGCACCCTATTCCCTAGGAAGAATATTCATAAAGACAAACGCTTCTTCAACAATAGCATCACAGGATTTTCTCGAACATTTATCTCTTTATTTGAGCAACTCGTTTTGATCAGGATCCTATTCAAAACGACAAACGACAGTTTTCACAAGACAGATCATTCACCCTCAGTGGGCCCTTCGACATCACCAAATCATCAAAAGGCATCGCCTCATAAATTCATCAAAGAAGCTTACCAAAGACATTACAAGACATCTCTCTTTATTTGAGAGCTTACAGAATATTCTACAATTACAAAGTGACATCTCCCCGGAGAAGTCGAGGAAGTTTACCATATTAGTCTCTCTTTATTTGAGAAGACATACATTACAATTCAACCGACTCACATCTTTCCCGAAGATCCCCGGTGAAGCTTTACAACTAAATCTACAATTTACAATTACAAATTACATCTACAACAACAGAGTACATTACAGATTACATCAACAACATTTACCACCTACAGAGTTCTACAACGAACTACATCTACAGGGTTCTACAACGAACTACATCTACAGGGTTCTACAACGAACTACATCTACAGGGTTCTACAACGAACTACATCTACAGGGTTCTACAACGAACTACATCTACAGGGTTCTACAACGAACTACATTTACAATCTACAACGACATCTACAATCTACAAAATTTACAACCCCCTGTAAAGATGCTCTCACGAGTTTTCATCATTTCGGGAAGAGACTGAGACCAGCTCATAGCATCCAGACTATGATGCTCGGGGAAGTTCTACATCAGAGACTGTGACCAGCTCATAGCATCCAGACTATGACGCTCGGGGAAGTTCTACATTAGAAACTGAGACCAGCTCATGGTTCCCATACCATGATGCTCGGGGAAGTTCTACAACTACAACATCTACAACGACATTTACATCTACATCTACAAACTACAGTGATTCTACCGTCTAAAAAATTTTGACATTTCAGGCAGAGATTGAGACCAGCTCATGGTACCTTTATCATGACGCTCGAGAAAGTTATACATTTTACTATTTCAAGTTGAGTTCCAAAAGAAAGAAAAAGATATACAGAAAAACAAGAAAAGAAAGAAAGAATACGAATAAAACTGAACCATCGACTTAATTCATTTGGATTATTACCAACCACAACATTATGATAATAAGCATATCTTTCGACTAGAAGCTTCTTTCCCATTACCATATCCCCGGTGTGTGAGATATTGTTATACTTCTGGAGATTCCCTAGTGTTGGTTGTTTCCTGTCCCCGTGGGGTCTCCTTTTGTCGAGCCTGTTTTTTTTCCCGTGTGTCGTGTCTAGTTTCTCCATGTGGCGCCATTTCACCACAGGACTCGCTGTCTTGCATTCTCACATCATTGCATATCATTTGCATTCGGTGGCCTCTTAGGGCCAACAATTCGTGCAATGTTTGTACTTAAGTCCCTCCTATCTCGTCGAGACGGAGATTTCAATCTCCATATCTCCGGATAGAAGTAACTTAAATAGGGGCATCTGTTGCACCCTAATTTTTGACCTTAGGATCCAACCTCCTTGTTTTATGCCTTGCGTGTTGTCTTTTGCCTTTTATATGTATGTTTATTATAACTAACCAGTTGATGCAGGTGCGATAATGACAAGTGTAGACCCTTACAGACAAGCACTTCAGGGCGCAAACAATTGAGGCCTATTATGTTTCCTATGGGGGCTACCTCGCAGGCTGAGTCATTACTTTCGAGGGGAAATTGGGAATATTCTTAATGGTGGTTTACAACCATTGTGTTTTGAGACTTTGAGATCACATGAGACTTAGCTTACATCAAAAACTACGTCATGGTGAAGGAGCGAGTACTTATTTGTTGATTAAACAATTGAGGAGCTCATGTTGAAGTTGCCTTTCCCAGGGGATTTGATAGAAACAGAACGATTACCGCTTCGTATTATTCTATTGCACGTGACTGAATCACATGGCTAATTATGAGAGGACTACTGTGACCATTAATATTACAACGATAAGGAATTCAACAACTAAGCAATGCAGCGAATGGACATCTGATTTCCTAGTCCACTGTTTTATTTTATCCATATTTCGTCAAGAAGGGTAATTAAGGATATAATTTATGAGATGCCTTATAAAGGACAAGAAATTTAATCAAGTGACCTATAAGACTCTACATTTAAGATGTTGATGCCCCTGTGAGACCAACACGAATTACAAGTCATAGAAATAAAATATCAAAATTAGAAGTTGAAATGATTACAACTTGACTACAGCTATATTTGGATCCTCACAACAGGGAGTCCATCTTCTCAGCGCATAAACCTTACACTAGAAAAAGGAAAGGGGCACTTCACAACTTCCCATTTGAACATTCATGATACACAACCGTTGATATCTGGTAGTCTATTTATGACCTCTACATCATTACAACACTATATGTGCAACTCGATAATTGTATACCACGAACTCATTATTGGAAACTAAGTCCTACGACCCTACATGACTTCGCAATTATAAAAACAATGGATCAGTGTAATTATGAGCCACAATCCAACGCGAGGTGACATAATCCAAGGTCAGATTCGCGGGAATTTCCTCATCTTCGAGACTGCACACGTCTTTCTTGGCTAATAGGGAGATACGCTTTAATTTAGAACCTCTGACATGATAATAGACGTGTCTCTTGTGCCCCGCTCCTGAACAGAGCCGCAACTCAAAACATGTTCTTGCAAAACATTCGTGCCGGGAAGTGCATTAATACGGCAAGCTTTGAAACCAGACAAGCTGCAGATCCTACATCAGAAAAGCCATCGTTTTTTTTTCAATCCATACAAATTCTCCACCTGTGGATGACATTTGCAAAACACAACTAATCAGGAAGAGTGATAGCATAAAACATTTTCAAGAGAAATAATCAAATATTACCAAACATCTTCCTGTTAATCGTGAAGGCAAGTCATGGAAATTGCCACTGCATACTAGAATCTTCAGCTGCTTGTGAGAAGGAACATCGTCCATCTTCGTCCTCCGGAAAGGCCAACTGCATAAAATTAAACGGAATTAGTAGGAAAAAGGTTGAGGTCATCAATCAAGAATGATTAAAACATAGCAACAACTTACAGCAGTGCCTGAAAGATAAAGGAAACCCTGCAGAGTGCCATTAACGGGAGTGAATCACAGTTTAAGAATAAAGAAGAATTGAAGTAATTCCAGCCCTCAGTTTTTAATCATCATCGAGCAGTTTCGAGCGGCCGGAAGGGTAACGAAAGACGTCACCAGCTCCCTACCAAGCGTCGAAGGCAGCGGTTTCATACTGTAAAACAATCAATTTCAGGAGGCTCATAACATATTCTAAGGCACCAATAATTATCGAAGGCTACAAACCATTAAGGCTCGGATTGTGAAGTCATCATAGCCGGTTTTGGAACCTTTCACGGCGATAATGCAAGTTATAAACACCTGATACAAAGCTCAAGAACAGAAAATCAAGATAAGGTGCAGCCCTCAGAATACTCATCATAAGGCTAAAATTCGAGTGGCCGGGAGGACTATGACCGAAGTCATTATCAACTCCTTACCAGGCATTGAGAATTTCGAATCCAGACAACGGGATAATCATCCTCAGTTTTTCCCAACACAAGCAACAACATCCCTATTTCCTTCGTGGTTCAGACACGCAAGTCATCACTACCACCTCAAAACCATTCTCAACACCAGGGCTAAAACCGGCAGATTCCGCACCAGTAGCAGGGCCCTGAAAGAAGAAGAGGAAAGTCAGTATGTTTCTAACAGCTCACGATTTTGCCCCAGATAAATCGAAAACAATAAGAAGAACAGGTATCTCAACACAAATTCGCAATAGGCCATGAGAAACAACTTCAGACTGCTATCAACATCAGCAACCATACAAGCTACAAACAATAGCAGTGCAACCATACCAGGTGCAAGCAACAAGTATATTAAACACGAGCATCAACTAACATTTGCAAGAAAGTAATACCACTGCAGTACATAACAACATCAATGCCAATGGCGAGAAACACTAGTTGCAGTTGCGGGCAGCATCGACAATGTCAGCTGCGAACAAATATTAATGTCAAGTACATGCAAATGCCAGCAACAAAGGTACAACACTGCAATATCATTAGCGACAGCACAACATCAGTATTCCATCATCTGCAAGCATTTCCAAACCAGTAAGAATGAACAACGCAAAGGATAATCCGAACCAACATTTGCAAAATTAAGAGAAGGTACAACCCTCAGTTCGATCCATCATCGGGAGAAGGCAATCAGTAGCGGGCAATACACGAATGAAACGACAGCATTCCCATGGTTCAGACTCCTTGAGTCATCATCATCACCGTATTAACTTCCTCAGCACAAGGCTAAGACCGGCAGATTCCGAACCCGCTAACGACGTCCTGAAAAGAGGGAAGTATCAACATCAACACTATCAGTTCAAACATCTGCATTACAACGTCAATTGCAAGTGAAATGTCCACAAACAACAGAGCATCAACAATGATATTTTCCAAACGTTAACGACGCAGAAGAATACTACCGGCAGCAATACGACAACTACATTTCCGTCAAGCTCAGACGCAATGTCGTCATCGCCGGTTACGACACCTTTCTCGGCAAGCTAAGACAGGGCAACCTCTGAACTCCAAGTGTAACCTGTTGCCCTGCGAAAAAGAAGAAGAGGAAAATACATTAATTCGAAGCCAGCGGGACATCAACAGATACATACATTTCCCAAATTTGACGAATCCACAACGGAAAAGGAAAAGACGTGGAATTCCCAAATCAAAACCGACATGCCTCCAACAAAATCAGAAAGAATTAACTATTAAATCCCAAATCACTCAGTGAACCGGACAAGCCTTAAAGAAATAGGAAAGAATCACCACTTGTCTCCCCAAATCATCAAACAAATCCGACAACATCAGACGAATAAGGAAGGTTTTGAAAGCAATCATCATGAGAGGCCTAACAAATCCCTCTATAAAAAGGACGATGGAAATCCATTCGAGGGAAAAGATCAAGAGATCACCGAAGAAAGAAGTGCGCCCACTCAGAGAGACGAAAGAACCTCATCACAGCGAAAGAGAAATCGACGCACTCGAAGCTCAGGCCAAAGGAAGCTCATCGTCGTCGTGAAGCTCAGACGCAAAGGCCATCATCGCCTCGCCATCGCATCCCTCCAGTCGCCGCCGGCTCGTGTTCGTGGGTACAATTCCACTTCCAAAACTTTGTTGCATGTTGTTTCTATTTGATTGCAGGTCTTAAGCGCAAGATCAAGGAAGGAGAGGAAAAACGCGATCGGGATGAAGAGGACGAGAAGATCGCGAAGAAAGGGAGAAGGGGGTGGAGTTTAGGGATTTGATCCTGTTGTTTTTTCCTTTCTTTCTATTCGTTTTGGTTTTATTTGTTGTATCTGTATAATGCTCACACCATAATCACACCCATCACAGCACTAACCACCCACACACCCTAATTAACTGTTAAACCATTTCAATAATCGACCTATTTTATTAATCAATTTTACTTTAATCAAATACTTTTTTAAAACCAATATTTTATTTATCCATGATTAACCTTTTAATTAATAAATCCCCCTTTCCTTATAATGTTTTATTAATCCACTTTCTCTAATCATCATTTTTTTTAAAAACTAAATAATTTCTTTTCTGAATAAATAACAGTATATCCATTTTATATTTATCCAATTTTACAAATAAATAATAACCTTTTATAACCCTTGTCTTTTGATAATATGTAAATCTATTTTATGCTTTTAAAATAAATAACAATAACAACTTTCTTATAATAACTAGAAATTCACCTAACTTTTAATTTAGGATAATTGAAATCGTTAAAATCTAAATATCATTTTATTATCAAGAAATAACCTTTATTAAAACAAATATAACTTTCTTCCTTAAAATTAATTCACTCTTTAAAATAATTTTCTCTAAAAAAAATTCCACCTAAAATCAATCCGACCTCTCTCGAATCAATGTTACCTTAAGATTAAAACTAATCCCTTCGCCTAAAATCAAAATCAACTCACCGTAATCAATTCAACCCCTCGCTTAAAACCAATCAACATTTTTTCTTATAACCTAACCTTTTAAAATCAATCTCGATCTAAAATCAACTCGACTAAAATAAAAACAATCAACATCGTAATATAATTCAATCAATCAACATCGCAAACAATTAAAATCAATCCCAACATAACTCAATCAATCGTGCACACTCACGACACTTGCACCTACACCTTAGCGCTTTCATGCGTGTGTATGGTTTACCTTCCGCAATTTATCTTACAAGCAATTTACATCATCATATTTATATTATTGCACTGCATAACCGTCCAAAGGAAAATCCTACACATGATTCAACAATCATGTGTAGTGCATCTCATTTGCATCATTCTCCCCATAAGATCCTTGATCCCATTCAAGTCGATCTTCTTAAATTTAGGACCTACCCCATAGGAAGGACCTTTATCTTTACAACATAGACAAAACAATCAACAATTAAACACAATCAAATCAAACAATATTCAAGCATTCGACAATCAAATCAAACAATATTCAAACAAAACAATTCAATTCAAAACAATTATTCAAACACATTAGAGAAAGATGCCAAATCATCTTAAGCGAGATAGAATCTCCACCCCACAACAATACAATCAAGCCGTAGGGACTTTGCCTTAAGAGAGATAAAGGTGTACCTCGTTGATCCATATCCGAGTACGTAAGTCCTTTTCTTAAGACGATGCAAAGACTATTTTCCTACAACCTATGGCGGTTAAATCTCCCTTAAAATGAAGACTCATCTCTTCTCCTAAAATCAATCAAACAACTACCCTAAACCCGTAGGAACTTTGACCACAGTCAAAGCACTCCTCAAACCTTTAGGGGAACTACAAATACTCTGATTCCACTCCCGCAAGGATATGTAGGCATAAGATGCGATATCTTATCGAGTATACTTAGAAATAAACCATTAGGGCTCTTTAACCATTAAGCAGATAAAACTTAGCAATAAACATATATAAAACAAGAGGTTCCTGTAGAGTACTACAGAAACTTAGGATGCTAGTACCTTCCCTAAGTTTAACCAACCCCCGAACCTATAACTTTCTAGCTTGCATTTGCATTGCATTGTGGGAATTTCGATCTTTATCCCTTCCCTTGGACAAATCAAAGTTCGGTTGCAAAATGAATTAAAGATTCAAACTAATCAATAGTTTGGTATCCGATTTTCACCGCGACAACCTCTTTGCGTATTAGGGAATCCCGTAACAAAATCCATCGATATACTATCCCATTTCCACTCTGGAATGTCCAACGGTTGCATCAAACCACTAGGCTTCTGATGTTCCACTTTAGACTTCTGACAAGTCAAGCACGAATACACAAACTGAGCTACATCCCTCTTCAATCTGGACCACCAAAACATTTTCTTCAAATCTTGATACATCTTATTCGCTCCCGGGTGAATACTTAAGTTACTCCGGTGTCCTTCCTCCAATATCATCTTTTTCAACTCTACATCATCGGGAATACAAATACGACCACGAAATCTCAAAACTCCAAAATTATCAACCTTGAAGTCCTCATTCTCATTCATCATCAAATCAACAAACTTCAAATCCAACTTTTGCTTTTCGCACACGGTAGCAAGAAAATCATTCGTAACATACAACATACCAAGTTTCACACTGCTCGGCGTTATCTCACAAACCAAACTCAAATCTCTAAAACTCTCCAATAATTCCCATTCCCTTACCATCAGTGTTGACATATGATCCAACTTTTGACTTAAAGCATCGGCTACTACGTTTGCCTTACCCGGATGGTAATTCAAACCAAAATCATAATCCTTCAAAAACTCTAACCATCTCCTCTGCCTCATGTTCAATTCCTTCTGATCAAACAAATATTTCAAACTCTTGTGATCACTAAAAACATCAAATCTCGCACCATACAGATAATGCCTCCAAATTTTCAAAACAAACACCACGACCGCTAACTCCAAATCATGTGTAGGGTAGTTCTTCTCATGCACTCTCAATTATCTCGAAGCATAAGCCACAACTTTCCCATCTTGCATTAAAACACCACCTAAACCAGATAAAGAAGCATCACAATAAACCACAAACGACTCCGTCGGATTCGGCAAAATCAAAATCGGCGTCATTGTCAACCTTCTCTTAAGCTCAACAAAACTCTTCTCACACTCAATATCCCAAACAAAGGCCTTTCCCTTACAAGTCAATTAAGTCAACGGAAGTGCTAACTTCGAAAATCCTTCAATAAACCTCTGATAATAACCAGCTAATCCAAAAAAGCTTCGAATCTCCGTAACTGACTTAGGAGCTTCCCACTGCATTACCGCATCAATCTTGGACGGATCAACACTAACACCATTACCAGAAATAACATGCCCAAGAAAACTCACTTCCGATAACCAAAACTCACACTTTGACAACTTAGCATATAATTGCTTCTCTTTCAAGATCTGCAACACAACTCTTAAATGCTCTACATGCTCTTCTTGGGACTTAGAGTAAATGAAAATGTCGTCGATGAACACAACCACGAAACGATCCAACTGATCATGAAAAATACAATTCATGTATTCCATAAACACACCTGGCGCATTAGAAACTCCGAATGGCATCACTGAAAATTCATAATGACCATACCGTGTCCTAAAAGCCGTCTTTTGAATATCCTCATCTTTAACACGAATCTGGTGATAACCCGACTTCAAATCAATCTTACTAAAAACATGGGAACCAACCAATTGGTCCATCAAATCATCAATTCTAGGAAGTGGATACTTGTTCTTAATAGTTACCTTGTTCAACTGCCGATAATCAATACACAACTGCATACTCCCATCTTTCTTCTTTACTAATAATACTGGTGCACCCCAAGGAGAAACACTCCACCTGACAAACCTCTTTTCCAATAAGTCATTCAATTGTTTCTTCAATTCCATCAACTATGATGCCGACATGCGATACGGAACCATCAAAATCGGTCTAGCACCCGAAACTAGATCAATTGAAAACTCGACTTCTCTTTCCGGAGGTACGTCCACAATGTCCTCCGAAAATACTTCTGGAAAGTCGCACACCACTGGAACCATATCTAGTTCAACTTTACTCTCTTCCAACAATGATGCAAACAAACAGAACACTTGAGCCTCATCTGCCAAAAGTTTCTTCAACTCTTTAGTAGATAGAAAAATTTCTTCCTCATCCTCCTCCAAGGAAGGAAACCTCACTAACTTGTGATAACAATCAATACGGACTCTATTATACTGCAACCAATTCATACCCAAGATCACATCTAATCCTTCTAACGGCAAACACACCAAGTCCATAATGAAGTCTTTACCATATATGGTTAAATAACAACTTAAACATATCAAAGATGTAGTTACCGACCCCGAAGCGGGTGTCTCAATAACCATATCACCACCACAAGAAGACAAACATAAATCCAAACGCTTAGCACACTCAAAAGAAATGAATGAATGAATGAATGAGTCGATCCGGTACCAATAATAGCAACTAAAGGCATATTATTAATAAAACATGTACCTTTAATCAACCGATTCACATTAGTAGTGTCTGCACCGACTAATGCAAATACCTTCCCACTCGTTGGAGCTTGCTTTGGCTTAGTACACTTTGTACTAATATGACCAACTTCCCCACAGTTGTAACACTTCACCACGTTCTTTCTACAATCAGTTGTAGCATGGCCGATACCTCCACAGTTAGCACACTTCGCTCCATCCTTCTTACACTCAAAAGATTTATGCCCCAGTTCACCGCACCTAAAGCACTTAATGGGACCATAACTTCCACCTCTGGACCTCTTAACAAAGTTTTCCCTATGCTTGCCTTTATCAGCAGGCGTCACATAAGGTCCACTCTTCACCGGTTGCTTCCCTCTCTTCTCATTCAAACTCTTATAGTGAGTGGAACGAGCTTTACTATCTTCTTCAAAGATTCTACAACATTTGGTCAAGTCCGAAAATCTCCTAATCCTCTGATAACCCACCACTTGCTTGATCTCAGGGCGCAAGCCGTTCTCATACTTAACACATTTGGAAAATTCCACCGTCACCGCATCATAGTGAGGATGAAACTTCACTAACTCTGTGAACTTAGCCGTGTAGTCTATCACAGACATATTGCCTTGTTTCAATTCCAGGAACTCCATCTCCTTCTTTCCCTTCACACTCTCAGGATAATACTTTCTAAAAAATTCGGTGCAAAATAAATCGCAAGTGATTTCCTCATCGTCTACTTCAAGAACTTGTCTCATACCGATCCACCAGTTATCGGCTTCTTCTCTCAGCATGTGAGTCCCAATTCTCACCTTGTTCCCTTCAGCACAATTCATAACTCTAAAGATCCTCTCGATCTCCTTTAACCAAATCTTAGCACCGTCCAGATCAAATCTTCCCTTGAATACCGGCGGTTGATTCTTTCTAAACTCATCATTAGCGTTCACATTTGGCGCACCCTGCACCGCCCTAGCCATTGCCTCCAATGCAGCAGCCGTCGCATTGTCATTACGACCAACCATATTCTGATTATTCCCAAAAATAACAACAAGGTTAAACAACCGTCCAACCAACAAAACGACGAGACAGACACAACTGACTCAACACTGGCTCTGATACCACTTGATGTAACACCCCCTTTCTATACCCCCAAATAAACAATCAAATCATTTAGGCACTTAATGAAAAGAATTCTATTAGAGTATAATTATAACATGGTATAAAAGAGGCGCATCACATTATCATCGAAACGAAACATAAATAATACCAGCTCACGAAGATATGTAACAAAAGGGGTAAATCTCAACTAAAAACAAAGCATAGCGCTTAAAACCCACACATCAACATTTAGAATAAAGCAGAAACATCTAAACATTGAAATCACTTCATTAACATAAGCATCATATACATCGTTCAGATTAATTCAATTCATCAGTTGAATTTACAAAACGTTCATCAGCAGATACATACATAGATGTATCACAAAAGAATCAAAATAATTCCTAACTACCCAGTGTTACATATCAGAGCCATCTGACCAAAAGAAATGAAGACTCGCTTCACAAAGACTCCAATAATCTAATCTGCAATGTCTCATAGAGCATTATAAAACAGCAGAAGGGTGAGAAACAATATCATAATACATAATGCACATAAACATATATATATATATATATATATATATATATATATATATATATATATATATATATATATATATATATATATATATATATATATATATATATATATATATACACACACACACACACACATAACGTCATAAAACGTCTTCCGCATTCTCACCACAACTCATCTCACTACACCGTACATCGCAATGTATTCACGCTTAACTATTTACAAATAGAGCACCAAGCATATACAATGTGCATCAACAATGTTTATATCAATTCTTAAACATGCATACATATACACATATATTCACACATACATGTATATTCAAACCTTCCATTCATGCCAATTATCAACAATCTACATAAACATCTACATTCATGTTTATTCACCATACATCATGCACAAATGTCTACTGCAACTCACAGAGACCGACATACGACTCTATGCAGATGCAAATGCGGTACCGACTCATTTCAGCAGGTTCAATTGAAGAACCAAAATAACCATCGCTCACACCCCACATGGGCACACGAGGTTCTGCAAATTCACCGAAGAATCAATAAATAACCGTCGCAACATACGAGGTTCTGCAGATTCACCGAGGAATCAATAAATAACCATCGCTCACACCCCACAAGGGCACACGAGGTTCTGCAGATTCACCGAGGAATCAATAAATAACCATCGCTCACACCCCACAAGGACACACAAGGTTCTGCAAATCCATCGAGAGATCAATAAATAACCATCGCTCACACCCCACAAGGGCACACGAGGTTCTGCAAATCCACCGAGGGATCAATCGACACAAGAATGCATACCATGATGCTTCACATGCAACATGACTCATGACACTCTTGGAACGCATACATGTTTACCAACATACTCATGCAATCATCACATTCGTCGCATATATTCATTATGCATTCAAATATATGTATCACAAAGCATATATATATTCATCATCCATTCACACCAATTTTCATACATGGTTCACATTCACAATCAATCTTTGCCAAACGGCCATATTTCACACCTCACAAATCACAAACTAGGATTCACACCATACGGTTACCACAACACATATAACAACATATAATTAGTCATCTCAGGCAAGGAATGATCGCAACCAAACCACACAACTAATCCACGAATGGAAAATGCAAGGAAAGAAAATATGCTGCTGTGTTCGCTAACCTTCGCCTGGCGAAGCCTCTGGCGAACCTTCGCTACTCCGTTCGCCTGGAGAACTTGCCAGCGAAGACCACTGGGATTTATTATGGAATTACTCGCTAACACTCTCCTGGCGAACCTTCACCACTCTCTTTCGCCTGACGAACTTGCCAGCGAAGACAGGGTGGATGCTACTGACTTAGTTCGCTGCTGCTCGCTGGGCTTCACCCGGCGAAGCTTCGCTGCCATTCGCCTGGCGAACCTGCGAACTCAAAACTCCCATGACTGTCCAAAAGCCCAAACCTCACAAACCGACTGATTTAATCCAAATCAGTCCCAGTAGTACAACCCACTCATCACCCGACTATATTACACCGTCTATTCCAAATTCTAATCGATAAAACTCAGTTTCCACCGATTAAATCAACTTCCGACCTAGAAATGAAAACATAGAAAACAATCAAACAAATCCAATCTAGCACATACATGATCATACACATTATGAAGATGATAAAACTTCTCACCCTTACCTGATTAATTGCAAGCTAAGGTTGATTCTTGATGATTCTAGATTTTGCTCCACTTTCTCTTCTTTTCTCTCCTCCTCCTTTCTTTCTCTTGTTTTTCTTCTTAATGTTTCTATCTTTCTCCTTTCTCTATATATCACATATTCTATTTCTTTCCTCCCAAATTCTTTCCACACACTTATCAATTAATTCTCATAAAATATCCATTTAATATCATCACTAATGCCCAGAATACCCTCCAACCTATTTTTACCCGAAACTCTCAAAGTCGGCAAAAATAGCTCAATATGTAAACAAAACATATTATCACACAAATTCCACATAAATAAAATAATCACTTAAATAAATCAAATAAGGACTCAATAAAAAAATGGGAATTCAGAATCGGAGCGTTACACTTGCTCTGATACCAGTTGAAATTCTGGTATGCAGATCTCATATGTCCCAAGAACATTGATCTCTACTGAAACAAGGACGAGGACAAATCATGAACAATTTAAATTTCTTTAAATTGTACCAATGTCATGACCAACATCATGACCTCTGTTGTGACATCTGCATACTGACAGACTATTTATCTAACCATTTAAATTGTGCAGAATTGTAAATGCTGAAAGATAAATAACACAATGAATTATTTACCCAGTTCGGTGCAACCTCACCTACATCTGAGGGCTACCAAGCCAGGAAGGAAATCCACTATTAGCAGAATTAATTCAGAGTCAAACAACACAATTTGTACTCCTCACTTAATCTCTACCCAATGCAATTTTTGCCTAGAGACCACTAGACAAGAGTATACCCACTCACCCCCCTTAATCACAGCAGTGATATACGATTTAATACAAAGGACAGACTTTAGAAGACACTCTTCAAAGTTACAATACTTGATTTTGCTTAACGACTTCAATCAAGGACAATGAACACAACAGTTCATACAAACTAACCAAAGCAATTATACAACATACAATTGCTTGGCTTACAAGAAATCCTAAGACTCCTACGCACGTGAAGAATCACTGCAAACCACAAAATTCTCCACTCACAAATATGTCTACCGCAATGCATCAAACGATACAAAGGGTGACTTACACACAAGGGACTCTCAAACCCTAGACCTATATTTTACACTTAAGTTGTTCGTGATGTGAGTGCTTGATTTCCTCTGCTTCTGTTCCTCCTTTTATAGTAATGCAGACTGGGCTTGGGCTGGTCACAAGTAACAAACATTAGGTTTAACAAGGTAAACCTAATTTCCACAATTTAAGGAGCTTTCAATTAGGTCATTGGTGTTTCATGATACGCTCAACACTGCCTAGGATCTCGCCTGAGATACCTAGAGGACCCTAATAAGTCTTCTAAAATCTAGCTTGAGCTATCTCACGCTTTACACCAGAAAACCAACTTGCATGTTGTACACGTCAGCTACCTGATGTTATACACTTGATGTTATGACACTCAGCATGACTTCCACTCTTCTGCAGATTCTTCTTTACACCAGTCCTGGCTTCACCCAATCTTCTACAGAATAACAGTAGAAACAAGTATATTAAAGTTTCCTAAAAGGTCTCCAAGATCCTTTTATGAATACCACTATAATATGTACTTGTTCCTAATAAATCTCCTTGACATACTTACTGATGAGGTATATCCATCATGGTCTCATCAATACAAACCAACTTTGTCAAGAGATATATACTAGCAGCTCCTTCTGATGTCATACAGCAATGTCCAAACATTGGCAATGACATTCTGCTTAAAATACATGATAACAGTACTGTCATCAGCTCCTGCTGTACTAGACAGCGATGTCATGACATTGGTAATGACATCAGTGCAAGATCATGTTTTACCAGAATTTAGCCAATCATAGAACCATGGATAATACATAGAATCATGGTACTAACACACCCTGTTTGGATTTGCCTTGATAAGGATGATTAGGAAATCCATGTATCCAAAAGCAAACAGATTTAATATGTCCAAGTTTTCCACAGTGATAACATTTATACCCTTGGAACTTACTCTTGACTTGGTTCCAATTTTTGTTTCTTTGATGTTGTGACATTGGTCGTCACATCCCTTTTGGCCTTTGGGTTTCAGGTTTTGGGCTATTGAGCTTTAAGATGGGATTCTGCTTTCCAATAAATCCCATCCCAAACCTATTTCCTGATGTCTGACCACTCTGTGGGATTTCTTCCAAAGTGTCAGTCCCAGGATTTAACATCCTTATGGATTTTGACATCTGCTCCACTTTAGATTCCAACAAGCTTGCCTCACTTTTGAGTGAGTCAATTGTTGCAAGTTGTTCTATCTTCTCAGCCTCTAATTTCATTATGCACTTCTTATGTTGCTCTACTTGCTGATACAATTCAGTACTTCTGAGGAATAACTTCTTATATGACTCTGCAAGTTCATCATAAGTTAGCTCTTCTTCACATGAATCACCATCAGAAATACATACACTGTTCAGAACAGTGACATGTTTAGCAGACTCTTCTTCAGAACCACTTTCTGAATCTCCATCATACCAAGTGACTACTAGACCCTTCTTCTGCTTCTTTAGATAGGTAGGACATTCAGCTCTAATATGTCCATACCCTTCACATTCATGGCATTGTACTCCTTTGCCTTGGTTAGAATTCTTCTCAAAGTTACTCTTTCTGCTGCTGTCAGAAGAGGTGTTCTTGGCATAAGGCTTTGACTTATGATCTATCCTTTTTGATCAGTTTATTGAATTGTCATCCAAGCAAGGCAATTGCTTCTGATAAGTTCTCTTCATTTTCACCATCTTCTCTTTTTGAGTCATCTGCAGTGTTTGAAACAAGAGATATGATTTTGTTCTTTTTCTCCACAGCTTGATCACACATTCCCATCTCAAAAGTTTGGAGAGAACCAATAAGTTCATCCACCTTCATGTGACATATGTCTTGGGCTTCTTCAATGGAAGTGACCTTCATTGCAAACCTTCTAGGTAAGGACCTGAGAATCTTCCTCACAAGTTTCTCTTCAGGCATCTTTTCTCCCAAGGCTCCTGAGGTGTTGGCTAGTTCAAGAATATTCATGTAGAACTCATGAATAGTCTCATCCTCCTTCATTCTAAGACTTTCAAATTTGGTGGTCAACATTTGTAGTCTAGACATCTTAACTTTTGAGGTTCCCTCGTGAGTAGTTTTGAGAGTGTCCCAAACCTCCTTAGCCAGTTCACAATGGTGTACCAGTATGAAGATGTTTTTGTCTATACCATTGAATAGTGCATTCAATGCTTTAGAGTTTCCAAGAGCTAAGGCCTCTTGCTCTTTGTTCCATTCCTCTTCAGGAATTAACACATATACTCCATCCTTGTCAGTCTTCACAGGATGTTCCCAGCCAGAGTTTGCAGCTCTCCATGCCTTGCTGTCTAAAGACTTTAAGAAGGCAAGCATCCTAGGTTTCAAATAGTCATAATTAGAGCCATCCATAAATGGAGGTCTATTTGTGAATCCTATGTCTTTATCCATAGTGCCAAAATTTATCTTCCCTAGATCTCACCCAGAAATAACAGGCAGAGTGCCTGCTCTGATGCCAATTGAAATTCTGGCAAACTCACGATGGATGTTATTGTGGATGTTATGATATCCACTGTAACATAGGCTAATCTGGGGGCTACCAAGCCAGGGAGGAAATTCACTATTAGCAGAATTAATTCAGAGTCAAAGAACCCAGTTTGCACTCCTCACTTAAAACCTACCTAATGACACTTCTGCCTAGAGACACTCTAGACCTGAGTATACCCACTCACTCCCCCTCAATCACCTCAGTGATATCAACACACAATTACAGAAGAAATATGGAGATACACTCCAAAAACACACCTTGATCTTGCTTCACAGCTTTGATCAAGTGACATACACTCTTGCTTAACAGCTTTGAGTGACACAATGAACACACCTGTTCATACACAATAACCACAACAATTTTACAGCATACAATTGCTTGGCATACAAGGAATCCTAAGACTCCTAGATACACGTGAAGAACAAAGTTCTTCACTCACAAAGACTCTTAGTAGGCACTCTCTAATCTTCTGTCAAGAGCTGCACTTCTAGGATTGCTCCTTCTGCTATTTATAGTAGCAGTCAGTCCTTGGGCCTTGGTGCAAAAATTAGGTTTACCCAAACCTCTCTTCAAAAAGCTGCACTTACCACTTAGGTCAGGTACATTTAATTTCGCCAGGGCTTCTAAAATGTTTCCTGACTTCCAGCTTGAGCTTCTATAAAGTTTCCTGAATTCTAGCCTGAGCTTCCTCATTCTGAATAACAGAAAACTAAACCTGCGCACCTGATGTCATACGATCAGTGTCATGACATTCAGTATGACATCAAACTCAACTTACTACTTACCCTGCATATTGTGTGTCACATCATCAGTTATGACATCCATACACACTCTAATGTTTTGCCACAAAATGCTGCCAATCAGAAGCACTTACAAAAATAAAATGATAAAAAGACGAATAAAAAGTCGAGTATCAATTTCCCATGAAATAAAAAGACTGCACTAAAATTATTAGCACGGAATAAACGACTAAAAAAATACAGCGTTTTGTCCGATTTTGAAATAAATCTGGACCGGTAAAAAGGCTCAGACTAATCAAAACGTGATAAAAAATTCATCAAAAATTAATACGAGCACGCCAGGTTAAACTACGCGAAACGTAGATTAATATAATTGATGACTACAAACTTAATTTTGAAACTTTTTGTCCACTGGTTTTACGCACAGTTAACTTTCAGTTTGACCGACTCATTTATAAATCCAACAAGTTTATTCTTGTCGAAACTTTGGGCAGTATGCATGATTAAAGACATGTTATGCTATGCGGATGATGCAATGTGAAAATAAAGTCAGATGAATGAAAATTCAAAAATGCCTGGTCAAAAATTTGGGGTGCTAATATTTTCCCTTTGCGTAACCAACTCCCAAATCCTGACATTGGTTGCTGATCAATGGTTTTTATGCTTTTTTTTATTGTTAATTTTAGTTAATCTTGATATATGTGAAGTCTATTTATTCCTCCTTTTCCACACTTTATGCTTTGGTTGTGTCTCTTTAATGTTTTTAGGTTCAGATAAACATTCAGAAATAACTCGGTTGATGAAGAGGAAAAATACAGAGTTTCGGTGGAATTTTGCCCATCCTACAGGGAGCTAACACGGGCACCCGTGTCACCTGACACAGGCCATGTCAGCATACAGAGAGACAATGGGAATTGAATAGGAACTTGAAGAAATTAGTGGGCTGACACTGACATCTGTGATAGTTGATACGGGCTGTGTCAACAGGCATGGAGCTTCAAAACACAAAACTTGGAAAACAGAAGGCTGACACGGCCACCCGTGTGTCGCAACTGCGAAAAACACACAGCAGAAAACAAAAGAGTCGCCACCTTTTGTTATTTATCCCAAAGAGAGGGAAAGGAAACTATCGGAAAAACCTAATGGAAAAGGGAAAAGATGAGGTCATCGCAACCAAGTCCTGGATTCGGGAGTCGGTTACGTAAGGGGAATGTATGAGCACCCCTCACGTCCGTCGTACTCGACGGGATCCACGCTTGTTGTCTATATAAGGGTGTGTTTAAACTATCTAAGCTACAGGCTCACAGGAAAAAAAGAAAAGAAAAGAGACTCGGCAGAGCATCACCGCTCTGTGCCTACGTATTCCCTTGTGCAATGGAAAAGTCAGAGTCAACGTAGTTCAGCTAACTACGGGCGAAAGGGGGGAAGGTTGCTCGCCAAGACATTACGTCTTGTGCCTACTTATCCTCATCTGGTATGAAAAATCAAAGCAAACGTAGTTCGGGCTGACACGAAAACACCGGTTGATTAAGTGTTTTAACCGAGTAGGGTTGAACCTCCGTTCTAGCAGTTAGAGACAAAGCCTGTTTGTGGTAGAACCGAAGCTTAACAACATTCTTTTTTATGAAAAAAGGGTTTCCAATTAATCCCGAAAGAAAAAGGTTTGAAATTTTGTTTTGTGTTTTTTAGTGAAGTGAATTAATTCGGTTTGTGATTCACGTTGCACTAAAGACTATGACCTAGGAGCGAATGCGTCGCATATCGTCCAAAGGACATATGCTAACATTCTAGAAAATTGAGAGGCAACCACCCAATCATCATTTCCCAAGTATCTTAAGGCCCGTAGCGCACAATGTTCATCACATTTATTAGATGAGTTAGAATTGTTTTGAGATGAGAAAGAGAGACACACAGAAGGTCTAAGGGAAACTCAGCCCTAATGTTGTCATGCAAAGTGATCCTAAGATTAGGATTAAAATGGGAAACATCTACCCTAATGCTAGCATGCTTGGATTGAACACCTAATGTCTCTCTTATTCCCATCCTAAACGGAGGGACTAGGAACCTTATGGGGATCATGGCAAAAAGCACAAGAAAGCACCAAGTAAATTCAATCACAAGTAAGAGATGCAAACATGGAAAATAAACATGCAAAGATGGAGGAAAAGAAGTGTGGGGCAGCAGCTGCCACAAGCGCGTCTCGACCTCTTTGAAGCAAGCAAAGTATGCAATGTAACATAGAAATGCAAGAAGGCATGCAAACACAGAAAAATGCGAGAATACATATGCAATGTGTAATACCCCAAATTTTACCCTTATATTTTAGTCAGTCATTTCGCATAGCATCTCATATGTGCATTTGCTAACCACTAACAAGTCCTGAAGGTGTTTGTTTTTCAGGAAATACCCCAGGGGCATTTTGGTCATTTTGAAGCATAATTCGTAATTTTGGGGCCTAATGAGGTTTTACTCCTGAGGCGTTTATTCACGTGGGTTTGATATCAACTTGGTTTGGAAAATTTGATCTGTGGAACGGGGTTTAACAAGAAATCATTCTTCTATCTTCCAGTTCATCTTTAGAGAGACAACACTGAAAACTTCTATTGATTAATGGAGCTTATTCGTGTTGAAGTTATTAAGATTGGATCGAATTAATTCAAGGATATTTGTCTGATGAGATTTAATCGGATGTTGAGATGTTGGCGAATTAAATCATGGAAAGGAAATAGGAAAATGATTTTAATAAATATGTGAAGTTCATTCATAATATTTTATTATTATTACAATTTGTAAAGAGAATTTGGATAGAAATTTGAATTTTATTCATAATATTTCATCATGATTTATAAAAGGGAAATAATTTGGATAAAAAATGTATTATGGAATTATTTCATAATACTTTTTTATTACAAGTTACAGAAGAGAAATAAAGATGGCATATCCTAAATCCTAAGTCCTAATAATTTCTAAGATGTCCCATGAGCTTCTCCGCAAAATCTCTGATTCACCTGCACATCAAAACAGAACAAACAGAATAGAAGGGGTTAGAAATTATTTTTGACACTCTCAGAACATCGTCATCATCGAGTGCCGGGAGTGGCACAACCGAAGTTGCGTCCTACCCCCCGTTACCGATCCGCGCCGTTGGCGTCAGATCAGGTAACACCTGTTCTTATCGTTACGGGACATCCGAGAGATAGAAGTGATAAAAGAAGCGGGACTGATTCGTTTTGCCGCGATTGGATTTCCAAACTGATACGAGAGTAAGGCAACATAGTCAATCTGGATTCAGACCCGGATGCCGGCAGGTCAGAGTCATTTTGTTTTCGAAGTTTCCAACACCTGAAAGTCCACGACAGCATCAGTACAAATTGATGACAGAAACTCAAAAACAAGACAGTTCATAAGCTGCCATAAGTAAATGGAAATTCAAATTGAAAATGCACAACCAAAAGCAGCATCAGTTCTGCAACACATAGGTAAGTTCAAACAGAACAAGAAAAATGAAATGAAACCAAGCTGCATCAAATTGCATCAAAAAAGTTCAGAAGAATCAAAAGTAAAAACAAGTTTCAATTTGATATCACAGCAGGTAGTCAGTTCGCAAGTCACCGAAACGTGAATGTAAGTCATAAGAATCTACCATATCAAGAGAATTAGATCAGAGTCCATATTACCGTTTGGAAAAAACAGCATTCAAAAGGACTGTTCTTGCAACCAAACAGGATGTCAAGTGAAGTTATCAAACCATACTCACGAACGAAACCGAACCAGTTCAGAACAAACATAAACATACTAGTTCAGAGAGTGAAACAAGTGCAGAAAAAGCGGGAAATCGCAACAAGCCCAGAACTCATGTTCTGAACCACATTCCACAGAACACAACAGAAGGCAATCGCAACATCATCAAAGAATACTCCTCGAAGGCTCAGACGAGCTATCATCATCGCCGTATACCTTTCCCGGCAATTCTGACTCAACCAAAGCCGTGGTATCAGCCCTCTCTGAAAGAAGAAGAGGAAAAGCTAACTGCATCAGGAAAAGAATTCGTGTCAGCAAAACAAACCAATATCCAGATCGTATTAGGAAGAGAGATCAAAGAATCCAAATGAAATCAAACAAATCAGTTCGAAATCAAAAACGAATTAATTCAGATATCAAACAGATCAAGTGAAATCCAAAGGCAATCCAATCCACATCTGCAAAAAGCCAATCAGTATATCAGAAAATGATCAAACAAAATCGAATCAATTAAAATCCGAGCGAATCCATCAAGGAGTTCTGAAAATGGAAAGTTTCGAATCAGTATCAGATCCGTATCAGAAAACATCCAATTGAAACCCAATCAGTATCTGAAAGAACAAACAAATCCAGATGAAATCAAATTAGACAAAATCATACGAAATCATATCTCAGAGAAAGAGCAGCAAATCAGATCAAAGGCCCAAAAGAAAGATCGAAAAGGATATATAAAAGGGAAGATACCACCTGATGAAAACCCTAACGAACGAAATCGCGAAAGCCCCAAAGGAGCGGACAAAGCCACATGCAAGACCCTAGGCGGCACAAATAAGGAAGAACGACTGAGACTCAGAGGAAACCCTCCTCATCGTCTCCGTTCATCGACGAACAAACGAAGTTCATCATAAAACCACGAGCGAAGCACCGACGAGAAGATCGCCTTCGCCGTTCATTACAAACGGCGGGCAATCAACTCTGAGCCTCAGTTCTACACATCATCGACCGTTTTCACCATCAATGTGAGCTATGAGACATTTTCCTCACCATATTCATGTTTTATTTCAGGTTAATGAGAGGAATGAAGAAAATCGGAAGATGATCGCGAGAGAGAAGAAGAATGAAGTGTAAACGGCGCCGCGAACGACATTAGGGTTCTGAAGCCCTAAAGTTACATGTTGCCTCTTATGACTCCCTAACCGGGTTGGGACCGGGGTGATGACCGGCCCAACCCTCTTTTTTTTTTTTTTTTTTTTTTAAAAAATCTGTTTTTTTAACTTTTAATTTGTATTTTAAGTTGTTGTTTTTTTAAAAACCCATTTTATTTTATGATAAAAAAACCTTTTTATAAATAAACCAAAGAAAAACTTCTTTTTATAATGAATTTAAAAAAAGCTCTTTTTAAAATAAACAACGTAAATATTTTTTTATATATATAATAAAATAAAAAACCTTTTCCAAATAAATAATTTAAAAGTCATTTTAAAATATGTAAGTTAGAGTTTTTAGATTAAGTTTGAAATAATTTAAAGTTAAACATTACTTTTTCTTTTATAATCTTAATTAATGTCTTTTCTTTAAAAACCATAAAAACCTTCAATATTACATTTTTTCTCCTGACTTGTCCAATTACCGTTTAATCTTGCTTATTGACAGTGTTCATCATTTGCAGCTCTTACTGCCTGGTTGGTTTATTTAAATTTCATTACTATAGTGTAATTGTTTCTCATATGTAACCCCGCGAATCTAATAATCATGCTTTAAATTTCTGCCTTTAAATTTCTGTTTGTATGGCTTTAACTTCTGTCTTTATTCCCTGTTTGCAATTCAATCATCTCACGCATTCATCAATTATTCCAGTCACACTACACACATCCGAAGGTTAGGTCTAGCTTTTGGTCGCCGTGCCAATAGTCCTCAACTTCAAACCCTACAAACTACAAACCCTAATTTTCACAAATGCCTCGCCGCAGGCAAAAATTACAATTTTACCCCTAGCATTAGGTCAAAGAGCCGCCGCGCTCAGTTTAGGGTTTCCCGCCGTGGAATCCCTAATTTAACCCTAATTACAACTAAACAATTCAACATAGAGATTTGGAGTTCCTACACTCCACGTAAGCGTGTCCTTAAGACATGTTTATTCCCCTTGAGACCTTGACCACAGTCAAGAAGTCTCTAACCTCCCTTTTGAGGGGAACTACGATTACTCTGATTCCATTCCCGTAAGGATACGTAGGCACAAGATGCGATGTCTTGCCGAGTAAACTTAGAATTAACCCCTTAGGTCTCTTTTCTCACTTTTAATCCTTTGTGCATATACCTTAAGCAAATAAATAAAGCAAATAGTAAACATCTGAACAAAAGGTTCCTGTAGAGTACTACAGAAGTTTAGGGTGCTAATACCTTCCCTAAATTTAACCAACCCCCGAACCCTAGATCTTTCCCCGCATTGTGTTTACGATGCAAAATAGGTTTTCCCTCTTTTGACCTTTTCCTTCGGATAAATCAAAGAGCGGTTGTGAATTGAATTGCGATTCAAACTCATTAATAGTTTATGATCCTATTTCCACCGCAACAGAAAATGGCGACTTCACTGGGGACTTTCTAAACTTTTGAGGGTTATCCCTAATTTGTTCATATTTATTACTATTTGTTTTACTATCCATTTGCGTGTATATATTGTACTTTGATTTTGGGATTGTTCCTTGTGTTGTGAGATAAGTCTTACGCCCGGACTAGTGACATTATTATAGGATGGGGATATATTCGATGAGGCTTATAGGGAGTTGAATCCCGACCAAGCTGATTCGAGAATCACCGCTCAGTTGAGACCTTTTCGAAAATGGTTCGGTTGAACGAGTAATCGTGAAAACTTTTTCCATGGTCGATTGGAGTCTGTGATATTGGGAACCGTAGTACCTTTACACCACCTCGGCCTTATTTAGGACGTAGTGCGGGAACTATGTGGGAGTAGTTCTACAATGGTTGCTACGCGATACTACACTCAAAAGAGGTTCTCTTGAGAATATTATTAACCCCCGAGTCAGTCGGAAGGTTGATAATATCTGAAAGATGGGCTGATGACTTTGGGCACCTTTTAGAACCTTGTTCTGCAGGTACAACTAACCTATAGTACACTCCTTTTTGGGATGGGTAGACCTTAACTCCACTCACGTTCCTTTAACCTAAGACTTTGTGTGTTTTCATGCATTGCATTCATAAAAACATCATATGGCATTAAGATTTCATGGAATTCAAACTCTATTTATGAACATTGCAGGATACCATGGATCACTCTAGAAAGCATACTTTGAAATTTACTTTTAAGGGTTTTAATTTGGAAGTCCTAGAGAAGCTAAGGGATTTGGTTCAAGATCAAGAAAAGTTCCAAAACAGATATGGAAGGCTATTGTCTTTGTTGAAGGTTCAAGTAAACGAAGGACTTCTTGCAACTTTGCTACAGTTTTATGATCCAGATTATCACTGCTTCACCTTTCCAGGTTATCAGCTTTTACCTACCTTAGAAGAGTACTCTCAGTTGGTGGAATTACCTATCTTGGATAAGTCTCCATTCCCTTTCTTGGAGGAAGACCCTAAATAACGAGACATTGCTAAAGCCATTTGTCTAAAGATATCCGATGTCAAAAACAATATGATCACCAAAGGGGGGACCTCCGGTTTTCTCAGGGACTTCCTAATTAAGAAAGCCCAATTTTATGCCGATCATAAAGACATGTTTGCCTTCGAGACAATTTTTGCTTTGCTTATTTATGGGTTGCTGCTTTTTCCTAGTTTTGAGGGGTTTGTGGACCTTAATGCAATCAAGACCTTCATGAGTAGAAATCCAGTTCCAACGCTATTGGGTAATACTTATTATTCAGTGCATCTCCGAAACTTTCATGGTGGAGGAATGATTACATGTTGTGTGCCATTACTATACAAGTGGTTTATTTCTCACTTACCTAAGTCCGGTCCGTTCTGGAAACCTAATCAAGAACGTTGGTCGCCAAAGGTTATGGCTTTAACTCACTCTGATATTGATTGGTATAATCACATGTACGATGGGATATCGATCATTGATAGTTGTGGAAACTTCAGCAATGTGCCTTTGCTCAGTTTCAATGGAGGAATTAGCTACAATCCGGTCCTAGCTCGCCGACAGTTGGGATATCCCTTGAAAGAACCGCCTAAAGGTGTTCATGTGGAGAAAATCTTTTTCAAAGACGACAAAAAGCTTCAAGATCAGATTCTATCTTCTTGGAATCATCTGCATAGGAAAGACAAAGAAAGTTTGGGAAGACCTAATTGTGTGTCCATGGAACCATACCTTCAATGGGTCAGAGGAAGAGCTATTGAGTTGAAGATGCCCTACTCTCGCCAAGATCCTTTACCTCAAAGAGAAGAACATGTCCAGTATTTCACGACTGAAGCTGAGACTTTGAAGATCACTCTGAAGAGATCACAACTCGAAACAGAATCATGGAAGAACAAATACCATATGATGGTCAGCGAGTACGAAGAACTTCAAAAGCAGATTCAGTCGAAGAATGATGAGATACAATCCTACAAGAAGAGAAGGCTCTACAAATATTTATTTTCCTCTGAATCTCCGTCTGCTCACGGAAGTTGTGGAAGATGCTTCTCTAGGATTTTCTAGGCTTTTATTTAGCTATTTTGGTTGCAAGAATATTATTTGTAATTTGTCTTCAATGAATTAAAAGTTCCTTGGTATTCCGCAATATTCGTAAATATTTGAATTCCATGAAATCTTCATTTGCATTCACATTTTAGCATCATACTTTTGCATTGCATGTGTCTCCCGGTTTCTCATACTCGGTTCTCTCACCTTCCAGTTTTGTCGCCCTGAGTTCTTTGCATCAATACGACCCTTCATAAGGATGGAAGATCAAAACCAAGAGATCAACCGTGTCAGCCATGAACTCGAAGATCTTCGAGGAAGTGTAGGGCAGATTTTGGAGATGCTACGAGCTCTTAGTGTGAAAGTGGATGCTCAGTCTACTGTTGTTTCTGAGACTACTAGTACCGTTATGGAATCTCAACCAGTTGTTACTGTCGAGAATATACCTCCTTACGGTCTTCAATCCGGTTTGGTGCCTCCTAGTGCTCAACCAGTTCGACGAGCTACCCCTCCAAAGTGCAAAACCCCTAACTCCGACCATGGTAAAGGACCTGCACGTTCGAGGAACCGCAAAATAGCTACTCCTCAACCTTGGCAACATCAGCAGAGTTATGTTCAAGGTTATCCGTTTCCATATGTTCAACAACCCTATGTAGCTACGGTTGCACCTCCTTTCGATCAACAGTTTCCTACATACCAGCCTGTGCAGTCGGCTCTGGTATATCAAGCACCGGTTTATCAACAACCTTCCGGTTATCCGCCCATGCAAGTTCCTGTCAACAGTCAACGAGTGCCCAACGCTCCTGTTCACCAACAATCACAGAATCAGGTTCCTTATCCCCGTAAGAGGCAGTATAAGCCTTGTCCTCCAATTCCGATAACTTTCACTGAGTTATACCCCCATTTGGTACAACAAGGTCTGATTACCACCCGTGCTTTGGGTCCTCCGCCTAATCCGTTACCTGCAGGTTACAACGCGGCCGTTCATTGTTTATTTCATGAGGGTGCGCCCGACCATGATCTAGAGAATTGCTATGCTCTTAAGAAAGTTGTCAGAAATTTGCTAGAAGCGAAGAAGTTGTCTTTTAGCAATGCTCAGCCGAAGATCGAGATTCCTCTCGGGGTCCCTCACTTGTCGAGTTCGAATTCTGCAAAGTATGTTGACCTCTCAGCAAATCAGCCGAATCCAGTAATTATTCAAAGGCCTAGCTCGCTTCATTTCAGCAATTCTCAAGATGATATGACCGGGATCAACAAAGAATCTGGGAAAGTTATTTTGAAGCAACGACTGAAAACTGTTGAAGATGTGACCAGCGTAACTGGGGCAAGCCATGACGACTCACAGTGATCATGAACCAGACGTCCTTTCCATTGAGGCTCCGCCAAAGGAAACTGTTACTCTTGAATGCAAGATTTCATATACAGTTAGAAGGATTTTTCCGACAGTTCATTTGTTTATTTATATGTATTTCTCTTTGATTAAGCATATTTAGCATGCACGAACTTGTTTATCTTTGATTAATTAATGCAACGCACATGTTTGTCTTGAATAAGTCCATTCGTTTCACTCATTCAAAAATTATAATGCCAACTTTACCCGATCTCTTGTTCTGATGGAGAATTGGGAGGATGATGACGAACCCAAAAACGGCAGATTTCTTGTCGTATGCTTTCAATTAAAACTTGCTGATGATGTAAGGCATTGTTTCAAATCCCAAACACTGGAGATATAAGGATGTTAATCCCTAGTCAACCCTTTGAGCCTTGAATTAGGAGTTTTTCTTTCTTTTTAAGAACCTTCATCCTAACCTGGGGCAGGGTAGGTTTCAGTTAAACCGATCGAGCGCTTAGACTCTTAAAAAGGAAGAGCAAACCTTCGAGAATTTATCCTTAGCATCTTAAGAAGTCCAATACAATGACTATCCCTCGGTTACCTAAGGAGTGGGGCAGTCACGAGCCTTTCAAAAGATTTACACGACTTGTGCATAAAAGAATATTCAAAAAAATAAGAGCCTGCTAAGTCAAAACCTATGAAGGAGACTTAGGCAAAACTGGGGCATCCCGCTGGACTCCAAAGTCAGATCAAAAGACGTTGTCCAGGCAAAAGTTAGGGAATAAGAACACCAAACCAGTAGTTTTTTATAATCCCTATTAAAGAACAAGGTCGTGTGATAGAAACGCCAAAAGAAATAGGTGAGTGACTGCCATGTCCAAAGCCTTGATAAGTTCTCGACCATAGCAAATCCGCTTGAGATATGAGCGTTCGTATCTGATTAACTGAATTAGGATCGGAGAACATCACGAAGAATGGGTGGGTACAAATATAACTTTGAGCCTTTATCTTTTGTTTCTCAAACCGTGAACCGAGCCACGATACAACCTTTAAAAGACCTAATTGAAGTGGGACTTCGGTTGAAAGCATACTCGACAAGATCACGTTTCCTGACTCCTACGAGCTATGCTCAGAAAAAATTCATGTTGGCATTATAATTAAAACTTATATCCTGACTAGTGATTTCGGTCACAAGTTATCGCGATATCTTTTTTCAAAACAAAAATTCAGGACAAATATATGTGTACATTGACAAGCTCAGGATAGGCATTTCAGGCATGACAACTTTGCTTGATATCTTAGAGATTTACATATGAACATAACCCGTGGAACTTGAAGATCCTGCTGAACAGGGGCAGGCAGTTTCCCAATTCGCTTACCAACGCGAGTCTGACATTCTTAAAGAGCTATTTCTCAAAGATTTCATCGTAACACGATTAACTTGTGCCAATTACGTCAAGACCTGACAAATCTCTCAAAGAGTTTGAAAACAGTGGGGCAACCAGACTCCGTGTTCTCTATAAAATTCTCTTGGGATGACCACACCTCACAACGCAAGTATCCTGGGGCACCGTTGTTTTTTGAAGAAAACAAATGGCGACTACTATAAGGTCCTTCAAGATCAAAACCATGTGGTTTCATAACTTTTCTTCATGCGCCCGATGGATTTTACTCACGGCGGCCTTCATTCCCCAGTAAATCTCAGTGTGCAACAGGCTCCTAAGCTATTGCCTCATCACAGTCCCCAGAGAGACTATAAGCTGACAACTTTTTCTGGGGTAACTCAAAAGTGTCCCTCAGGTTTTCTTCTCCCCATGAGAAGGCGTGATACTGTGCACCCAAGCAGATTACTTTCTCCCTCAGAGAATTCAGAACTTTTAAACCAGATTTGGTTCTACCATTGATATTTCTTACCCATGATTGACGTATTGGTTGCAGAGAACGCAGGGTATTTCCGTCGAGATGTTTATTTCATCTCTCGTCCCGTCTCTAGTCTGTTTCGTCAGCATACGCAAGGGCATAAGCATCACATGCCTATTTCATTACATATTCATTACATATTCATTACATATTCATTACATACTCATTACATACTCATTTCATAACATCTTGCATACATAAACATTAACATACATAGACATTAACATACATTCACATTAACATATGCATCAACATATGCGTTAGCATTCACAGGTTCATTATGTTTCACCATCATTGGTTGTTACCGCCGAGTAACTGGGTTCGTCCATTCTCTCCAAATAAATTGTCAGTCCTAAGCATAAAATACATATGTGTTTCCAAGTTTTCCTACGGAGCTCGATCCTCGTGGATGACGGTTACTTCAGCTATCTTTCCTCGCCAGGATAAGATATCTACCCTTCGAGTTCATTCCCTCGATGGAGTCTTGATTACCAGTTTTCTTTCTAGCTCGATCCTAGATTGAATCTCAGTCTTGTCGGCCGTCGAGCCCAACCGGACGTGCATTTATTTTGCACCATCTAAGGATTTTCACCATGCCATGGCAGATACGCGACTGTTTTCGCCCGAGAAGTTTATCACTGTACCCGGACGTGCATTTATTTTGCACTATCTTTCAGCTAATCCTTTACAGATGCACGCCAGTTCACGCCTGGAAAATCTATCAGTACAACACTTTACAATCCTACATTGTTACAGCATCGGTATGATACATTTCTCGCCTGAGAAACTTATCGATATGACAACCTTACACAACACAATACACGCCTGTTCTCACCAGAGAAGCTTATCATCATCTGTTATCACCTCTACAAGCAGTTCTTACATGAGAGGCTTATTATTGCTACTCTTGCAAAATAAGCGACATCTCTCGCCTGAGAAGCCAATCCTATCTTCGTTATGACTCGCAGCAAATGGCCATCTCCATTGAGCAGTTGGGCTTCCATTTTACCTGTCGTCTTGAAGTATGGGAAGGTTTGAACCAAATCGTATTCAGGAGAGCACGATCTTGAAGTACGGGGAGGTTTGAGCGGAATCATATTCAAGAGAGCACGATCTTGAAGTATGAAGAAGTTCATTTACCCTTTAGTAAAAGAAGGAGCGGAATCATATTCAGGAGAGCACGATCTTGAATTATGAAGAAGTTCATTTACCCTTTAGTAAAAGAAGGAGCGGAATCATATTCAGGAGAGCATGATCTTGAAGTATGAAGAAGTTCATTTACCCTTTAGTAAAAGAAGGAGCGGAATCATATTCAGGAGAGCACGATCTTGAAGTATGAGGAAGTTCATTTACCCTTTAGTAAAAGAAGAAACCAAATCGTATTCAGGAGAGCACGATCTTGAAGTACGGGGAGGTTTGAGCGGAATCATATTCAGGAGAGCACGATCTTGAATTATGAGGATGTTCATTTACCCTTTAGTAAAAGAAGGAACCGAATCATATTCAGGAGAGCACGATCTTGAAGAATGAGGAAGTTCATTTACCCTTTAGTAAAAGAAGGAGCGGAATCATATTCAGGAGAGCACGATCTTGAAGTATGAGGAAGTTCATTTACCCTTTAGTAAAAGAAGGAGCCGAATCATATTCAGGAGAGCACGATCTTGAAGTATGAGGAAGTTCAGTTTACCCTTTTCATATTCAGGAGAGCACGATCTTGAAGTATGAAGAAGTTTCATTTACCCTTTAGTAAGAGAAGGAGCGGAATCATATTCAGGAGAGCACGATCTTGAAGTATGAGGAAGTTCATTTACCCTTTAGTAAAAGAAGGAGCAGAATCATATTCAGGAGAGCACGATCTTGAAGTATGAGGAAGTTCAGTTTACCCTTTTCATATTCAGGAGAGCACGATCTTGAAGTATGAAGAAGTTCATTTATCCTTTAGTAAGAGAAGAATCAGAATCGTATTCCAGGCGCCAACCTTAAATATGAGAAGATTTATATATCAGATAAGCAGCAGCCTCTTTATTTGAGTGCTTATCCGTTTTGGCATGTAAGTCCCTTCCAACGATAAGTGACAGCTCTCCCTCGAGAAGCTTATCAGGGCATTTCCCATTAAAGTCCATTTATTTTGGCATACAGTCGGTCTTTATCCTGTATATATGATATGGATTTCTGAAAAGTCCATTCGATCTCATCACGAAGGATAGTTTATTAGAAGCTTGGATGTTATTCTTTGCTCAATGCTCCAACATTCTATAATCGATCTTGCAACCGTGTAGATCCAGTTTTATTATTAGACATTCCCTAGTGGAGGTCACCGCATAGGTGCTATCTCCATCTAAGGATCTTATCCCACTCAAAGTCCATTTATTTTGGCATACAGCCGGTTTTTTTACCCTGTATATTTGCTACGGATTCCCGAAAAGTCCGTTTGATCCTGTCACGAGGGATAGTTTACAGAAGCTTGGATGTTATTCTTTGCTCAATGCTCCAGCATTCTGTAATCGATCTTGCAATCGTACGTGATCCAGTTTTATTTTTAGATTCCCCAGTGGAGGCCGTCTCATAGGTACCATCTCCATTTGAGAATCTCGATCCCGTTCTAAAAAAAATGACAATTGGTCGTATTCGCACCAGTTGACCATCATTTTAGAATTCCCCAGGTTGTACTGTGTCCCAGCGCGTCGTTTTCCCCAGTGTGTTCTTCTCGTAGCGTCTGTCCCTGTGTCGTCGTATTCGTCAGCATTTTCGCGTCCATCATGCCAGCATACGCATCATACCATATTCATGGCATTGTCTGCATTAGTCTGTCCTCGTTTTGTCTATAGCATTGCATATCGCCACATATAAGGGCAAAATTTTTGGTTATCTATATTTAAATTTCTCCACCACGATTCCTCGAGTCTCTGTCACTCAAATCGTCCGGTGTAGCTATTTAAATAGGGGCAACTGTAATACCCCAAATTTTACCCTTATATTTTAGTCAGTCATTTCGCATAGCATCTCATATGTGCATTTGCTAACCACTAACAAGTCCTGAAGGTGTTTGTTTTGCAGGAAATACCCCAGAGGCGTTTTGGTCATTTTGAAGCATAATTCGTAATTTTGGGGCCTAATGAGGTTTTACTCCTGAGGCGTTTATTCACGTGGGTTTGATATCAACTTGGTTTGGAAAATTTGATCTGTGGAACGGGGTTTAACAAGAAATCATTCTTCTATCTTCCAGTTCATCTTTAGAGAGACAACAGTGAAAACTTCTACTGATTAATGGAGCTTATTCGTGTTGAAGTTATTAAGATTGGATCGAATTAATTCAAGGATATTTGTCTAATGAGATTTAATCGGATGTTGAGATGTTGGCGAATTAAATCATGGAAAGGAAATAGGAAAATGATTTTAATAAATATGTGAAGTTCATTCATAATATTTTATTATTATTACAATTTGTAAAGAGAATTTGGATAGAAATTTGAATTTTATTCATAATATTTCATCATGATTTATAAAAGGGAAATAATTTGGATAAAAAATGTATTATTGAATTATTTCATAATACTTTTTTATTACAAGTTACAGAAGAGAAATAAAGATGGCATATCCTAAATCCTAAGTCCTAATAATTTCTAAGATGTCCCATGAGCTTCTCCGCAAAATCTCCGATTCACCTGCACATCAAAACAGAACAAACAGAATAGAAGGGGTTAGAAATTATTTTTGACACTCTCAGAACATCGTCATCATCGAGTGCCGGGAGTGGCACAACCGAAGCTGTGTTCTACCCCCCGTTACCGATCCGCGCCGTTGGCGTCAGATCAGGTAACACCTGTTCTTATCGTTACGGGACATCCGAGAGATAGAAGTGATAAAAGAAGCGGGACTGATTTGTTTTGCCGCGATTGGATTTCCAAACTGATACGAGAGTAAGGCAACATAGTCAATCTGGATTCAGACCCGGATGCCGGCAGGTCAGAGTCATTTTGTTTTCGAAGTTTCCAACACCTGAAAGTCCACGACAGCATCAGTACAAATTGATGACAGAAACTCAAAAACAAGACAGTTCATAAGCTGCCATAAGTAAATGGAAATTCAAATTGAAAATGCACAACCAAAAGCAGCATCAATTCTGCAACACATAGGTAAGTTCAAACAGAACAAGAAAAATGAAATGAAACCAAGCTGCATCAAATTGCGTCAAAAAAGTTCAGAAGAATCAAAAGTAAAAACAAGTTTCAATTTGATATCACAGCAGGTAGTCAGTTCGCAAGTCACCGAAACGTGAATGTAAGTCATAAGAATCTACCATATCAAGAGAATTAGATCAGAGTCCATATTACCGTTTGGAAAAAACAGCATTCAAAAGGACTGTTCTTGCAACCAAACAGGATGTCAAGTGAAGTTATCAAACCATACTCACGAGCGAAACCGAACCAGTTCAGAACAAACATAAACATACCAGTTCAGAGAGTGAAACAAGTGCAGAAAAAGCGGGAAATCGCAACAAGCCCAGAACTCGTGTTCTGAACCATATTCCACAGAACACAACAGAAGGCAATCGCAGCATCATCGAAGAATACTCCTCGAAGGCTCAGACGAGCTATCATCATCGCCGTATACCTTTCCCGGCAATTCTGACTCAACCAAAGCCGTGGTATCAGCCCTCTCTGAAAGAAGAAGAGGAAAAGCTAACTGCATCAGGAAAAGAATTCGTGTCAGCAAAACAAACCAATATCCAGATCGTATTAGGAAGAGAGATCAAAGAATCCAAATGAAATCAAACAAATCAGTTCGAAATCAAAAACGAATTAATTCAGATATCAAACAGATCAAGTGAAATCCAAAGGCAATCCAATCCACATCTGCAAAAAGCCAATCAGTATATCAGAAAATGATCAAACAAAATCGAATCAATTAAAATCCGAGCGAATCCATCAAGGAGTTCTGAAAATGGAAAGTTTCGAATCAGTATCAGATCCGTATCAGAAAACATCCAATTGAAACCCAATCAGTATCTGAAAGAACAAACAAATCCAGATGAAATCAAATCAGACAAAATCATACAAAATCATATCTCAGAGAAAGAGCAGCAAATCAGATCAAAGGCCCAAAAGAAAGATCGAAAAGGATATATAAAAGGGAAGATACCACCTGATGAAAACCCTAACGAACGAAATCGCGAAAGCCCCAGAGGAGAGGACAAAGCCACATGCAAGACCCTAGGCGGCACAAATAAGGAAGAACGGCTGAGACTCAGAGGAAACCCTCCTCATCGTCTCCGTTCATCGACGAACAAACGAAGTTCATCATAAAACCACGAGCGAAGCACCGACGAGAAGATCGCCTTCGCCGTTCATTACAAACGGCGGGCAATCAACTCTGAGCCTCAGTTCTACACATCATCGGCCGTTTTCACCATCAATGTGAGCTATGAGACATTTTCCTCACCATATTCATGTTTTATTTCAGGTTAATGAGAGGAATGAAGAAAATCGGAAGATGATCGCGAGAGAGAAGAAGAATGAAGTGTAAACGGCGCCGCGAACGGCATTAGGGTTCTGAAGCCCTAAAGTTACATGTTGCCTCTTATGACTCCCTAACCGGGTTGGGACCGGGGTGATGACCGGCCCAACCCTCTTTTTTTTTTTTTTTTTTTGTTTTTTAAAAAATCTGTTTTTTTAACTTTTAATTTGTATTTTAAGTTGTTTTTTTTAAAAAACCCATTTTATTTTATGATAAAAAAACCTTTTTATAAATAAATCAAAGAAAAACTTCTTTTTATAATAAAATTAAAAAAAGCTCTTTTTAAAATAAATAACGTAAATATTTTTTTATATATATAATAAAATAAAAAACCTTTTCCAAATAAATAATTTAAAAGTCATTTTAAAATATGTAAGTTAGAGTTTTTAGATTAAGTTTGAAATAATTTAAAGTTAAACATTACTTTTTCTTTTATAATCTTAATTAATGTCTTTTCTTTAAAAACCATAAAAATCTTCAATATTACATTTTTTCTCCTGACTTGTCCAATTACCGTTTAATCTTGCTTATTGACAGTGTTCATCATTTGCAGCTCTTACTGCCTGGTTGGTTTATTTAAATTTCATTACTATAGTGTAACTGTTTCTCATATGTAACCCCGCGAATCTAATAATCGCGCTTTAAATTTCTGCCTTTAAATTTCTGTTTGTATGGCTTTAACTTCTGTCTTTATTCCCTGTTTGCAATTCAATCATCTCACGCATTCATCAATTATTCCAGTCACACTACACACATCCGAAGGTTAGGTCTAGCTTTTGGTCGCCGCGCCAATAGTCCTCAACTTCAAACCCTACAAACTACAAACCCTAATTTTCACAAATGCCTCGCCGCAGGCAAAAATTACAATTTTACCCCTAGCATTAGGTCAAAGAGCCGCCGCGCTCAGTTTAGGGTTTCCCGCCGTGGAATCCCTAATTTAACCCTAATTACAACTAAACAATTCAACATAGAGATTTGGAGTTCCTACACTCCATGTAAGCGTGTCCTTAAGACATGTTTATTCCCCTTGAGACCTTGACCACAGTCAAGAAGTCTCTAACCTCCCTTTTGAGGGGAACTACGATTACTCTGATTCCATTCCCGTAAGGATACGTAGGCACAAGATGCGATGTCTTGCCGAGTAAACTTAGAATTAACCCCTTAGGTCTCTTTTCTCACTTTTAATCCTTTGTGCATATACCTTAAGCAAATAAATAAAGCAAATAGTAAACATCTGAACAAAAGGTTCCTGTAGAGTACTGTTGCACCCTAAAATTTGACCAACCGGTTCTCCTATCTGACTCATGGTTTAAATTCATATTCGCAACTCAGGCATATGATTTTTGTGCAAACAGGGGATATCAGAGTTCGCAGCTTGATTTTCGTCCATCAGATATGGCAGATTCAGTCCAGATTATCGGGGTTTTATTTTCGGGAAATTGTGCGCTCCTCGGTGATTTTTAGCTTGCACAGTGATTTTGATGATATTCTGATGCCCGGGGATCTCTGTTCGATTCGATCTGGTCTCGTGCGCTCTTTTATGGGGGTCATTTGCATTCATCTGCATTTTTAGGGTTTTAATAGACTTTTGTGAATTTTTAATAGGCTTTATAGATTTTTCTGGAATTTAAATAGGGTTTTTGTATTTTTTAATAGTTTAATTCTCTTTTTAGGATTTTATAGAATTTTTAAATAGATTTTTAGAATAAATAGGATTTTAAATAGTTTTTAGAATAATAAAGAAAAAGGGGAATATAGTTTTTTCTTTTATTACTAATAGATGTTAATAGTTTAGAATTTTTCTATAGATTTTAAAATAGGTTTTAATTGTTTTTTTTAGATAATATAGAAAATATTATAGATTTTTCTTTTATGTTAATATAGTTTAATAGAAAATATCTTTTAATAATTTTTTCTTATTAGTTAAACAGAATTAATAGATTTTAATGTTTAGATTAGTTTTAATAGTTTTAGATATTGGTTGAGTAGATTAGATTAATTAGGTTAATTAGTTAATCAATTCAGTTTAATCATTCATTAGTCATCTAATCCACTATCAGTGTTTTTTGTTTGGGCTCATTATCCAGCTAATTGCAGTCAGGGCCCATCAACTCGCAGCCCAAAATGTCCAGGAAACAGTCCAAATTCTTCCAGCGCACCCCAGAAGATTCCAGAACACGCCAGCGAATTTCAGTGGTATAAATATAGCAAGCCACGTGTTGGCTCAGGAGTTGGCCCACGCGTTCCACACTCTGCACGCCACCACAACTCAGAATTGCCCCAGCTCGTGCCACGCGTCCCCCAACTGTCCTCCATTCTCTCTCTCTCTCTGTGCATGCGCGCCATTTGTCACCGTCCAGCATCCACCGGAGCTTCACCAGAAAACCACCGGCGGCCATGGATCAGCCCTAACCGCACACCGCCGGTCACCGTCAACTACCTCCGGCCACCGTCTCACTCACCGGAATCTGCAAACATCCAAAAATCCCCAGAAACTCATCTTCTTCCTCCGATCTCTTCCGTCAGCTTCATAATCCCCTCGCCGGAAACATCATCGTCGCCGGAATCTTCATATCTTCATCAGCATTCAAGATATTTTTCCAGAATTCCTTCAGGCGCTCAAGATCTCTCTGATCTCGTTGTCGGCTACTCAAAGCGTCTCAAGAACACCTCCATCTCCAATCGCTCGTCAAGCCTAATCCTCCCAGCAACATTTCCAGAAACTTCAACCGCGTTCAATCTTCAAGGAGATTTTCAGAAACTTCAACTGCGTTCAATCTTCAAGGAGATTTCCAGAAACTTCAACTGCGTTCAACCTTCAAGGAGATTTCCAGAAACTCTCCAGCAATATCTCAACGCGAGAGCTTCAACGGAACGTCTTCAAGATCCTCAATAAGCCTCAAGAACTCCGTCGCCTTCAAGAGACGTTTTCCAGAAACCTTCATCTTCGGCTTCGCTCCAGGTAATCTTTTTCACCTCATAGTGGCTTGTTCAATTGAGTTAAGATGTTAGTCTGAGATTTGCATGCTAGATGGGCGAAGATGATAGTTTAGGGTGGATTGAACAAGCGTGATGTTTAGGTTAGATTTCTGGAAGGGTTTCAGAATGTTGTGTGAGTTTGTTGCAGAGAGAGCGTGAGGGAGAGGAGGAAGATGACGAAGCGGCTAGGATAGTGAGAGTGAACAGTGTTAGGGTTTGGGAGAGGGTTTGGTTTTGTTCAGCTGAGTATTTGGTTTAGGATCAGATTTGGGCTTAGGCCCAAGCGCATTTTGCTGAACACTACACCCCAGTTTACTCGTCCCCCCCCCTGGCGTGTGAGATCAGAGTGAATGGATATGGGCCTTATGCCCAAATTGCTTTTCGCACCCCTTGGGCGTAGGCCCAATGGAAATTAACTGGGAAATCTGCTAGTCTGCACCCCCTGCGTTTTGCGTCTATTTTTTGTTGTGTGATGGGTTTCTGGTAAGTGCTGGGCCTGCGCCTCAAGCTATCTGCACCACCCCTGGGCATAGGCCCAATGATGAATAACTGGAATCCTTGCTGTTTGAACCCCCCAGCTTTATTCCATTTTCTTTTATTTTGTTTTTTTTCTTTTATATTTTCATGTTTGTAAATAATTCATAATAAAATGGAAATAAGTGATTTTTTTTATTCTTCTTTTTTCTACCATTACATCATAATTCCTAGAAAATTAAATAAAAATAAAAATGACATTTTATTTTTGTTTGTTATTTTTTGTATATTTTCCATTTTAATTGATGTTTTTAATATTGTCAATGCATGCATATCATTAGAAAATTCATAAAAAAATGGTAGATTTAGTCAAATAATTCCGTTCTTTTTTCTGTGGACTCGTAATTCAGTGTAGAATTTTATAGTGCAGAAACATTAGCTTAATCATGCATTTCCATTTTAATTGCATTTTTCCACTGTTATTGATGTTGAATAAACTGGTTTGTGGATATGTCTATGTTGCTGATTTTAGTTCTTTCATCTGGTGTTGAATTTTGTTCTGATTTTTCAGTATGTTATCCTAGAGCCATGTAGGTCTCCCCATAGATTTTTGATAGATTTTCATAGGATGTTCTGATATGATTTGTCTGAGCCTGAAGATAGGAGAAGTCTTGATGACTTCTGACTTTGAAGGTCAACTGTGGTTGAACTTCAGAGATAGTCTCTTGTGGTTTGTTGGCCAGTGGGTTCTTCTTAAAGTTGGGAGCTGGTTGGAGTCCTGTTGGAGCTTGCAGAGATGCATTGGATTGAGGCTTAGTCTAGGAGCTTGTTGTCTGTTTGTGAGGTTCGAGATCCTGAAGTTTGAAGGGAGTTTATGGTACTTTCCTGAGGAAGGCACTATGAATGACTTTCATTCTTTCTTCTCACCTCTTTCGTAAGTATCCAATGATGTCGGAGCCGACTTGTGAGTTTAATTTCTCCTGAGGAGGAATATAAACTGATCACATGTTGTTGAGCCACGTGGGATACGATTCCTAAGTGGAAGCCTCCTAGTACTTTCCTGAGGAAGGTCCTATGGGTCTATTCACTTAGTTCCATTAGTTTATCTAGGATTTCTCAAGTATCCAGTGATGTTGGAGCCAACTTGTGAGTTTAATTTCTCCTGAGGAGGAATGTAAACTGATCACAGTTGTTGAGCCACGTAGGATACGATTCCTAAGTGTCTGCCTCCTAGTGCTTTCCTGAGGAAGGTCCTATGAGTCTGTTCACTTAGTTCCCTTAGTGCATATAGGTTTTCTCAAGTATCCAGTGATGCCGGAGCCTTCATGTGAGTTTAATTGCTCCTGAGGAGGAATGTAAACTGATCACAGTTGTCGAGCCGCATAGGATATGATTCCTGGGTGGTAACCTCCTGGTACTTTCCTGAGGAAGGCACTATGGGTTTGTCTGCTTAGCTCCCTTTCTTTGGTAAGCTTGTTCTGAAGCTTGGAGACTGGGATTGATTCCTCTTGCTTAGGGTTTTGATTAGAGTTGTTGCTTAGATCTTGGCTTAGGGTGCTGTATAGAGTTTTGTTTGAGAGATAGATTAGGAGCTTGTTTCAGGTTTGTTAGAGGCCCTGCTCAGGGTTAGTCTCTTTGTGTTGTTTGACTTGTATGATGTTATGTTGCATTAGACTTAGGTATTCATCTAGATAGTTCTGAATAGGTGCATCTTAGAAGTAGACTTTGTGTGCATGAGAAGTTGAGGTGGTCCTCCTTCTGCTTGTTTGTTATTGAGTGGCTTTGCTTGTTGGTATTTGGTAGAGCTGAGCTCCCTTGCCTTTGTGGTTTGCGGCCTCTGTGCCTTGTTCGTTTAGTTGTTGCATTCATGCATATTTTCAGTATTCCTTTACTTTGCAGTTTCTTGTTTGTAGTTTAGTCCTGTTGCCATGATCCCTTAGGAGCTCTGACTTCTCCGCTGCGGAGTTGTTATGATAGACATTAGGATGGTCAACCAGGTGTGATAGCAGTAGGTAGATTCCCCTGTTTCTCAGCTATAGTTTTAGGGTTTCCCTTTCCTTTCTGTGGGAGCTTTTGAGTAGCTTGATCCGTAGTTAGCTGAACTACAGCTGCTCTGATTCTTCGTTCCAGACGAAGATATGTAGGCATAGGATGCGATATCCTAGAGAGCACACTAACGACTAACCTTTTGTTCTCTCGCGGCTGTGCGATCGAGACTTTCCCGCTAACGACTGATTGTTATCCCTTTCTCTTGCCCGAGTGCATTTGAGACCAGATCGTAGTTGTAGGTTCCCGAGCCTTAGAGACCAGTTTGTTTTCTCACTGCTGTGTGAGAGCCCCCTGTTTACCCGTAGTTAGTCGAACTACGTTTGCTCTGATCTTTCATACCAGATGAAAGTACGTAGGCACAGGACGCGATGTCCTGGCGAGCAACCTTTTCCCGGTTTAGATGTAGGCAGTCGAACTACGTTGACTCTGACTTTCCCATTGCACGAGGGAATACGTAGGCCCAGAACACCGTATGTTCTGTCGAGTCCTGTCCTTTTATTTTCTTTTCAGACCAGCCATTAGAGTAGATAGATAACACATCCTTTTACCTGTAAACACCAAGCGTGGATCCCATCGAGTACGATGGACGTGAGGGGTGCTAATACCTTCCCATTGCGTAACCGACTCCCGAATCCAGGCTATGGTTGCGATGACCATACCTTTTCCCGTCCTTGCGAGGTTTACTTCGAGCGTTTCCTTTCCCGCTCTGAGGGATAAATAACGCACGGTGGCGACTCTCCTGTCAAGTCGGCGCCGATTTTCGCAGTAGCGACAGTTGGCGACTCTGCTGGGGATTGTCTATAGCATCTAAGGACTTTTCCCATCCCTTATGCTGGGACCGTTTCCCATCCCCTACGCGAGTCAATCCTAGCGCTTGGGTGTTTATTTGTTGGGTGTTGTGCATATTGTGTTTTACCTTTTCTGCACTTTACTTTTCTGTACCTCTACCTTTCCGCATTTATTTTCCAGCATTATATTATTATGATTATTGCTGTGGGCGGAGGGATGTTACTGTGAGTGAAAAGCCGGACCTGGGCTTGAGTACACACCTAGATATAGTTGTGGAGAAGTAGTAGACGAACCTGTCTGCTGAGCAGGCACAGTTCCCTACGAAAATCTGCGCTCAGACGAGATTCTTGCAGAGGTGCTCCTTTCCGGTCCTGAGGATCTGAGGGGAGTCCAGACGTGAGGGTTGTCGACTCTGGGGACCGATCATTTGGAAGTCAGCTAAGTGAGGCCTCTTCATGACTTGATGATGCCACTCCTTCTGGGAATCGTATCATCAGTCATGAAAGTCTGTGACGCTGATGACCGCATAGGATGTCGTACCTTTGTCCGTGGATTAGGTCTATCCTACCTGTGAGAGGGACTGGGTTATTGCAGGAAAACTGGCCTTCAGAAACCATGATTCAGTATCTTTACCAGATGGTGTTCTTGATTCATCTCCAGGTGTGTTGTCTGGGTCAGATGGGTTTCTTATCTGAGGTTGAGGCTATTATCAGATGGTATTCTCGTCAGATACAGAGGTTCAGATGGTTTTCTTACCAGGGGATTGACATTTTGAGTATCAGATGATAGTTAGTGGCATGAGATTCTGGTGACCGTGTTGGTTTTCTGTTCTTGATCACAGAGATATTCCTCTTCAGGCTACAGCATAGCCCCTATGTTCGCAGATTGCATTATTTATCATATTGCATCATTGCATTACCATCTGCATTCAACTAACGTGTGTGTATTGCAGGTACATATTTTCCCTTCCAGTTCTGGTGTTTGTTCCTAGCAAGACATGGAAAACCTGAAGAGAGTATTGCCCTATAAGTTTCCGTCGCCGAATATCAGTCTATTGTTAGAATTGATTGCTATTGCTAAGAAGAGGGGAATGGGTGACTTCAGAAAGAGATATGGGAGGATTCTGACCTACGTTTATCAGCCATCTGCCTACGAGACCAGCGGCATCTATACTCTGTTACAGTTTTACGACGCGGAGCTCAGGTGTTTTGTGTTTCCCGACTTCGTTTTGGCTCCTACCCTGGAGGAGTACTCTGCACTTCTAGATATACCGATCCGTGAGCAGATGCCTTTTTATCGTACGGACGCTGAGCCTAAGCTGGCTGAGCTTTCTACCATCCTATGCTTGAAAGAGTCTGAGCTGTCTGGGAAGATGATCAGAAGAGGAGACGTATGGGGATTTCCATTGGATGTCTTAGTGGAGAAGGCTCGAGAGTATGCCCAGAAGGGTAACTGGGATGTTTTCGACGTTATCCTTGCTGTATGTGTTTATGGCATCGTGTTATTCCCGAACATTCCTGATTTTGTTGATTCAGATGCCTTCTATATTTTGGCTGCGAAGAACCCAGTTCCTACTTTGCTGGGAGATATCCACCACTCAACCCACTACCAGAATGAAAAGCGGCGAGGAAGGAATGTGTCTTGCTGTGTACCTCTCCTATGCAGGTGGTTCACCAGTCATATGCCTAAGTCAGGCCCGTTTGTCACATCTATCAATTCTCTAGGATGGCCCGAGCGCTTAATGGGATTGACTGCTGAGAACGTGGTATGGGTCAATAAAGAGGTATTTGGAGCTGAAGTCATACTCAAAGGCGAAGGATTCCCGAATGTTCCGTTAATAGGAAGGAAAGGTTGTGTCAACTACAACCCTTCCTTATTGATCAAGCAATTTGGGTACATACCTCAAGGAGCGCCAAAGCCCGAGGAGATACAGGAATCTCTGTATCTCACCGGGGCAATAGGGAAAGAAATGCTGACCAAACTTGAGAAAGCCTGGAAAAACTTGCACAAGAGAGGGAAGCTTTCAGGTAGCAGAGGGGATACTCGAGTTCCTAGCCCGTATGTGGAGTGGATTCGTGAGCGAGCTGTGAAATTCCTTATGCCGTATCCAGCGGTTCAGCCATTGCATCCTCCTCCGGTAGAGGAGCCTACCACTGTGGACATGCAGGTCTACAAACAGCTGATGGCGGAGAAAGAAGAGCTAGCAAGGGCTAAAGAGGCTTTAGAGCAGGAGAATGCCCAGCTTCGGCATGAAAAGATTGAAACAGGATATGTTTCTAAGCAACAGGCTGAAACTCTGAAACATCTGAAGACTACGCTATTGGAATTGACTGAAACCAAGAAGCGTTTGGAGTTAGATGTAGACTCCGTTAGTAGTGTGTTGGCCACCAAGAAGCAAGAGCTGGAAAGGGCCTACACAAAGCTAGCCAAGTTCAGAGAACACTGGGATCTCACTATGACCAAGCGCAAGGAGCGAGAAGAAGAGCTGAAGACACAGATTGCTCAGTTAGAAGAACAGGTCAAGGTGAAGAACGAAGAGCTTGAAGAAGAAGCCTGTTGCCGATACGAGGCCGAGCGCAAGCTGACAGATGCCATGAAGAATTTGGAAGATTTCCAGCATAGAGCAGATGCCAAGAGACCCAAACCTGAGGGCGGTGCCAATGATAAGGCTTGGGAAGACTTTGTCAGAGACATCCAGGGGACGGTCAGGAAGAGGGATCGGCTGATAGAAGGTTTGATTTATCAACCAGATCATGCAGAGACAAAGAAGATGGTCGAAGACTTCCGCAACCGTACCCGTACTTGATTTCTCTCTTGTATTCTGTGTGTTGAGATCACCACCAGGCATGTTGGCTGGGATCCTCTTTGTCATATCAGCTGTATGGAGCATAGTTATGTAACTTCTTGACAAGACCGTTATTCTAATCAATATATAAGGGTTTTTCCAAATATTGTCTTTATGGCTTATCTCGTCTTGCTACCACTGACACTGGAATTGGAGGGAAAATATCTCCAATGCACACATGCACGTTAGCATTTTTGTATTTCTGTTTGCATAAATCATATTGCATAGCATTTAGCAGGTCAGAGCACTTATCCAGCCTTTGTTTTCACCAGAAAGTGATTCTCGGGGAATTGTTTGAGGCAAGAGTGGAGTATTGAAGACGACCAAGGGGCTGAAGCAGATTTGAGCAGAATCAAGCAGTAAAGTCAGTTGCAGGTAATTGGTGGCTATGTCTGAAGGCAATTTCCAGTTTCCTGACACCCAGGCAGGGTTTACTGTGGCGTCCAACCATCAGTATGATTCTATAGAAGGCTTCCCGCAAGCAAACAATCTTACTGCAGCCCAAGTTGTACAGCCTACGAATGAGAACCGAGGTCAGCATGAGCAGTTTGGTGCCCGAAATGAACATTATCCTCCTGTTAACAATCAATGTGTTGCTTTCCCTGTGATGAATTACCGAAGAGATATTCCAGTGACCGGGTTAGTAGATCCAAGAGCTCTTGACGATGGTAGAAGACTCCGAGTGTTGGAGGAGCAAATGAAAGCCTTGGAAGCGAAAGATGTCGTTAACCTGGATGCTGTAGCCATGTGTTTGGTTCCTAACCTGGTGTTGCCGTACAAGTTCAAAGTGCCGGAATTTGAAAAATACACGGGAGATAGCTGTCCAAAGCTGCATTTGATGATGTTATGTCGAAGGATGACTTCGTTTGTGCGAAATGACCAAATAATGATCCATTGCTTCCAGTATAGCCTGACTGGGGCATCCTTAAGGTGGTATGTGCAATTGGAGAGTAATCAGATTCGATCTTGGGTGGATTTAGCCAGAGCTTTCATGAAGCAGTACGATTACAACTTGGATTTGACTCCTAGTCTCGTAGATCTGCAAGAATTGTCTCAGGCGGGGAATGAATCGTTCAGAGCGTATTTGCGAAGATGGAAAGAATTGTCTGCTAGTGTTCAACCACCGCTTCCGGAAAGGGAACTGGTTGACATCTTCTTGGGTACCCTGAAAGGCCATTATTTTGACAAATTGTTCAGTTGCACAAGCTTTGTGGGCCTGATGAGGCTGGGAGAGATTGTTGAGCGAGGACTCAGGAGTGGAAAGTTTCGAGGTGTTCCTTACGTCCCAGTTAATAAGATTGAGTCAATTGTCAGTTCTCAAGAAGAGTGGGAAAGAGATGACGCCACCTCAGAATCTCTAGCATCTCAGGATCAGTTTTCAGACACTTCAAGTCAACGATCATCCTATCGCCGATCGCGTCAGCATGCTCCACGAAGACCAAGGAAACCTGAAAGGCAGTTTACTCAGCTACCGGTGTCGTACAGTCAGTTGTTGCCAGATCTGGTCAAAAGTGGACTGATAGTGCCGAAAGAGACTAAGCCGGTGATTCCACCGTATCCTCCAGGTTTTGATGCCAGCGCCCGCTGTGAGTACCATGATGGGGCACAGGGGCATTCAACAAATGATTGTAAGGTGCTTAGAAGTCAGATTCAAGATCTGTTAGACTCTAGCCGTATTTGCATCACTCCTCAGGGTTTCATTTAGATTAATGATTTTCCATCCTCCAGTTGCGCGGGTTCGTCAGTTAATGTCATGGAGGACTCCACAGGAAGTGTGTGCTCTGAGGATTGTCAATCGGAGAGTTCAGTTGAATATGGGAGAAGTTTCTAGAGGTTTCTGTGCCGGGTGTCGCATCTGTTTTCTTTGCTTAACCCGTTTAGCTTTTGTGCCCTAGTGTCTGCCGACCACCACCAGGATTGTTGGCTGGGGTCGTTATATTCATCCTCATTTGTGCTTACCTGCTGATTTTGTTGGTTGTACATATGTGGGAGATGTTCGTCTGTGTGCTTATAGCTTGAGTTTCTCTTTATCTCGTTGTGAATATGTGTTTGCTTTCTGCGTCGCATTATCATTTAACAGGTACATCAGAACCGTGGGTCTTATTTCCTCATCGTCCAGTTTGTTGCAGGAATTCCTTCAGAGATATGGAACGGAATCAGTTTGAATTGATCGAAGTCCAAAGCCAGCTGGAGCAGATGATGAGAGACATGCAAGAGATGCGTCTGGAGCAGAAGATTCTCAAGGAGGAGAACAGTCAGCTGAAGACCCAAATGAGCTTGATCATGGAGGTAGTCAAGAATGTGCTTAGAAAAGAGGACGATCAGCTATTTGAAGCCACAATGAAGAAGCTCGTGCCACCTGTGCATGTGGAACCTGAGCAGCAGCAACAGAAGATGCATCTGGCTCAACGGAGGGTCCAGGAAGGGAAACCAAAGAGAATGTTTGAGGCACCACCTATGACCTATGCTGAGCTCTTGCAGAACTTACTGAGGTTTAATCTGGTTGAGAAGAGAACGTTGACACCACCAACGAGAGTGTTTCCTCATGGGTACGATGCCAATAAGCAATGTGAATTTCATTCTGGGGCATTCGGACATGACATCGAGGGTTGTCATGCTTTTAAGCACAATGTTCAAGACCTGATTGACTCGCACGATATTGAATTCACGCCGGGCGGCGTAGCTGTGCATATTGCTCCTGTCTCAGTCGATGCTAAGATGACAGATGTTTCTAAAGCTGCAGTGGGTCAGAAGCGTATCCTGGACTCCATGGTGTCAGAATCTCCAGGCCCACAACTGTTGCCTATTCCTGGGGCAGATCTAAGAAAGAAAATGGTTAAGCGTAAGGAGAGCGTTAATCAGTACATTGAAGGTCAAGAAACCGATGTTGCATTTGATACGAAGAGTGTTCAAGAGTCAACTAGGTACCGGCAACAGCAGCCACAGCAGGGGGCACAGCAGGCTCAACGAAGATTCCAGGGTAGTAAACCGAGAAGAGTGTTTGAGAAGCCTCCCTCAACATATGCCGAGTTGTTGCAGACATTGTTGGGATTGAATCTGGTAGAGAAAAGAACTCTGGCACCAATAACGGGAACTCCCCCGTTTGGTTATGATGCAAGCAGGCACTGTGAGTTTCATTCTGGAGCCCCGGGTCACGATATAGAAGGTTGCCATGCTTTTAAGCAAAGTGCAGGATTTGCTTGATAGTGCAGCAATCAGCTTCGGGCCAAGAGGTCCCCAAATCATCTGAATGAAGGAGGAGGGGCTCTATAATTTGGTTGAGTCGTTGAAAGCAGATCAGGACAGCATCAGATTGTCTCTAATAAAGATAGCTGGTTCAGCAGCAGGGCAGATGTGAAAGCCCAGTTCTCGGAAGCTAGCATTTTTCTTTGTTTTAGCTTGTCATTTCTTTACATTTGTAGTTGCTTTCCTGTTTGAATTTGTAAGCTTGTTTGTAAAACTTGTTGTTTTCATTCAAATTGATGATAATGAAATAAATATGCATGTTTTGATTAAATCCATTCATGTTCACTAACTGTGTTTACAAATGTCCACCGCTTGGTTAAGAAGAATTTGGGGAGGATGACGAAAATGACCGACATGCAACTACCGATATTGTATGCTTTTGAAATAAACCTGTTGATGATGTACAGGCATTGTTTCAAATCCCTAAACACCGGAGATATAAGGAAGATAATCCCTTGTCAACCCCTTTGAGCCTTGTAGTAGGAGTTTCTTTCTGTGAATGAAAAACCCTCAATTTTAACCTGGGGCAGGGTAGGTGTTAGCTAATTCAACTGAGCGTCCAGATTGCAAAAGGAGTGTCCGTTCAAGGATCAATCACATCCCTAGAGGTCGTGCCTAAAAGACCACAATGATTCAGTCAAGAGTGGGACAGCCACATCATTCCCCAAAGAGTCAGACAACCAGTGTCACACGACTTGTTCGAAAAAAAGAGAAGAATGAAAAAGAATCAAAAGCCCGCTAAGTCAAGAAAACTTCAAAACAAATGACTTAGGCAAAAATGAGGGCATCCCGCTGGACTTAAAAAAAAAAAAAAAAAATCAAAAGAAACTCAAAAAGAGTCGGTCCAGGCAAAAGTTAGGGATATGAAAAGGAAAAGATGAAAAGGATCAAAAGAAAAATCTTCGATGGAAATACGAGTCGCGTGACCACAAGTGTCAAAGACGAAAGAGTGAGTGGCTGTCACTCCAAAATCCAAAAGTTTCTCGAGCTTTCAACCTCTGAAAGGTGAGCGCTAAGGTCGAATTAGCTGAACGTAGGATGGGAGAACTTCAAGGAGAATGGGTGGGTTAAAATAAACTTCGAGCCTTTATCCTTTCTTTCAAACCGTGAACCTGACCACGTTACAACCTCCAAAAGTCCTAATTGAAGCAGGTTGTTTCGAAAGCATACTCCGGTAAAGGTCGCGTCGATTCTGACTCTTAAAAGGTTCCTCTTACCATGTTGGTACTGATGTTGATAAATGTTTTATGCATTATATGCTATAAACTGTTTTTCCTTTTCCCAGTGAACAGATTGGATGTCAAAGCTGTCATATGTGTTGCATTAATACATCTTTTATGCAGAACAACTTGTTTTACTTGCGAGTAAACGCTTGACAGCAGAAAAGCTTCCTACAGTGGAAAGTATGGTCAAGATAGAATGCAGAACGCCCGAATGTTCCGAGAGCAGGGGCAAGCTTTATTGTGATTCCCAGTCAGGTCAGCTTTTCGAAGTCAGTTAATCTGGGGCAATCAGGTTGAGATTCGGTGAATACGTCGTAGTCATGAGGTACTACTCTGAATCAGATAATCGGGGCAAGGTCATTGCAGTCAGGGGCAGACTATCTTAAGCACGACGAAGTTATTCGAGGAAGCATTTGAGGTGAAGTATCTCTCAGAAGATCAGAACGCTGAGGCATGTTATATCAGACCATCAGGGCTCAGATTTGCAGATTTCCTTTCAAGGGCTATCCCCACAGATGTCCTGTAGGCTGGGGCATATCAGGAGTGGAAGAATTATTCCTCTCCGTATCAGCAGGGCCATACAAGAGTTATTCGAGCAGATGCAGTCGATTTTCGAGAGCGAGATGATTGCGGGAAGTCGTGTTACTATCCCTTGACTCTCCACTGAAAGGTTGAGTATTCAGGAAGAATGTTTTCCAGCGTCAGTTGTACCTGACCCAGCAAGATGGCTTAAGAGCTCAAATCCATGTTTGCGATTACTGTGAAGCCCATCCGTGGTGGCGCATCAATTTCCAGATCCGAGCTTCATCAGAGCGCAGGAAGACTCCCTCAATTTTCTTCAGCGAAGTCCAATTTGTCATTGGCATGGATAATCTATCCCCAGAGGAGTCTAATCATATTCGGCGCGTCTGCTATTTCACAGCGGAGTTATATTCCCCAGCAGGGTATTACTTCGTCGAGGTGTTCGGTTAAGTTCCCAATAGCCCCAGCAGAGTTGATTTCACTCTCCCAGCATTTATTTTGCTGGGATAATTCAGTGATATCCAGTTTATCCCCAGCAAAGTTGGCCTCGCCTTCAGCATTTATTTTGCTGAAGTGGTTTTCTGTACCCGACCTTCTCCGGCAGCTCGAGCCTGCTAGCATATTGCATGCATCGTCATGTTTGCATCATACCTGCATGACATTTTCAAAGTGCGTAGCATTTCTATCCAGAATGGAGCATTACGCTGTAGAAAGATTAAAGCATTTGCATATGCATACGAAGCATAAGTCAGGTTTTCTACCAACCTCATATGGCGTGTGAATTACTCTGTGATCAGTTCAGGGACATTTATCCAGCAGCAGTATTCAGACAATTCAACGGATTATTTGTATCCCAGATCATACAACGATTATGCTTGGATCAAGCAGTCATCTGATATCGACAGACTTTTCTTCCCGTCAATTCATATTGACGATGTGTTCCTCCAATAAGTGGATTTCTCCGTCTATCATTAGACGTCTTGAGCACGAATGTGGTTTTCTTTCCGTCTATCCTTAGACGATGTGAAGTTACGGGTGATCACAGTAGGGCTTCACGAAGGGGTTTCCCCAGGATGTGCTTTTCTCCCCGTCTATCAGTAGACGATGTGAAGTTTTGATGGATTTTCAATAGGGTTCAAAATGGAGTTTCTCTAGCAAGTGGCTTTTCTTTCCGTCCATCAGTAGACGATGTGAAGTTTTGGTTACTGTTCAGCGGGTTTCTTATTGCCAGATCATAAGTATGATGAGGTGTTTCCCCAACGAGTCTTCTCCGACTATCTTTGGTTGTTGAGGGGTTTCAAAACGATATTTCGGATAGGGGTTTTCTTTCTGTTTATTGGATGAGATGACGTTTCAAGAGGGACTTTTCTGACTGTCAATCCTTATTGATGTCGAGGCTCTTCGAAGAATGTTCAGTTTTCGTGATTGTCGGTTCTTATTGACGACATGGTTCCTTAAAAGGTGGTTTTCTTCCCGTCGGTCCATACTGACGATGTGGCCCCTTCAAGGATATTGATCTTTCCATCAATTTCCGTAGACAGAAGAATTCTGAAATTCAAAGGAGGGTGTTGAATTGCGTTATGGTGTCTTTCCGTCTATCTTTAGACGATGTGAGCATGGAGATTAAGGTTTTCTTCCGTCTATCTTTAGACGATGTGAATTCAGAGATTATTGCTTCCCGTCTACCCTTAGACGATGTGAATATTGATTTGTTCATCAATCAGGATGATCCCGTCTACCCTTAGACGATGTGAATATTGATTTGTTCATCAATCAGGATGATCCCGTCTACCCTTAGACGATGCAAGTATGAAGATTACTTATTCCCGTCTACCCTTAGACGATGAGAATTGTTGTTCATCAATTAGGATGATCCCGTCTATCTTTAGACGATGTGAGCATGGAGATTAAGGTTTTCTTCCCGTCTACTCTTAGACGATGTGAATATGGAGATTATGAATGTCTTTCCGTCTATCCTTAGACGATGTGAATTGTTTTGTTTCATCAATCAGGATGATCCCGTCTACTCTTAGACGATGTGAATTTGGAGATTAATGAATGTCTTTCCGTCTACCTTTAGACGATGTGAATATGGAGATTAATAGTGTCTTTTCGTCTACCCTTAGACGATGTGCAAATGGAGATTATTTCTTCCCGTCTATCCTTAGACGATGTGAATTGATTGTTCATCGATCAGGATGATTCCGTCTACCCTTAGACGATGTGAATATTGATTTGTTCATCAATCAGGATGATCCCGTCTACCCTTAGACGATGAGAATATTGATTGGTTCATCGATCAGGATGATTCCGTCTACCCTTAGACGATGTGAATATTGATTTGTTCATCGATCAGGATGATGCCGTCTACCCTTAGACGATGTGAATACGGAGATTATTTCTTCCCGTCTATCTTTAGACGATGTGAGTATGCGATCAGGCTTTGTTCCCGTCTATCCTTAGACGATGAGAATATTGATTTGTTCAGGATGATGCCGTCTACCCTTAGACGATGTGAGTATGGAGATTATGGTGTCTTTCCGTCTATCCTTAGACGATGTGAATTGGGAGATTTATGTTGTCTTTCCGTCTATCATTAGACGAGGTGAGTATTCAATCAGGGTGTCTTCCCGTCCATCTTTGGGCGATGTGAGTATATTTCTCTTCCTGCCTATCAGTAGGCGACGTGAAAGGATCAGGTATTTTGGTGCAACCCTCAGGGTTTGTTATATGGGGTATCACAAGCAACGGGTATTCAAATCAGGAGTTCTTTATCAGATGATTAATCAGTTTGGTGCCGCAATAACTGGACTCGGTTTTCTGGACTTTATTCCCCAAGTAGTTGACAGTATATGCTCGCGGTTGGCAAATTTTCGGGTTTTATTTGTATTCAACCGTCTCGTACCTCTGAATGTTTGAAGGCTGAGCGCTCTTCAAACCCTTCAGGTCCAAGTCGCTTGAATAGGGGCAGCTGTTGCACCCTAAAATTTGACCAACCGGTTCTCCTATCTGACTCATGGTTTAAATTCATATTCGCAACTCAGGCATATGATTTTTGTGCAAACAGGGGATATCAGAGTTCGCAGCTTGATTTTCGTCCATCAGATATGGCAGATTCAGTCCAGATTATCGGGGTTTTATTTTCGGGAAATTGTGCGCTCCTCGGTGATTTTTAGCTTGCACAGTGATTTTGATGATATTCTGATGCCCGGGGATCTCTGTTCGATTCGATCTGGTCTCGTGCGCTCTTTTATGGGGGTTGTTGCACCCTAAAATTTGACCAACCGATTCTCCTATCTGACTCATGGTTTAATTTCATATTCACAGCTCAGATGTATGATTTTTGTGCACAAGCAGGGGATATCAGGGTTACAGCTTGATTTTTGTCTATCAGATATGGCAGACCCAGTCCAGATTATCGAGGTTTTATTTTCGGGAAATTGTGCGCTCCTCGGTGATTTTTCAGTGATTTTGGGGATATTCTGATGCCCGGGGATCTCCGTTCGATTCGATCTGGTCTCGTGCGCTTTTATGGGGGTCATTTGCATTCATCTGCATTTTTAGGATTTTTATAGACTTTTTGTGAATTTTTAACAGGCTTTATAGATTTTTCTGGAATTTAAATGGGGTTTTTTGAATATTTTAATGGTTTAATTCTCTTTTTAGGATTTTATAAGAATTTTTAAATCATTTTAGGAATTTTGTATAGATTTTTAAATGGGTTTAATTGTTTTTAGACAATATAGAAAATAATATAGTTTTCTTTCTTACTAATGATAGATTTTGATTAGTTTTAAATAATATTAGATTTTTAATAGAAAATTAGATTGATTTAGAGTTAATTAGACTTTTAATCATTTTTTAGAGTTTAATTAGGTTAATTGATTCTTTTTAGAGTTAATTAGGTTCTTAATTGTTTTTAGATTTAATTAGGATAATATAGAAATTAGGTTAATTGATTTTTTAGTTAATTAGATCTTAATTGTTTTTTAGATTTTATTAGGATTAATCATTAGTTAATTAGGTGTTAATTGTTTGATTAGGTAATTAGGTTTAGTTGTGTTTTATTATAATGCAGCTTTTTTTTACAGTTTTGTTGGTCCAGTTCGTATGGGCCCAGGGGTGCTCTTTTGAGGCCCAATTCTCAATTCAGCAAAAAAATAGTCCAAAAACGGTCCAAGCAGTCCAAGTTCATCCACCATCTTCCAGCGCACGCCAGAACAATCCAGAAGCTTCCAGCAACTTCAGAGTAATAAATAGCGACACGTGTTGCGTAGGGAAGGGACCCACGCGTTTTGCCTTGAGGAGGCCACGCCACACTCAGAACTTCCCAGACTCCTCCACGTGTTCACACCTGTCCTCATTCTCTCTCTCCCTCTGCGCATGCACGCCACTTGGCGCCCCCACACCATCGCCTGAGTCTCACCGTCAACCTCACCGGCGGCCATGCATCAGCCGTAACCTCCCGCCGCCGGTCACCGTCAACGACTTCCGGCCACCGGAATCTGCAAACACCAGAAAATCACCAGAAAATCATCTTCTCCCCCAGATCTCCGCCGTCACCTTCATAATCCCTTCGCCGGAAAATTCATAGGCACGCCGGAAACTTCATCCATTTTTTCCCAGAAACACATCAATCTTCAACCTCTTCCCCAGAATCCATCCAATCCTCTCCTCTTTCTTCTCCGTTCTTCATCCACCACTCAAATCGCCATCATCTTCATCCAATTTTTTTTCCAGACATTCATCAACCTTCAAGCAGATTTCCAGAAGATCCTCAGACGTTCATCAGTCCTCCATCGAGATTTTTCCAGAACACTCAAACCAACATCAACCTTCATCAACTTTTTTCCAGAAATCAACAACTTCATCTTCTCACATCAAGCTTCATCAAATTTCTCCAGAAACGCTCATACATTCAGAAATCATTCAAAGATCTTCGTCGTGAACGTCTCCAAAAGCGCCTCAAGAATACTCATCCACTCAAGAGCAAGCGACGGGTCCACCATCAGAAAGCGTCTCCGCTCGAAGATCTTCAGCGAACAATCCACTTCTTCAAAGAACATCAACTAACATTCGTCGTTCCAGGTTTCTACAGCCTTCTTCCTTAAACTCCTCCATTTGCATGCGCGTGTTAGATTCTGTAGACTTAGGATCTTGAGGATTTGTAGCGCAAGAGCGTCAATCTGACCATACTTGTGAAGCTAGGCCATGTTTAGTTGAGAGATTGAGGTGTTTGGGGTTTGCGTGGAGTTGTTTCGTGTAGGGCTTGTTGGATTGTTTGAGGATTCTGAGATGAGTTGCAGAGCGTGAGATAGAGGAAGAAGATGGTGAAACGGCTAGGGTTAGAGAGTGAACAGTAGATAGGCTTGTGAGAGGAAATGGTTTTTGTTTAGGGTTCATTCAGATTGGGGTTGGGTTGGGCTAAGCCCAAGCGTGTTTCTGAACGCACACCCCTCAATTGCTTCCCCACCCCCCTGGCGTGTGTGAAATCAGACTGGATATGGGCCTTAGGCCCTAATTTGCTTTTAACACCCTCCTCGTTGAAGCCCATTGAAATCAACTGAAAACCCTACTAGCGCTGCACCCCCCTCTGGTTTCAATTCAGTTTTTTTTTTGTTTTTTCCTGAATATTAAACCTGGGCCTACGCCCTTTTGCTAGTTACACCCCCAGAATCAGGGCCCAATGTAGATAAATAACCCATAATATCTTGCTGATTGAACCCCCCTCCAGTATTTCAATTTTTTTTTTGTTTTGTTAATTTCCTTTTATATTTTCATAGTTGTAAATAAATCATAAAAAATGTAAATAATTGTGGTTTTAATAATTCTTTTTTTACCATTACATCATAGTATCTAGAAAATTAAATAAAAATAAAAAAAGTCATTTTATTTTTGTTTGTTATATTTTGGTATATTTTCCATTTTAATTGATGTTTTTTTAATATTTTCAATGCATGCATATCATTAGAAAATTCATAAAAAATGGTAGATTTAGTCAAATAATTCCGTTCTTTTTCCTGTAGACTCGTGATTCAGTGTAGAATTTTACAATACAAAAATATTAGCTTAATCATGCATTGTCATTTTAATTGCATTTTTTCACTGTTATTGATGTTGAATAAACTGGTTTGTGGATATGTCTGTGTTGCTGATTTTAGTTCTTTCATCTGGTGTTGAATTTTGTTCTGATTTTTCAGTATGTTACCCTAGAGCCATGTAGGTCTCCCATTAGATTTTTGATAGATTTTTGTAGGGTGTCCTGATGTGATTTGTCTGATCCTGAAAATAGAAGAAGTCTTGATGACTTCTGACTTTGAAGTTCAACTGTGGTTGAACTTCAGAGATAGTCTCTGGTGGTTTGTTGGCCTGTGGGTTCTTCTCAAGGTGGGAGCTGATTGGAGGTCCTGTTGGAGCTTGCGAGGATGCATTGGATTGAGGCTTAGTCTAGGAGCTTGTTGTCTGTTTGTGAGGTTCGAGATCCTGAAGTTTGAAGAGAGTTTATGGTACTTTCCTGAGGAAGGCACTATGAATGACTTTCATTCTTTCTTCTCACCTCTTTCGTAAGTATCCAATGATGTCGGAGCCGACTTGTGAGTTTAATTCCTCCTGAGGAGGGATGTAAACTGATCACATGTTGTTGAGCCACATGGGATACGATTCCTAAGTGGAAGTCTCCTAGTACTTTCCTGAGGAAGGTCCTATGGGTCTATTCACTTAGTTCCATTAGTTTGTCTAGGTATTTCTCAAGTATCCAGTGATGTTGGAGCCAACTTGTGAGTTTAATTTCTCCTGAGGAGAAATGTAAACTGATCACAGTTGTTGAGCCACGTAGGATACAATTCCTAAGTGTCAGCCTCCTCGTACTTTCCTGAGGAAGGTCCTATGAGTCTGTTCACTTAGTTCCCCTAGTGCATATAGGTATTTCTCAAGTATCCCGTGACGCCGGAGCCTTCATGTGAGTTTAGTTTCTCCTGAGGAGGAATGTAAACTGATCACAGTTGTCGAGCCGCATAGGATATGACTCCTGAGTAGTAACCTCCTGGTACTTTCCTGAGGAAAGCACTATGAGCTTGTCTGCTTAGCTTCCTTTCTCTGGTAAGCTTGTTCTGAAGCTTGGAGAATGGAATTGATTCCTCTTGCCTAGGAGTTTGTTTAGATCTCTGCTTAGAGTCTTGTGTAGAGTTTTGTTTAGGAAGTTATTAGGAGATTGTTTCAGGTTTGTTGGAGGCCCTGCTCAGGGTTAGTCTCTTGGTATTGTTTGACTTGTGTGATGTTATGCTGCATTAGACTTAGGTGTCCATCTAGATAGTTCTGAATAGGTGCATCTTAGAAGTAGACTTTGTGTGCATGAGAAGTCGAGGTGGTCCTCCTTCTGCTTGTTTGTTATTGCGTGGCTTTGCTTGTTGGTATTTGGTAGAGCTGAGCTCCCTTGCCTTTGTGGTTTGCGGCCTCTGTGCCTTGTTTGCTTAATTGTTGCATTCATGCATATTTTCAGTATTCCTTTACTGTGCAGTTTCTTGTTTGTGGTTTAGTCCTGTTGCCATGATCCCTTAGGAGCTCTGACTTCTCCGCTGCGGAGTGGTTATGATAGACATTAGGATGGTCAACCAGGTGTGATAGCAGTAGATAGATCCCCCCTTTTCCAGCTATAGTTCTAGGGTTTCCCTTTCCTTTCTGTAGGAGCTTTTGAGTAGCTTGACCCGTAGTTAGCTGAACTACAGCTGCTCTGATTCTTCGTTCCAGACGAAGATATGTAGGCATAGGATGCGATATCCTAGCGAGCACACTAACGACTAACTTTAGTTCTCTCGCGGCTGTGCGATCGAGACTTTCCCGCTAACGACTAATTGTTACCCCTTTCTCTTGCCCGAGCGCATTTGAGGCCAGATCGTGTTTGTAGGTTCCCGAGCCTTAGAGACCAGTTTGTTTTCTCACTGCTGTGTGAGAGCCCCTGTTTACCCGTAGTTAGCCGAACTACGTTTGCTCTGATCTTTCATTCCAGATGAAAGTACGTAGGCACAGGACGCGATGTCCTGGCGAGCAACCTTTCCCCCGTTTAGACGTAGGCAGTCGAACTACGTTGACTCTGACTTTCCCATTGCACGAGGGAATACGTAGGCCCAGAACACCGTATGTTCTGTCGAGTCCTGTCCTTTTATTTTCTTTTCAGACCAGCCATTAGCGTAGATAGATAATACACCCTTTTACCTATAAACACCAAGCGTGGATCCCATCGAGTACGATGGACGTGAGGGGTGCTAATACCTTCCCCTTGCGTAACCGACTCCCGAATCCAGGTTTTGGTTGCGATGACCATACCTTTTCCCGTCTTTGCGAGGTTTACTTCGAGCGTTTCCTTTCCCGCTCTGAGGGATAAATAACGCACGGTGGCGACTCTCCTGTCAAGCCGGCGCCGATTTTCGCAGTAGCGACAGCTGGCGACTCTGCTGGGGACTGGCATCTAGGGACTTTTCCCATCCCTTATGCTGGGACCGTTTCCCATCCCCTACGCGAGTCAATCCTAGCGCTTGGGTGTTTATTGGTTGGGTGTTGTGCATATTGTGTTTTACTTTTCTGCACTTTACTTTTCTGTACCTTTACCTTTCCGCATTTATTTTCCAGCATTATATTATCATGATTATTGCTGTGGGCAAGGGAGGTTACTGTGAGTGAAAAGCCGGACCTGGGCTTGAGTACACACCTAGATATAGTTGTGGAGAAGTAGTAGACAAACCTGTTTGCTGAGCAGGCACAGTTCCCTACGAAAATCTGCGCTCAGACGAGATCCTTGCAGAGGTGCTCCTTTCCGATCCTGAGGATCTGAGGGGAGTCCAGACGTGAGGATTGTCGACTCTGGGGACCGATCAATTGGAAGTCAGCTAAGTGAGGCCTCTTCATGACTTGATGATGCCACTCCTTCTGGGAATCGTATTGTCACTCATGAATGTCTGTGACGCTGACAACCGCATAGGATGCCGTACCTTTGTCCGTGGATTAGGTTTATCCTACCTGTGAGAGGGACTGGGTTATTGCAGGAAAACTGGCCTTCAGAAACCATGATTCAGTATCTTTATCAGATGGTGTTCTTGATTCATCTCCAGGTGTGTTGTCTGGGTCAGATGGGTTTCTTATCTGAGGTTGAAGCTATTATCAGATGGTATTCTCGTCAGATACAGAGGTTCAGATGGTTTTCTTACCAGGGGATTGATATTTTGAGTATCAGATGATAGTTAGTGGCATGAGATTCTGGTGACCGTGTTGGTTTTCTGTTCTCGATCACAGAGATATTCTTCTTCAGGCTACGGCATAGCCCCTGTGTTTGCAGATTGCATTATTTATCATATTGCATCATTGCATTACCATCTGCATTCAACTAACGTGTGTGTATTGCAGGTACATATTTTCCCTTCCAGTTCTGGTGTTTGTTCCTAGCAAGACATGGAAAACCTGAAGAGAGTATTGCCCTATAAGTTTCCGTCGCCGAACATCAGTCTATTGTTAGAGTTGATTGCTATTGCTAAGAAGAGGGGAATGGGTGACTTCAGAAAGAGATATGGGAGGATTCTGACCTACGTTTATCAACCATCTGCCTACGAGACCAGCGGCATCTATACTTTGTTACAGTTTTACGACGCGGAGCTCAGGTGTTTTGTATTTCCCGACTTTGTTTTGGCTCCTACCCTGGAGGAGCACTCTGCACTTCTGGATATACCGATCCGTGAGCAGATGCCTTTTTATCGTACGGACGCTGAGCCTAAGCTGGCTGAGCTTTCTGCCATCCTGTGTTTGAAAGAGTCTGAGCTGTCAGGGAAGATGATCAGAAGAGGAGACGTATGGGGATTCCCGTTGGATGTCTTGGTGGAGAAGGCTCGAGAATATGCCAAGAAGGGTAGCTGGGATGTTTTTGACGTTATCCTTGCTGTATGTGTGTATGGCATTTTGTTATTCCCGAACATTCCTGATTTTGTTGATTCAGATGCCTTCTATATTTTGGCTGCGGGAAACCCAGTTCCTACTTTGCTGGGAGATGTCCACCATTCAACTCATTATCAGAATGAAAAGCGACGAGGAAGGAATGTGTCTTGCTGTGTACCTCTCCTATGCAGGTGGTTCACCAGTCATTTGCCTAAGTCAGGTCCTTTTGTCACCTCTATCAACTCTCTAGGATGGCCCGAGCGCTTAATGGGATTAACTGCTGAGAACGTGGTATGGACCAATAAAGAGGTATTTGGAGCTGAAGTCATACTCAAAGGCGAAGGATTCCCGAATGTTCCCTTAATAGGAAGGAAAGGTTGTGTCAACTATAACCCTTCCTTATTGATCAAGCAATTTGGGTATGTACCTCAAGGAGCGCCAAAGCCCGAGGAGATACAGGAATCTCTGTATCTCACCGGGGCAATAGGGAAAGAAATGCTGACCAAACTTGAGAGAGCCTGGAAAAACTTGCACAAGAGAGGGAAGCTTTCAGGTAGCAGAGGGGATACTCGAGTTCCTAGCCCATATGAGGAATGGATTCGTGAGCGAGCTGTGAAGTTCCTTATGCCGTATCCAGCGGTTCAGCCATTGCATCCTCCGGTAGAGGAGCCTACCACTGTGGACATTCAGGTTTACAAGCAACTGATGGCGGAAAAAGAAGAGCTAGCGAGGGCTAAAGAGGCTTTAGAGCAGGAGAATGCCCAGCTTCGGCATGAAAAGATTGAAACAGGATACTTTTCTAAGCAACAGGCTGAAACTCTGAAGCATCTGAAGACTACGCTATTGGAATTGACTGAAACCAAGAAGCGCCTGGAGTTAGATGTCGACTCCGTTAGTAGTGTGTTGGCCACCAAGAAGCAAGAGCTGGAAAGGGCCTACACAAAGCTAGCCAAGTTCAGAGAACACTGGGATCTCACTATGACCAAGCGCAAGGAGCGAGAAGAAGAGCTGAAGACACAGATTGCTCAGTTAGAAGAACAGGTCAAAGTGAAGACTAAGGAGCTTGAAGAAGAAGCCTGTCGCCGATACGAAGCCGAGCGCAAGTTGACAGATGCCATGAAGAATTTGGAAGATTTCCAGCATAGAGCAGATGCCAAGAGACCCAAACCTGGGGATGGTGCCAATGATAAGGCTTGGGAAGACTTTGTCAAAGACATCCAGGGGACGGTCAGGAAGAGGGACCGACTGATAGAAGGTTTGATTTGTCAACCAGATCACGCAGAGACAAAGAAGATGGTCGAAGACTTCCGCAACCGTACCCGTATTTGATTTCTCTTGTATTCTGTATGTTGAGATCACCACCAGGCATGTTGGCTGGGATCCTCCTTATCATATCAGCTGTATGGAGCATAGTTATGTAACTTCTTGACAAGACTGTTATTCTAATCAATATATGAGGGTTTTTCCAAATATTGTCTCTATGGTTTATCTCGTCTTGCTACCACTGACACTGGAATTGGAGGGAAAATATCTCCAATGCACACATGCACGTTAGCATTTTTGTATTTCTGTTTGCATAAATCATACTGCATAGCATTTCTCTAGCAGGCCAGAGCACTTATCCAGCCTTTGTTTTCACCAGAAAGTGATTCTCGGGGATTTGTTTGAGGCAAGAGGGGAGTGTTGAAGACGACCAAGGGGTTAAAGCAGATTTAAGCAGAATCAAGCAGCATAGTCCGTTACAGGTAATTGGTAGCTATGTCTGAAGGCGATTTCCAGTTTCCTGACACCCAGGCAAGGTTTGCTGTGGCGCCCAACCATCAGTATGATTCTATAGAAGACTTCCCGCAAGCGAACAATCTTACTGCAGACCAAGTTGTGCAGCCTACTGTTGAGAATAGAGATCGGCATGAGCAGTTTCTTGCCCGAAATGAACGTTATCCTCCTGTTGACAATCAATGTGTTGCTTTCCCTGTGATGAATTACCAGAGAGATATTCCAATGACCGGGTTAGTAGACCCCAGAACTCTTGACGATGGCAGAAGACTCCGAGTGTTGGAAGAGCAAATGAAAGCCTTGGAAGCGAAAGATGTTGTTAACCTGGATGCTGTAGCCATGTGCTTGGTCCCTGACCTCGTGTTGCCGTACAAGTTCAAAGTGCCGGAATTTGAGAAATACACAGGAGATAGCTGTCCGAAGTTGCATTTGATGATGTTCTGTCGAAGGATGACTTCGTTTGTGCGAAATGACAAATTGATGATCCATTGCTTTCAGTATAGCCTGACTGGGGCATCGTTGAGATGGTATGTGCAATTAGAGAGTAATCAGATTCGATCATGGGTGGATTTAGCCAGAGCTTTCATAAAGCAGTACGATTACAACCTAGATTTGACTCCTAGTCTCGTAGATCTGCAGGAATTGTCTCAAGCGGAGAATGAATCATTCAGAGCGTATTTGCGAAGATGGAAAGAATTGTCTGCTAGTGTTCGACCACCGCTTCCGGAAAGAGAACTGGTTGACATCTTCCTGGGTACTCTGAAAGGCCATTATTTTGACAAATTGTTCAGTTGCACAAGCTTTGTGGGCCTGATGAGGCTGGGAGAGATTGTTGAGAGAGGGCTCAGGAGTGGAAAGTTTCGAGGTGTTCCTTACGTCCCAGTTAATAAGATTGAGTCAGTTGTTAGTTCTCAAGAAGAGTGGGAAGGAGATGACGCCACCTCAGAATCTCTAGCATCTCAGGATCAGTTTTCAGACACTTCAAGTCAACGATCATCTTATCGCCGATCGCGTCAGCATGCTCCACGAAGACCAAGGAAACCTGAAAGGCAGTTTACTCAGCTACCGGTGTCATACAGTCAGTTGTTGCCAGATCTGGTCAGAAGTGGATTGATAGTGCCGAAAGAGACTAAGCCGATGATTCCACCGTATCCTCCAGGTTTTGATGCCAGCGCCCGCTGTGAGTACCATGTTGGGGCACAGGGGCATTCAACAAATGATTGTAAGGTGCTTAGAAGTCAGATTCAAGATCTGTTAGACTCTAGCCGTATTTGCATCACGCCTCAGGGTTGTGTTCAGATTAATGATTTTCCATCTTCCAGTTGTGGGGGTTCGTCGGTCAATGTCATGGAAGACTCCACAGGAAGTGTGTGCTCTGAAGATTGTCAATCAGAGAGTTCAGTTGAATATGGGGGAAGTTTCTAGAGGTTTCTATGCCGGGTGTCGCATCTGTTTCTCTGCCTAACCCGTTTAGTTTTTGTGCATCAGTATTTGCTGACCACCACCAGGAGTGTTGGCTGGGGTCATTATATTCATACTCATTTGTGCTTACCTGCTGATTTCGTTGGTTGTACATGTATGGGAGATGTTCGTCTGTGTGCTTATAGCTTGAGTTTCTCTTTATCTCGTTGTGAATATGTGTTTGCTTTCTGCGCTGCATTATCATTCAACAGGTATATCAGAACCGTGGGTCTTATTTCCTCATCGTCCAGTTTGTTGCAGGAACTCCTTCAGAGATATGGAACAGAATCAGTTTGAATTGATCGAAGTCCAAAGCCAGCTGGGGCAGATGATGAGAGACATGCAAGAGATGCGTTTGGAGCAGAAGATTCTCAAGGAGGAAAACAGTCAGCTGAAGACCCAAATGAGCTTGATCATGGAGGTAGTCAAGAATGTGCTTAGGAAAGAAGACGATCAGCTATTTGAAGCTGCAATGAAGAAGCTCGCGCCACCTGTGCATGTGGAACCTGAGCAGCAGCAACAGAAGATACATCCGGCTCAGCGGAAGATCCAGGAAGGAAAGCCAAGGAGAATATTTGAGGCACCACCTATGACCTATGCTGAGCTCTTGCAGATCTTATTGAGGTTTAATCTGGTTGAGAAGAGAACGTTGGCACCACCAACGAGAGCGTTTCCTCAAGGGTACGATGCCAGTAAGCAATGTGAATTTCATTCTGGGGGATTCGGACATGACATCGAGGGTTGTCATGCTTTTAAGCACAATGTTCAAGACCTGATTGACTCGCACGATATTGAATTCACGCCGGGCGGCGTAGCTGTGCATATTGCTCCTGTCTCGAGCGATGCTAAAATGACAGATGTTTCTAAAGCTGCAGTGGGTCAGAAGCGTATCCTGGATTCCATGGTGTCAGAATCTCCAGGCCCACAACTGTTGCCTATTCCTGGGGCAGATCTAAGAAAGAAAATGGTTAAGCATAAGGAGAGCGTTAATCAGTACACTGAAGGTCAAGAAATCAATGTTGCATTTGATACAAAGGGTGTTCAAGGGTCAACCCGATACCAGCAGCAGCAGCCTCAGCAGGGGGCACAGCAGGCTCAACGAAGATTCCAGGGTGGCAAGCCGAGAAGAGTGTTTGAGAAGCCTCCCTCAACATATGCCGAGTTGTTGCAGACATTGTTGGGATTGAATATGGTAGAGAAAAGAACTCTGGCACCAATAACGGGAACTCCCCCGTTTGGTTATGACGCAAGCAAGCACTGTGAGTTTCATTCTGGAGCCCCGGGTCACGATATAGAAGGTTGCCACGCTTTTAAGCACCAAGTGCAGGATTTGCTTGATAGTGCAGCAATCAGCTTCGGGCCAAGAGGTCCCCAAATCATCTGAATGAAGGAGGAAGGGCTGTATAATTTGGTTGAGTCGTTGAAAGCAGATCAAGACAACATCGAATTGCCTCTAATAAGGATAGCTGGTTCAGCAGCAGGGCAGATGCAAAAGCCCGGTTCTCAGAAGCTAGCATATTTTCTTTGTTTTAGCTTGTCATTTCTTTACATTTGTAGTTGCTTTCCTGTTTGAATTTGTAAACTTGTTTGTAAAACTTGTTGTTTCCGTTCGAATTGATGATAATGAAATAAATATGCATGTTTTGATTAAATCCAGTCATGTTCACTAACTGTTTTTGCAAATGTCCAACACTTGGTTAAGAAGAATTTGGGGAGGATGACGAAAATGACCGACATGCAAATTCCGATTGTATGCTTTTGAAATAAAACCTGCTGATGATGTACAGGCATTGTTTCAAATCCCTAAACACCGGAGATATAAGGAAGATAATCCCTTGTCAACCCCTTTGAGCCTTGTAGTAGGAGTTTCTTTCTGAAAACGAAAAACCCTCAATCTTAACCTGGGGCAGGGTAGGTGTTAGCTAATTTGACCGAGCGGCTAAATTGCAAAAGGAGTGTCCGTTCGAGGATCAATCACGTCCCTAGAGGTCGTGCCTAAAAGACCACAATGATTCAGTCAAGAGTGGGACAGCCACATCATTCCCCAAAGAGTCAGACAACCAGTGTCACACGACTTGGTCGAAAAAAGAAGAATGAAAAAAGAATTAAAAGCCCGCTAAGTCAAGAAAACTTCAAAACAAATGACTTAGGCAAAAATGAGGGCATCCCGCTGGACTTAAAAAAATCAAAGGAAACTCAAAAGGAGTCAGTCCAGGCAAAAGTTAGGGATATGAAAAGGAAAAGATGAAAAGGATCAAAAGAAAAATCCTCGATGGAAATACGAGTCGTGTGACCTCAAGTGTCAAAGATGAAAAGTGAGTGGCTGTCACTCCAAAATCCAAAAAGTTTCTCGAGCTATCACTCCTATCTTTCAAACTCCGAGAGGTGAGCGCTAAGGTCAAATTAGCTGAACGTAGGATGGGAGAACATCAAGGAGAACGGGTGGGTTAAAGCAAAATTTGAGCCTTTATCCTTTCCTTCAAAACCATGAACTTGACCACGTTACAACCTTCAAAAGTCCTAATTGAAGCAGGTTGTTTCGAAAGCATACTCCGGTAAATGTCGCGTCGATTCTGACTCCTAAAAAAGTTCCTCTTACCATGTTGGTACTAATGTTGATAAATGTTTTATGCATCATATGCCATAAATTGTTTTTCCTTTTCCCAGTGAACAGATTGGATGTCAAAGTTGTCATATGTGTTGCATTAATACATCTTTTATGCAGAACAACTTGTTTTACCTGCGAGTAAGCGCTTGACAGCAGAAAAGCTTCCTACAGTGGAAAGTATGGTCAAGATAGAATGCAGAATGCCCGAATGTTCCGAGAGCAGGGGCCAGCTTTTATTGTGATTCCCAGTCAGGTCAGCTTTTCGAAGTCAGTTAATCTGGGGCAATCAGGTTGAGATTCGGGGAATACGTCGTAGTCAGGAAGTACTACTCTGAATCAGATAATCGGGGCAAGGTCATCCCAGTCAGGAGCAGACCATCTTAAGCACGCAGAAGTTACTCGAGAAGCAGGTAAGGTGAAGTATCTCTTGGAAGTTCAGAATGCTGAGGCATGTCATATCAGACCATCAGGGCTCAGATTTGCAGATTTCCTTCCAGGGGCTATCTCCACAGATGTCCTATAAGCTGGGGCATATCAGAAGCAAAAGGATTGTTGTTCTCCGTACCAGCAGGGCCATTCGGAGTTATTCGAGCAGATGCAGTCGATTTTCGAGAGCGAGATGATTGCGGGAAGTCGTGTCACTATCCCTTGACTCTTCACTAAAAGGCTGTGTATTCAGGCAGAATGTTTTCCAGCGGCAGTTGTATCTGACCCAATAAGATAGCTTAAGAGCTCAAACCCATGTTTGCGATTACTGTGAAGCCCATCCGCGTTGGCGCATCAATTTCCAGATCCGAGCTTCGTCAGTACGCGGGAAGACTCCCTCCATTTTCTCCAGCAAAGTCCAATTTGTCATTGGTATGGATAAGCTATCCCCCAGAGGAGTCCAATCATATTCAGCACGTCTGCTATTTCACAGCAGAGTTATATACCCCGGCAGGGTGTTACTTCGTCAAGGTGTTCGGTTAAGTTCCCAATATCCCCAGCGGAGTTGATTTCACTCTCCCAGCATTTACTTTGCTAGGACGATTCAGTGATATCCGGGTTATCCCCAGCAAAGTTGGCCTCGCCTTCAGCATTTATTTTGCTGAAGTGGTTCGGTACCCAGCTCTCTCCGGCAGCTCGAGCCTGCTAGCATATTGCATGCATCATATTTGCATCATACTTGCATATCACTGTCAAAATGCGTAGCATTTCCATCTAGAATGGAGCATTACGCTGTAGAAAGATTAAAGCATATGCATATACATACGAAGCATGAGTCAGGTTTTCTATCAGCCTCATATGGCGCGTGAATTACTCTGTGATCAGTTCAGGGGCAGTTATCCAGCAACAGTATTCAGACAGTTCAGCCGATTATTGGTATCTCAGATCATGCGACGATTATGCTTTGATCAAGCAGTCATCTGATATCGACAAATTTTTCTTCCCGTCAATTCATATTGACGATGTGTTCCTCCAATAAGTGGATTTCTCTGTCTATCATTAGACGTCTTGAGTACGAGTGTGGTTTTCTTTCCGTCTATCCATAGACGATGTGAAGTTGCCGGTGATCACAGTGGGGGGCTTCAAGAAGGGGTTTCCCCAGGATGTGCTTTCCTTACCGTCTATCAGTAGACGATGTGAAGTTTTGATGGATTTTCAATAGGGTTCAAAACAGAGCTTCTCTAGTAAGTAGCCTTTCTTTCCGTCTATCAGTAGACGATGTGAAGTTTCGGGTTACTGTTCAGCGGGTTTCTTATTGACAGGTCACACATATGATGAGGTGTTTCCCCAGCGAGTCTTCTCCGGCTATCCTTGGTTGTTGAGGGGCTTCAAAATGATTTTGGATATTGGTTCTCTTTCTGGTTATTGGATGAGATGACGTTTAAGAGGGATATTTTTCTGACTGTCAATCCTTATTGATGTCGAGGCTCTTCGAAGAATGTTCAGTTTGCGTGATCGTTGATTCTTATTGACGACATGATTCTTTAAAAGGTGGTTTTCTTCCCGTCAGTCCATACTGACGATGTGGCCCCTTCAAGGATGTTGATCTTTCCATCAATTTCCGTAGACAGAAGAATTCTGAAATTCAAGGGTTGGTGTTGAATATGGAGATAATGGTGACTTCCCGTCTATCTTTAGACGATGTGAATACGGAGATTATGGTGACTTTCCGTCTATCCCTAGACGATGTGAATATGGAGATTATGAATGTCTTTCCGTCTATCCTTAGACGATGTGAATTGATTTGTTCATCAGTCAGGATGATTCCGTCTACTCTTAGACGATGCAAGTATGGAGATTATTGCTTCCCGTCTACCGTTAGACGATGTGCATATGGAAATTAACGGTCCCTTTCCGTCTATCTTTAGACGATGTGAGCATGGAGATTAAGGTTTTCTTCCGTCTACCCTTAGACGATGTGAATTCAGAGATTATTTCTTCCCGTCTATCTTTAGACGATGAGAGTATGCGATCAGGCTTTGTTTCCGTCTACTCTTAGACGATGAGAATATTGATTTGTTTCGTCAATCAGGATGATTCCGTCTACTCTTAGACGATGAGAATATTGATTTGTTTCGTCAATCAGGATGATTCCGTCTACTCTTAGACGATGAGAATATTGATTTGTTTCATCAATCAGGATGATGCCGTCTACCCTTAGACGATGTGAGAATGGAGATTATTTCTTCCCGTCTATCCTTAGACGATGTGAATGTGGAGATTATGGTGACTTCCCGTCTATCCTTAGACGATGTGAATGTGGAGATTATGGTGACTTCCCGTCTATCCGTAGACGATGTGAGTATGGAGATTATGGTGTCTTTCCGTCTATCTTTAGACGATGTGAGCATGGAGATTAAGGTTTTCTTCCGTCTACCCTTAGACGATGTGAATTCAGAGATTATTTCTTCCCGTCTACCTTTAGACGATGGGGGTATGGAGATTCAGGCTTTGTATCCGTCTATCCTTAGACGATGTGAGTATGGAGATTAATGGTGTCTTTCCGTCTATCTTTAGACGATGTGTGTATGGAGATAAGAATTTGATCCCGTCTATCCTTAGGCGATGTGAATTTGGAGATTAATGTTGTCTTTCCGTCTATCATTAGACGAAGTGAGTATTCAATCAGGATGTCTTCCCGTCTATCTTTGGGCGATGTGAGTATATTTCTTCCTGCCTATCAGTAGGCAATGTGAAAAGAATCAGGTATTTTGTTGCAACCATCAGGGTTTGTTATATGGGGTATCACAAGCAACGGGTATTCAAATCAGGAGTTCTTTATCAGATGGTTGATCAGTTTGGTGCCGCAATGATTGGACTTGGTTTTCTGGACTTTATTCCCCAAGCAGTTGACACTATATGCTCGCGGTTGGCAAATTTTCGGGTTTTATTTGTATTCAACCGTCTCGTACCTCTGAATGTTTGAAGGCTGAGCGCTCTTCAAACCCTTCAGGTCCAAGTCGCTTGAATAGGGGCAGCTGTTGCACCCTAAAATTTGACCAACCGATTCTCCTATCTGACTCATGGTTTAATTTCATATTCACAGCTCAGATGTATGATTTTTGTGCACAAGCAGGGGATATCAGGGTTACAGCTTGATTTTTGTCTATCAGATATGGCAGACCCAGTCCAGATTATCGGGGTTTTATTTTCGGGAAATTGTGCGCTCCTCGGTGATTTTTCAGTGATTTTGGGGATATTCTGATGCCCGGGGATCTCCGTTCGATTCGATCTGGTCTCGTGCGCTTTTATGGGGGTCATTTGCATTCATCTGCATTTTTAGGATTTTTATAGACTTTTTGTGAATTTTTAACAGGCTTTATAGATTTTTCTGGAATTTAAATAGGGTTTTTTGAATATTTTAATGGTTTAATTCTCTTTTTAGGATTTTATAAGAATTTTTAAATCATTTTAGGAATTTTGTATAGATTTTTAAATGGGTTTAATTGTTTTTAGACAATATAGAAAATAATATAGTTTTCTTTCTTACTAATGATAGATTTTGATTAGTTTTAAATAATATTAGATTTTTAATAGAAAATTAGATTGATTTAGAGTTAATTAGACTTTTAATCATTTTTTAGAGTTTAATTAGGTTAATTGATTCTTTTTAGAGTTAATTAGGTTCTTAATTGTTTTTAGATTTAATTAGGATAATATAGAAATTAGGTTAATTGATTTTTTAGTTAATTAGATCTTAATTGTTTTTTAGATTTTATTAGGATTAATCATTAGTTAATTAGGTGTTAATTGTTTGATTAGGTAATTAGGTTTAGTTGTGTTTTATTATAATGCAGCTTTTTTTTACAGTTTTGTTGGTCCAGTTCGTATGGGCCCAGGGGTGCTCTTTTGAGGCCCAATTCTCAATTCAGCAAAAAAATAGTCCAAAAACGGTCCAAGCAGTCCAAGTTCATCCACCATCTTCCAGCGCACGCCAGAACAATCCAGAAGCTTCCAGCAACTTCAGAGTAATAAATAGCGACACGTGTTGCGTAGGGAAGGGACCCACGCGTTTTGCCTTGAGGAGGCCACGCCACACTCAGAACTTCCCAGACTCCTCCACGTGTTCACACCTGTCCTCATTCTCTCTCTCCCTCTGCGCATGCACGCCACTTGGCGCCCCCACACCATCGCCTGAGTCTCACCGTCAACCTCACCGGCGGCCATGCATCAGCCGTAACCTCCCGCCGCCGGTCACCGTCAACGACTTCCGGCCACCGGAATCTGCAAACACCAGAAAATCACCAGAAAATCATCTTCTCCCCCAGATCTCCGCCGTCACCTTCATAATCCCTTCGCCGGAAAATTCATAGGCACGCCGGAAACTTCATCCATTTTTTCCCAGAAACACATCAATCTTCAACCTCTTCCCCAGAATCCATCCAATCCTCTCCTCTTTCTTCTCCGTTCTTCATCCACCACTCAAATCGCCATCATCTTCATCCAATTTTTTTTTCAGACATTCATCAACCTTCAAGCAGATTTCCAGAAGATCCTCAGACGTTCATCAGTCCTCCATCGAGATTTTTCCAGAACACTCAAACCAACATCAACCTTCATCAACTTTTTTCCAGAAATCAACAACTTCATCTTCTCACATCAAGCTTCATCAAATTTCTCCAGAAACGCTCATACATTCAGAAATCATTCAAAGATCTTCGTCGTGAACGTCTCCAAAAGCGCCTCAAGAATACTCATCCACTCAAGAGCAAGCGACGGGTCCACCATCAGAAAGCGTCACCGCTCGAAGATCTTCAGCGAACGATCCACTTCTTCAAAGAACATCAACTAACATTCGTCGTTCCAGGTTTCTACAGCCTTCTTCCTTAAACTCCTCCATTTGCATGCGCGTGTTAGATTCTGTAGACTTAGGATCTTGAGGATTTGTAGCGCAAGAGCGTCAATCTGACCATACTTGTGAAGCTAGGCCATGTTTAGTTGAGAGATTGAGGTGTTTGGGGTTTGCGTGGAGTTGTTTCGTGTAGGGCTTGTTGGATTGTTTGAGGATTCTGAGATGAGTTGCAGAGCGTGAGATAGAGGAAGAAGATGGTGAAACGGCTAGGGTTAGAGAGTGAACAGTAGATAGGCTTGTGAGAGGAAATGGTTTTTGTTTAGGGTTCATTCAGATTGGGGTTGGGTTGGGCTAAGCCCAAGCGTGTTTCTGAACGCACACCCCTCAATTGCTTCCCCACCCCCCTGGCGTGTGTGAAATCAGACTGGATATGGGCCTTAGGCCCTAATTTGCTTTTAACACCCTCCTCGTTGAAGCCCATTGAAATCAACTGAAAACCCTACTAGCGCTGCACCCCCCTCTGGTTTCAATTCAGTTTTTTTTTTGTTTTTTCCTGAATATTAAACCTGGGCCTACGCCCTTTTGCTAGTTACACCCCCAGAATCAGGGCCCAATGTAGATAAATAACCCATAATATCTTGCTGATTGAACCCCCCTCCAGTATTTCAATTTTTTTTTGTTTTGTTAATTTCCTTTTATATTTTCATAGTTGTAAATAAATCATAAAAAATGTAAATAATTGTGGTTTTAATAATTCTTTTTTTACCATTACATCATAGTATCTAGAAAATTAAATAAAAATAAAAAAAGTCATTTTATTTTTGTTTGTTATATTTTGGTATATTTTCCATTTTAATTGATGTTTTTTTAATATTTTCAATGCATGCATATCATTAGAAAATTCATAAAAAATGGTAGATTTAGTCAAATAATTCCGTTCTTTTTCCTGTAGACTCGTGATTCAGTGTAGAATTTTACAATACAAAAATATTAGCTTAATCATGCATTGTCATTTTAATTGCATTTTTTCACTGTTATTGATGTTGAATAAACTGGTTTGTGGATATGTCTGTGTTGCTGATTTTAGTTCTTTCATCTGGTGTTGAATTTTGTTCTGATTTTTCAGTATGTTACCCTAGAGCCATGTAGGTCTCCCATTAGATTTTTGATAGATTTTTGTAGGGTGTCCTGATGTGATTTGTCTGATCCTGAAAATAGAAGAAGTCTTGATGACTTCTGACTTTGAAGTTCAACTGTGGTTGAACTTCAGAGATAGTCTCTGGTGGTTTGTTGGCCTGTGGGTTCTTCTCAAGGTGGGAGCTGATTGGAGGTCCTGTTGGAGCTTGCGAGGATGCATTGGATTGAGGCTTAGTCTAGGAGCTTGTTGTCTGTTTGTGAGGTTCGAGATCCTGAAGTTTGAAGAGAGTTTATGGTACTTTCCTGAGGAAGGCACTATGAATGACTTTCATTCTTTCTTCTCACCTCTTTCGTAAGTATCCAATGATGTCGGAGCCGACTTGTGAGTTTAATTCCTCCTGAGGAGGGATGTAAACTGATCACATGTTGTTGAGCCACATGGGATACGATTCCTAAGTGGAAGTCTCCTAGTACTTTCCTGAGGAAGGTCCTATGGGTCTATTCACTTAGTTCCATTAGTTTGTCTAGGTATTTCTCAAGTATCCAGTGATGTTGGAGCCAACTTGTGAGTTTAATTTCTCCTGAGGAGAAATGTAAACTGATCACAGTTGTTGAGCCACGTAGGATACAATTCCTAAGTGTCAGCCTCCTCGTACTTTCCTGAGGAAGGTCCTATGAGTCTGTTCACTTAGTTCCCCTAGTGCATATAGGTATTTCTCAAGTATCCCGTGACGCCGGAGCCTTCATGTGAGTTTAGTTTCTCCTGAGGAGGAATGTAAACTGATCACAGTTGTCGAGCCGCATAGGATATGACTCCTGAGTAGTAACCTCCTGGTACTTTCCTGAGGAAAGCACTATGAGCTTGTCTGCTTAGCTTCCTTTCTCTGGTAAGCTTGTTCTGAAGCTTGGAGAATGGAATTGATTCCTCTTGCCTAGGAGTTTGTTTAGATCTCTGCTTAGAGTCTTGTGTAGAGTTTTGTTTAGGAAGTTATTAGGAGATTGTTTCAGGTTTGTTGGAGGCCCTGCTCAGGGTTAGTCTCTTGGTATTGTTTGACTTGTGTGATGTTATGCTGCATTAGACTTAGGTGTCCATCTAGATAGTTCTGAATAGGTGCATCTTAGAAGTAGACTTTGTGTGCATGAGAAGTCGAGGTGGTCCTCCTTCTGCTTGTTTGTTATTGCGTGGCTTTGCTTGTTGGTATTTGGTAGAGCTGAGCTCCCTTACCTTTGTGGTTTGCGGCCTCTGTGCCTTGTTTGCTTAATTGTTGCATTCATGCATATTTTCAGTATTCCTTTACTGTGCAGTTTCTTGTTTGTGGTTTAGTCCTGTTGCCATGATCCCTTAGGAGCTCTGACTTCTCCGCTGCGGAGTGGTTATGATAGACATTAGGATGGTCAACCAGGTGTGATAGCAGTAGATAGATCCCCCCTTTTCCAGCTATAGTTCTAGGGTTTCCCTTTCCTTTCTGTAGGAGCTTTTGAGTAGCTTGACCCGTAGTTAGCTGAACTACAGCTGCTCTGATTCTTCGTTCCAGACGAAGATATGTAGGCATAGGATGCGATATCCTAGCGAGCACACTAACGACTAACTTTAGTTCTCTCGCGGCTGTGCGATCGAGACTTTCCCGCTAACGACTAATTGTTACCCCTTTCTCTTGCCCGAGCGCATTTGAGGCCAGATCGTGTTTGTAGGTTCCCGAGCCTTAGAGACCAGTTTGTTTTCTCACTGCTGTGTGAGAGCCCCTGTTTACCCGTAGTTAGCCGAACTACGTTTGCTCTGATCTTTCATTCCAGATGAAAGTACGTAGGCACAGGACGCGATGTCCTGGCGAGCAACCTTTCCCCCGTTTAGACGTAGGCAGTCGAACTACGTTGACTCTGACTTTCCCATTGCACGAGGGAATACGTAGGCCCAGAACACCGTATGTTCTGTCGAGTCCTGTCCTTTTATTTTCTTTTCAGACCAGCCATTAGCGTAGATAGATAATACACCCTTTTACCTATAAACACCAAGCGTGGATCCCATCGAGTACGATGGACGTGAGGGGTGCTAATACCTTCCCCTTGCGTAACCGACTCCCGAATCCAGGTTTTGGTTGCGATGACCATACCTTTTCCCGTCTTTGCGAGGTTTACTTCGAGCGTTTCCTTTCCCGCTCTGAGGGATAAATAACGCACGGTGGCGACTCTCCTGTCAAGCCGGCGCCGATTTTCGCAGTAGCGACAGAGGTCATTTGCATTCATCTGCATTTTTAGGGTTTTAATAGACTTTTGTGAATTTTTAATAGGCTTTATAGATTTTTCTGGAATTTAAATAGGGTTTTTGTATTTTTTAATAGTTTAATTCTCTTTTTAGGATTTTATAGAATTTTTAAATAGATTTTTAGAATAAATAGGATTTTAAATAGTTTTTAGAATAATAAAGAAAAAGGGGAATATAGTTTTTTCTTTTATTACTAATAGATGTTAATAGTTTAGAATTTTTCTATAGATTTTAAAATAGGTTTTAATTGTTTTTTTTAGATAATATAGAAAATATTATAGATTTTTCTTTTATGTTAATATAGTTTAATAGAAAATATCTTTTAATAATTTTTTCTTATTAGTTAAACAGAATTAATAGATTTTAATGTTTAGATTAGTTTTAATAGTTTTAGATATTGGTTGAGTAGATTAGATTAATTAGGTTAATTAGTTAATCAATTCAGTTTAATCATTCATTAGTCATCTAATCCACTATCAGTGTTTTTTGTTTGGGCTCATTATCCAGCTAATTGCAGTCAGGGCCCATCAACTCGCAGCCCAAAATGTCCAGGAAACAGTCCAAATTCTTCCAGGGCACCCCAGAAGATTCCAGAACACGCCAGCGAATTTCAGTGGTATAAATATAGCAAGCCACGTGTTGGCTCAGGAGTTGGCCCACGCGTTCCACACTCTGCACGCCACCACAACTCAGAATTGCCCCAGCTCGTGCCACGCGTCCCCCAGCTGTCCTCCATTCTCTCTCTCTCTCTGTGCATGCGCGCCATTTGTCACCGTCCAGCATCCACCGGAGCTTCACCAGAAAACCACCGGCGGCCATGGATCAGCCCTAACCGCACACCGCCGGTCACCGTCAACTACCTCCGGCCACCGTCTCACTCACCGGAATCTGCAAACATCCAAAAATCCCCAGAAACTCATCTTCTTCCTCCGATCTCTTCCGTCAGCTTCATAATCCCCTCGCCGGAAACATCATCGTCGCCGAAATCTTCATATCTTCATCAGCATTCAAGATATTTTTCCAGAATTCCTTCAGGCGCTCAAGATCTCTCTGATCTCGTTGTCGGCTACTCAAAGCGTCTCAAGAACACCTCCATCTCCAATCGCTCGTCAAGCCTAATCCTCCCAGCAACATTTCCAGAAACTTCAACCGCGTTCAATCTTCAAGGAGATTTTCAGAAACTTCAACTGCGTTCAATCTTCAAGGAGATTTCCAGAAACTTCAACTGCGTTCAACCTTCAAGGAGATTTCCAGAAACTCTCCAGCAATATCTCAACGCGAGAGCTTCAACGGAACGTCTTCAAGATCCTCAATAAGCCTCAAGAACTCTGTCGCCTTCAAGAGACGTTTTCCAGAAACCTTCATCTTCGGCTTCGCTCCAGGTAATCTTTTTCACCTCATAGTGGCTTGTTCAATTGAGTTAAGATGTTAGTCTGAGATTTGCATGCTAGATGGGCGAAGATGATAGTTTAGGGTGGATTGAACAAGCGTGATGTTTAGGTTAGATTTCTGGAAGGGTTTCAGAATGTTGTGTGAGTTTGTTGCAGAGAGAGCGTGAGGGAGAGGAGGAAGATGACGAAGCGGCTAGGATAGTGAGAGTGAACAGTGTTAGGGTTTGGGAGAGGGTTTGGTTTTGTTCAGCTGAGTATTTGGTTTAGGATCAGATTTGGGCTTAGGCCCAAGCGCATTTTGCTGAACACTACACCCCAGTTTACTCGTCCCCCCCCCCCTGGCGTGTGAGATCAGAGTGAATGGATATGGGCCTTATGCCCAAATTGCTTTTCGCACCCCTTGGGCGTAGGCCCAATGGAAATTAACTGGGAAATCTGCTAGTCTGCACCCCCTGCGTTTTGCGTCTATTTTTTGTTGTGTGATGGGTTTCTGGTAAGTGCTGGGCCTGCGCCTCAAGCTATCTGCACCACCCCTGGGCATAGTGAAGGAAAATTGCGATCTAAACGCAGCGGAAAACAAAAATTTTCCTTTAGTGATCCTCACGAATGAGCATGGTCAGTGATAGAATCGTTACCTCTTTGTGGCGATTCAGATCTTTGATGCAGCGATCACAAGCGTTGATGAAGTGCAACGCCTCTACTCAGTCCACACGAACAGCTTCCGGTCACAGTGCTAGCTGCTTACGAACGGAATTATTTGAGTGAGAAAAGAGAATCAAAAACGAAATTGCATCAAGTGAAAGCTTCATCACAAGGGTTCCTTTTATAGACTCTCTTGTGGGCTGCGGGCTAAAACCCTAATTCACATGATCCATAATAATATTATATATTATTATAATAACTATTATTATAATAAATATATTTATTTTATTATTATTTTATAACCATTATAAAATAACAATAATTATTATTATATTATCCGAATTTCTATTTTTCACTTAAGTGCACCGTACCTTACGGTGTTCCTTTGATTTCTCTATCTCTCATCAAACTGTCCTTATGTGTGTGACCCTGTAGGATTTCGTAACGTTGGTAATTATATTAAATTATATATATTTAACATAATAAACAGTAAGCGGTATCTAGCAACACATCACTGCTACCCAAGTCACGAAAATGTCATGTGATCTGACAAAACCTTTTTCGTGATAATATATGTTTGTACAATTACCCTTTTGCCCCTATGTCTATATTGAACACAAGGCATACACTGTGTCATCCTTGTCCAGTTCAATATTGGGCCCTTAGACATTTCTCCTGTTATGCAGGATTGGCAAATTCCATCTAGGACACTTATGTCCCTCAGCATGCTTCGTGGAGTGCCCATCAACTGTCTTTATGATCATCCAGTTACGGATAATGTTTGATCAGCAATAAAGCACCCGACTCTACATCTAGGGTCCATAGTGGTTTCAGGTCGAAGGGTGGTAATACACCATTATCACCATGAGAATAACTTATGACACTTTGCATAACATACTATGTAGTATTCTCATAGCGGGTCAATCCGGTATAAATATTACTCCTAATATTTATACCTATGTCAAGACTTGATAACTCTTTATCCATGATCCATGAGATGTGGTCATTAGTCTATCTTCATAATAGTCTCAATGCTTTTAATGTTATCCCACTTTGCAATAAAGCTTGACTACGGATATTTTAAGAATAATGTCTTTATGTTTAATGGGATCTCATGATTAAGTCACACTTAACATTTCATTAAACAGACTAACTATTCTAGGGACTTTATTATTCTGAAAGACAAACATAATAAAGAAATGCCTTTTATTATTAAACGAATAATCTGATACAAGTACCAAAAAGTATTGGCCTCTAGGGCTTACACCAACAATCTCCCACTAGCACTAGAGCCAATTAGGCATACCCCTAATACCCATAGATCTAGTATGACCATCATGCTTCTGTTGCGCAAGAGGCTTTGTTAATGGGTCAGCGATATTGTCAAGTGTAGGTACTCTGCATATCTTCACATCTCCCCGATCGATTATCTCTCTAATGAGGTGATAACGCCTAAGTATGTGTTTGGATCGTTGGTGAGATCTAGGCTCCTTAGCTTGTGCGATAGCACCATTGTTATCACAATATAAACCAATGGGATCCACAATGCTAGGGACTATGCCAAGTTCACTAATGAACTTCTTGATCCAAACAGCTTCCTTTGCTGCATTTGAGGCAGCAATATACTCGGCCTCAGTTGTAGAATCAGCAACTGTTTCTTGCTTTGAACTTTTCCAGCTCACAGCGCCACCATTGAGACAGAACACATAACCAGATTGTGATCTAAAATCATCCTTATCTGTCTGGAAGCTAGCATCAGTGTAACCAATTACATCAAGCTCTTCCTGACCTCCATATATCAAGAATGAATCCTTAGTCCTTCTCAAGTACTTAAGGATATTCTTGACAGCTACCCAGTGAGCATCACCGGGATCAGATTGGTACCTACTCGTTGCACTTAATGCATACGAGACATCTGGTCGAGTACATAACATGGCATACATGATAGATCCTATTGCAGATGCATATGGAATCTTATTCATGCGATCCCTTTCTTCCTTAGTTGAAGGGGATTGTGTTTTTGATAAACACAAACCATGTTGCATAGGTATGAATCCTTTCTTGGAATCATGCATATTAAAGCGTCTCAACACTTTATCTATGTATGTACTCTGACTTAGGCCAAGCAGTTTTTGTGATCTATCTCTATAGATCCTAATTCCTAATATATAGGCTGCTTCACCTAGGTCTTTCATAGAAAAACAATTCCCTAACCAAGTCTTCACTTGTTGCAAGGTAGGGACATCGTTTCCAATGAGTAATATGTCATCTACATATAATACCAGAAACACGATCATGCTCCCACTAACCTTCTTGTAGACACAAGGTTCATCTTCATTTTTGATGAATCCATATTGTCTTACGGTTTCATCAAAACGAAGATTCCAGCTTCTGGAAGCTTGCTTCAATCCATAGATTGATCGCTGTAACTTGCATATCTTTTGGGCATCTTGTGGTATGTCAAATCCTTCAGGTTGTGTCATGTACACATCCTCAAGAAGATTCCCATTAAGGAAAGCAGTTTTGACATCCATCTGCCATATTTCATAATCATGATATGCAGCGATGGCAAGTAAAATCCGAACAGATTTAAGCATTGCAACTGGTGAAAAGGTTTCATCATAGTCAACCCCATGAATTTGTTTATAGCCTTTTGCAACCAGTCTTGCTTTATAGGTATGTACCTTACCATCCATGTCAGTCTTCTTCTTGAAGACCCACTTGCATCCTATAGGGTTAACTCCTATAGGAGGTTCTACCAAGGTCCAAACCTGGTTTGTGTACATGGAATCCATTTCAGATTTCATGGCTTCTAGCCACTTCTCAGACTCAGGACCAGTTATGGCCTCTTTGTAGGTCACAGGCTCATCTTGATCCATGAGTAATACATCACCCTGATCACTTATGAGATATCCATATCTCTCAGGTTGGTGACGTATCCTGCTTGACCTACGCTGGTCTTGTTCTTCTTGAGCAGGTTGCTCTTCCACAACTACTTGTGTTTCCTGCTCTAGTTCCTCCATAGGTGTTTCAATGTTTTGTGATTCTTGAATTTCTTCAAGCTCTATTTTCCTCCCACTGTTTCCTTTGGAAATAAAATCCCTTTCCAGAAAGACTCCAGTTCGAGCGACAAACACTTTGCCCTCAGAAGGATTGTAGAAGTAATATCCTCTTGTTTCTTTAGGATACCCCACAAATAAGCATTTGTCAGATTTGGGCTCAAGCTTGGTTGAAATTTGTCGTTTGACGTAAACCTCGCAACCCCAAATCTTCATGTAAGACATATGTGGTTTCTTACCACTCCATATCTCATATGGTGTCTTATCAACCTTTTTGGATGGAACACGGTTAAGTGTGTAAGCTGCTGTTAATAATGCATGTCCCCAAAAGGAGTTTGGAAGATCGACGTGACTCATCATGGATCGGACCATGTCTAACAAGGTTCGATTTCTTCTCTCAGATACACCATTCCATTGTGGTGTTCCAGGAGGAGTAAGTTGGGATAGAATCCCATACTCTTTTAGATGGTCATCAAATTCTAGGCTTAAATATTCACCGCCTCGATCTGATCGAAGAACTTTAATATTCTTACCTAGTTGGTTTTGTACTTCATTCTTGAATTCCTTGAACTTTTCAAAGGACTCAGATTTATGTTTCATTAGATACACATATCCGTATCTACTGAAGTCATCAGTAAAAGTGATGAAGTACTGAAAACCTCCTCTGGCTGGTATGTTCAGTGGTCCACATACATCAGTATGTATGAGTGCCAAAAGATCATTAGCCCTTTCACCTTTTCCTGTGAATGGGGACTTTTTCATCTTTCCAATTAAACAAGATCTGCATGTCTCATATGATTCATAATCAAAAGAGTCCAAGAGTCCATCTTTATGGAGTTTGGAAATGCGTTTCTCATTTATGTGGCCTAATCGACAGTGCCAAAGGTAAGTTGGATTCAACTCATTAGGTTTCAACCTTTTAGTATTAATGTTATAAATTGGCATTTCAAGATCAAGGACATATAGTCCATTATTCATTTTTGCAGTAGCATAGAATATATCATTCAAATAAATGGAGCAACACTTGTTCCTTATTATGAATGAAAAACCAAACTTGTCCAAACAAGAAACGGAAATAATATTCCTGCTAATTGCAGGTACATAATAACAGTTCTCTAACTGAATTATTAAACCACTAGGTAAAGTTAAAACATAAGTTCCTACAGCTAAAGCAGCAACCTTTGCTCCATTGCCAACTCGTAGGTCAACTTCACCTTTTGCCAAATTTCTACTCCTTTTTAGTCCCTGCACATTAGTACAAATGTGAGAACCGCATCCAGTATCTAATACCCATGATGCAGAAGTAGATAAATTAATTTCAATAACAAAAATACCTGAATTTGAAGTCTCTACTCCATTATTCTTATCTTCCAGGTACTTTGGGCAATTTCTCTTCCAATGTCCGGTCTTACCGCAATGGAAGCAAGTGCCCTCCTTTGCTATTCCTCCACTAGGCTTCAAAACAGGAGGAGTGGGTTTGGGTTTGGCAACTTCCTTGCCTTTCCCTCTACCACCCTGTTTGATGGGCCTCTTGTTCTGTTTCTTTCCATTACTGACCATCAGAATGGATTTCCCTTTTGTCTTCATATTCTGCTCAGCAGTTCTCAACATGCCTAGCAGTTCTGGAAGACTTTTGTCCAAGTCATTCATATTGAAATTCAGGACAAACTGACTGAAGCTCTCTGGCAACGATTGCAAGATCAGATCAATCGCAAGTTCCTTTCCAAGGGGAAACCCTAATCTGTCAAGGTTCTCCACATACCCAATCATCTTGAGTACATGGGGACTTACAGGGGCTCCCTCAGCTAACTTGCTGTTAAAAAGGGACTTTGAAACCTGAAACCTCTCATTTCTTGCTTGCTCTTGATAAAGCGTTTTCAGATGTCCGATCATATCGAACGCAGACATGTTCTCGTGTTGCTTTTGCAACTCAGAGTTCATGGTAGCAAGCATGAGGCAAGCGGTTTCATTGGCATCATCGAAATGCTTCTTATAAGCATCTCTTTCTGCCTTTGGTGCAGAACTAGGAGGTTCCTCCTCAGGAACTGGTGTCTCCAAGACATACAGCTTCTTATCGTGCTTGAGGACAATCCTCAGATTACGGTGCCAATCCAGGAAATTTGTCCCAGACAATTTTTCCTTATCTAGGATGGATCGCAAAATATTGTTCGATGTGTTTGTTGTCATGGTAATCTACAAGAGAAATATGAAAATATAAGTATCATTAAAACAACATATTTAATTAGGCCTTTAATCAAATATGCTCCCACTATTTTATTCAAAACAAATGACCCTCATCATTTGATTCGGAAAATCCCGTTGGAAGACTTTCTAGTGGGTCGAGATCCATGTTTCACTTTGTTTTAAGTCAGCGTTAGGCTGATTACACAAAACTAAGTTATTTAGGTAGGAACTCCTTCCAATTGTATCTCATACAACTCTCGAATATTTTCAATTGGGTGAATAACTCCTTATTCTGATCCATCACATGAATCATTCCCAATTCTTGCTTCTAAACATATATAATCTTATTATAATTTGTTTAGTTAAGTTTGACCCATTGTTTTAGCAATTGGATATTACAATTATCCCATCACACCTTACTAATATAGAACATGCACCTCGCGTAGGCGAAACCTACAATGCTCGATACTAGTCTTGATGAGTGCTAAAATTGGAAAGCATAAACTTAATATTTAATTTTGAGGGAATTTGTTATTAGTTTGATCTCACCGGCTTAACATGCAAAACGTCTCTCACATGCATCAACATACAAGTACATGCATCAACATACATATAAAAAGATACAATTATGGCCCCTAACGCAATTGTTCTCTCAAGCCAATGAGAGAACCTAAGCTAACCTAATAACGATCTAAGCTTCTCCAAGCATGATCTCCAAGGTTATCCTCCTTTAATATTGAATACTTCCTTTTTTTTTTTTTCATAACATAATATTACATTACATATAAGAAAACTCGTTTTACATACGAGGGAGTGAGATGAGAAAAGAAGTTACATAAAGAGATTGAGAGAGAGGCACGACACGCAGGCCGTATTCAAAAATCCCAAAACAAAACTAAGGCCATAACTGATCACCACAAATAAATAATAATAAACACACTTTTATTATTAGTTTAAAATTCCGATAATTAAATAAACTAAATTAAATTTCGACTGATTGATCACACTTTGCAGACTTAGCCGGGGGTTCCGCTGCCCGGTCAGCGGACGGTGGTTCCGCTGACCGTTCAGCGGACGGGGGTCAAGGGGGCAGCGCCCCCTTGCGGGGTTGTTAGGGGCAGCGCCCCAGCGAAAATTTTTATGAACACTTCATTGTATTTCACGTCGTTTCCTGCACAACTTTTGTGCATTTACAATCCCAACCGGAAAAGTCTGCGGCAATACAACACTTGTACTGCCATTAATCCTAATGCAACAATTTCATGCCGTCAAACACAACTCGATTGATAACTCAATATGATAGATCAACATATCATTGCTTCACCATACTAACGTCGGATTCCGAAGCGAATGAAAGTGATGATCTTTCAAAAGAATTACAATCCTTATGTGATTGAATGGATGAAATCAAAACAGTATATCCCATATACCATCTTTGCATCAGAATTTCTTATATCTTATATAAAAGTGATCGATCTAATTGTGTAACCTATGGATGATCAATGTATCGCACAACTTCACCATACTAATGTCGGATTCCGAAGCATAATCAACATCAATCATCCAAATCGTACACAACAGATGCCAAATTTAATTAATCGTTTATTGTTAAATTCATTCTGTGTTTTAATCGAATCAAATACAGAAAAGACGGAAATTTAACAGCTATCAGATCCATGGTTTCGTAAGTGGCTCTGATACCACTGAAGGAAAATTGCGATCTAAACGCAGCGGAAAACAAAAATTTTCCTTTAGTGATCCTCACGAATGAGCATGGTCAGTGATAGAATCGTTACCTCTTTGTGGCGATTCAGATCTTTGATGCAGCGATCACAAGCGTTGATGAAGTGCAACGCCTCTACTCAGTCCACACGAACAGCTTCCGGTCACAGTGCTAGCTGCTTACGAACGGAATTATTTGAGTGAGAAAAGAGAATCAAAAACGAAATTGCATCAAGTGAAAGCTTCATCACAAGGGTTCCTTTTATAGACTCTCTTGTGGGCTGCGGGCTAAAACCCTAATTCACATGATCCATAATAATATTATATATTATTATAATAACTATTATTATAATAAATATATTTATTTTATTATTATTTTATAACCATTATAAAATAACAATAATTATTATTATATTATCCGAATTTCTATTTTTCACTTAAGTGCACCGTACCTTACGGTGTTCCTTTGATTTCTCTATCTCTCATCAAACTGTCCTTATGTGTGTGACCCTGTAGGATTTCGTAACGTTGGTAATTATATTAAATTATATATATTTAACATAATAAACAGTAAGCGGTATCTAGCAACACATCACTGCTACCCAAGTCACGAAAATGTCATGTGATCTGACAAAACCTTTTTCGTGATAATATATGTTTGTACAATTACCCTTTTGCCCCTATGTCTATATTGAACACAAGGCATACACTGTGTCATCCTTGTCCAGTTCAATATTGGGCCCTTAGACATTTCTCCTGTTATGCAGGATTGGCAAATTCCATCTAGGACACTTATGTCCCTCAGCATGCTTCGTGGAGTGCCCATCAACTGTCTTTATGATCATCCAGTTACGGATAATGTTTGATCAGCAATAAAGCACCCGACTCTACATCTAGGGTCCATAGTGGTTTCAGGTCGAAGGGTGGTAATACACCATTATCACCATGAGAATAACTTATGACACTTTGCATAACATACTATGTAGTATTCTCATAGCGGGTCAATCCGGTATAAATATTACTCCTAATATTTATACCTATGTCAAGACTTGATAACTCTTTATCCATGATCCATGAGATGTGGTCATTAGTCTATCTTCATAATAGTCTCAATGCTTTTAATGTTATCCCACTTTGCAATAAAGCTTGACTACGGATATTTTAAGAATAATGTCTTTATGTTTAATGGGATCTCATGATTAAGTCACACTTAACATTTCATTAAACAGACTAACTATTCTAGGGACTTTATTATTCTGAAAGACAAACATAATAAAGAAATGCCTTTTATTATTAAACGAATAATCTGATACAAGTACCAAAAAGTATTGGCCTCTAGGGCTTACACCAACACATAGGCCCAATGATGAATAACTGGAATCCTTGCTGTTTGAACCCCCCAGCTTTATTCCATTTTCTTTTATTTTGTTTTTTTTCTTTTATATTTTCATGTTTGTAAATAATTCATAATAAAATGGAAATAAGTGATTTTTTTTATTCTTCTTTTTTCTACCATTACATCATAATTCCTAGAAAATTAAATAAAAATAAAAATGACATTTTATTTTTGTTTGTTATTTTTTGTATATTTTCCATTTTAATTGATGTTTTTAATATTGTCAATGCATGCATATCATTAGAAAATTCATAAAAAAATGGTAGATTTAGTCAAATAATTCCGTTCTTTTTTCTGTGGACTCGTAATTCAGTGTAGAATTTTATAGTGCAGAAACATTAGCTTAATCATGCATTTCCATTTTAATTGCATTTTTCCACTGTTATTGATGTTGAATAAACTGGTTTGTGGATATGTCTATGTTGCTGATTTTAGTTCTTTCATCTGGTGTTGAATTTTGTTCTGATTTTTCAGTATGTTATCCTAGAGCCATGTAGGTCTCCCCATAGATTTTTGATAGATTTTCATAGGATGTTCTGATATGATTTGTCTGAGCCTGAAGATAGGAGAAGTCTTGATGACTTCTGACTTTGAAGGTCAACTGTGGTTGAACTTCAGAGATAGTCTCTTGTGGTTTGTTGGCCAGTGGGTTCTTCTTAAAGTTGGGAGCTGGTTGGAGTCCTGTTGGAGCTTGCAGAGATGCATTGGATTGAGGCTTAGTCTAGGAGCTTGTTGTCTGTTTGTGAGGTTCGAGATCCTGAAGTTTGAAGGGAGTTTATGGTACTTTCCTGAGGAAGGCACTATGAATGACTTTCATTCTTTCTTCTCACCTCTTTCGTAAGTATCCAATGATGTCGGAGCCGACTTGTGAGTTTAATTTCTCCTGAGGAGGAATATAAACTGATCACATGTTGTTGAGCCACGTGGGATACGATTCCTAAGTGGAAGCCTCCTAATACTTTCCTGAGGAAGGTCCTATGGGTCTATTCACTTAGTTCCATTAGTTTATCTAGGATTTCTCAAGTATCCAGTGATGTTGGAGCCAACTTGTGAGTTTAATTTCTCCTGAGGAGGAATGTAAACTGATCACAGTTGTTGAGCCACGTAGGATACGATTCCTAAGTGTCTGCCTCCTAGTGCTTTCCTGAGGAAGGTCCTATGAGTCTGTTCACTTAGTTCCCTTAGTGCATATAGGTTTTCTCAAGTATCCAGTGATGCCGGAGCCTTCATGTGAGTTTAATTGCTCCTGAGGAGGAATGTAAACTGATCACAGTTGTCGAGCCGCATAGGATATGATTCCTGGGTGGTAACCTCCTGGTACTTTCCTGAGGAAGGCACTATGGGTTTGTCTGCTTAGCTCCCTTTCTTTGGTAAGCTTGTTCTGAAGCTTGGAGACTGGGATTGATTCCTCTTGCTTAGGGTTTTGATTAGAGTTGTTGCTTAGATCTTGGCTTAGGGTGCTGTATAGAGTTTTGTTTGAGAGATAGATTAGGAGCTTGTTTCAGGTTTGTTAGAGGCCCTGCTCAGGGTTAGTCTCTTTGTGTTGTTTGACTTGTATGATGTTATGTTGCATTAGACTTAGGTATTCATCTAGATAGTTCTGAATAGGTGCATCTTAGAAGTAGACTTTGTGTGCATGAGAAGTTGAGGTGGTCCTCCTTCTGCTTGTTTGTTATTGAGTGGCTTTGCTTGTTGGTATTTGGTAGAGCTGAGCTCCCTTGCCTTTGTGGTTTGCGGCCTCTGTGCCTTGTTCGTTTAGTTGTTGCATTCATGCATATTTTCAGTATTCCTTTACTTTGAAGTTTCTTGTTTGTAGTTTAGTCCTGTTGCCATGATCCCTTAGGAGCTCTGACTTCTCCGCTGCGGAGTTGTTATGATAGACATTAGGATGGTCAACCAGGTGTGATAGCAGTAGGTAGATTCCCCTATTTCTCAGCTATAGTTTTAGGGTTTCCCTTTCCTTTCTGTGGGAGCTTTTGAGTAGCTTGATCTGTAGTTAGCTGAACTACAGCTGCTCTGATTCTTCGTTCCAGACGAAGATATGTAGGCATAGGATGCGATATCCTAGCGAGCACACTAACGACTAACCTTTTGTTCTCTCGCGGCTGTGCGATCGAGACTTTCCCGCTAACGACTGATTGTTATCCCTTTCTCTTGCCCGAGTGCATTTGAGACCAGATTGTAGTTGTAGGTTCCCGAGCCTTAGAGACCAGTTTGTTTTCTCACTGCTGTGTGAGAGCCCCCTGTTTACCCGTAGTTAGTCGAACTACGTTTGCTCTGATCTTTCATACCAGATGAAAGTACGTAGGCACAGGACGCGATGTCCTGGCGAGCAACCTTTTCCCGGTTTAGATGTAGGCAGTCGAACTACGTTGACTCTGACTTTCCCATTGCACGAGGGAATACGTAGGCCCAGAACACCGTATGTTCTGTCGAGTCCTGTCCTTTTATTTTCTTTTCAGACCAGCCATTAGAGTAGATAGATAACACATCCTTTTACCTGTAAACACCAAGCGTGGATCCCATCGAGTACGATGGACGTGAGGGGTGCTAATACCTTCCCCTTGCGTAACCGACTCCCGAATCCAGGCTATGGTTGCGATGACCATACCTTTTCCCGTCCTTGCGAGGTTTACTTCGAGCGTTTCCTTTCCCGCTCTGAGGGATAAATAACGCACGGTGGCGACTCTCCTATCAAGCCGGCGCCGATTTTCGCAGTAGCGACAAGTACTACAGAAGTTTAGGGTGCTAATACCTTCCCTAAATTTAACCAACCCCCGAACCCTAGATCTTTCCCCGCATTGTGTTTACGATGCAAAATAGGTTTTCCCTCTTTTGACCTTTTCCTTCGGATAAATCAAAGAGCGGTTGTGAATTGAATTGCGATTCAAACTCATTAATAGTTTGTGATCCTATTTCCACCGCAACACAATGCAACACACAAGGAAAGGGAGGAAAAAATATGGGGTAAATACCTCCACGAGCACATCTCGACCTTTTATTAATGCTGTAAAAGGATGCACACAAAGCGAAGAAATGCGGGACAACAAGCAAACATGAACATGCAAGCACACAATCACTTTGAACAACAACATATAAGTGTGCATCCGAGTGGAAAACAAACACAAGTCGGCGAAGTCTCGATTAAACAATCGAAATAGCGACATATATCCCAAAACATTTCACTTCTAATGCATCATATCGAACTATGATGATTCGAAGCGAAACAGTACTCAAACAAGCAAGCAAAACAACAAAACAGGCCTGCTGGAACATTGTTAATCGGTTACCCATATGCGTTAACCGATTAACCACCTGAAAATGTTTGAAAATTTGAAAGTTTGAGTTGGTTAATCGATTAACCATATAGGTTAACCGATTAACACTGCTCCAACAGCAGTAAACAACAGCAGAAAAGCACTTAACAACAACTTATCACTTAGGCAAACTTCCACATGATCTCATAATCAATTGTGCACGAAATTAAACCAGCAAATCATGATTCAAACAACATGTAAATAGATTAACACAACCGAATCATGAATCAAACGGATCAAATTAACCAAAATTCAATCGAAGATGAAAATCCACATGATTAAAGCAAATAAGCTAAAAACATATTCGGATCCAACCTTTGGAGCGGAGATTTGCTCCGGTTAATGTTGATTCAACTGTAATTGAATAGATCCAATGCTAGAAGTCCGGAATACTTCAAGATCCACACCAATTCTTATGATAGCAATGAATATCCTTCAAGATTAATCTAAAATAAGCCAAATAATCACTTCCAAAATCACTTCCAGATTCAGATCCAATTATGCACGAAAATTGGATGAAGAAATCAATTCAATGGAGATGATGGATGGAGGTTTGAGCTCAAGAATTCATTGATTCCAAGGAAGAATCAAAGAATTCAAGGGAAAAGAGCTTTGAGTGAAGGTTTTGGAATTTGGAAAATTGAGAGAGAATTTGAGAGAATTGAGATGAATTCTGAAAAATGAGAGTGAGAAATGAAGATTGGATCCCTTTGGTTTGGAGTGGATCACTTAAATATCACCTAGGCTTGGATCCAAAGGAGAGGCTTGGAAGTTGGTTTGTGAATTTGGTTTGGGATGAGGAATGGAATTTTTGGAGGGAAAATGAAATTATGAAATGATTCTAGATCCTTCCCAAGTGTAAAATTGGAATTCAAGTGATCAAAATTGGACCCCAAATGGCTCTGCATTGAAAAATCACGTACAGAGGCAAAATCTGCATTGGTTAATCAGTTAACACTGTTAAAACTTCAATTATGGCCTGATTTCACTTTGGTTAATTGATTAACCATATAGGTTAATCGGTTAACACCTTCAAATTTTGAATTTTGGCGCCTTTTGGAGGGAAATCTGCTTGTTTGCCTGTTTCTTGCTGTTTTGAGCTATGTTCAACTTCTGAAACTTGCTTTTGAGTATTATCATTGCGAGAATGCTTGCGATAACCTGAATGCTGTTTTCTGGGCTGAAAATACCTTGCAAAATAAAAATAAAATCGGTCGCCCGACCGCTGGGAAAAATAAATGCCAGAGCCTCTAATGCTCGCTGTTTCGGTCCATGCACTGAGATGAAAACTGAGCCACGGGAAAACCTTGATCCCCTGTCCCAAGAAAGAATGCTATGATATGCAGAAATGCAAAAATGCAAAATGCAAAGAAGGTTGAGCAAATTTTGGGGTGCAACACCGTGTCACCCAACACGAACTGTGTTAACCTAATATGCATATTTTCTTATTTTCTTGTTTCTGGACCTCATGTTAAGTGTGAGGATATTTCGAGCATTTTCAACGAAGGTCATTTGTTTTTTCACTATTTAGAAGAGTTTTAACAAAGAAAGGATGGACTTTTTTCTAGACGGGAGAAGAATTTTACAATCAAAGATTTGAGAGCGCAAGCTTTTCGGAGGGTGAAAGATTTTCATGAGCGGAAGCAATTGACAATCCAAGTTCATTCCAATCCTTGTAATGTCTAATTTTTATATTGTATTTTCTTTGAACAATATGAATAGCTAACCCCCCCCCCCCCCCCCCCAATTATAGGGGTGTCCCTGATTTGGATTTGTAATGACTCTGAAATTAGTATTGCAATAACAATCTCTTTGTTTTTCATAATTGATTTGATCTCTAGCTATTCTTAATGCTTGCCCTGTCAAACAAACATGGTTTGATTTCCGGTTAACGATTAGGCTGGACTGCCGTTGTTAATACTTTGCTTTGGATTATTCTATAGTAGATATCACCTAAGATTAGGGATACTGTATAGAAACCGAAATATTCTTGATAATTGATTGCTTAATTTCATTTGTAGTCTCTATGGACATAGGAACTAAGGTGGATGATTAAAGTTTTTTCTCACTAAGGACTTAGGAGTAAACATTCTAAAGAATCGGTAATTAATTAGTTAAAATAAGTTGTTGTAGTGTTAATTCAGAGTTGTTACTGAGTCGGATCATACACCATCTCTAGCATAGTTTACTCATATATTTTTTTGAACCACTAAATTACTTTCTTTATTTTATGCGCAATTGTTTTACAATTTCACCAAACAATCCAAAACCCCCAAGCTTTTGTTTTGTTGAATTGAACTTTGAACTCTATATCCTCAAGCAGTCCTTGAGACCGACATTTGGGACTTTATTCCTTATTACTACCTAGGCAAAATAGTACACTTATTATTTTTTCGATCAGTTGCGATGACCATATCCTTGCCTTTTTTAGGGGTTTATTTGATATTTTCTCTTTCCTTTTATGGAAATAGATAAAGATCAGTGGTGACTCTGTTAAGTCCATCTCGCGAGCGTGCGATTGTGCCTGCGAGATCGTTTTCATTTTTCGAGGTATGACAATAGAGATCAAAAGGAGATGTGATATGGTGCGGTGGAGTGAGCTTCCGACACGATAGAACAGGGGGTGAACCTACTAGGTTAGCACTCTAACGCCAAATTCATTGAATGTGCGAGAAAGTAGTATGAGTGTATGATTAAGAGAATACCGAAAATGATGCATACTAAACTTTATACAATGTGCATAGTTAAAAACATCCTCGTGAGATACAATGCCTCATACTGATTGTCGTCTAATTAGATCTAGCGATGAAAAATATGCTGAAGGTCGGACTCACATATCATCGCTTGGGGTAAAGTTCTTACTATTCCGTGTGTCTTTTTCTGTAGAAAACTTGTTGTTTGACCTTTCTTCGTGGACACGACGAATCGCCCAAAACAAGACACAGTAAGAATTTTACGGTGTAGTTAATCACAACCATTAATTTGTTTAAAATATTTAATTTTTATTTTATTTTATTTAAAATTTTATATTTAAATAATTACGATGCATTGATGATATAAATTTTTCTACAGCGATACCACATTACAATTAAAAATTACAAGAATGTAATTTTTCATACACATTATTTATAATTTTGTTATTATTTTTCTTACACAAACTAATTTTGTTATTATTACATGTAAACGATGAAAAAAAAAACTTGCAAATAAGGCCAATTAAGAAAAGAAAAGAGACTAATTTAAAGTGAAAATTGAAAAATACTAGAATAAGATAAGATAGAGAGAATCCACTTTTATTAAATTATTTTACCAATAAAAATCAAAAGTAAACAGTAAAAATAAAAAATCCAAATAAAAGCCAAAAAAACAATAAAAGAAGTCAAGAATCAAGATCCCGCCTCTATCCCTATTTTTGTTTTGTTTTGAAACCCTCACCCAAAAACCTCACTACCCCGCTCTCACCATTTTCCCGCCTCTCTCTTTCTCCTTAAATAAAATCCCTATTTCCCCACCTCTCTCTCTCTCTCTCTCTCTCTCTCTCTCTCTCTCTCTCTCTCTCTCCAGTTTCCATTCTCTCTCCTCTCCATCGCCATGAAGCAACGAACCAGACCTACCTTACCTAACCACTTCCACAAATTCCTCAAACCAGGCGCACTCGCTCGAATCCGCGACTCCAAAATCACAGCCAGATCTCACCGTCTCAACTCCCTCTCTCAGATCTCAATCTACCGTCCACCTTCCTCACCGCCGCCGCCGATTTCCACCGATCAGCCTCAACCTAATGCTTCCGATGGCTTTCCCTTTTTCTCGTCCGGGATCTACGGTCCTCGGTGTCCGCAGAGGAAGAAACTCTTCGCTGCTAAGTCAGTTTTCTTTGTTCCTGGTAGTCCTGCTGCTGACTCAGTGGATCTTGTCGCTGACTCGTTTGGTGGCGGCGATATCATCGCTGCTAATTAATTTCTCTTTGTTTAGATATGGAGAGTTTAGATTTTTAGATTTGTAGATTTAGCGTGGTTTCGGTTTTTTGGTTCAATTATGTGCAAAAATTACTCTCATAGAATATGAATTAATAAAGTGCATTCAATTTTTCATTTTCGATTTTGTTCTGGTGTTTGAATTATGGCTGCGTTAATTTCGCCGTAATAATTATTAGATTTGAATGCTCGCTGGATTCTCTGATATAATGATTCTCATTTATTTGTGCTCGCTGTTTTTTACCTGTGTTTGGTTATTTGATTAAAGATTTACTTTTAGTTTTTAAAATTGAATCAAACATTGAAGCGGCAAAACCTAATGGTAATTGTTCAATTGCTTTGAACTCTTCAATCTAAGATGAAACTGTGATTGATCAGTTCAAATATCTGAATTGTGTATGAGATGTTCTGTTCATGATTTAATCGGTTGAATTGTTTGGTTTTTGGATTAGATTTTAAACCATTGCTTTATGTGTTTGATTAATTGATTAGGGATTTATTGTTGTGTGTTGTTAACCTAATAATTATTTGATTAATTGTATCTAGATTATTTAACCCATTTATGCTGAATTTATTGTGTTCTTGTTTCAATTGGTAACTGTTGTAGTTTTGGTTTATTGATCCTAATTAGTGATGCTGTTAACCTAATCATTCTGCTTGTAATGTTTTCAACAAATTGATTTTACGATCGCATGCATTTTCCCCTGTTCTAGCATGCTTGTTTTCCAAATTATGTCATGTTTGGGTGTGAATTTATTATTGTTGTTATTATTAACAAGTAATGATTCTGTTTGTAATGCTGACAACAAATTGATTACATGATTTCACACATTTCCCCCTGTTCTAGCCTGTTTATTTCCAAATTATGTTCTTTTTTAGTATTATTATTATTGATAATAATTTTCTCAAGATGATTTTGTTTCTGTCACGAGTTCATTCTGCAAGCAACATAGTTGATAATGTGCACACAGTCTCTGGCAGATGCACATGTTAGTTATTGCGTCTCAGGCATGGAAAATATTTTACCAATCAAATTGATGAAGATATTTAATTAGATTTCTATTGTTTTCTGTTTTTGTCAAATGTGCTTCGCGCAGGAAAGATCTAGTCAATATGCATAGTGCAATTGCTTATAGCATGATAAAGCATCCCAGAACATGGTTTATGCTATGAAATACTAGATGTTCAATTTGACATTACAACCTTGCTTTAAGTGCTTATGTATAATTGATAGCTGGTTAATAGGTTAGCGCCTAAAGCAGCTTACGTCAATGGAATGCACACACATCTGTTTTCATGCATCTTATGTGTTAAACTCCTAATGCATGAATGCACACATCTGTCTTCTGATGCATCTTATGTGTTAAACTCTTAATGCATGAATGCACACTTCTGTCTTCTGATGCGTCTTATGTGTTAAACTCCTAATGCACGAATGCACACATTTGTCTTCTGATGCATCTTATGCGGTAAACTCCTAATGCATGAATGCACACTTATCAGTCTTCTGATGGGTCTTATGTGTTAAACTCTTAATGCAGGAATGTACAGATATCCTCCCCATATATTGATCACTTACTTTTAAGAAAGCTACAACACAATTTTGTTTAGAAGTCATTACTGTGATGAATCTTATTGAGTAAACATCAATACTTCACACAATATCTAATTCTGTTTCTAGAATGGATAGTCATTAGGTTTCTTCTGATTGATAGGTTTTGCATCTGACACATACTTTAAAGAAAGCTAGAACACAATTTGGTTTTAAAGTCATTACTGTGATGAATCTTATTGAGTACACATCAATACTTTACACAATTGATCTAATCCCGTTTCTAGAATGAAGAGTCATTAAGTTTCTTCTATTGATATGTTTTGCATCTGATTGTACAATTGCATTATGATATTTTGTCATATCAAACGTGAACTTAAGTTCTGGGGTTTGGCTGCCGCTGTCCTGTTCTAACACATGACTAAGCAAACTGATCATTGAAAGTGTAAACATAATTCAACATAATCCATTATTTTTTCGAATTGATATTAACAATTAGAAAAACAGTGATTCAAGCATATAAAATGTGTATTATTTTTACCATTAGAAATTGTGATTTGACAAAAACCAAAGACATGATTCGAGTGCTGAATCCACATTAGTGCCACCATACTTTGCCTACGAAATGTCTCTAATTTGTTAGTTATTACCCTATGCACAATTGCAATTATTGATAAACATAAACAGTTTGTTTCAACATTTCTTAAATAATTTTCTTTTGCAGTATTACATTTTGTTTAAAAAATTGGGAAGATTTTTTTTTTTTTTTAAATTTTTAATTTCAAATGAAAAATGACTTAAATAGTTTTGCATAAAATTTTGTTTTAAGTATTTCATTTTGATTTTATTTTTTGATATTGAATTAGGCTAATTTTATTGGGCTCTGCAAGGATATCTTGAAAGAAGACATATTGTAATGAGACATTTCTTTTGGATTCTTGCTCTCTTTCTGATGAGATTCCGGGAGCCATTGTATTGGAAAATTTCAAACTGTCTTCATTCACGAAGTATGATGGAAGAGGCAATCCCTAAAAGCTAATCATCTCCATTAACACACCGATGATGACCAATAGAGCCTTAGACTATTTGAAGTGAAAATTCCTCCCTAGCATATTTAAAGTCGTCTTCATTCATAAAGTAGGATGGAAGAAGCAAGCCTTAAGAGCAAGTTGTCTTCATTAACATGTAGATGACGACTAACAGAGCCTTAGACTATTTGAAGTGAAAACTCCTCTCTAGTATATCTAAGGATGCTTCATTGAGGCGGTATCTAAACTTGTCGCTTCCCAATAACTAGCTATCAAAATCTGATGAAAAAGCTAATCCATCAATTCTCGATGAGTAAACACAGGAAGATGTCTACCCCAAACCCGTTCAATGTGCATTAGGGGTCCTTAGAATCTTTAAGAGAATACCTCGCCCGATTTAATGAGGCGAATGTTAAGGTTATTCACTCACCTTAGAACATGTTTGTAGGAGCTTTCTTGAACTTATTGAGGGCTAGATACTTCAATGAATCATTCACTTAGAAACTAACCGCTTCCATGGCGGAGGTTGTGGCATGTGCCAAATGTTACATTAAGGGCGATGAGAGTAACATTGAGAAAAATGATAGACATACTAAGGAGCAGATGTCAGACACTCTTGATTTGTTGCAATAACAACACAAAAGCTATTACATCTCGTTTGTCAGGGACATTGTGACTTTTAAGCGTAGTGGGAGACCTACAGAGAACTTCATGCCCTTGAACACTCATTATAAAAAATATGGTGCAAAGTCCTCAATACCCATGATATTCCTTCTTCTCCGGGCCCCAAGCCTGACATTATGGGGCTTGAGCCTAGCAGATGGTATAAATATCACTAGATTAAGGGTAACCACATTGAGGATTATTACCACCTAAAGAAAGAGATTAAGCATCTTATTTAGGAGGGTCACATGAAGACGTATGTTTGAGGAGACTCCCATCAGTCATCAGGTGGCTCTAGACCTCAAGGCAGTAAATGGCTCACCCGCCAGCCTCAGATTGGGCTCAAAAGAAACTCTTGAGTCTAAAATCACTTTCTTAGGAAAGGATGCTGCTGGAATGCATCTCCATGACAACGACCCCATGGTCATAAAGGTAAGACGATTGGGAAATCAAATGAGTATTAAATGACCAAGGAAGTTTTGTAGATATTCTCTATTCTCTATTAGGACTCCTTCGAGATGCTTTTCTTAGATCCATATGTTCTTAAAGCTTTCCAAGGTTCACTAGTTGGATATTTTGGCGAACATGTATAGGAAAAATGTTACATCACCCTGAAAACTTTGTTTGGGATAAAGGAAAGTGCGAAGATGATCAAGGTGAGATACCTTGTGATAGACACCCTTTCCTGGTACAATATAACCATAGGGAAATATGCTTCCAATCTCTTGCGAGCCGTCCTGTCTACGTTGTATGTGTGTATGAATTACATGGTTAACAAACTATTAGAAAACAAAATTGTTCTTTTGTACTTTTGTCGCGGTGAAAATCGGATACCAAACTATTGATTAGTTTGAATCTTTAATTCAATTTTGCAACCGAACTTTGATTTGTCCAAAGGAAGGTGTCGCTACTGCGAAAATCGGCGCCGGCTGACAGAAGAGTCGCCACCGTGCGTTATTTATCACTCAGAGCGGGAAAGGGAACGCTCGAAGTAAACCTCGCAAAAACGGGGAAGGGTATGGTCATCGCAACCAAAACCTGGGTTCGGGAGTCGGTTACGCAAGGGGAAGGTATTAACACCCCTCACGTCCGTCGTACTCGACGGGATCCACGCTTGCTTGGGTTGTCTAAAGGATACAAAATAATCTATCTACGGCTGCTAAATCTAAAGGGAAGGGAATTGACTCGATAGAGCGTCGCACTCTATGCCTACGTATTCTCAAGAGAGAAAGTCAGAGTCAACGTAGTTCGGGACTACAGAGAAAATTGGCTCGCCAAGACCTCGCGTCTTGTGCCTACGTACTTCCATACTGCATGGAAGATCAGAGCTTTACGTAGTTCAGACTAACTACGGCTAAACAAGGATTCTCACACAGCAGTGAGAAAAACAACTGGTTTCACAGGGTCGGGAACCTATGGGCAAAACTACGGCTTGGTCTCAAATGCACTTGGGCAAGAGAGAAAAAGGGTCACAGTTAATCGTCAGCGGGAAGGTCTCGATCGCACAGCCGCGAGAGAACAGAAAGTTAGTCGTTAGTGTGCTCGCTAGGATATCGCATCCTATGCCTACATATTCTCGTCTGGTACGAGAAATCAGAGCAGCTGTAGTTCGGCTACTTCGGGACCACAGCTCAAATCTCGTTTTATTAATCTCTGAAAAATGGTTACAATGAGCATATTGAAAAATAAATCTCCTAGGAAACGCTATCCTATTCTATCCTAAAAAATTGAATGAAAAATAGCCCCCTAACAAATGGGCTTCTAAACTATCCTAAAATCGGAAAATAATCTCTATGGAAATATCTCCTAAAAGAAAATGTACTTAAAAATATTAAGTCTACTAATAATATTTTTTCTCTTTTTCCTTCTTTTCTTTTCAACTATTTTTCCATATTTCTTTTCATCTCTTTTTCAATATAATTTTCTATTTTTTTCTCACATATTTTTCTCTTAATTTTTCTCTATTTTTATATGTATTTTCTTCTATATTTTTCTCCATAATATTTCTTTTTCTATTTTCTTTTTCTAATATTTTCTTTTATTGTCTTTCTTTTTCTAAAAAAACTTTAAACAAAGAAAAGAAAATGAAAAATACAAAGAATGGGAAGGGGGTACACTGCTACACAGGGGATTAACAAAAAATAAAAAAACAATGAGGGCCCAGCCCAATAAAGATTTCAGAAAAAACAATAGGGGGGGTGGTATGGAGTGAAACGAGGGGTGTGTCTGGTAAACGCTGGGCTTAGGCCCAGAACAGCCAAAAACGTGAGGGGAGGCGTCTCCCAAAAACTATTGGGCCTGGCCCAATCCATCCTTTTCCTCCCCTCATTCTCAGAACCCTAGCTGAAACCCTAACCTAGACTCCTTCTTCCCTCTTCTCCGCGCCGTCACCAACCATCCTGTCTCCGTCCCCGTTCAAAGCCTTCGCCGTAACAAGGAACATAGTATCACCACAAACACATCCAAATCCCGCTTCCTCCATATTTTCCGTTCCAATTCCTCCAATCTTCGAAGAACAACTCAAGTAAATCTGGAGATCTGAGGATTCTGAACGAACTCCGTAAAGATCAAGGCAAACGCGTTGGATGACTTGAGCTCCTTTCTGGAGAATGGTTATTGATGATGCTTTGGAGATTCTGGGGAGTAACAACGATGAACACTAATGAAGGCTTGAAGCTTCGTGAATGAATCTTGACGGAAGTAATTGCACAGATCGGAGATGAAAGTTTCTTGAAGTTTCTGGACGATCTTGTGAGGAACAATGATGGTGTTCTTGAGAGTTTTGATGAATGAATCTGGAGAGTTGAAGATTGAATTTCTGGTGATTTTCTCTGAAGATTATTCTTGTGTTGTTGATGAATTCTGAAGTTTGTTGATGATGGAGGACGAAGTCTGGAAAATTCACATGAATGTGGTTGAAGGTTCGTGATGAACACGATGAAGATGGGAGATTTCTGGAATTTTTTCTGGGGTTTCTGGTGAAATCGATGGATGTTAGAGGAGGTTATGGAGGTTTCTGGTGAAATTCACGGTGGTGATGAGGGGAGGACGATGAAGATGATGGTATTCTGGGTTTCTGGGGCGTTCTCCGGTGAAGTACGGCGGTGGCCGCCGGCCATGCATGCCGGCCGGTGGCTGACTCAGGCGAGGCGAGTTGGGGAAGACGCGTGGCCGTGTGGGTGGAGGCAGTCCCTGCATGGCTTCCACGTGTGAGGTCGTGGCAGATAGTGGGGAGCTCTGAGGGATACGTGGCGTGATGTCGTGAAAAAATGTGGGACCTCCCTCTGTTTAACACGTGTAGCTTCTTGCATTTAAACCACTGAGAACGCTGGATACTTCTAGAACGCTCTGGAGAGTGCTGGAGAAAACTGGACAATTTCTGAACTGAAGTGGATTTCTGGACTTGGACGAAAATACTCTGGGCCTTGGCTGATTTGACAAAAGCCCAACCGAAAACCATTAAAAACTCAACAAAAAGACTGAATTAAAACAAGGATTAACAACCTACTTAATATCTAATCCTAATTAACTAAACTAAACTCAATTAAACCTAATAAATCTAATTAACTCCTAATTAATAATATTCTAAAATCTATTAATTTTCTATAATATCTATAAAAAACAACTATATTAAATTCTATGCAAAAAAACTATATTATTTATTAAAAAAAAGATAAAATCTATTTAACTCTATTATTCTAAAAAATGAATTAAAACATATTAAAACTATTTAAAATCTATTAAATTCTATACTATTTAAAAGAAAATATTCAAAAAATCAATTAATATTCTAAAAATCTATATTATTTATCTAAAATCTATTAAATCCTAAAATGATTAAAATCTATTTAAAAAGAATTAAAACTATTAAAAAAAATCCTATTAATATTCTAAAAAATGATTTAAAAGCTATTTAAACCCTAAAAAATGCCAATACAATCCAGAAAAATCACGATAATTCCCGAACGACACATAACACCGCGAGAGCGCACAAAAATAATCGGTAAAAATAAACGGGCACCGAAATATCCCAAAAATCGATTCTACCTATTTAAACTGATAAAAAACACCTGAAACACGAGACGAGAGCTGTGATCCCTGATAAAATCAAAACAAATGAAAATATGCATTGTATGCGATATGCAGATGCGAATGCGGTTATGCGTCGAAACATCGAGCCCGATACGAGACCCGGTTGGTCAAATTTTGGGGTGCAACAGCTGCCCCTATTCAAGCGGCTTCGACCTGAATGGGTGAAGAGCGCTCAGCCTTCAAACATTCAAGGTAGATGACGGTTGAATACCGGTAAACCCGAAAATTTGCCAACTGCTCAACTTGCCGAACATTGGAATACTAGCTGCACACTGCCCGCCGTAGAATTTCAACACTAAAGATATATGAAACCCTGGCCCCTGGCCACTCTGCAGGAGGTATCTTCGACTTCAGTCACACGTTGATTCATCAACAAGGAAATCTGAACTCACAGGAACCTTCTGATACCACCCTCAGGCGCTTGCGAAATCCATCTTCAGATTAGACATCACTGTTGGAGCAGACATATCACGCTGCTAAGGATTTCAAGAATCATCTTGAACCAACAAATTCGTCGGGCACCTTCAAGAATCATCCTGAACCGATAACCATTCTGGAGACTTTGTTCTGCTAGGCATTTCAGGAATCTTCCTGGGCAACTCTTGCTGAGGACGCTACCGGGGAGCTCAAGCATCATACTAGGCGAACAACTCGGGAAGCTGTACTGAGGTCTTAAGAATTATCTTAAGTAGACGGCTCTGCTGAGGGATTCAAGAATCGTCTTGAACTGAAGACTTCGCTGGGGAGACGAGAAGCTTAACCACACAACTCTGCAGGTGAACAAATTCGAAATCCAATAGGTAACCATCCTGGTCCATGTTTCGACATGCGCATGCTGGATAATGATGCAATGTCCTATATGATATGCAAATGCTATGCGTTTTGTTTGAAAATGCGATGCCCAGACGGCATGGATATGCTATATGTTCGTATAAATGCTATGACTATACATGCACATGCTAATGCAAGCTCGAGCTGCCAGAGAACACCAGGCCTGAAAACCACTTGGCAAAATAAATGCCGAAGGCAATGCCAACTCTACTGGGGATGAACTGAAGTCACAGAATCTTCTCAGCAAAATAAATGCTGGAAGAGCTGAAACCAAATCCGCTGGGGATAACTGTCCTGCTGGAGAAATGAAAAGGCAACCCTGCTTGACGACTTCACTGGTGAAAGAAAAACAACTCTGCTCGGGGATGCTTTCTTCAAACCATTGGCAACTGATTGTACTCCGCGGGGAATGACCCAAACTGTGGTTGATTACGCGCGGCACATTGCTGGAAATGCCCCTACTATCAAGGATATCAATCTTAATCTGCTGAGGATACTCCTGATCCTACTCCGATACGGGGTAAAATACGACCTCGACTCTTCCGGGGATAATAAGCAACTTTCATCTGCTGAGGATACTCCTGATCCTACTCCGATACGGGGTAAAATACGACCTCGACTCTTCCGGGGATAATAAGCAACTTTCATCTGCTGAAGAGTGGCAATTCTGATTTTAACAACATCCACAAGGAATTCAAACATTACTCGGAGCGCTGGCATCCGTCGAGCTTCGTATCGGGAAACATGACAACATGCGGGTCATTGGGAAATACTGTGTCAGATACCTTTTAGGTTTTTTTTTGTTTTTTCTGGTTTTAGAATAAACATGGATTATGTACACAGCGGAAGATATGGAAATACTAGACGAGAACTAGCATTCAAAGGTAGACTACCAGGCGAGAACTGATAGGAAAATAGGTTATCAGACGAGAATTGATTTGGTTTTTTGTGTTTTCGAACATTAGACGGGGCTGACTGGATAACAGACTGAGAAAAAGACAACCAGGCGAGAACTGGCTGAAAGCTCACGTACACCAGATGAGAACTGGTATAACACATAGGTTAAAACACACGATGACCAGGCGAGAACTGGTTACGCAACGACATGTACCAGGCGAGAACTGATACAACACTTGAAGAAACGGTAACCAGACGAGAACTGGTTACAATAAACTGCACCAGACGGGAACTGCTGCTTACAATAAACTGCACCAGACGAGAACTGATGCTTACGGAAGGGTGGGCCAGACGAGAACTGGTTACCGATTTGCCAGGCGAGAACTGGACTTTGGAAATGACTGGTTACTGACACGCAACAGGTTTAAACTGTAGGATAATGATCCAACGACAGCAAGGCCTTTTCGGAATGCTGATGTTTTTGGTAAGGGTAATGTCATGATTCCCCGATACTCCACTCCGGCTGGGGATAAACAGACTGGTTTGAACAACTTGCCCCAGTACGCTCAGCTGGGGGTAAAAAGACTGGCTTGCACAACTTGCTCCAGTACAATTCAACTTGCCCCAATCTAGCCCTTGGGAGTACTTGCTCTGAACAGCTTGCTACGAGACAATCTTCGAGAATATTTGCCCCGGTATCTGTACAACAACAGAATTCAATCTCCATTAGGCACCTAACAACCCAGGTGATTTCAACATTCTCTGTGATGACTTGCCCCTGAATGAGCGTTCTAGCGACTTAACTCGATCTGATTATCCACTGGAAGTATCTGCTTTCAAATCTCAGCGCTCTGGATGATTGCCCCTGATTGGGTCTCGAGAAGACTCACTTCTGATCCACTGCTTCTCAAACAAACTGCCCCTGATTGCCTGAAGCTTCGGGACTTGTCCTCAGACTGACTGATATCGAACTTACTGGAAGTCAATGCCCCTGATTCACTGGGCTTCTCAACATTCACCATTCTGGTTCAGACTGCTGACTTATTCAGTCCTGCTCGATTATTCCCTGCTAGAATTTCTTTCATGTCAACTACTAACCTGCAACTAAAATTGTCTATTTACGAATAGTAATCTTAATGCAGCGTTTATGCAGATTTTGAAAAAATTTGAGCTGTCACTCATTTACATGCATGATCATGAGTGACGAGTGAACCAAAGTTCAAACGTAGTGCTTACGTGGTTAGTGAAAATACAACAAGGATGTGACTAGCAAGTCAAGAGGGAGTCAGGTTACTCGACCTTATCGTCATGCGCTTCAGACTAAACCTACCTCAATTAGGTCTTTTAAGGGTTGTATCGTGGTCGGGTTCACGGTTCGTGAAACAAAGGATATTCGGCTCAAATTTTGATTCGTACCCACCCCGTCTACGTGATGATCTCCGATCCTAAGGTTCAGTTAACCTGGCACAAACACTCGCCTCTTCGAGAAGTATGCTGAATGGTAAGACCTTCAATTAAGGAATTCACAAGCTTTTCTTCTAGAGTGATAGTTACTCCTTCTTTGCTTTCGGTGTCTGTGTACACGACTTCGCGATTTGCTGGGGAAAATTTTTCTTTCTAATCCCTCTTTTTCATTCTTTTGATTCCCTAATTTTTGCCTGGACTGACTCATTTTGAGTTCTTTTCGATTTTTTCGATTTCTTTTGAAGTCCAGCGGGATGCCCTAATTTTTGCCTAAGTATTAGCTTTCTCAGCTTTTCTTTCTTTTTACTTAGCGGGCTTTTTTCTTTTGGAACAAAGTCGTGTGACACTGGTTGTCTTGATTGCTCCGAAAGGATTGTAACTGTCTCACTCCTGATTGGCGAGATTTGACCATTGAAAGGTATAAACTGGTTGGTCCTCGAAAGACAACACCCTTCTGTAAGACTTGAATGCTCGGTCAAGCTAACTGACAACTACCCTGCCCCGGGTTAAGATGTGAGGGTTTAAAAGTCCGAAAAAACTTCTACCTCCTGGCTCAAAGTGTTTAACAAGGGACTAACTCCTTATATCTCCAGTGTTTAGGGGAATTTGAAACAATGCCTTGTACGTCATCGGTACGGTCTTATCTGAAAGCATACGATCATCGGTTATGAGTTTCAGTTTCATCATCCTCCCTCCTAACTTTGCTAGTCACAGCGATAAAGTGGAGTGAATAAAAATGCAAGTGTCAGTGCAATGCAATAAATGAGCGACAGCGACATGACTAATTCAGAAAAATGCATAGTCACTTTATTATTATCACCATTCAAAACATACAATATTTAAAGCAGGTAGTAACTAACAGAAAAAGAAACTACAAATGCAAATGATGTAAAGTCTGAGGACTGCCAATGCTGAGGCGCCTGCCCGTCTGAACCACTGGCTTTTGCTGGAGAATACCCTCCGAGTCAACGAGCTTAGACAGCTGAGCGGTTGGGATGAACAAACAGAAATCCTTCTCGAAAGGAAATGCGATCCTGATCAATCAACTGCTGTACCTTCGCCTGAAATGCTTTACAATCTTCTGTCGAATGCCCCGGAGAGCCACCATGGTAACCACACTGAACGTGGGGGTTATACCCAGGGGGGTAAGGTTCTGGAACTGGCTTAAGAGCTTTCGGCTCCACCAAAGACTTCTGGATCAAAGATGGTAACAGCTGGCTATACGACATCGGCACTGGGTGAAAAGGAGCTTTCCTTCGTTCCAAATTGTTGCGAGGTCGATTCTGATTCTGACGCTGATTCTGATAACCTCGGCCACGAGTTTGCTGCTTTGCAATGGAAGCGACATAAGATTCCTGATATGGTGCCCCAGGTACGGCTGTCTGTTCAGAATAACGAGACACAGAGGATACTGACCGCTGAGAGGACGGAGAACCAACAGATTTCACCGATTCGACTTGAGGATATCCAACATCTGTCAGGACCGCGTTGATCATAGCTTCGTCTTCAGATTGAGAGCTACAGAGAGATTCATTTTCACTGGCCTGACCTTTTGAAACATACGGTATTCTTCCAGTCTTTACACCATACTCGATGTGCTCTCCCGTCCTTACCAACTCATAGAAATTTGGGGCGGTTCCAAGCATTCTTTTGAAGTACGGGCTCTGCAAGGAGTTTACGAACATGCCTTTCAGCTCTTGGTCAAGGAGCGGTGGTTGCACTCTACCAGCAAATTCTCTCCATCTCTGAACATACTTCCTGAAAGATTCATTGTTCCCTTGAGACAATTCTTGCAGCTGCATGCGAATAGGAGCTTCATCAAGATTATAGTCGTACTGCTTCAGAAAGGCATTGGCTAAATCCATCCATGATCGGATCTGATCACGCTCTAACTGCATATACCAACTCAGAGGTGCCCCAGTCAGACTATCTTGAAAGCAATGAATCATCAGCTTGTCGTTGTGCACAAATGAAGTCATTCTTCGGCAGAACATCACCAAATGTTGCTTCGGGCAACTATCTCCTTTGTACCTTTCAAACCTCGGCATTCTGAACTTCGGAGGTAACACTAGGCCAGGAACCAGACACATATCTGCAGCACTAGGAGTAACAGCGTCTTTACCTTTCAAGGCTTTGAGTCTCTCATCTAATGCACGAAACCTTTCAGCATACACGGGAGCTAATGGGTCTTCATTCTTTGCTGTTGGGACCTCTCTTCGGGGCTTTGGCACAGGGAAGGTAAAACCCTGGTAGTCTGAGACATCAACAGAAGGAGAACGTTCACCTTGGACAACAAACTGCTCACGCAGACCTTGGCCTTCAACAGATGGCTGCACAAGCTGAGCTGCAGTAAGGTTGTTTACTTGCGGAAAGTCTTCGTCGCGCGGAGATCCATACAGAGGATTGGACGCCACGGTGAAACCTGACAAGGTATCAATAAACTGGAAGCCGCTCTCTGACATAGCTACCAACAACTGTCAGCTGACTTCACTGCTTGACTCTGATCAAATCTGCCTTAACCCTGCTTCAACCCCTTGGTCGTCTTCAACACTCACCTTCAGAAAAATAATGGCCGGATAAGAGCTCTGACTAGCTGGCGGATGGTATGCAATATGATGCGAAGATGCCTATGCAAATGCAATGCAATGCAACAAACACGGGATCACAGCTCCCACACAAACTAAATACTGGTGTACTGCTGACGGAGTACGGTTGCTCTGAAGAGAAGACCAGAATAACGGGTAGGTTGGAAGTCAAGTTTCCTGCACAAAAAACCCCCCCCACTCACAGGTATGGACCTATATCTGACAAGGTACGGCATCCTATGCGGTCGTCAGCGTCACAGACTTTCAAAACTGACGATACGATTCCCGGAAAGAGTGGCATCATCGAGTCCTGAAGAGGCCTCACTTAGCTAACTTCCAAATGATCGGTCCCCAGAGTCGACAATCCACCAAACCAGCAACCGTCTCAACCCAAAGGGTTGAAAGTGAAGCCAACCGGATGAACCTCGTCTGAGCGTGGATTTCATGAGACACTAGTGCCTGCAAAGCAAGCACGCGCCCACTAATTTCCACTCTAAGTCTATGGTGTACTCAAGCCTGGGTCTGGCTTCTCACTCAATCATAGAACACCCGTAACACCCCAACAGCAACAGATAATAAACATCAATAGACAAGCAAACAAGCGCTAGGATTGACTCTCTCTTAGGGGACGTTAGATCCCACAATTGACTCGCTTTCGGGACGTTGAATCCCTAGGAAACTATCAGGTCCCCAGCAGAGTCGCCAGTTGTTGGGGACTGCCCCAAACAGCCAGGAAAAAATCTCAGGCGAAGGGAACCGTTGGAGTCCCCAGCAGAGTCGCCAGCTGCTGGGGATTGCCCCAAACAGCCAGGAAAAAACCCGAGGCGAGACTCGAATAGGGAACCATCGCATTCCCCAGCAGAGTCGCCAGCTGTCGCTACTGCGAAAATCGGCGCCGGCTGACAGAAGAGTCGCCACTGTGCGTTATTTATCCCTCAGAGCGGGAAAGGGAACGCTCGAAGTAAACCTCGCAAAAACGGGGAAAGGTATGGTCATCGCAACCAAAACCTGGGTTCGGGAGTCGGTTACGCAAGGGGAAGGTATTAGCACCCCTCACGTCCGTCGTACTCGACGGGATCCACGCTTGCTTGGGTTGTCTAAAGGATACAAAATAATCTATCTACGGCTGCTAAATCTAAAGGGAAGGGAATTGACTCGATAGAGCGTCGCACTCTATGCCTACGTATTCTCAAGAGAGAAAGTCAGAGTCAACGTAGTTCGGGACTACAGAGAAAATTGGCTCGCCAAGACCTCGCGTCTTGTGCCTACGTACTTCCATACTGCATGGAAGATCAGAGCTTTACGTAGTTCAGACTAACTACGGCTAAACAAGGATTCTCACACAGCAGTGAGAAAAACAACTGGTTTCACAGGGTCGGGAACCTATGGGCAAAACTACGGCTTGGTCTCAAATGCACTTGGGCAAGAGAGAAAAAGGGTCACAGTTAATCGTCAGCGGGAAGGTCTCGATCGCACAGCCGCGAGAGAACAGAAAGTTAGTCGTTAGTGTGCTCGCTAGGATATCGCATCCTATGCCTACATATTCTCGTCTGGTACGAGAAATCAGAGCAGCTGTAGTTCGGCTACTTCGGGACCACAGCTCAAATCTCGTTTTATTAATCTCTGAAAAATGGTTACAATGAGCATATTGAAAAATAAATCTCCTAGGAAACGCTATCCTATTCTATCCTAAAAAATTGAATGAAAAATAGCCCCCTAACAAATGGGCTTCTAAACTATCCTAAAATCGGAAAATAATCTCTATGGAAATATCTCCTAAAAGAAAATGTACTTAAAAATATTAAGTCTACTAATAATATTTTTTCTCTTTTTCCTTCTTTTCTTTTCAACTATTTTTCCATATTTCTTTTCATCTCTTTTTCAATATAATTTTCTATTTTTTTCTCACATATTTTTCTCTTAATTTTTCTCTATTTTTATATGTATTTTCTTCTATATTTTTCTCCATAATATTTCTTTTTCTATTTTCTTTTTCTAATATTTTCTTTTATTGTCTTTCTTTTTCTAAAAAAACTTTAAACAAAGAAAAGAAAATGAAAAATACAAAGAATGGGAAGGGGGGGTACACTGCTACACAGGGGATTAACAAAAAATAAAAAAACAATGAGGGCCCAGCCCAATAAAGATTTCAGAAAAAACAATAGGGGGGGTGGTATGGAGTGAAACGAGGGGTGTGTCTGGTAAACGCTGGGCTTAGGCCCAGAACAGCCAAAAACGTGAGGGGAGGCGTCTCCCAAAAACTATTGGGCCTGGCCCAATCCATCCTTTTCCTCCCCTCATTCTCAGAACCCTAGCTGAAACCCTAACCTAGACTCCTTCTTCCCTCTTCTCCGCGCCGTCACCAACCATCCTGTCTCCGTCCCCGTTCAAAGCCTTCGCCGTAACAAGGAACATAGTATCACCACAAACACATCCAAATCCCGCTTCCTCCATATTTTCCGTTCCAATTCCTCCAATCTTCGAAGAACAACTCAAGTAAATCTGGAGATCTGAGGATTCTGAACGAACTCCGTAAAGATCAAGGCAAACGCGTTGGATGACTTGAGCTCCTTTTTGGAGAATGGTTATTGATGATGCTTTGGAGATTCTGGGGAGTAACAGCGATGAACACTAATGAAGGCTTGAAGCTTCGTGAATGAATCTTGACGGAAGTAATTGCACAGATCGGAGATGAAAGTTTCTTGAAGTTTCTGGACGATCTTGTGAGGAACAATGATGGTGTTCTTGAGAGTTTTGATGAATGAATCTGGAGAGTTGAAGATTGAATTTCTGGTGATTTTCTCTGAAGATTATTCTTGTGTTGTTGATGAATTCTGAAGTTTGTTGATGATGGAGGACGAAGTCTGGAAAATTCACATGAATGTGGTTGAAGGTTCGTGATGAACACGATGAAGATGGGAGATTTCTGGAATTTTTTCTGGGGTTTATGGTGAAATCGATGGATGTTAGAGGAGGTTATGGAGGTTTCTGGTGAAATTCACGGTGGTGATGAGGGGAGGACGATGAAGATGATGGTATTCTGGGTTTCTGGGGCGTTCTCCGGTGAAGTACGGCGGTGGCCGCCGGCCATGCATGCCGGCCGGTGGCTGACTCAGGCGAGGCGAGTTGGGGAAGACGCGTGGCCGTGTGGGTGGAGGCAGTCCCTGCATGGCTTCCACGTGTGAGGTCGTGGCAGATAGTGGGGAGCTCTGAGGGATACGTGGCGTGATGTTGTGAAAAAATGTGGGACCTCCCTCTGTTTAACACGTGTAGCTTCTTGCATTTAAACCACTGAGAACGCTGGATGCTTCTAGAACGCTCTGGAGAGTGCTGGAGAAAACTGGACAATTTCTGAACTGAAGTGGATTTCTGGACTTGGACGAAAATACTCTGGGCCTTGGCTGATTTGACAAAAGCCCAACCGAAAACCATTAAAAACTCAACAAAAAGACTGAATTAAAACAAGGATTAACAACCTACTTAATATCTAATCCCAATTAACTAAACTAAACTCAATTAAACCTAATAAATCTAATTAACTCCTAATTAATAATATTCTAAAATCTATTAATTTTCTATAATATCTATAAAAAACAACTATATTAAATTCTATGCAAAAAAACTATATTATTTATTAAAAAAAAGATAAAATCTATTTAACTCTATTATTCTAAAAAATGAATTAAAACATATTAAAACTATTTAAAATCTATTAAATTCTATACTATTTAAAAGAAAATATTCAAAAAATCAATTAATATTCTAAAAATCTATATTATTTATCTAAAATCTATTAAATCCTAAAATGATTAAAATCTATTTAAAAAGAATTAAAACTATTAAAAAAAATCCTATTAATATTCTAAAAAATGATTTAAAAGCTATTTAAACCCTAAAAAATGCCAATACAATCCAGAAAAATCACGATAATTCCCGAACGACACATAACACCGCGAGAGCGCACAAAAATAATCGGTAAAAATAAACGGGCACCGAAATATCCCAAAAATCGATTCTACCTATTTAAACTGATAAAAAACACCTGAAACACGAGACGAGAGCTGTGATCCCTGATAAAATCAAAACAAATGAAAATATGCATTGTATGCGATATGCAGATGCGAATGCGGTTATGCGTCGAAACATCGAGCCCGATACGAGACCCGGTTGGTCAAATTTTGGGGTGCAACAGAAGGGATAAAGATCGAAATTCCCACAATGCAATGCAAATGCAAGGTTTAGAGAGTTTAGGTTCGGGGGTTGGTTAAACTTAGGGAAGGTACTAGCATCCTAAGTTTCTGTAGTACTCTACATGAACCTCTTGTTTTATTATTTGTTTATTGCTATGTGTTTTATCTGCTTAATGGTTTAAAAGACCTAGGGGTTTATTTCTAAGTATACTCGATAAGATGTCGCATCTTATGCCTACATATCCTTACGGGAGTGGAATCAGAGTATTTGTAGTTCTCCTAAAGGGTTAGAGGAGTTCTTTGACTGTGGTCAAAGTTCCTACGGGTTTAGGGTAGTTGATTGATTGGTTTTAGGAGAAGAGATGTGTCTTCATTTTAAGGGAGACTTAACCGCCACAAGGTGTAGGAAAATAGTATTTGCATCGTCTTAAGAAAAGGGCTTAAGTACTCAGATTGTTTGACGAGTATGCCTTTATTTCTCTTAAGGCAAAGTCCCTACGGCTTGATTGTATTGTTGTGGGGTGGAGATTCTATCTCGCTTAAGATGATTAACATCCTTCTCTATTGTGTTTGAATATTGTATTGATTTGAGTTGATTGTTTGAATATTGTTGTAGTATTGAGTGAGTTTGTATTGCATTGTATCTAAGTTGTAGAATAAAGACAAAGGTCCTCCTATGGGGTTGGATCTAACTTAGAAAGATCAACTTGAATGGGATCAAGGATCATAGGGGAGTAATGATGCAAATGATATGCACTACACACGATTGTTGAATCATGTGTAGGTTTTCCTTTGGACGGAATGCAATGCGATAATATGAATGATGATAAATATAAATTGCGGAAAATAAAGACAGTAAAGTAAATCCATGCACACGCATGAAAACGCTAAGTGAGTGAAAGTGATGTGAATTGTGGGTGTGCGAACGGAGTCAGAGCGAAGCGCAAGCGTGCACGATTGAGTTGGATGCGATGTTGATTTAAGTTGATTAAGGGTGTGATTGATTTGAAGAAGGGGGTTGAATTGATTTGAGGGAGAGCTTAATATTATTATATTAAAAACTAAATTATTCTAATTTATGGGAAATGTGCATTAATTTGGTGAGGTTGATGTTTAGGGAAAATGTTGGATAAATTAGTCTTCTTTATTTATTTTTTATTTTTTTAAGTTAGGTTATGAATTAACTTAATTGCTAGTTAGAAATAAAAAGGTTTTTTATTAAAGTAAAATTACTTAAATGGCTCTGGATAGGAATAATTTTAAGTGAGCAAATACTTATTGAAATAATTGATTTTAGTTATTAAAAGATATGATTATACGAAAATGGTTTCTATTATAAAATGTTTTTACATATAAAAGGGATAATGGTAAATAAAATAAATTTGATAGATTATTACGAAATAAGCTATTTGGTTAATAAAATTAAAGGTCTAAGTTAATAGGTTTATATTAAATAAAATAAAAAGTTATTGTTATATAAATAAATATAATTATTTAGTCATAAAAAGGATTTTATTTTTTTAAGAAAAATGGCCACATAAAAAAAGATTATTGATTTGGTGGAATTATATTAAATTGATTTGCTGAAATTAAATTAATTACATAAAAGAGGAAAAAGGTTATAATATGTTGATTATAAAAAGATATTTGCTTGTTTTAATAAAAACACATTAAGAAAAGGTTAGTTCGAGTTAATTAGTTAATTAAATAAAAAAAGTGATAATTAAGTGGATTAATGCAGATTAGCAGAATAATTGGTGGTGTGATTGATCCAGCGTGACGCGGGGGAAAGTGGTTTATCGTGGGGATGCGATATGGATCGGTGATTATGTCAGATGTTGAATCTGGCGAGTGTATGTGAGTGGCATACCGTAACTACGGTAGTGTGTGCGTACAGGATTACAACATAAAAACAAACAAGGAGCAAAAACCCTAAATCCCCCCAAAAATCCCTAATTTCTCGATCGTCCCCTCTCTGCTTCCGCGATTCTTTCTCGATCTAGCGTATCGCCCTTCACGCCGTCTTCCCCGTCTTCTTCTTCGAACCTTCTCCTCTTCTCCATTTTATATCGACCAAAGACCTACAAAACAAACATCTGCCCCAAATGAAAACACCAATTTAAGAAAACATTACCTGCGATGACGATAACGAAGGCTTGCAGGTGACTTCGCGGTGGTGACATCGACTATGGGGGATTTCCGACGAAGGTGTTTTGTTGAGGGTTCGCGTCGGTACTTGAAGAGGTAGATCTTTCTCTTTTACGCTTTCTAGGTTTTTTGATTTGGGATTCTTGGGGATTTTTTCGACCGTCTGTTTCTTGTAGTTTGAATCCCGAATTCTCTTCTTTTTATAGGCTATTCTGAGCCAACAAGTGCTTAATTGATATTGAATCTCCTTCCTTTTTTAGTTCTGGTTGTAACGGTCGTGAGATTGGAATGTGCTTTAATAACTTTCCTTATGTGTTGATCATGTTGGTGATTGTCCTGTCAAATGGTTTACTGATGTGGATTTTATGTTTCTCTTCCAGGTTTTGTGTTGAGCTGATAAGAAAAAAAAACTTGCTATTCTGAAGTACGTTTTGGGAAGCCAGTTACTGCCAATGGTCTCTCAAACAACTCATCTAACGGTATTATTTGTAATCTCTAACTGCCTTCTCTTTACGTGTAGATTGATGAAGTTTTCACATTGTTCCCGCCGGTTCTCGGTACTTCGCTAAGGTGAACTGGAAGTAATGGCAACCCACACGGTGAGTACAACTTAAGTTCCTCGTTACATTCTTTAATCCTATTCTTATTTGGCGATTAATAACCCTCTACTCTGTTCATGCTGGATGCTGTTTTTCACTAGGCTTCTCAATGGCATCAGTCTCTTGTACTGGTTCTTATGGATATGGATCAGTGCATATTGTTAATGCAGATGTAACTAACAAATTCTGTTCAAGAGTTAAAGTAAGTCACAAACTCTTTGCAATGTGAACGGTGGGCCATCAATAAAACACGTAAGTGCATCATTCAATTTGTTGACCAAATCAGAGTAGGATTCTCTTATTGAAGCATATTGCTGCTCACTTGTCATTGCCTCAGGGTGCTCAAACAACCTGCTTCAGCTGGAATGATAACACACTCTTAAGATTATCCCAGTCATGCCAGAACCTCCTGGAGGATGCAATATCTTGAAGAATCCGAATAACTTCGTCTCTTGAACATCAGTTTTTCTTTAGTGACCCTGTAATTTGAAACATCGGCCACCACATCAGCCACCGCGTCGTTGGGTAGGTTATAGGCGTCACTGGAAGAAATGGTTGCGTGCTGCAAACTATTGTATGGTTGCGTCTCCATGAGGAGCCCTATATACGATGTTGTTTTGAATATTTGAAAGTGAAGTATTGGTGTCAAAAGGGTTCAGACTACATGGCGGAGGACTGACCAGAACGGAGGCGTACAACAGAAACTTCTTGCATTCATAGTCTAATTTTACTTCCTGGCCTTAATATTTGGATAAGCGTTCTTAATCCTTAACATTGCGTCTTTTCCGTTTCCCTTTTTTATAACTTAGCAAGCCGCAGCTTTAATCGAACATGGTTGTTATGATTTTGTTGAAAAACTCTTTCAGAGAGAAACTGTATCGTTGTTAATACGTTCTTATGACGATAAAAAAAAAGCGTCTATTTTGGCTTTGACATGGTTGTGTTTATTTGCAACAGGTTTGGTGATGTAGCTTGATTTCGGTACCAATGATGCTCTAGATATCTCATTTAAAAGGGAATTTGAATCACAGAGACTAATAGAGCATAGCTGGTTTTGGAAACATTGGTTGAGATACCCGGTACTCAACTTCTTCTGTTGTATTGCAGAGAACACTGACCACGGCCTAACAACTTGCTTTGACTTTCGTCACTCTGGTGCAAAGAGAAGATGTCGCTGATACCGATGGACCGTACAACATGATTGGTCAAGTTGTCATCAAAGGAGAGTGGTGTCATCGATGAAGGGGATTGCCCATAATACTTGTGACTCAACTGAGGTTGTAAACGGTAATCGACAAATCAACTTTAAAAGGTTATTTCTTGACTCTCTTCATACTTGATCTTATCGCTTCCAGTTATGTGGCGTGGCCAGGAAGACATTTGTGAATCTCAATTCCTCCTACTCTGATGCAGGTCAGTTAGATTTCTGTTGCCGCGGTAATGAAGCGAACTAGGAGATGGACTCCTTGCAGACGCACTTGCAAGTGTTGTGGTGATAAAGGACTGCCATTGAGAAATGCCATTGGCCCTGTTTCCGTGTTGTAAGTCTTGTTTAACTAATACTCAAATAATGAAAAAAAACCTCTGCTAACAACTTGTGTTAACCTTCTGTTTTGACTATTATGCAGTTGCGATACTGTCGGACGCGTTTTGATTCTTCCATGTTGTAGCTGAGTTTTAATGTGTCAATGACAGGTTGTTGCTGTCTTTCCTTTGAAGATGGAAGGGATAATACGACTCAGAGAGAAATGTCAACGAAGCTGTAGTGTTCTAGCCATCTTTAGTTCCTCTTTCTCTCTTGTCTGCCACTCCTTCCACTCTTTCTCTCGCAGCTCTCATTCTCTCTCGCCAAAAGATTGTAACCCAAACAAATGCACATTCAAACCGAAACAACAATATCAACTCATGAAGATCAATTCACGGAAAGAAAGAAATTTACCATATACGATGGCAACAGTGATGGCTTCGACGATACGTATTTTCTCTTTCAAGGCCACCCAATCGCGGCTCAACCAACCTTATCAATGCAGCTTCACTGAGCCTTGCATTAACTCTTGCTTCCGGTTCGACATTTCTAGCTGTGAATAGTTTCAACGCGACGATGTCGACAATTTTAAAAGGTTGTTCTTCCTTCCCAACTCAATGTTGTTGCACACCACCAGTTTATTGTTATTATTCTTCTCTAAAAAAACAATGTGTATTGCTTAATTGTTTTGCGATCGGGTCACTTTTCTTTTCTGATGCGCGTATTCTGCATATGCCATGTGTGACTGTTGTTGGTATTCTGATGCTTCTCTGCTGCTGTTGATATTCTGCGTCAACTGTTATTAGTGTTGTTGAATGATTTAATTCCCTGTTTTGTTTTGTTATTCCCCACAACCACATAACTCATGGTTTTCCAATTGAATTGGTCATGCTGTGCTTATTGCTTGAATTGGCCCTGTTTTAGCAGAGAAACCTAGCTGACTTATATTCTTAACATATTGATAACTCGCTTTAACAATGTTGCTGTTATCGACAGGATGGGACACAACTGCTGAGTCTGAAGTGATCTGAGGTACACGACCTATGCCATTCGCCTATTTCTGTTGTAACTTCCTTTCAAAATTCTGCAGGGAATTAACTTATTGTGCTAATTTGCAGGCAAAAAGGTGCGCGACATTATCACAGTTCGAATTAGGAAGGCCATTTGGAAATTTCTTCAAGTGGGAGACACACAAAAAGGTTGCAAAGGAGGTACCGAGTCATCCTGTTAGGAGATTGAAGTAGTGGCCTTATTAGGAATCGGTTCCAAGTGGTCTTGGTGTGGTTTGTTCTGATTGTTTGAGGAAACATGGGGCAAGAATGGAGTAAAGGCTGTCGTCGAAGATTTCGGGATTGGCCACGTCCTTATTTATTTCGCTGCATCATGATTGTGTTTTGGATTACTAACCAATCTGTATTTTACTTGTAGCGGGTTCACGCATTCGACGTCAAGCTTCATGGCTTCCCTCTCAATAACAATGAAACATGCAGTTTGAAGGACGTGCCAACACTTGCTGTCATGAGTAGCATTCGAAGACTTTTAACGTGTGTGCTCCAACATCAAGGCATTGCTCGAGATATTGAGTCCTGGTATGAACACTGGGCAACTGCTCCGTGTTATTAGTTTTTGTTAATTCGTGCTGTAAGTGAAAACTGTGTTTGGATCCCTCAATCTAGACAAGTTGTTAGTGTAGAGCTGGATGTTGTCGCTAATGTCGCTTTCTTATTTCTTCACAACGCGCAATGTTAGGGTCTGCCGACATTCGATTCTGAACGACACCAACAGGGGAGCCAAACGAACTTTCCAAACTTCTTTCTTGAACCTGGTCCTAAGGCTTCCTCGCCGAGGTGGAGCTGAAGTCAAATAGCTGCTGTATTTTTGTGTAATATTGTTTTCTCTAATACAGTATTTCAAATGAAAGGGCGAGGCAAGATTTGGTCATGGAGAGTTGTAGTCATCAAGTCAAGCATATGTTTGTAAATCAATTCTTGTAACAATCCTCTATTTTAGGGAACTTGGAATGGCTTTCGAACCTGTATTGTATCCTCTTACCTTGTAGTGAGCTGCACTATTGATTTAAGAATAAATTGAAATTCTTTGATATTCCTTGAATTTTAGATTTCAAACTTGATGCAAATTATCCGCACTTCTTACGGTACCACATGCGAAGTATAGGCAACATCAATTGACCTTGAACGACTTCGGGAGCATAGCCATGAATTCCATTTAAAACTTCTTGGTAAAAGTGATAACCCCACCTCATGAACAAAATTAGCCCCCACTTGACATGTGTTCTTGAATTCGTATTACTATTTCTTGAATTAGGAACTTGAATGTGACATGCATATCCTAGAAGTTGGCGGTTTCCTGGGCTTGTAAATTCAAAAGCTTGATTGACTTGAAAAGGAATCTCGTAAGGAGCTTTGGGCGAATATAATTTGAATTTGTAAATTTCCAAGATTGAACCGAAACGAAGGCTTGAGCTCCAATCACTTGATTAGGTTGCAACTGCTGATATGTCTTCAAAAAACCAAAATGGTCTTGCACACACTTGTTAGTCTTGAAAAAAAACACACATACAAGAATCTAACGATAAATAAAAACAACAAAACAAAAAACAAAAAAAAACGAGGAGGTGAGATCTTATGGTCAAAAATTAGGGTGCAACAGATGCCCCTATTTAAGTTACTCCTATTCGGAGATATGGAGATTGAAATCTCTGTCTCGACGAGATAGGAGGGACTTAAATATAAACACTGCACAGATTTTTGGCCCTAAGATACCACCGAAAGCAAATGATATGCAATGGTACAAGAATGCAAGACAGACGGGTCCTGTGGAGAAATGGCGCCACATGGGAGAAACCAGACACGACACGCGGGAATAACAAAATCAACAAAGCGAGACTCCCCGAGGAAAGATTGGCAATCACAAAGTATCTGTAAATATGTTATGGAGAACTTGCAAGAAAATCCACTTGAAGAACCTATTGTGTAAGTTAAATGTAATTGATTTAAGATATCAGTTGGAGAAGTCTACTGCCGAGACTTGTAAGTTTAATTGAGAATACTTTTGCCAAAGTATGTGCTGTTAAAATCTGTAAGGAATCTACTGCCGAGATTTCGTGTTGAAGTTTGTTGGAGAAATACTTCTGACGAAGTCTTCTGGAAATCTACTGCCGAGATTAACCAGGAAATGAAATAGGACTACCTACTGCCGAGGTCTTCTAGGAATCTACTGCCGAGATTAACCAGGAGCTGTAAGATGTTTGAATGTTTATCATTGTAGACTGTAGTTGTCGTTGATGTAAATGTTGATGTAGATTGTAGAACTTCCCCGAGCATCATGGTATGGGAACCATGAGCTGGTCTCAGTCTCTGCCGTAGAACTTCCCCGAGCGTCATAGTATGGGAACTATGAGCTGGTCTCATTCTCTTCCCGAAATGATGCAAACTCGTGAGAGCATCTTCACAGGGGGGTTGTAAATTTTGTAGATTGTAGATGTCATGGTAAACTGTATATGTCGTTGTAAATTTGTAGTTGTCATTGTAGACTGTAGTTGTCGTTCGTTGTAGAACTTGTAGATGTAATTTGTAAATGTAGTTGTCAATGTAGTTGTAAATGTGAAGCTTCACCGGGGATCTTCGGAAGAGGTGTGAGCCGGTTGTACGTCTTCTCAAATAAAGAGAGACTAATTGTAATAATCTTCCTCAACTTCTTCGGGGAGATGTTGCTTGACGGAAATAAACTTGTATGATGAGCTCGCCGGGGAATACATTCCTGAGGAGCATCCTAGCTGTTGCAAAATATGTGGATTCTCAAATAAATAGAAATATCTGTAAGGTTTTCCATTTACCGAGTCGATAATCACTGGGGATGGACAAACTGTCTTGAGGAAATTTCCTTTTGTCGTCTTGAATGAAGATCTTGATCAAAACGAGTTGCTCAAATAAAGAGGTTGCTTGCAATCTAGAGGTAAATTATTAAGGGAGCCTTGTAATGTTGTTGGAGAAAAATCCATCTTTAATAGTTATCTTCATAAAGAAAAAAAACTTTCTTGGGGAGCCGAGTGCAAAATAAATGCACGTTGAATCCATATTATAATGTGATTGTCAAGGACCAAAATTCAACTCAGGAAATAACTGAAGAGAAACTGTCAAGCGAGACTCGACCATTGAGATATGAACTAAAATGGGATTATACTGAAGCAACCGTCTTCCACGAGGATCGAACTCTGTGGGGAAATAGAAATATGGCGCTTTTCATGCCTAGGGCTGACAACTCTAATTGGAAAGAGAAGACGCGCCCAACCACTCGGGGATAGACACGACCAAAGAGACAGAACAAACCAATGCAAAGATGCAAAATGCATATGCCATGCTATCTATCTATATGTTATGCGTATGCTATGCTGACAAAACAAAAGAACAAAGGCAAACAGAGACAAAATAAACATCTCGAAGCAAACATTCGACCAATCTTCAAAGATAGAAGTGTCACTAGGGATGGGCGGAGAACCAAATATGGGATCGCAACCCTGCTTCAAGGCTTCAAAACTTCTTCTCATGGGGAATAGAGAATATTCCACTTGGGGACATAACGTCTTGACAAGTCTGGAAGATTGTCCTGTTGAAGACGAGAATAAAGATCTACCAGAGGTGGATCAAACTCATATAAAATAAATATCTGTCTCGCTGGAGGGACTCATGCTGGAGAAGGTCGATGCTGAGGAGTAAAACACGTCCATTTCACTGGGAAGGTGAAGTTGGAGAAGCAAATCACTGAGGATTAAAATATCATCCACTTCATTGAGGAAGTGAAGTTGAGCAAATCACTGGGAATTCTGCATCGAAAAGCTTCATCGAAGAATTGTCATGACCACCAAAAGTAAAATTTATTGGGGACATGAAGAATGTTGCAAGAACAAGGTGATTCTGTCTTGATGAACTGTGTAATAGTCGCCATTTGAATGATAGTTGTTGCACATGGGCAAGATAATATTCGTTTCTCAGATGCCCCAAGTCATATGATAATGAGAAGAAGACCATTCCAAGAGTATTTTACAGAAAACATGGCGTCCCATTATTTTCAAACTCCTAGAGAGATTCGTCGAATCTCGACGTAACTGGCCCTGATCGACGGTATTATGACTGAGTCTTCAGAAATAGCTTCTTCAGGTGAAGTCTAGTTTGCACAGGATAAACCACCTAGACATAACTTGCCCCAGGTTAACAAAATCTTCAAGTTTCAATCAGTAATATCTTCACATAATCTTTCTAAGATATCAAGCAAACTTAGCAAGTCAGAAGTGTTAATTTCGAAACTGTTAATGCAACACACGTTTTGTCTTGAAGTTTTGAAAAGAGATATCGCAATAACTTGTGGTCAAAACCACTAGTTAGGATATGGATTTATTTTTATAAAGCCAACAACAATTGAGCGTAGCTCATAAGAGTCAGGAAACATTATCTCATCGAGTATGCTTTCGAAGTAACCTTATTTCAATTAGGACTTTGAAGGTTATATTATTTGTAAGACAAAGGTATAAGGGTCAAATTATATTTGTACCCATCCATTTTTGAAAGATGCTCACTTTTTGAAAACTTAGGTGCTCAATCAAGCTGACTAAAAATTTCCCTAGGTTAAAATGAGGTTGAAAGATGGTTAAAGAGGGATTAACCGCTTTATATCTAGTGGTGTTTTGGAGATTTGAAAAAAAAATGCCTTACATCATCATTAGGGTTTTTTTCAAAAGTATACATCAAGAGACCTTACATTTTTGATTCGTCATCCTCCTTCCAATTCTTCACCAAAGTGAAAAAATTGGGTAAAAGTTGGCATTATGAAGAAAATTTTTAAGAGTGAAACGAATGGATTTCTTCAAGACAAACACTTATTGCACTACTTATTCAAAACAACATGTTCTTACATGCCAATTATGCTTTTAATCAAAGAAATAAAACACACAAGCGAACGAAAATAAATAGTCCGATGAGCTCTGGAGTTTTCACACATATCAGCACAATGGTATTCCATTCAAAACTGGTCTTTCTCCTCTGAAGGTTAGCACTTCCTCATCAATCATTTCTTGGACTTTCTCTTGGAAAACTTTACATTCTTCAATCGAATGCCCCAACACTCCATCATGAAATTCGCAGCCGGTGTTCGAGTTGAACCACGGTGGATGAGACTTCATGATTCTAGTCTTCCTGGGTGTCATCACTGAGTTTCTAGTAAAATAAGACCATAGTTGACTGTAGGTCATTGGGATAAGATCAAACCAGCGAGTTTCTTCTTTCGAAATATTCAGAGGTGCCTTATGATTCTGAAACCTTCTTCGGACCTGTCGATTCTGATGTTGATCTGGAGAAGTTAGTCTTCGTTTATGAGGTAGTCGCTGCTTGCGCTGAGCAGTCACTTCATACTGATGTTAAGGACGAGGTGCTGGAACTGGATCTGACAGGATTGCATTAACATCAACATTTCCTTTCTCTAGGGAATCATCAACTGAAATCTCTTCGTCAGTTTGGTTATTCAAATCATCTTGAATTCTTCCACTTTTGAGCGCATTCTCAATGTTTACTCCCACTTCTATAATTTTAGAGAAATCTGATGGCACAACGCCCACCATCCTATCATAATAAGAGTCTGGCAGTGTTCTTAGAAACATCCTGGTTAAGTCTTTCTCTGGAAGTGGTGGACGAACTTGGGATGCCAACTCTTTCCATCGCTGAGCATATTCCCTGAAAGACTCATTGTCATTCTTACTCATGTTCATCAGTTGATCACTGTCTGGAGCCACGTCCAAATTATAATTGTATTGCTTCACAAAAGCATTAGCTAAATTTCTCCAAGACTGGATTTGATTCCTTTGTAGCTTCATGTACCATATCAAGGATGCCCCAGATAAGCTTTCTTGAAAGCAATGAATCATCAACTTGTCATCGTCAACATAAGCAGCCATCTTTCGACAAAACATTGTTAAATGGTATCTTGGACAACTAACACCTTTGTAAACTTCGAAAATAGGCATCTTGAACTTTGGGGGAATAATCACACCTGGAACTAAACACAAGTCATGAGCATCAAGATCAAATGCATCAGCTTCTTTTACTATTTTCAATTGTTCTCTAAGATCACAGAATTCTTTCTCCATTGCTACAAATCTAGGATCATCCATCTTTATCTCAGTACGAATATTCTGAAGATTTGGTACATGCTGTAGAGGCTGGGAAGCTCTTTTATCACCTTGAACAACCAAGTTAACTTGCACGGGCTGAGGTTGTGTAGAAATATCCACTTGTTGAACATTATCTGAGGGAAGATCAAATAACGGATTAGTCACAACTCTGAAGCCAGTCATGGAATCCATATTCTTTGTTCTCCTTACTATTCTTCGGTAGTACTTCAAGCTTGGTCAGATGGTCGAGATGTCAACTGACAAAGACAGAAAGACGGATGAGGACGCAACAGAGAAGAGACACATGCATATGCAAGATGCTAAATGCTAATGTTATGAAAAAACTCAGAAATGAGAGGTTTCATGGAACTCAAGTTCTTATAAACATTACAGAATTACCAAGTAAAATTATTATTTTTCGATATTGGATTACAAGTGAATATTCTTATAAGAGTCCCAACATAATAGCTAAATAAAAGCTAAATAAAGCCCTAAGGAAATCCTTCATTGTACCTGTTGATTTGTTCCTCCACTTGGATCGTCTAAAGATTAAATTGATAGAGGAAAATAAATCCTCCATCTCTTCTTTTGTTCTTGTTGGAAAGTGAGGAATGAATCCCTTGTGTTCTCGGACCTTTAATACTAGTGAGAGTCTTTTGAACTTAATCTGTTCTTTGATAATAAGGGAAGTCTTTGGTATTTGTCCTTCTGAGTTTCTTGATTCAGCACCTTTAATTTCCTTAGGTCACCCAAGTTAGGACTCTTAAAAGAACGTTTCAAAATATTTTCTTTTGTAATCCCTATTGGTTCTATAATGTTTATAAATAAACTAGGAATTCCATGAAACCAATGTAATATGATGCTATATGAATGCAGCAAGCACAAGTAGGCACATAGATAAACAAGGATAAACAAGCAAGGGGACCCTAGGTTTGCAACGAGCATGGATCAAAGGTATACCCATTCCCAGAGGTTGTGGACTAAAGGTTGATTGTACCTGCAGAACAAGGTTCTAAAAGGGTCCCAAAGTCATTAGCCCATCTTTCGGATATTGTCAACTTCCCAACTAACTCGGGGGTTAATAATATTCTCAAGAGAACTTCTTTTGAGTGTAGCATCGCGTAGCACTATTTTGGGAGTACTCCCTCATAGTCCCGCACTACGTCCTAATAAAGGCCAAAGTTGGGTTAAGGTAACTACGGTCCTCAATATCATAGGCTCCAAAGTCGAAAATAGTGAGTGTCTTCACAATTACTCGTTCAACAGTACTATTTCGAGATGGCCTCAATTGAGCGGGATTCTCGATTTAAATTAGTCGGGACTCAACTCCCTATAAGCCTCCTCGAATATATCACCATCCTATCTTAATTTCTCTCAAGTTCGGGTGTAGAACTTTATCTCACCACTCAAAGACAAATAATCCCAAAAGAGATACAAGAGAAAGCATGTAAACAATTAATCAAGTAGGCAGATATATAAAGCAGTACACAAATAAAATAAGATAGGGAAACCCACTAGAGGGGTCCCCAGTGAAGTCGCCATTTCTGTCGCGGTGAAAATAGGATACCAAACTATTGATTAGTTTGAATATTTAATTCAATTTTGCAACCGAACTTTGATTTGTCCAAAGGAAGGGATAAAGATCGAAATTCCCACAATGCAATGCAAATGTAAGGTTTAGAGAGTTTAGGTTCGGGGGTTGGTTAAACTTAGGGAAGGTACCGGCATCCTAAGTTTCTGTAGTACTCTACAGGAACCTCTTGTTTTATTATTTGTTTATTGCTATGTGTTTTATCTGCTTAATGGTTTAAAAGACCTAGGGGTTTATTTCTAAGTATACTCGATAAGATGTCGCATCTTATGCCTACATATCCTTACGGGAGTGGAATCAGAGTATTTGTAGTTCCCCTAAAGGGTTAGAGGAGTTCTTTGACTGTGGTCAAAGTTCCTACGGGTTTAGGGTAGTTGATTGATTGGTTTTAGGAGAAGAGATGTGTCTTCATTTTAAGGGAGACTTAACCGCCACAAGGTGTAGGAAAATAGTCTTTGCATCGTCTTAAGAAAAGGGCTTAAGTACTCGGATTGTTTGACGAGTATGCCTTTATTTCTCTTAAGGCAAAGTCCCTACGGCTTGATTGTATTGTTGTAGGATGGAGATTCTATCTCGCTTAAGATGATTAACATCCTTCTCTATTGTGTTTGAATATTGTATTGATTTGAGTTGATTGTTTGAATATTGTTGTAGTATTGAGTGAGTTTGTATTGTATTGTATCTAAGTTGTAGAATAAAGACAAAAGTCCTCCTATGGGGTAGGATCTAACTTAGAAAGATCAACTTGAATGGGATCAAGGATCATAGGGGAGTAATGATGCAAATGATATGTACTACACACGATTGTTGAATCATGTGTAGGATTTTCCTTTGGACGGAATGCAATGCGATAATATGAATGATGATAAATATAAATTGCGGAAAATAAAGACAGTAAAGTAAATCCATGCACACACATGAAAGCGCTAAGTGAGTGAAAGTGATGTGAATTGTGGGTGTGCGAACGAAGTCGGAGCGAAGCGCAAGCGTGCACGATTGAGTTGGATGCGATGTTGATTTAAGTTGATTAAGGGTGTGATTGATTTGAAGAAGGGGGTTGAATTGATTTAAGGGAGAGCTTAATATTATTAGATTAAAAACTAAATTATTCTAATTTATGGGAAATGTGCATTAATTTGGTGAGGTTGATGTTTAGGGAAAATGTTGGATAAATTAGTCTTCTTTATTTATTTTTTATTTTTTTAAGTTAGGTTATGAATTAACTTAATTGCTAGTTAGAAATAAAAAGGTTTTTTATTAAAGTAAAATTACTTAAACGGCTCTAGATAGGAATAATTTTAAGTGAGCAAATACTTATTAAAATAATTGATTTTAGTTATTAAAAGATATGATTATACGAAAATGGTTTCTATTATAAAATGTTTTTACATATAAAAGAGATAATGGTAAATAAAATAAATTTGATAGATTATTACGAAATAAGCTATTTGGTTAATAAAGTTAAAGGTCTAAGTTAATAGGTTTATATTAAATAAAATAAAAAGTTATTGTTATATAAATAAATATAATTATTTAGTCATAAAAAGGATTTTATTTTTTTAAGAAAAATGGCCACATAAAAAAAGATTATTGATTTGGTGGAATTATATTAAATTGATTTGCTGAAATTAAATTAATTACATAAAAGAGGAAAAAAGTTATAATATGTTGATTATAAAAAGATATTTGCTTGTTTTAATAAAAACACATTAAGAAAAGGTTAATTCGAGTTAATTAGTTAATTAAATAAAAAAAGTGATAATTAAGTGGATTAATGCAGATTAGCAGAATAATTGGTGGTGTGATTGATCCAGCGTGACGCGGGGGAAAGTGGTTTATCGTGGGGATGCGATATGGATCGGTGATTATGTCAGATGTTGAATCTGGCGAGTGTATGTGAGTGGCATACCGTAACTACGGTAGTGTGTGCGTACAGGATTACAACATAAAAACAAACAAGGAGCAGAAACCCTAAATCCCCCCAAAAATCCCTAATTTCTCGATCGTCCCCTTTCTGCTTCCGCGATTCTTTCTCGATCTAGCGTATCGCCCTTCACGCCGTCTTCCCCGTCTTCTTCTTCGAACCTTCTCCTCTTCTCCATTTTCTATCGACCAAAGACCTACAAAACAAACATCATCCCCAAATGAAAACACCAATTGAAGAAAACATTACCTGCGATGACGATAACGAAGGCTTGCAGGTGACTTCGCGGTGGTGACGTCGACTATGGGGGATTTCCCGCGAAGGTGTTTTGTTGAGGGTTCACGTCGGTATTTGAAGAGGTAGATCTTTCTCTTTTACGCTTTCTAGGTTTTTTGAGGGATTCTTGGGGATTTTTTCGACTGTCTGTTTCTTGTAGTTTGAATCCCAAATTCTCTTCTTTTTATAGGCTATTCTGAGCCAACAAGTGCTTAATTGATATTGAATCTCCTTCCTTTTTTAGTTCTGGTTGTAACGGTCGTGAGATTAGAATGTGCTTTAATAACTTTCCTTATGTGTTGATCATGTTGGTGATTGTCCTGTCAAATGGTTTACTGATGTGGATTTTATGTTTCTCTTCCAGGTTTTGTGTTGAGCTGATGAGGAAAAAAAGCTTGCTATTCTGAAGTACGTTTTGGGAAGCCAGTTACTGCCAATGGTCTCTCAAACAACTCATCTAACGATATTATTTGCAATATCTAACTGCCTTCTCTTTACGTGTAGATTGATGAAGTCTTCACATTATTCCCGCCGGTTCTCGGTACTTCGCTAAGGTGAACTGGAAGTAATAGCAACCCACACGGTGAGTACAACTTAAGTTCCTCGTTACATTCTTTAATCCTATTCTTATTTGGCTATTAATAACCCTCTACTCTGTTCATGCTGGATGTTGTTTTTCACTTGGCTTCTCAATGGCATCAGTCTCTTGTACTGGTTCTTATGGATATGGATCAGTGCATATTGTTAATGCAGATGTAACTAACAAATTTTGTTCAAGAGTTAAAGCAAGTCACAAACTCTTTGCAATGTGAACGGTGGGCCATCAATAAAACATGTAAGTGCATCATTCAATTTGTTGACCAAATCAGAGTAGGATTCTCTTATTGAAGCATATTGCTGCTCACTTGTCATTGCCTCAGGGTGCTCAAACAACCTGCTTCAGCTGGAATGATAACACACTCTTAAGATTATCCCAGTCATGCCAGAACCTCCTGGAGGATGCAATATCTTGAAGAATCCGAATAACTTCGTCTCTTGAACATCAGTTTTTCTTTAGTGACCCTGTGATTTGAAACATCGGCCACCACATCAGCCACCGCGTCGTTGGGTAGGTTATAGGCGTCACTGGAAGAAATGGTTGCGTGCTGCAAACTATTGTGTGGTTGCGTCTCCATGAGGAGCCCTATATACGATGTTGTTTTGAAGATTTGAAAGTGAAGTATTGGTGTCAAAAGGGTTCAGACTACATGGCGACGGACTAACCAGAACGGAGGCGTACAGCAGAAACTTCTTGCATTCATAGTCTAATTTTACTTCCTGGCCTTGATATTTGGATAAGCGTTCTTAATCCTTAACATTGCGTCTTTTCCGTTTCCCTTTTTTATAACTTAGCAAGCCGCAGCTTTAATCGAACATGGTTGTTATGATTTTGTTGAAAAACTCTTTCAGAGAGAAACTGTATCGTTGTTAATACGTTTTTATGACGATAAAAAAAATGCGTCTATTTTGGCTTTGACATGGTTGTGTTTATTTGCAACAGGTTTGGTGATGTAGCTTGATTTCGGTACCAATTATGCTCTAGATATCTCATTTAAAAGGGAATTTGAATCATAGAGACTAATGGAGCATAGCTGGTTTTGGAAACATTGGCTGAGATACCCGGTACTCAACTTCTTCTGTTGTATTGCAGAGAACACTGACCACGACCTAACAACTTGCTTTGACTTTCGTCACTCTGGTGCAAAGAGAAGATGTCACTGATACCGATGGACCGTACAGCATGATTGGTCAAGTTGTCATCAAAGGAGAGTGGTGTCGTCGATGAAGGGAATTGCCCATAATACTTGTGACTCAACTGAGGTTGTAAACGGTAATCGACAAATCAACTTTAAAAGGTTATTTCTTAACTCTCTTCGTACTTGATCTTATCGCTTCCAGTTATGTGGCGTGGCCAGGAAGACATTTGTGAATCTCAATTTCTCCTACTCTGATGCAGGTCAGTTAGATTTCTGTTGCCGCGGTAATGAAGCGAACTGGGAGATGGACTCCTTGCAGACGCACTTGCAAGTGTTGTGGTGATAAAGGACTGCCATTGAGAAATGCCATTGGCCCTGTTTCCATGTTGTAAGTCTTGTTTAACTAATACTCAAATAATGAAAAAAAACCTCTGCTAACAGCTTGTGTTAACCTTCTGTTTTGACTATTATGCAGTTGCGATACTGTCGGACGCGTTTTGATTCTTCCATGTTGTAGCTGAGTTTTAATGTGTCAATGACAGGCTGTTGCTGTCTTTCTTTTGAAGATGGAAGGGATAATACGACTCAGAGAGAAATGTCAACGAAGCTGTAGTGTTCTAGCCATCTTTAGTTCCTCTTTCTCTCTTGTCTGCCACTCCTTCCACTCTTTCTCTCGCAGCTCTCATTCTCTCTCGCCAAAAGATTGTAACCCAAACAAATGCACATTCAAACCGAAACAACAATATCAACTCATGAAGATCAATTCACGGAAAGAAAGAAATTTACCATATACGATGGCAACAGTGATGGCTTCGACGATACGTATTTTCTCTTTCAAGGCCACCCAATCGCGGCTCAACCAACCTTATCAATGAAACTTCACTGAGTCTTGCATTAACTCTTGCTTCCGGTTCGACATTTCTAGCTGTGAATAGTTTCAGCGCGACGGTGTCGAAAATTTTAAAAGGTTGTTCTTCCTTCCTAACTCAATGTTGTTGCACACCACCAGTTTATTGTTATTATTCTTCTCTAAAAAAACAATGTGTATTGCTTATTTGTTTTGCGATCGGGTCACTTTTATTTTCTGATGCGCGTATTCTGCATATGCCATGTGTGATTGTTGTTGGTATTCTGATGCTTCTCTGCTGCTGTTGATATTCTGCGTCAACTGTTATTAGTGTTGTTGAATGATTTAATTCCCTGTTCTATTTTGTTATTCCCCACAGCCACATAACTCATGGTTTTCCAATTGAATTGGTCATGCTGTGCTTATTGCTTGAATTGGCCCTGTTTTAGCAGAGAAACCTAGCTGACTTATATTCTTAACATATTGATAACTCGCTTTAACAATGTTGTTGTTATCGACAGGATGGGACACAACTGCTGAGTCTGAAGTAATCTGAGGTACACGACCTATGCCATTCGCCTATTTCTGTTGTAACTTCCTTTCAAAATTCTGCAGGGAATTAACTTATTGTGCTAATTTTCAGGCAAAAAGGTGCGCAACATTATCACAGTTCGAAGTAGGAAGGCCATTCGGAAATTTCTTCAAGTGGGAGACACACAAAAAGGTTGCAAAGGAGGTACCGAGTCATCCTGTTAGGAGATTGAAGCAGTGGCCTTATTAGGAATCGGTTTCAAGTGGTCTTGGTGTGGTTTGTTTTGATTGTTTGAGGAAACATGGGGCAAGAATGGAGTAAAGGCTGTCGTCGAAGATTTCGGGATTGGCCGCGTCCTTGTTTATTTCGCTGCATCATGATTGTGTTTTGGATTACTAACCAATTTGTATTTTACTTGTAGCGGGTTCACGCATTCGACGTCAAGCTTCATGGCTTCCCTCTCAATAACAATGAAACATGCGGTTTGAAGGACGTGCCAACACTTGCTGTCATGAGTAGCATTCGAAGACTTTTAACGTGTGTGCTCCAACATCAAGGCATTGCTCGAGATATTGAGTCCTGGTATGAACACTGGGCAACTGCTCCGTGTTATTAGTTTTTGTTAATTCGTGCTTTAAGTGAAAACTGTGTTTGGATCCCTCAATCTAGACAAGTTGTTAGTGTAGAGCTGGATGTTGTCGCTAATGTCGCTTTCTTATTTCTTCACAGCGTGCAATGTCAGGGTCTGCCGGCATTCGATTCTGAACGACACCAACAGGGGAGGCAAACGAACTTTCCAAACTTCTTTCTTGAACCTGGTCCTAAGGCTTCCTCGCCGAGGTGGAGCTGAAGTCAAATAGCTGCTGTATTTTTGTGTAATATTGTTTTCTCTAATACAGTATTTCAAATGAAAGGGCGAGGCAAGATTTGGTCATGGAGAGTTGTAGTCATCAAGTCAAGCATATGTTTGTAAATCAATTCTTGTAACAATCCTCTATTTTAGGGAACTTGGAATGGCTTTCGAACCTGTATTGTATCCTCTCACCTTGTAGTGAGCTGCACTATTGATTTAAGAATAAATTGAAATTCTTTGATATTCCTTGAATTTTAGATTTCAAACTTGATGCAAATTATCCGCACTTCTTACGGTACCACATGCGAAGTATAGGCAACATCAATTGACCTTGAACGACTTCGGGAGCATAGCCATGAATTCCATTTAAAACTTCTTGGTAAAAGTGATAACCCCACCTCATGAACAAAATTAGCCCCCACTTGACATGTGTTCTTGAATTCGTATTACTATTTCTTGAATTAGGAACTTGAATGTGACATGCATATCCTAGAAGTTGGCGGTTTCCTGGGCTTGTAAATTCAAAAGCTTGATTGACTTGAAAAGGAATCTCGTAAGGAGCTTTGGGCGAATATAATTTGAATTTGTAAATTTCCAAGATTGAACCTAAACGAAGGCTTGAGCTCCAATCACTTGATTAGGTTGCAACTGCTGATATGTCTTCAAAAAACCAAAATGGTCTTGCACGCACTTGTTAGTCTTGAAAAAAAACACACATACAAGAATCTAACGATAAATAAAAAAAAAAAAAAAAAAAAAAAAGAGGAGGTGAGATCTTATGGTCAAAAATTAGGGTGCAACAACTTTGTTATAATCAAAACTCAAGTATAGTTGTATAACCAAACTTATTCCAACAATCTTCAGTGACATCTTTACAGACATTAATATTATTACCAACCTCTTTAGGTTAAAGGTGAGTGGGGAAATAATGCATGGGCTTATTAAGACCAGTTTTAGTGGTGAGAAAGTTAACACTTAGAATATCATTAATCACATTCTTAAGATGAGACTTATCACAATCGTTAAAGGCACCTATTGTATGAATAACATCTAGATTAATGTCTATAATAACAATAATATCATACATGATAAACGTTTAAGAGATTTTACCTTGAGCATCCTTAGGCTTGACGAGGGAAGAAACACCTCTGTACATACCATCGACCTTTTCTATAATCGCTATGTCTTTCATACGAACTCCATGAGTTTTTGTAACTATAACATCTTTTTCATGCCTTTTTCTTTGTTGACTTCTTTTGAATTCTATAATTATTCAGCCATTTCATTATTCCTATCATGCTTTCAGATTGACTATAGAACTTTGTAGAGGAAATTGCAGATTCAAAGATTAGTTTGAACCGCGAAAGTGAAAACAGAAAAATGCGATCTTTTGAAAATTTAAGTATAGTAAATGGTTGTCATAGTATAATGTCATGACATCATGTGTCATATCTTTGAGCATTTGGTTCCTCCATAATGGTTGAGTGCAACTACTTCTAGCAACAATATGAAGGTGTGAGAAAACACAAGAAAAATGAGTTTGAATTGGATTTTCAAAAAAGAAAGCTTTTTGTGAAACTCAAACAAAGATCACAAATAAACTAACAAGAGAGAAAGACACACGATATATCCTGGTTCACTTAAAAACTATCAAGTTAATCCAGTCCACCCGCCAAGGTGATTTCTCCTTATACACAAGGACTTAATCCACTATAATTAACTAATTACACTGCACTAGCAACCATTGGTGACTAACAACACAAACAACCGTCTCTTCTTAAGGATTCTAATCCAACTGGTCCCTTAAGGAATCATAATCTACACTAGCAACCACTGGTGACTAGCAAAAGAGACTAATTGTCTCTTCTTAAGGATTCTGACCTAACTAGTCCCTTAAGGAGTTACAAACAACAGTTTAAACAAAAATGTTTACAATGAATTGCTTCTACACAAGTAGATATAAACACTATTAAAAGCTCTAATGACTTAAAGAAACTTTCACAGTATGAACAATGTTCTTTCTTTGTATTGTGGTGCTTCAATACTATTGCTTCAGTTCTTCATAGATCATTCATTCTTCTTTGATAATCGTTGTACTATCATTATATCAGTCGTTGTTTTGCGCTCTTTTTTCTTCTTCAAGTCATCAAGTCCTTATATAGCCAGAAAAAGATCCGTTGGAGGGTAGATCAGGAATATCCTTTTAGATAGCTGGCTATTTGAAATAATGTCGTTACACAGGGATGAAAATCGTACACAAAATTTGTCCTTTGTACCACCAAATCAGGGTAGTGGAATGATAGTAGAATGGAACGTTGAAATGTACTATGTACTATTTTCCGTCATAAACGTTTGAGCTTATCTTCTGTACATCAGAGGCTTCTAAATAGAATTGATTGAAGCATGAGTATAAGAGTTGATCACTGGGTCTTCAGAGTCTTAAGTCTTCAAATTTTGTTCACCAGAACCTTGTCTTCAGAGTCTTTTGAACACATAGAAACAACAAATGAATTGTTTGAAAATTAATATAGGAAGATGTGATTTGAACAATGAAAGTTATGTTATTTATATGTCATAAGGTACCTGACGCAAGCGGTAAAATGACAAAGTCGCCATCTTTCTTTATACATTCCTAAGGAACAGAAAAAAAATGATAAAACCTAAAGATTAAGGGTGAGAGACTATGTTCGAAAGTCGGTTAAGTAAAGGGAAGGTACTAGGAACCCCTCACATCCATGAAGCTGAGAAAATACTTAGAAGGGGGGTTGAATAAGTATATAGAAAATATTATTGCAATAAAAACACAAAGATTTTTATCCTGGTTCGTTGAACTCAACTATTCCAGTCCACCCTATCAAGAGTGATTTGCCTTTCTCCACAAGGACTTAATCCACTATTAATCAAACTGATTACAATAGCAAACACTAAGAGCAACTGTTCTTAGTCTTCTCAAGAACTACTGACCACAACTGGGTCTTCTCAAGGAACTTTTACAATCAAATGTAAAACTAAACAAGTGTTTGAATGCTTCTAAGTAAGCTATATTACAACTGTGATTCACACTTAAGTTTAAGAACGTATGAAATAAATTCAGCAAAGAGAATAATTTGTATGAGAGCTTTTCAATGAATTTCTTTCAATAATCGTCAACTTGAGAAAGATGTTAAAGTCTTGCTTTTATATGCGCAGAAGTCCAAGACATTTGCACTTTGAAGACCGTGTCTGCAAAGTAGCTGTAACCTTTTTGTCTTCACATCACTTGATCTTTCCTAGAAGAAGAACGTTCAGAGAAATCCTTTTTGCCTGTGTTCTTGTGTCTAGCATAAAAGAGGAAAGAGTCGTTCGACATAACCAACAGGTATATCTTCAAACAATCTTCTTCAACAAGTTTCTAATTCCCAGCAATTCACATCAGAGCCTTGAGTGATCAGAGTCTTGATGTCTTTAGAATTGGTGTATCAGAGTGTTGTAGCAAGTGTGCTTTAGCGTGAGATTTCATTAGAGCAGAGTTTAGGAATCAAATCCTCAGTACTTGCAGCGTACAATACTATCAGAGTCTTCTGAAAAACTATGCTTGAAACTCTTCATAAAAGTCTTCAGTCTATGCTTCAGATGCTTCTGTAGCTTCTGCTTCAGATCCTTCTGTAGGCAGCGCTCAGATTCTTCTAAGAGATGCTTCTGACGCTTCAGAGCCATGCATAGTTCAACGTTCAGATCCAATTTGCTTTCAGAAGAATATTAACTTTAATATCTGCAGCAAAAATACTTGAACAAATTTTAGAGTATATAATTTCTTAATACAAAATTTCGTAAGTGTTATCATCAAAACATAGAGATATAACTAAGAACTAATCTGTGTTCTAACAATCTCCCCCTTTTTGATGATGACAAAAACATAAGAAATTTTGTTTAATAAAGAGATAATTATAACTCCCCCTGAGATTATGAATCTCCCGTTGAATTGAATACTTAGAAAGAATAGAAACTTCCCTTTTTGCATGAGTATTCTTTTCAGAATCAGAGCCTGATTGTTCCAAAAATTAGAGCTTGACTTGGATGAACGTTTCAGAATCAGAGCCTGATTGGTTAAAACTTGATCTGGGGATCTCAGAGTTACTTTAAAGAATTTTGTCAGATTTTTCATTAGTTCTGAATTACTAAAAATTCACGTTAGTTAAAATTTGATATGTCTGAATTCCATTCAGGTAAAGTTTATTTGAACAGTCAGAATTTCATTTTCTCCCCCTTTTTTTCATAATCAAAAAGTAAAACTTTTAAAGACAAATAAAAGGAAAGAGAGAGAAAAGATACATTCATGTAGAGAAAACATCAGAGTCATTCATTGATTCAAATAAGTACTTAGAGAAAACAGACAAAACATCAGATAAGAAATTCAAGTACAAGTGCACAAACATCAGATACAGAAAACATAAATCTAGGTTTGTTTGGAAAGAATCATCTTTAGAATATGGGTGATCTCAGATGAGAATTCTTCTTGCTTTAACATCCATTTCTCAATGTTCTAATTCTTCTGATCTTGCTTAGCCATCCAGGACTTGATCTCAGATTGCCCAGCTTCCAGCACTGCAATCTTATCTTCTAAGTCTGGATTCTCTTTCTTGATCTCAGACGAAGTAGATGGAGCATATTCTGATGCAGGAGCAGAGTCAATAACCATTAGAGTTGCAGAGTCTGGTGCCACAGATGCAGATGGTTTGTCCACGATTGTCAGAGCCAAAGGATTTTCTTCAGAAGCAGATTCTGCAATAGTTTCTGTAGCAAATACTCCAAAAGATGAAGGTACATCCTCAAGAAGCAAAGGTACAAATCTTTTCATATTCCATATCATGGTTCTGGTAGTCTCAGCAAATCTGATCTTCGCATCATCAGAACAGACATTCTCCAGATTTGAAGCAACAATATTGAATCTTGAGATGAAGCTATTCCAGATAGCATCAGATTCATCTGCATTCATGGTTGATAAGCATCTCTTCTGTACAGAACCTAAATTCATCTTTATTTCTTTCATAAAATTAGCAAATAGAATATCAACGTTTAGCCTAGGTTTTGGTTTAAGAAGGGCTTCAAAAGTTGATGATTTTATTGGTTTTGGTGGAGTTGGTATGGTGAAATGTGGGATGATGATCAGAGGACGAGGGTAGGAAGGAAAAGATGGATGGTCAGATGATGAAGTAGCGGTTTTGAATCTGGATAAGGTATGAAGCAGAAATGGTTTTACACGTGATGCAGAAGGAATGACATCAAATGTAGTGGAAGTGTAGGGAATGAAAACAAATTTATCAGAAGGAACAGGATTAGGTGTCCTGTGTTTAGGTGTTGGAGTGGGTTCAGGAATGATAGCATCAGATAAAATAGGTGGATCTGATTGTTTAGGTTCATATTCTCTGAGAGAGGGGGGTGAGCTTACATCTGGATGAACATCATATTCAGATGAATCAAATGAGGAGGTTGAGTGACAAGAAGTGGAAGATATTTCAAACATGATTTTCTGGGGTTGGACGTCCAGAACCTCAGAATCAGATACGTTTGATTCTGTAGGTTTGGGTTGATCTGGTTGAGGATTAGAAGGTATGGATTTTGGTGGTTCAGATACAACGGGTTCAGATGGTATTGGTTTAGGTACAAAAGTTTGTTAAATTTCAGATTGTTGAGGTGTTGGAGTTGGTTCTGCTGGTTTTGTTGTTTGTAGTTCAGATTGAGGAATGTCAGATGATTGTAATGGTATTGTAGGAACAGGATCAAATGTTGTAGGTGGTTCAGAGGTTTGAGATGAACAAGAAGTGGTTTGAGTTTTAGAAGGAGGGGGTTTAGGAACAAAGCTAATTGTTGATAAATCTACTACAATTTCAGAAATAGAAGGTAAAGATGTTTTAGTACCTTTTATCTTGATACGTTTGGTAGGAATAGAAGGAGCTTCTCCAGAAGCTTTTCTCTTTATCTGCTTCTGTGGTTTTTCAGCAATTCTCTGTTTCTTCTAAGCAGCAGCTTCTTCTGCCTCTAACTGTCTTCTTTTCTTCATATTCTCCTCATAAACATCTAGGAATGGTTCTCTTGCACTTATCAAAATATCAGCAGGAACAAGTGTTCCATCTGCCTTGCACATATCAATGTACCTAAGAATAACATCTCTGGGTTCCTCAGCACCAAAGATTGGAAAGTCTTTAACTGGAATCCTCCTCTGACTAACTTCAGCAATATTCAGCTTTTTAGGAGCAGTTGTGAGTTCATCCACAACTCTTAGCCTTTGGAGACTCTTCCCATTCAAAGGTTTTCCAACTATTGAATCAAGTTCTTCTTTCACTCCAGCTTCATGTAAAGCAGCTACCAGACCATTCTCCGTCAGAATGTCTGAGATTAATCTTCCAAAAGGTATCCACGTTCTGATCTTCTGACCCTTAGTCTTGACAGATTCTCTGGATGCATTAATGTGATTCCACATATGCATGAAGAGAATGTGTGGCAGATCTACTTTAGTACTCTGACTTAAGTAGTACATGAAGTAAATCTGTTCATTGTTCACATAATCTGGAGAGTTTGTGGATTTTCTGTGGTTGATGCATCCTAGAAAAATCTTTGCCCAGATTTTGTAATCAGGTTTCAGATCCTTGAACTTGTTGGAGGCTTGACCAGATGAAATAACTTCAGTATAAACTTCTTCCATTTCAACACGCCCAGCTGCAAGATAAGAAACTCCACCAGTTTCCTCATACCCAATGAGTTTTCTGATAAGATCTTCAGTGATTATAATCTCTTTTCCCAGAACAGAAGAGATTATGAACTTTGGGTAGACAGATGCGTGAATCCAGAATTCTTTCACTAAGTGAGGATAAATTGGTCCAAATAATCTATCAAAGTACTTTACCCAGCCTTGAGCATCAATTATAGGACGTAAATTAAAACCATTTTCAGCCAAAGAGTCAAATTCCACCATTGATTCACATAACACTTCAAGTTTATCAACAGGGGTTAACAAAGTTCTCTCAGGTTCCTTAAAAGGAGTAGCACCCATATTTGACGAAGAAACAACATCCATTGAAGACTGGAACTGAGCTGAGGTTGAAGATGAGGTAGCCATTGTTGAATATGATGAAAGTTTAGGGTTTAGATGAAGGTCAAAGAGCAAACAGAAATGCATATACGTGTTTGTGAGAGTGAAAAGTGTGAAATGGTGAGATTTTGTGGTATTTATAGAGATAAATTAGGGCACACAAACAGACACACATTCAGCATGTTCTCAATTAGAAATTAATGGTATTTAATGGAAATAATAATAATCATTTCAAAGCATTAATTGATTTTGACAATTTGGGGGGGGGGGGGGGGGGGGAATCAAGAATTTCAACTATTCAAACGTTACCTCAAATGTCTCTTCAGTATGGTGAAAATATCAGCCCATTGATGATCTGTATCAATAAAGTCTAATTTTATAATACCCTTTTGAACACAGTCTCTGATGAAGTGATGTTTAATTTCTATATGTTTTGCCTTAGAGTGTAAAATGGGGTTTTTAGAAAAACATATAGCAGAAGTATTATCACAGAATATAGAAATATTACTCTCAATGATCTGATAGTCTTCTAGCTGACTTTTCATCCAGAGCATCTACGTGGTACATCCAGCTGCAGCAATATATTCTTCCTCTGTAGTTGATAGTGCAATTGTAGGTTGTTTCTTGATGTACCAGGAGATTAAATTTCTTCCTAGAAATTGACAACTTCCAGACGTACTTTTTCTTTCCACTCTGTCTCCAGTGTAATTAGCGTCACAAAATCCAACTAGTTTAAATTCATTAGATCTTCTGTAACACAAACCCACATTAGAAGTACCTTTCAGATACCTTAGAATCCTCTTAACAGCTGTTAAGTGTAATTCTCTAGGATCTGATTGGAATCTTGCACATAAGCATACATTGAATAAAATGTCAGGTCTAGAAGCAGTTAAGTAGAAAAGAGATCCTATCATACCTCTGTAGAGTTTATGATCTACTTTCTTACTTACCTCTTCCTTACCAAGAGTACTTGTTGGATGCATAAGAGTATTTGCCATCTTACTATCAGTCATGTTGAACTTCTTCAGAAGCTCTTTGACATATTTGGTCTGATGAATGTAAGTGCAATTTGGAGTCTGGTTGACTTGAATTCCCAGAAAGAATCTCAATTCTCCCATCATGCTCATCTCAAATTCAGCCTACATACATTGAGTAAACTCCTTTCCCAGCGTAACATTTGTAGATCCAAATATAATATCATCCACATATATTTTATAAATTAACAGATCTTTCTTAAATGTTTTACAGAAAAGAGTTGTGTCCACTTTGCCTCTGATAAAATTTTTCTCCAGAAGAAAATTACTTAATCTCTCATACCAAGCTTTGGGAGCTTGTTTTAAACCATAAAGAAATTTCTTGAGTTTAAAAACATGTTCTGGAAATTTATCACTTTCAAAACCAGGAGGTTGGTGAACATAAACTTCTTCTTCTATAATTCCATTTAGAAAGACACTCTTAACATCCATCTGATAAAGAGTGATGTTATTTTGTGTAGCAAAAGAAATGAGTAAACGAATAGACTCTAACCTGGCTACAGGAGCATAAGTCTCTGTATAATCAATTCCTTCTTGCTGGCTATAACCTTGAGCAACACGCCTTGCTTTGTTTCTTTCAACTTCTCCTTTTTCATTCAACTTGTTTTTGAAAACCCATTTAGTTCCAATTATGTTGAATCCTTTTGGTCTTGGAACCAAATCCCAAACGTCATTTCTTGTGAACTGATTGAGCTCTTCTTGCATGGCAATTATCCAGTCATTGTCTTGCAGAGCTTCATCCACAGAAGTTGGTTCAATAACTGACACCAACCCAAATAATGACGCTTCAGATGATCTGAGATAGGATCTTGTTCTTATAGAGTCATCTTTCTTTCCAATGATCACATCCTCTGGGTGAGAGGCCTTGATTCTAGAAGATGATCCTCTACCATTTGATTCTTCATAAATATTCAAGTTGTTCATTTGAGACGCTAAAGGAATTGCATATGGTGTTGCTTCTGATTCCTTCACTTGAACTTTTTCTGCCTCTGATCCTTCAGAGTCTGTGAGAATTACTTCTCTATCTGCAGAACTTTCAAACTGCTTTGGCTTTTCAATGCCAAGCTTATCATCAAATCTAACATGTATAGATTCCTCCACAATCTGTGTTTCAGTATTGTATACTCTGTAGCCTTTAGAGCGTTCAGAATAGCCAAGCATGAAACACTTCTGTGCTTTAGAATCAAACTTGTTTAGATTCTCTTTAGTGTTTAACATATAACATATACATCCAAAAGGATGAAAGTAGGAAATGTTGGGCTTTCTGTTCCTCCACAATTCATAGGGAGTCTTTTCCAGAAGAGGTCTTACAGACACTCTGTTCTGAATATAACACGCTGTGTTTATTGCTTCTGCCCAAAAGTGCTTTGCCATATTAGTCTCATTGATCATGGTTCTGGGCATTTCTTGCAAAGTTCTATTTTTCCTCTCTACAACTCCATTCTGTTGTGGAGTTCTAGGGCAAGAAAAATCATGAGCAATGCCATTTTCATTAAAATATTTTTCAAAATATTTGTTTTCAAATTCGCCACCATGATCACTTCTGACTTTAATAATTTTGAAATCGTTTTCATTCTGGACTTGTTTGCAGAAGTCAAAGAACACAGAATGTGACTCATCCTTGTGTTTTAGGAATTTCACCCATGTCCATCTGCTGTAGTCATCAACAATGACTAATCCATACTTCTTGCCTCTGATGGATGCAGTTTTCACTGGTCCAAACAGATCAATGTGAAGTAACTCTAATGGTCTTGAAGTTGAAACTGAAGGTGAGAAAATACTTAGAAGGGGGGTTGAATAAGTATATAGAAAATATTATTGCAATAAAAACACAAAGATTTTTATCCTGGTTTCTTGAACTCAACTACTTCAGTCCACCCTATCAAGAGTGATTTTCCTTTCTCCACAAAGACTTAATCCACTATTAATCAAACTGATTACAATAACAAACACTAAGAGCAACTGTTCTTAGTCTTCTCAAGAACTACTGACCACAACTGGGTCTTCTCAAGGAACTTTTACAATCAAATGTAAAACTAAATAAGTGTTTGAATGCTTCTAAGAAAGCTATATCACAACTGTGATTTACACTTAAGTTTAAGAACGTATGAAATAAATTCAGCAAAGAGAATAATTTGTATGACAACTTTTCAATGAATTTCTGTCAATAATCGTCAACTTAAGAAAGATGTTGAAGTCTTGCTTTTATAGGCACAGAAGTCCAAGATGTTTGCAAGCTTGAAGACCGTGTCTGCAAAGTAGCTGTAACCTTTTTGTCTTCACATCACTTGACCTTTCCTAGAAGAAGAACGTTCAGAGAAATCCTTTTTGCATGTGTTCTTATGTCTAGCATAAAAGAGGAAAGAGTTGTTTGGCATAACCAACAGGTATATCTTCAAACAATCTTTTTCAACAAGTTTCTAATTCCCAGCAATTCACATCAGAGCCTTGAGTGATTAGAGTCTTGATGTCTTTAGAATTCGCTGTATCAGAGTGTTGTAGCAAGTGTGCTTTAGCGTGAGATTTCATTAGAGCTGAGTTTAGGAATCAGATCCTCAGTACTTGCAGCGTACAGTACTATCAGAGTCTTCTGAAAAACTATTCTTGAAACTCTTCATACAAAGTCTTCAGTCTATGCTTCAGATGCTTATGTAGCTTTTGCTTCAAATCCTTTTGTAGGCAGCGCTAAGAGTCTTCTGTATGCAACACTCAGATTCTTCTAAGAGATACTTCTGACGCTTCAGAGCCTTGCATAGTTCAACGTTCAGATCCAATTTTGCTTTCAGAAGAATATTAACTTTAATATCTGCAGCAAAAATACTTGAACAAATTTTAGAGTATATAATTCCTTAATACAAAATTTCGTAAGTGTTATCATCAAAACATAGAGATATAACTAAGAACCAATCTGTGTTCTAACAATCTCTCCCTTTTTGATGATGACAAAAACATAAGAAATTTTGTTCAATAAAGAGATAATTATAACTCCCCCTGAGATTATGAATCTCCCCCTGAATTGAATACTTAGAAAGAATAGAAACTTCCCTTTTTGGATGAGTATTCTTTTCAGAATCAGAGCCTGATTGGTTAAAACTTGATCTGGGGATCTCAAAGTTACTTTAAAGAATTTTGTCAGATTTTTCATAAGTTCTGAAATACTAAGAGTTCACGTTAGTTATAATTTGATATGTCTGAATTCCATTCAGGGAAAGTTTATTTGAACAGTCAGAATTTCATTTTCTCCCCCTTTTTGTCATAATCAAAAAGTAAAACTTTTAAAGACAAATAAAAGGAAAGAGAGAGAAAAGATACATTCATGTAGAGAAAACATCAGAGTCATTCATTCATTCAAATAAGTACTTAGAGAGAACAGACAAAACATCAGATAAGAAATTTAAGTACAAGTGCACAAACATCAAATACAGAAAACATAAATCTAGGTTTGTTTGGAAAGAATCATATTCAGAAGATGGGTGATCTCAGATGAGGATTCTTCTTGCTTTGACATCCATTTCTCAATTTCTCATTTTTCTGATCTTGCTTAGTCATCCATGACTTGATCTCAGATTGCCCAGCTTCCAGCACTGCAATCTTATCTTCTAAGTCTGGATTCTCTTTCTTGATCTCAGACGAAGTAGATGGAGCAGATTCTGATGCAGGAGCAGAGTCAATAACCATTGGAGTTGCAGAGTCTGGAGCCACAGATGCAGAGGATTTGTCCACGATTGTCAGAGCCAAAGGATTTTCTTCAGAAGCATATTCTGCAATAGTTTCGGTAGCAGATACTCCAGAAGATGAAAGTACATCCTCAAGAAGCAAAGGTGCAGATCTTTTCATATTCCATATAATGGTTCTGGTAGTCTCAACAAATCTGATCTTCGCATCATCAGAACAGACATTCTTCAGATTTGAAGCAACAATATTGAATCTTGAGATGAAGCTATTCCAGATAACATCAGATTCATCTGCATTCATGGTTGACAAGCATGTCTTCTGTACAGAGCCTAAATTAATCTTTATTTCTTTCATAAAATTAGCAAATAAAATATCAACGTTTAGCCTAGGTTTTGGTTTAAGAAGGGCTTCAAGAGTTGATGATTTTATTGGTTTTGGTGGAGTTGGTATGGTAAAATGTGGGATGATGAACAGAGGACGAGGGTAGGAAGGAAAAGATGGATGGTCAGATGATGAAGTAGCGGTTTTGAATCTGGATAAGGTATGAACCATAAATGGTTTTACACGTGATGCAGAGGGAATGACATCAAATGTAGTGGAAGTGTAGGGAATGAAAACAAATTTATCAGACAACAAAGGTTCTGATGAAATGATATCTGGTAGTTGTTCAAAATGGGTTTGAAGTTCAGATGAAAGAGTAGTTGAAAAGCTAGGTTTGTATGGAGTGATAGTGTCAGATGGTTCTATTCTAGTATAGAAGTGTTTAATCTTTAGAACAGAAGGAAGGGGATCAGATGTCCTGGGTTTAGGTGTTGGAGTGGGTTCAGGAATGATAACATCAGATGAAATAGGTGGATCTGATTGTTTAGGTTCATATCCTCTAAGAGAGGGGGGTAAGCTTACATCTGGATGAATATCAGATTCAGATGAATCAGATGAGGTGGTTGAGTGACAAGAAGTGGAAGATATTTCAAACATGATTTTCAGGGGTTGGACGTCCATAACCTCAGAATCAGATACGTTTGATTCAGTAGGTTTGGGTTGATCTGGTTGAGGATTAGAAGGTATGGATTTTGGTGGTTCAGATACAACGGGTTCAGATGGTATTGGTTAAGGTACAGAAGTTTGTTGAATTTCAGGTTGTTGAGGTGTTGGAGTTGGTTCTGCTGGTTTTGTTGTTTGTGGTTCAGATTGAGGAATGTCAGATGATTGTAATGGTATTGTGGGAACAAGATCAGATGTTGTAGGTGGTTCAGAGGTTTGAGATGAACAAGAAGTGGTTTGAGTTTTAGAAGGAGGGGGTTTAGGAACAGAGCTAATTGTTGATAAATCTACTGCAATTTCAGAAATAGAAGGTAAAGATGTTTTAGTACCTTTTATCTTGATGCGTTTGGTAGGAACAGAAGGAGCTTCTCCAGAAGCTTTTCTCTTTATCTACTTCTGTAATTTTTCAGTAATTCTCTGTTTCTTCTGTGCATCAGCTTCTTCTGCCTCTAACTGTCTTCTTTTCTTCATATTCTCCTCATAAACATCTGGGACTGGTCCTGTTGCACGTATCAGAATATAAGCAGGAACAGGTGTTCCATCTGCCTTGCACATATCAATGTACCTAAGAATAACATCTCTGGGTTCCTCAACACCAAAGATAGGAAAGTCTTTAACTAGAATCCTCCTCTGTCTGACTTCAGCAATATTCAGCTTTTTAGGAGTAGTTGTGAGTTCATCCACAACTCTTATCCTTTGGAGACTCTTCCCATTCAAAGGTTTTCTAACTATTGAATCAAATTCTTCTTTCACTCCAGCTTCATGTAAAGCAGCTACCAGACCATTCTCCGTCAGAATGTCTGAGATTAATCTTCCAAAAGGTATCCACGTTTTGATCTTCTGACCCTTAGTCTTGACAGATTCTCTGGATGCATTAATGTGATTCCACAGATGCATGAAGAGAATGTGTGGCAGATCTACTTTAGTACTCTGACTTAAGTAGTACATGAAGTAAATCTATTCATTGTTCACATAGTCTAAAGAGTTTGTGGATTTTCTGTGGTTGATGCAGCCCAGAAAAATCTTTGCCCAGATTTTGTAATCTGGTTTCAGATCCTTGAACTTGTTGGAGGCTTGACTAGATGAAATAACTTCAGCATAAACTTCTTCCATTTCAACACGCCCAGCTGGCAGATGAGAAACTCCATCAGCTTCCTCATACCCAATGAGTTTTCTGATAAGATCTTCAGTGATTATAATCTCTTTTCCCAAAACAGAAGAGATTATGAACTTTGGGTAGACAGATGCGTGAATCCATAATTCTTTCACTAAGTGAGGATAAACTGGTCCAAATAATCTATCAAAGTACTTTACCCAGCCTTGAGCATCAATGATAGGACGTAAATTAAAACCATTTTCAGCCAAGGAGTCAAATTCCATCATTGATTCACATAACATTTCAAGTTTATCAACAGGGGTTAACAAACTTCTCTCAGGTTCCTTAAAAGGAGTAGCACCCACATTTGACGAAGAAACAGCAGCCATTGAAGACTGGAACTAAGCTGAGGTTGAAGATGAGGTAGCCATTGTTGAAGATGATGAAGGTTTAGGGTTTAGATGAAGGCCAAAGAGCAAACAGAAATGCATATACGTGTTTGTGAGAGTGAAAAGTGTGAAATGGTGAGATTTTGTGGTATTTATAGAGATAAATTAGGGCACACAAACAGACACACATTCAACACGTTCTCAGCTAGCAATTAATTTCATTTAATGAAAAGAATAATAATCATTTCAAAGCATTAATTGATTCTGACAATTTGGGGGGGGGGGGGGGGGGGGGGAATCAAGAATTTCAACTATTCAAACGTTACCTCAAATGTCTCTTCAGTATTGTGCACGCCGTCTTTTCAGATTCAGAGTGACACGTGTTAGCTTGCATGTGCTTCTGAATTCTCTTTGAGAAATGAAACGTTAGCCAACGTTCAGATCCTCTGAGACTTGTTAGTTCAGATACACACATAATTAATAATTCAAGAAATCAAATAAATGACAGATGAAATACTTCAGAGTTTTAAACATTTTGCATCTGAGAAGTTTGCTTCTGATAAATATTATTCTGGAAAAAAATCCATACCAATATTTTTCAGAATAAACTTAAACCTATCTTCAACAGGGTTTTTGTGAAAATATCATCCCATTGATGATCTGTATCAACAAAGTCTAATTTTATAATACCCTTCTGAACATAGTCTCTGATGAAGTGATGTTTAATTTCTATATGTTTTTCCTTAGAGTGTAAAATGGGGTTTTTAGACAAACATATAGTAGAAGTATTATCACAGAATATAGAAATATTACTCTTATAGATCTGATAATCTTCTAGCTGACTTTTCATCCAGAGCATCTGCGTGCTACATCCAGCAGCAGCAATGTATTCTGCCTTTGTAGTTGATAGCGCAATTGTAGGTTGTTTCTTGATGTACCAGGAGATTAAATTTATTCCTAGAAATTGACAACTTCCAGAAGTACTTTCTCTTTCCACTCTGTCTCCAGCGTAATCAGCGTCACAGAATCCAACTAGTTTAAATTCATTAGATCTTCTGTAACACAAACCCACATTAGAAGTACCTTTCAGATACCTTAGAATCCTCTTAACAGCTGTTAAGTGTGATTCTCTAGGATCTGATTGGAATCTTGCACACAAGCATACACTGACTAAAATGTCAAGTCTAGAAGCAGTTAAGTAGAGAAGAGATCCTATGATACCTCTGTAGAGTTTCTGATCTACTTTGTTACTTACCTCTTCCTTACCAAGAGTACTTGTTGGATGCATAGGAGTCTTTTCCATCTTACTATCAGTCATGTTGAACTTCTTCAGAAGCTCTTTAACATATTTAGTCTGATGAATGTAAGTGCAATCTGGAGTCTGGTTGACTTGAATTCCCAGAAAGAATCTCAATTCTCTCATCATGCTCATCTCAAATTCAGCCTGCATACATTGATCAAACTCCTTTCCCAGCATAACATTTGTAGATCCAAATATAATATCATCCACATATATTTGACAAATTAACAGATCTTTCTTATATGTTTTACAGAAAAGAGTTATGTCCACTTTGCCTCTGATAAAACTTTTCTCCATAATAAAATTACTTAATCTCTCATACCAAGCTCTGGGAGCTTGTTTTAAACCATAAAGAGATTTATTGAGTTTAAAAACATGTTCTAGAAATTTATCACTTTCAAAACCAGGAGGTTGGTGAACATAAACTTCTTCTTCTATAATTCCATTTAGAAAGGCACTCTTAACATCCATCTGATAAAGAGTGATGTTATTTTGTGCAGCAAAATAAATGAGTAAACAAATAGACTCTAACCTGGCTACAGGAGCATAAGTGTCTGTACAATCAATTCCTTCTTGCTGGCTATAACCTTAAGCAACAAGCCTTGCTTTGTTTCTTTCAACTTCTCCTTTTTCATTCAACTTGTTTTTGAAAACCCATTTAGTTCCAATTATGTTGAATCCTTTTGGTCTTGGAACCAAATCCTGTCGCTACTGCGAAAATCGGCGCCGGCTGAACAGAAGAGTCGCCACCGTGCGTTATTTATCCCAACAAAGGGAAAGGAAACGCTCAGAGTAAACCTACCGCAAAGACGGGAAAGGAATGGTCATCGCAACCAAATCCTGGATTCGGGAGTCGGTTACGCGAGGGGAAGGTATTAGCACCCCTCACGTCCGTCGTACTCGACGGGATCCACGCTTGTTTTCTGGTACGGATTGTTATTCTATCTATTCTACAGGTCTGGGGTTAAAAGAAAATAAAATGACTCGGAAAATTATCGCACTTTATGCCTACGTATTCCCGTCTGGAACGAGAAATCAGAGTCAACGTAGTTCGCCTACCTATAGGAAAGGAGGGGAAGGTTGCTCGCTAGGATATCGCATCCTATGCCTACGTACTTTCATACAACATGAAAGATCAGAGCAAACGTAGTTCGGGCCACGTACGACACAAGTCTGTCTTGATTGTTTTTTATCCTTCTGAAAAAGGTTTTCTCCTGATTACGGGTCCAAGCGGACAAAAATGACACTTTGATTGGTTTACAGTCTTTTACGCAAGAACTGTTTTTTACTGATGTTTATCCTTTTATTGTATTTTTCTGATTGTTTTGAGATAGAAGAGAAACATCAACTCTAAAACCTATGGTTGAAAAGGGGATCAAAATCTACCCTAATGTTGTCATGCATGGGTTAACACCTAATGCCTGTCATATTTCTCTCCTGCGCAGAGAGAAACAGAGATCCTAGGGGATAAACGGAAAAGCAACGGCATATATATAGTAAAGCAGTAGAATTCATGAATGCAGCAGTACAAGCGAGGCAAGGGAGTCCCACTCAACCTCGAACCTAGAAAACAATAGGCAAAGTGAAATGGCTTCACTTCAAACCCATGGGGAAAAATTAACAAACAATACAGCAAAGAAAATAAACCCCCAAAAACCCAGCTCTGACAGCTCAACAGCTCCTACAGCAGCAGCTCTGAAAAACTTCCAACTCTGACAGTTGATAAACAGCAATCTCCTAATGAACCCCAAAAATCCAACTCTGATGATACCCCAGCTACAATAAGCTTCCATCTTCAAAAAAATCACCAAGCTCAAGCAAGCGCAGAATCTTAACCAGTTGACAGCATCAGACAGCAAATAGCTCCAGACAGCAGTAAACCCTAGCTTTAACAGTTGCACAACTTTGACATGAACAATCTTCATCTTTGTCAATCTTTGATCTTTATCTCTATCTTCAATGGCTTCTTTCTTCAAGGCAAGCTCTCTTAGATGAGAATTGATTTATCAGGATAAGTTGAATGTCAAGCAGTTCATTGACAACCAAAGGAAGCCTATAAACAGTTGACATTGTAGTAGACTGTTTTCCTCAAAGTACTACCTCTAAGGTAAGGCCACTTATCCCTCCAAAGGAGGGAGGTGAATACCATAGAGGGACCTTATGTCATAGAGAGGAATGGAAGCACATGAAGTTATCCATGTTTACACAAAACAATTCAGTCTATTCTAAGGCTCTGCTTATTCCTATTATTTCCTATGTCTTCAATCAGCTCCAAGCTCAAGCAATCTTCAAGCTTCAACCTTGATCTTTGTAGTAAATCTTCTCCATTGATTCTTCATGCTTCCACGAGCCCAAACCAAACCCCATACCCCAAATAAAAGCCCAAAAGCCCAAGCAGACAAATAAACCCCAAGTGGGCACACCAGACAACCACACAGTTTGCAAAATATACTAAAAATAGTAAAATAGTATTTAAAATCCTAAGATTTATTCTAAGGGGATTTCTACTTCTACCCTACATACCCTATATGTCCCATAACCTAATTCATGCTAAAAACCCAAAAATAAAATGGTAGAATGCACCTATGTTGAGTTTAGACCCTAAAACTATCACCCTAATGTTCTCTAATCAAAACTAATCAAGATTTAATCACAAAAATGTGAAATAAATCTCTAAGGGAATTTAATGCTCTAATCTAGCTAACACAAAAAGAACGGGATCAAAATACGAATTTAAATTGCTAAACAAAAATCATCAAAATGTATGTACAAACAAACATGAAAATAAAAGTAATTAAGTTTGAAAAATCACCATAAATGGAAAAAAACCTAAAATAATATTTTTATTTTTCTCACAATTTTCTTGACATCATTCTGGAAATGGAGGAAAAAACCCCATATTAAAATGAGCATTTTTTGATTTTATATGATTTATTTAAGAACTATATGCAAACTAAAAGAAATAAAAAGAAATTCACATAAAAGGATATAGCAGGGGGTGTCACCAGTAGTTTTATACTCTTCAGAAACAAACTGGGCCCAAGATGGGGGGTGCAGCTAGCGAAACGCTGGGCCCAGGCAGAAAACACAAAAGAAACACAAAGCAAAACTGAGAGGGGGGGGGGGGGGGGGGGCGAACAACATCAAAATGCTTTGGTTATCTTGCTGGGCCCCAAACTGGGGGCGCTATTAGCAATTATGCTAGGCCCATATTTTGTTTCAGAAAACGAAAACGAGGGGGGCGCAGATAGTGAGTAATTCACTTGGTTCCAGGTTTGGGCCCTCAATGGGGGGTGTTATTAGCAGTTGGGCTAGGCCCACACGAAATTCACCATGGGGATAGGGGGCGTTAACGGTAAGCCAGGGGTGATGGTTCAGCAAATTACAATTGGGCTTAAGGCCCAAGATCTACACAACCCACATTCAGCAAAAATCAGAAAACCTAAAACTAACTAAACCCTTCAATCGATGATCACTGTTCATCTCCTCTTCTGAAACCCTAGGCGCCGCTGCTCCAACCTTCACCTCTCTCTCGTTTTCAATCTTGTTCGAAGTCCCTCATCAAAAGTTGTTCATCAACCTTACCCTCAAACTAAACCTAGCACTCTCTAAACTTCAAACGCACAAAACCTTTCTCGCTCAATCCGCGTTCAAATTCTCACATTCACTACACTAATTCCTCAGCCAACGAACAAGAAAAAAACCTACAAAGGATGATGAGTTTCAGAACAAAAACCTGGATAGACGACGCAACTGATGAAGACTCGGGCAATTTGAGACGAAGCTTGGCGGAGTTTACGAAGAGTTGGAGAGAGCTACGTTTGGAGAAACCTTTGTTGAAGATTTGAAGATCCATGGCGGCGATGGTGTTCTTGTGACGAGCGGAACAAAGATCAGCGAAGATCTTGCAAACTGACGAACTGAAGGAGTTTGATGACGTTCTTGATTGTTGAAGGCGCTTGCAGATTGATGAGATTCTTGCTATTCGAAGAATGATGAGGATCTCTGAAGAACAAAGAAGGCGATGAATCTTGTTGGAATTTTCTGGGAAAAATTGTTAGAGAATCTTTCTGTTGATGATTTTGAGGAAGATTAATGAAGAACATGAAGTTTCCGGTGAGAATATGGTGTTTCCGGTGAAGATGGATGAAGGTGGAGGATGAAGATCGAAGGGTTTTCTGGAAAAAATCTGGGTTTTTGCAGCTCCGGCGACGGTTGGCGGTGGTCGGAGTTAGTTCTGATGGTCGGAGGTGGTTAGGCAGGGCGGTTGCATGGCCGGCGGCGAGATGACCGGCGAGGTGGCAGGTGGCAAAGGGAGTGGTGAGGGCTAGAAACGTGTATGGGAGTGAGGTCTGAGAGTGGACAAGTGTGAGGTGAGAGGGGATGAGGTGGCAAGCATGCAAAGTGAGAGAGAGTGAGGTGGAAGAGAGAGGCACGCACGCGTGGCGTTGCTATATATACGACACGTGTTCCTCTAGACTTGGACTTTTGACTCTGGGCTTGGATACTGGATACTGCATAATGACGGTCCAATTGAGACTAATCCCGGATTAAAGACTAAAACAAAATTAAAATTGAAAATTAAAACTAATTAACCTATTAAAACCTAATTAAAATCTAAAAACGAACATAAAATGGAAAATAATAAAAACCTAATTAAAAAAATTTAAAAATTATTATTTAATTTCTACAAAGTCTTTTTTAAAAACCTAATAAATTCTGAAAAACAAAAATAAAAAATCTAAAAAACATTTAATCTCTATATATTTTTTTGAAACTATTAACATTTTTAAAAACAAATTAAATCTAAAAAAAACTAAAACAAACTAATATCCATATTATTTTTTTATTATTAACCATTCTATTAAAGGAAAATGATAATATCTATTTATCTATCTTTTAAAATCTACTCTTTTTTTAAAAAAAAAACTATTTATCTATTAAAAGCTAATAAAATAAAATCAATATCTAAAATTATTAAAAACTATAATATCTACAAATTCTTTTAAAAAAAAATCTATTAATTTCTAAAAAATGAAAATAAAATTTATTTAAACTCTAAAAAATATTAAACCTCTATTAAATCCAGAAAAATCCATTAAATGCACTAAAAATCCAGAAAAATGACAGAAAAATCCTAAAAAATGCCAGGAAGCCGATTAAATCGAATGAAATCCAATTACGCAACCGTAGCGAAACCCGGGCACCGAGATGGTCTGAAAACACGGGAGCTAAGCACCAATTCTCAACAGACTTTTATTCTGACTGGCCTGCACTGCCTGAAACGCCAAGGGCTCTAATCCTGATAAAAATCAATCTCGATTGATAAAAATGCAATGCATGTCGTATGCGAATGCGAATGCAAAATGTCTCGAAACATAAACCAGATAGGGAACCGGTTGGTCAAATTTTAGGGTGCAACAGCTGCCCCTATTTAAGCGGCTTGGACCCGACTGGGTGAAGAGCGAACGACCTTCAAACATTCGAGGTACGAGACGGTTGAATACCACAGAACCCTGAAATTTGCCAACCGTAGAAATAAACTGCACCACTGCTTGGGGGAACGACATTCATATGATTGTTACGGTAGCAACCGATCAGTCGTCTGAGAATAACTCTGATTTTGACTTATCACCACCCATGTAACACCACGGGTACTGAACTATCTTCGCGAAAATACCTCTGTCCACAACTGGACTAAACTTGTCAACACAAGAAGAGAAACAAATTCATCAACAGGAGTAAAGATCCCATCATCACAGGAAAAAAAATCTTATCCCCAATTGCCCTTAAATTTCGTCGACATGAAAAGCCATAAATTCGTCATTACGAGGAAATCCTATCATCATAGGAATACAACTTGCCCTCATCAGTACTTTTCAAATTTATCCTCAGCAGGACTCCATATTCCATCATCACGGAGAACAAAACTTGCTGACTCCACTGGGGATGGGCTATCCGTATCTCGTCAGCACAAGGAGATCTTATCAGCATAGGCAATAGAGTCTTATTTACGCAAGAACTCCCATTAACATAGAAATAGCTCGTCCACGTCAGGACTCACGTCTCGTCAACACAAGGGAAATAGATTCATCAACATGAATAAATCCTATCATCATAGGAGTACTATTCTTGTACATCTTTGAACTCACATTTCGTCAACACGAAGAAATCCTATCCACATAATCATAAATTATCCTCATCAGGACGCACATTCTGTCAACACAGAGAGAGTAATCCGTCAACACGAATAAATCCCATCAGCATAGTCGTAGATTGTCCTCATCAGGACTCCATATTCCGTCAACACAGAGAAATCCTATCAACATAGGCGTAACTTGTCCTCATCAGGACTCCCTATTCCGTCAACACAGAAAAATCCCATCAACATATGAATCAATTATCCTCATCAGGACCCCATATTCCGTCAACACGGAAGAATCAAACTTCGTCCTCAACAGGACTCCATATTCCATCATCGTGGAGAAGTCAAACTTCGTCCTCAACAGGACTCCATATTCCATCATCATGGAGAAGTAATTCGTCAACACAAATAAATCCTGTCATCATAGGTATAAATTGTCCTCATCAGGACTCCGTATTCCGTCAACACGGAGAAATAGTTCGTCAATACGAATAAATCCTATCATCATAGGCCTAAATTGTCCTCACTAGGACTCCGTATTCCGTCAACACGGAGAAATCAAACTTCGTCCTCAACAGGACTCCATATTCCATCATCACGGAGAAGTAATTCGTCAACACGAATAAATCCTATCAACATAGCTAGAGATACTCTGAAAACCAATGACCGACACCCGTTCTGACAACAAGCGACCACTTCTGAAATTTTGATACACGGAACCCTGAGATGCTACTGCAGCAACAAACTTGATAAAACAGTCCGCTGATCGGACACGAGAAAACCTCAACCAGTAACTCTGTGGGGATGATAATAAGCTGAATCACATCATCATATGTCTCACGTCAAGTCTTTGATTATCTGAAAAAACCTCTGAGCTTTAAAACTCCATACTCCTGTTGAGAAAACACACCTGAAAGCAAAAGATTAACCAACCTGGCTTATGTTTCAACATGCATATGTTTGACAATGGCGTAATGTTCCATACAGCGTGGAAATGCTACGCGTTTGCTGGGTAGACGCAAACATGATAATGCATGCAAATGCAAATGCAGGTTTGGACTGCTGGGTAAAAGCTCTGATAAGCTCGCTTCATCACGGATGCTGAGGGCCAATACCACCCTGCTGGGGAGTGAACGGGTATCACAAAGCCTTCCGGCAAAATAAATGCCAGGACACACAACCAACTCTGCCGGGGAGAGCTTTAAACCTTCAATTTCCACTGGGAGGAAAGAAAACACTTGCTGAAAAGTGAGAACTCCGCTGGGGACGAAACGACTCTCTTGGGGAAAATAAACTGACTTCGCTGGGGGAGAATGAACAACTCTACTGGGAAGGGAATCTCTACTGGGGAGAGTAGACTGCCTGGGTACAGCTCACAAGTTTGGAAATATTAGTCTTCTGAGGCTAAACCACTCTGCTCGGGATATGGAATCCTTTTGGGGGACACCACACTGTCTGAATATAGCCTACAATCTTGGAATCACCAAACTCTGCTGAGGGTAAACGACCCTGCTGGAGAATGTCCTTCGGATAAGCTGCGACTAGCTGGGGAACTTGATCCTTCTTCAGTAAGGAACATTGTCATCTCAGCTTCAGGGAATGAAGCACGACCTGTACGGGGATTCACTTCACATAATGATCAAGTCTTTTCGTCACGAGCCTCTGGTTAGGACTACAATCTTCTGACCGTCCACTTCATATGGGCAAGAACCCTGCAACACCACAAACGAGACAAGACAAGTCTATACAACCAAATCTATTCAAGTTAGCGTTAGTGACATCATTTTCAGTCAATTCGAAGTTTTAGCAATTATTGGCAAGGGCCAGCAACGTTATGCAACTGCTAGTTTTATCAAAACATTGGCGTTTTTCACATACAAAACAGTAAAAAACAAGTATCAAATACTGAATAACATGTTTTATTGATTGGGCCCCTGAATGGGCAGAATTTTGTACACTGGATGTAACTCCTGAAAAGAGGAAGTTACGCATAACAAATATACAAGTATGCACAGGAAGCATAAATACAATGACAAATTAAATTTGCGCATATGTCGGCAACGTGAAGCAGACAACCATCATGAGTTGATCCTCCTATGACTCGCCTGACTCTGACACTTTCCCGGTATTCATCCTTCGGAAGAGATTGTATATGATAATCAAACCCTCAAGCGTATTCTCCCGATCAAGCTGCAGCATCAAATTCGGACCGCAGTCATTTGCTTTTCAAATCCCTAACTTTTGCGTGAACCGCCCTTTGCGGGTTTTCAGTTCACCGGGATACCCTTTTTTGCCGAAGCCGCCCAGTGTAGGTTTTCAACTTCGCGGGTGTACATCTTTTGAATTTTATCCCTAATTTTTGCCCGAACCTTTTATTCTGTTTTTGGTTCGCCAGGATGCCCCATATTTGCCTGGACTCTCTTTTTTTTTGTCCAGCGGGTCAATTTCAAGCAAAGTATTTTTTAACTGCGTCCGAATTCACAGGCGACGTAAAGTCCTCACCGTCCATGGTGGACAACAACAATGCTCCTCCTGAAAAGACTTTTCTGACAATGTATGGCCCTTCGTAGTTGGGGGTCCACTTGCCCCTGTGATCAGCTTGTGGCGGGAGAATCCTCTTCAGTACAAGGTCGCCCGTCTGAAAGCTCCAAGGATGTATCTTCTTATCATACGCTTTCTTCATTCGGCTTTGGTACAAACGATTGTATGCTAGAGAAGCTAGCCTCTTCTCATCCATTAAACTCAGCTGGTTCAATCTGTCTTTCACCCATTCTGCCTCGTCGAGTTGGACATCTCGTAATACCCTCAGGGAAGGAATCTTAACTTCCAGCGGTAACACTGCTTCCATTCCGTATACCAATGAGAACGGGGTTGCCCCGATTGATGTGCGTACCGTCGTACGATAAACGTGCAAAGCGAAAGGTAGCATCTCATGCCAGTCCTTATAGGTCACCACCATCTTCTGAACAATCTTCTTTATGTTCTTATTGGCCGCTTCAACAGCGCCATTCATCTTGGGTCGGTAAGGAGAAGAGTTGTGATGTTCGATCTTGAAACTCTGACACAGCTCCTTCATCATCTTGTTATTTAAGTTCGAACCGTTGTCGGTAATAATCCGCTCAGGGATTCCATATCTGCAAATGATATCTCGTTTGATAAACCTGGCTACCACCTGCTTGGTCACATTAGCATATGATGCCGCTTCCACCCACTTGGTAAAATAATCGATTGCTACCAAAATGAAACGGTGTCCCTTAGATGCCGTCGGCTCAATCCTTCCAATCATATCAATTCCCCACATCGAGAATGGCCACGGTGACGAAATCACGTTCAGAGGACTCGGAGGCACATGGATCTTATCCGCATAAATCTGGCACTTATGACACCTCTTCGCAAACTTGAAACAGTCAGTTTCCATAGTTAGCCAGTAATAACCTGCCCGCAGCAGCTTTCTTGTCATAGCGTGTCCACCAGCATGTGTACCAAATGTACCCTCGTGTATTTCCTCCATGAGCAACTTCGCCTCTTTCTCGTCTACACAGTGTAGCAATACCAAGTCGTGATTCCTTTTGTATAGGACGCCATCCGAATTCAGATAGAAATTACCAGCCAATCTCCTGAAAGTCTTCTGATCGCGACTGGATGCCCCAGCCGGATACTCCTTGTTCTTCAGGAAATTACGGATGTCAAAATACCAGGGTTTATCATCGGATGCTTCGTCAATGGCAAATACGAAGGCGGGTCTGTCAAGCCGAGAGATAACAATTCTGGGAGCCTCATTCCAGAAGTTGACTTTATACATGGAAGACAATGTGGCCAGGGCGTCAGCCATCTGATTTTCTGCTCACGGCACATGATGCAATTCAACCTTGTCAAAGAAAGGCAACAATCTCCTTGCATAATTCATGTACGGTATCAAATTGGGCTGACGTGTCTCCCATTCTCCTTTTATTTGATTCACCACCAGAGCTGAGTCTCCGTATACATCCAGATTTTTGATTCACAAATCAATGGCTTCTTCAAGCCCCATGATGCAAGCTTCGTATTCGGCTTCATTATTGGTAACCGGAAAGGTCAATCGAGCAGTAAATGGGATGTGCGACCCATGTGGAGTAGTGATGATTGCCCCTATTCCGCTGCCATAGGAATTTACAGCTCCGTCAAAGATCAACTGCCATTTGGAATCCGTCTTTGGCCCTTCATCCGGCAACGGTTCTTCCCAATCTTTCATCTTCAGGTACATGATATCCTCGTCAGGAAAATCAAACCTCATCGATTGGTAGTCCTCAATAGGCTGCTCAGCTAGATACTCCGATAACACGCTCCTCTTTATCGCCTTCTGTGAAACATACTGGATGTCATATTCAGTCAAAACCATCTGCCAACGGGCAATTCTCCCGGATAGTGCCTGCTTTTCAAATATGTATTTGATAGGATCCATCTTCGAAATGAGCATGGTTGTATGATTTAGCATGTACTGCCTTAAACGCTTGGCGGCCCAGGCTAGCGCACAACAAGTTTTTTCGAGCATTGAGTATCGAGATTCGCAGTCAGTAAACTTCTTACTCAGGTAGTATATCGCATGCTCTTTACGCCCTGTCTCGTCATGTTGACCGAGAACACAACCCATACTCCCCTCAAGAACCGTCAAATACATAATCAAGGGTCTCCCTGCCACTGGAGGTATCTAAATAGGAGGCTGCTGCAAATACTGCTTTATTTTATCGAACGCCTTTTGACAATTTTCATTCCAGGTCACAGCCTGGTCTTTTTTCAACAGCTTGAATAACGGTTCACACGTAGCTGTCAGATGAGATATGAACCGAGCGATGTAGTTCAACCTCCCTAAAAACCCACGCACCTCTTTTTCTGTTTTAGGTGTCGGCATTTCTTGTATGGCTTTTATTTTCGCAGGATCAACCTCTATTCCTTTTTCACTCACGATAAACCCCAGCAGTTTACCCGATCTCACCCCGAAGGTGCATTTGTTAGGGTTCAATCTCAGCCTGAACTTCCTAAGCCTCTTGAATAACTTCAGCAGATTCACCAAATGTTCTTCCTCCATCTGGGATTTGGCAATCATATCATCAACATAAACCTCGATCTCTTTATGCATCATGTCATGAAAGAGAGTCGTCATAGCACGCTGATACGTTGCTCCAACATTCTTCAGTCTGAAGGGCATCACTTTATAACAAAATGTTCCCCAGGGAGTAATGAAGCACTACGCCAGAAATCACTTTTAGCAGCGCATAGAAAGACAGCGCTTTTTACAAAAGCGCTGCTAAAGGGCCATAAAAAAAAGAAAAAAAGCGCCTACGTAAGACAGCGCTTTTAAAAAAGCGCTGCTAAATGGTGGGTCTAAGAAAGCGCTTTTAAAAAGCGCTGCTAAAGGGGGGCCCTAAGAAAGCGCTTTTTAAAAGCGCTGCTAAAGGGGGACCCTTAGAAAGCGCTGCTATATGGAATTGATAAGGCACCCTATGAAAGCGCTTTTAAAAGCGCTGCTAAAGTCCTTTAAAAGCACTGCTAAAGGTATTCATATTATAATTTTAAAATACCCTCCAGAATTTTAATAGAATCAGAACAATCACGCTAACTATTTCTTCTTTCTCTGGCGAACGAAAACATGAACCAACCACCCACTGTTCATCGTCCGACCATCGCCTTCTTCCGTTCGATCATCCTTCCGACCATCACCGACTGTTCACCGTCCGTTTTTGAGTTCATCCATCTGTCTGCATTGCCGGTCCACCATTGTTACGGTACGTGAAGCTTGCTCTGCTTTTCTTGTTTTTTTTTTTTTATCTTTTCACCATTGTTGTTCTGATGATATAGATGGTTTTATATAGATGGTATTTGAACATAATAGATGGTTTTATATTGTTGCTGTTGTTGTTTTTATTGAAGGTTTTGTGTTATCTGAGTTATTGAAGGTTTAGTGTAAAATATGATATTGAAGGTTTTGTGTTATTTGTTGTTGCTATTGTTGTTCTGATGGTTTTTGTTGTTGGTTTATGTAAAAATGATATTGAAGGTTTATGTAAAATATGATATTGAAGGTTTAATATGATATATGAGATATATATGATATTGTTGTTGTTGTTGATGTAAAATATGAGATATTTGAATTTTTTTTTTGTTGTTGTTGTGTTATTTGTTGTTGTTGTTGTTGTTGTTCTGATTGTTTTTGTTGTTGTTGTTAATATATATATATATATATATATATATATATATATATATATATATATATATATATATATATATATATATATATATATATATATATATATATATATATATATATATATATATATATATATATATATATATATATATATAGTTTAATATATGATATTTGATGTTTTTAGTGTTATTGAGATATATTTGATATTTGATATTTGATATAGTTTAATATTTGATATATGATATTTGTTGTTTGTTGTTGTTGTAAAATATGATATTTGTTGTTTGTTGTTGTTGTAAAATATGAGATATAGTTTATATTTGATATAGATTGTGGTTGTTGTTGTTTAATATGATATTTGTTGTTGTTGTTGATGTAAAATATGAGATATATATATTTGATATATATTGTTGTTGTTGTTGTTTAATATGATATTTGTTGTTGTTGTTGATGTAAAATATGAGATATATATATTTGATATATATTGTTGTTGTTGTTGTTTAATATGATATTTGTTGTTGTTGTTGATGTAAAATATGAGATATATATATTTGATATATATTGTTGTTGTTGTTTAATATGATATTTGTTGTTGTTGTTGATATGAAATATGAGATATAGTGTATATTTGATATAGATTGTTGTTGTTGTTGTTTAATATGATATTTGTTGTTGTTGTTGATTATAAATATGAGATATAGTTTATATTTGATATAGATGGTTTGTTGTTGTTGTTGTTGTTTAATATGACATTTGTTGTTATTGTTGTTGATATTTGTTGTTGTTGTTGTTATTCTGAATTACAGGTATATTATGGCCAGCAACGAGGAAACATCACATGATGGAAAAGAAACACCCAAAGACGTTGAAGGCGAAATTAAAAGAGGCATAACGATAATGAAAAGAATCATCCGTGCAAGAGATAGAGGTGTAAAGTACGATGTCCATTGGAATGAAAGAGATCAGTTGGTTGAGCCTAATGGTGCGCTGCTGACAAGTTATATTGGAGCAGTTGTACGTTCACAAGTTCCGATTACTTGCGATAACTGGAGAATTCCTGCATTACAAGCGGCTAAGGATAAAATTTGGAGCGAGATTCAAGTATGAGATTTGATCATTTTTAATTATGTTGACAGTTACATCTTTAAATTAATTATACTAACATGTTATATGTATGTGTATTTGTTTGCAGAGATCTTTTAATATTGAGGATTCTAGGAGAAAATATTGTATTCAGTTGGCCGGAAAACGCTTGAGGGGATTTAGAGCGTTTTTAACCAACAAATTTCTTAAAGATTCTGATGGCAACTTTGTAGACTTGGAGCGTCCAGCGAAGTACGCTGATTTGATTTCAGATGCAGAATGGGAGACATTTGTTGCAAAGCGAAGAACCAAAGAATTTGAAGTAAGTACAACTTATCATGAACAATGTATAGTATATATACCTATTCCACAAACAAACTGATATGACTTAAACTTGTTTTTTCAGGTTAAGAGTGACGTAAATCGGGAACGGGCATCAAACCCTGCGTATCCATATAGAAAGGGGCGTTTGGGATATGCACGCTTAGAACAAAAATTAGTAAGTGCATATATATGCTTTAATATGATCTATTTACAAAAAATAGTAAGTATACATAATAGGATATAATGCTTTATTGTTCGTCTTAATGCGTAGTTGGAAGAGGAGAAAAGTGATGCGACATCTCTTCCGGACCATGTCGTATGGAAGGCTGCCCGGGTGGGAAGAGATGGAGCCGTCCAAGAAGAAGTTCAACAAGTGTTTGAACAATGTGTAAGTACAACATTAGTTTTTGAACAAAGTGTTTGAACAAAGTGTATAAAATATTTAAATATGCTTTTATCTATATTTCAGGAGTCCCTATCCCAGACTATAACTCCTGCTGAAGACGATGATTGCAGGAGTTTATTGAGTCGGGTGTTGAATATTCCTGAGTACTCTGGGCGTGTGAGGGGCAAGGGATTTGGTGTCACTCCATCCAAACTGTATAAGCAGCCAAGGAAAAAAAAATCCAACCAATAAAGAAGTGATGGCTACTTTGGAGGAAATGAAAGCTCAAATTCGTGAATTACAGAAGGATAAGGAGAGATACATGTCCGAAAGGCGCACTCCAGAGGCCGGTAAAGCTACTAGTGACAAAGATAGTATCGGTTATCCGCAGAAGCTTCCAGAGGTAATTGTATATATTACATTGAAATTAATTTAGCACACTTTTCTTAATTGACACATTAACTGATCATTATTTGTTTAGGGCATTTCACCTTGTCGACTATATTTATCGTCGCCGACTTATCGCATGGTTGGCAAGGGAAAGGTGCATAACACCCTGGGAGACTTACTTCACCATAAACCCCTCCCTGCTGGATTTTTGAAAGTATCTGTTGATATTGCATTAGAGGGGGGGGGGCGTTGTTGCCTATACCAGACGATGTATCGGACGCAACAGTGGTGGGAGACGCGATAGGAGCTTATGTAGCATGGCCGGCGAATCTCATTTTCATAGATGATGAGGTAGGTTGAACCTTGTAATATTCCAATGTTTTATTACCCATACATGAAAGTTATTCTGACATTTACACTTTCTTATTGACATGATGATCTTAGACTCCCACAAAATCCAAAACAAAAGATGATAAAATTATTGTGCGGGATACCGATTCAGCTGCATCAAAGTTACAGGTACTAGTACTATAGTTTAAGTGATTATTTTATTATAAATTATTTACTGAACTTATATATGACTTTTAGGTTCTTGATCAGCAGTCGCAACAAGTCAGCAAGGGAAACATGCCTGAAACATCCAAGGTGCCCAAAAAAAAGGTCGAGACAAAAAGAGCATTTGTTCCTCAATTTAGGATGTGCCTTCAAACATATGTAGGGACAACAGACGTGCCTGAGGGCGGCATCCGTCTAATACATATGGATCAAGGTATTTTCGGTTTTGAATATCCCGAAACACTTGCTAAGGAGGATTTCGACCAGGTTTTCAAACATTTAGAATTGGGCGTCGGGGTTATGCATTCCTACATCAGGTACTTCGATCCATTTTAATTAGATAATTGAACATTTTAAAATTCGCTCGTTTAACTGAATAATCTAATGTTGATTATATTTTTTTTAGGCTCTTGTATGACAAGTTGTTGGTCCCCGCTGATTTGACTTCAGTATTCGCATTCTTATCTGCTAGCAGTGTCAACTCACGGACAATAGACCAGACACCAGAAGCAGTCAAAGAGTACACAGTCCAGAGATTTATGGGTGCGAATACGGAAAAGTTGTTTATGTTGCCATATAATACTGGCCATGGGTTAGTTTTTATTCTAAATTCATTTATTATAATTGTTCGATTTTTGCCATATTATATAACATTTCCGTCTAAACTGTTGTCTTATTTTATAGTGGTCACTGGTTGTTGGTTGCAATTAATCCGATTAAAGAAATAGTGTATTATATAGATTCATTGGATGGCGATACAAACAAATATGAAAATCTGAAGAACATGGTTGATACGTAAGTGATGATATATAGTGTTTTGAATAATTATATATGTTTATTTATTATGTGACATTATTCTAAATATGTGTTTATATTATGTTAGAGTTATACAAATATACAGAGCACAGAGAGATGCAACAGTGCCAAAAAGCAGGGCTAGCAACATCAACTGGATCAGAGTGGAGGTATATTTTCCCATGTTTGACTGTTATAGTGGTTCTACTTATAAAACTATTTAAACTATATATACTGATAAATGTTCGTTCGCTTTTTTCCTAATACAGTGTCCTCGTCAGCATGGTGGGATTGACTGCGGATATTTTGTACTGCGCTTTATGAAGGAAATCATTCTTTCTGGTCAATTAGAGATTCCAATCATGGTATGGATCAATTCATGAGTTATATGATTCATTTTGATAATTAACTAATATTTCATCTGAGTAATTAGTATTAAATCGTGCTTGTTCTGTTATATTATTTAGTATTTTTATGAATTCAAATGCGCTACGTACTCGAAAGTAAAATTGGAAGAAATTAAGGAAGAATGGTGTCAATTTATGATTGAGTTAAGAATTCTATAATGTATATTGGATTTGTAATTATGTGTAAATTGTATATTGTATATTGTATATTGTATATTGTATAATGTACAATGTTTAAATTATGTGTAAATTATACTTGAGTTAATTATGTGTAAATTGCAAAGTGTTATTGTATAATGTACAATATTTAGTTATATTGTGTTGAATTACAATGTTTAAAGGCCAAGTTATATTCAAGGCCTGAATTATAAGCAGGGAATTTAATTGTTATAAGCAGGTTTGTCTAAAAATATATAAAAAATGTGATTTTTCAAATTTTTTTTTTTTAAAAACGTGAAGTATAGACAACGCTTTTACAAGAAAGCGCTGCTAAAGGGGGAAACATAGGCATAAAAAAGCGCTGCTATAGGTTAGGAAATGAGGGGTCTAAGAAAGCGATTTAAAAAAGCGCTGCTAAAGGGTGGTCTACAAAAGCGCTTTCATAAAGCGCTGCTAAAGGGGGGGAGGGGGAGGGAGAATAGGCAGCGCTTTGTAAAGCGCTGCTAAAAGTGATGCCTTTAGCAGCGCTTTTTCCACAAAAAAAACGCTGTCTTTACCTTTAGCAGCGCCACTTTAGGCAGCGCTTTAAACCGCCGCTAAAGGTCAAAAACAGCGCTGCTAAAGGCCATTTTTGGCATAGTGAAGGTAGTCTTCTCCATGTCTTCTGGCGCCATTTTTATCTGATTATAGCCCGAGAAGCCATCCATGAAGGAGAATATAGAGAATTGAGCGGTGTTATCGACCAACACATCGATGTGAGGAAGTGGAAAATCATCTTTCGGGCTCGCTTTGTTCAGATCACGGTAATCTACTCACATTCTCACTTTACCGTCTTTCTTTGGCACTGGCACAATATTAGCGACCCATGAAGGATATTTTGTAACAGCTAGGAAACCAGCGTCCCACTGCTTTTGAACCTCCTCCTTAATCTTCACAGCCATGTCCGGTCTGGTTCTTCGGAGCTTCTGCTTAACCGGCGGGCATTCTTCTTTTAGCGGCAGACGGTGCACAACCATATCCGTATCCAGCCCAGGCATATCCTCATACGACCAAGCAAAGATATCACTGTACTCTTTGAGCATTTTAACCAATCTTCGCTTGACGTCGCTCTGCAGCGCGGCCCCTATACGGATGTTCCTTTCAACCCCTTCCGACCCCAGGTTGACGATCTCAATGACTTCCTCATGAGGCAGAATGATTCGTTCTTCTTGTTTTACCAACCAAGACAACTCTTCGGGAACGTCGCCATCTTCAACAATCTGTTCTTCGGTCTGAAATACCGGGTGCTTAAAGTTGAAGTGAGTCATAGGCGGTTCATAGATGTCATCTGAAATAGTAATCCTGCAAAGGAAATGATTAAATGCTTCAAAATACATACAAAGCGAATAACCACGTTGCCATTTTATTGTAAAAATAAAAACAGGAAAAACAGAGATCACAATATTTATACATGAACAACGCCTTTTTATTTAACAATTAACCAGTGCAATGTACATAACAGAACGACCCTAAGCAAAATCACGATGCCCCGGGTAGGACACCGGATTGTTCAACAATTAAGAAAACAAAGTATTACTGTTTAGTTGTCACAGGAACAGTCTCCTGAATAGACCAGTTGCAAAGCCCTTGTCCTGGCACGCTCGGCTGAATCCAGGCGTCCATGTCGCAATCGCTATCTCCTTCTTCCGAATCTGAAACAACGTTGATGGTCTCGTGATATACTTCACTAGCCGTAATTGTTATTGGTCCCTTGAAACGGGGTGCCCCTGCAGCAGGCGTTGATGATGAAGGTTGATATCCCAGCCCAAATCTGTCCATTTTCACGGGAATATCCAGAACCTTGCCCCAGCCCTTTGTCTCACCAGTCTTCACTAGAGCCTGAGCCTCTTTGTATGATGATACTGCCACGTCTGATGCTTTACTCGGCCCTGGAACTTTGTCCTTGATGCGCAACCCTTCAAAGGCCTGACAGGGTGTTTCATGAATCTCGCCGTCGACTTCCACGTACTTGAATGACGACAAATGGCTGACCAGTATATCCTCTTCCCCACAAACCGTGACCACACTGTCCCCCACCATGTACTTCAGCTTTTGGTGTAAGGTAGATGTGACTGCTCCAGCACCAAGGATCCATGGTCGTCCAAGAAGACAGCTGTATGCTGGCTGGATGTCCATGATGTAAAATTCTGTTTCAAAAATCTCCGACCCCACCTGCAGAGGCAAAGTTATGGATCCAAAGACTGACCTCCGTGTACCATCAAATGCCCTGACCACCAAGTCGCTAGGCGTACAAACAATCCTCCTGATGTCTAATTTCATCATTGCTTTCTTGGGCATCACATTTAAGGAAGACCCGGTATCCACCAGCACATGGGACATGACTGCGCCCCTGCATTCAACTGAGACGTGCAACGCCATATTATGCTCTCTTCCCCTCGGGGTCAAATCAAAATCCGTAAATCCCAAACTATGGCCTGCATTTACGTGCGCCATCACCCCCTCCAACTGATTCACAGAAACATCTTGGGGTACAAACAACGTGTCCAGAATTTTCAATAATGCATTCCTATGGGCTTCGGAACACAATAACAGCGACAATATGGATATTTTCGACGGCGTTTGTTGAAGGTGCTCAACAATCTTATAGTCACTCTTACGAATAAGACGCATAAACTCTTCTACATCCTTCAGTGTCGTTTCTTTTTCATTCCACTGCACAGGAACATCCTCATTCACTTTACCTTTACCCTTTGCCATTCGTTCAGCCTCTACCTCAGGCGATATAAAAATTCTCCCGCTCCTCGTCATTCCTCCAGTTCCGACGACATTGTCCATAACCCGAGCTGGCTGTTTACTGATATCAAGTTTCTCCCCATCACAATATGCTTCCAGCCCATAAGTCCATGGTACTGCCTTAATGCTCTCATAAGGGATTGGTCCTGCCTTCGTGATAGTGATCGTCGGTCGCCTGGATAGTGCCGTTATAGTTATCGTTTTTCGGGGAATTGTCACCGTAGCTACATCACTTTGCTCATCAGCTAATACTTCTTTAACTGCCGTTCGGTCGAATTGCAACGTGCCTTCATCTATCAAGGTCTAAATACTCTTCTTTAATTCAGCACAACCCCCAGCCTGGGTCCAACATTCTAGACAAAACTCATCGCAACCCGGATACATGCCTCCTTTCAATAACCTGCTCTTTATTTCACACAACGATGTTCTCAGTTCATCAACATTCATAATCAGATTCAAACCCTCCTCAATTAAAATAGCATTTGCCCCATGGTTGGGCATTGGCTGTTGTACTATATTCGGACCTGCTCGTCCAAAATTTATGGCCTTGCTATCCAGTAGATCTTGAACCTTATGTTTAAACTGATGACAAGCCTCTATGTCATGCCCGGGCGCCCCGGAGTGGAAGTCACAGTGCTTGTTAACATCATACCCATAAGGAAGGGTTGGTCCCGTGGGTGGAGCCAACGTCCTTTTTTCAACTAAATTCAGCCCCAACAGTGTCTGAAAAAGTTTCGCGTACGTGGAAGGAGGCGCTTCAAACACTCGTTTCGGCTTCGCATTCGGGAATCTTCTTTGGCCAGCATTCTGCCCTTGCTGCTGTTGTTGCTGCTGTGGCCGTATCTGTTGTAATGGTTGCGGTTGTTGATGAAACAGGATTGTAACACTTGCCACCTGTTGCAGATGATTGTACTGATTCCGTCCTCTGCCCCGGCCTCGGCCCCCGAATACTGCACTTGTGTCACCCTGACGGCGACCACCAAAATCTTTTCTGTTACTTCCAACTGAAATGGATTCCTCAGCTTGGAATCTCCCCATTTTGATATTACTTTCAATCTTCTCGCCCATCAAGATTAAATCCGAGAAATTGCCCAAGGAGGCAGGAAACAGCTTATCATAAAACATACCGGTGAACGTTCCTATGAACATGTCATTCATCTCCTTCTCGACCAAAGGAGGATGAACCCTCGCAGCCATGTCGCGGCACCTTTGTGCATATTCTTTGAAACTCTCATCTTTCTTCTGCGACAACCCCTGTAACTGGACCCAGTTTGGTGCCAAGTCACTGTTGTACTTATAATGAGTCATAAACGCTTCATCCAGTTGCTTCCATGTCTTTATTTGAGTAGGCTCCAACCCCATGTACCATTCAAGGGAAGGACCAGACAAGCTGTCTTGAAAGAAATGCATCAGCATTCTCTCATCGTTCGAGTAAGCGGACATCCGTCTATAATAGGAGCGAACATGCACCTTCGGACAAGTATCTCCCTTATATTTGTCAAATGTAGGAGCTTTAAACTTCAGCGGTACCCTCAGGCCAGGCACCAAACCCATCGTGGTCATATCCAAACCGGAAGCACTCTGATTCACAACACCTTTCATCTGCTCCTCGAGCATCTTGATTCGCTGAGTGTTGTCTACAGGGCCTTCAAAACCTCTACCAGAGAAAGCATCTTCTTGTTAGTCTTCCATCCAATTAACATTCTCGTTTCCGTACCCATCATACCCATTGTTACGACCAAATCTAGTCTGATTCATCACAGGGCCCCGTCCCCTGTTACCATACCCTTGAGCGACCCCGGCAGGTCCAAAAGGCATCATTCCAGCACCATTTCCGTTACCGAATCCACCATAGGCCTGGTTAGCATTACCAAAGCCATCATGTCCGAAACCCGGAGCGTTGAAGCCAAACTTCCCATCCTGGTTAGCATAATCAAACCCCTGGTCGTTATAGCCAAATCCGTTGTTACTGAAGCCATTACCTCCATTATTATCACCGCCCAGATTGGCGTCTCCGAATCCAACGTTGTTAATGACAGTCTCATTACCAATTCTTGTATTACCATTCCCGGCGCCAGCGCCATTGTTCATGTTCACAGCAGGTATATTCACCACACGTGGAGCTACAGGTGTAGGAGTACCATCCCCATGAATGGTGTCAACACGTACAGAATTGTGGTCTTCGTGTCCATTCCCGACATTTCTCACCAGCAATGGCTGCACCAAAGTTTGCAAGTTTTCCTGCCCTTTCACAATTGTCTCCATTGTCTGCATGAACAGCGTCAGCTTCTCACGCATGTCCTGCATCTCGCTCTGCATCTGGTCCATAACTCTTTTGCAATTGGTACAAGTAGAGTATCGGTGAGGACGTTGAATTTCAATCCTGGCAAAACCTGGAGAATGCAGGAAATGAGATACAGTTCAATAATCACCTGTAATGCAATATGAATGTGTATGCAAATGCAACGTGTGTCTGTGCATTAGGGAATATCACTCCCCAATTCTAGTGCCAATGTGCCCGTGCGGTGACAGTGACAGCAATGAGAAGTTCGAAACCCAATCATAGAAAAACATCTCATACATTGCAGAAAATCTCATCAAGTCAAGAATACAATATCAATGAGCGTACAATAAGAAGGCATGACCTCAACCAACAATCCTGGTGATGGCCAGCACAATGCAAATAAACCGTACACATCAATACATGAGATAGTCAAGTGCAACCATACGCCTGGTACTCCTCCAATAACCTCTTAGTCTCGGGATGATTTGGTTGAGTAAGCAAACCCTCGACAAGTAGATCTCTTCGCTTGAGAACACGTCGTAAATCACCAGCAGATTCCTCCCATGCCCCTTCTCCAAAGCGATCCTCTAACTTCCGTTTCTGAGACACAACCTCCTTCTTGCACTCGACGGCTTTGTTCAATGAGTTATGAAGACTATATCTTGTCATAACCTCCTCTTCATACTTTCTCTTGCTAGCCTTCAACTGATCTTCGAGTTCAGAAATTTGCTGCTTCAATTTGTCTTCCCTCTTTTTGTTGTTGGTTAGCTAGCATTCCACGTTTTGTTGCACGAAGAGATTTCCCGGTAGGCGGCATCGAGTGACTTCTTCTTGGACTCTAACATATCATGAGAGCTTTTGAATTCTTTTCCTAGGCGTTCACGCTTCTTTGTCTCTTCTGTCAGTTCAGCACCTAGCCTGTTTACCAACTCAGTCTGCTGTTGGAAGGAATACACAACTTGGTTCTTCTCGCTCCGGATCTGAGCCAATTCCTTTTCTAACTCTTCATTGATCTTTATCAAGTCTTCTTTTTCTTTCACAACCCGCTCATAGACCTCAATAGCTACAGTAGTCGGTTCCTCAACTGGAATGGGAACAGGACGTGATACTGCTGGAAAAGGCATCTGCACCTGTCTTACCCTATCTTGAATCCACACCTTGTAAGGCATATAGGCTTGACAATCATTCTTGCCTAGCAATGGTTTCCCTCTTCTGCAGATATGATTCCAAGCGTGCTGAAGCTTGGCTAATAATTCCCCACTCAGGTCACCAGTGAAATACAGAGATTCTTGAATTTCTTCTTCCTTTGGTGGACGATATAATTCCCCACTCAGGTCACCCGAACTGTCGAACCAACAAAGATGGGTTGTAATTAATACCTCCCTTCCTTCCAATCAAAGGAACGTTGGGAAACCCGGCACAGTTGAAGATAATTTCTGACCCCAATAAATCTCTGTCGAACCAGATAATATCTTCTGAAGAAAGCCCCATTAGACGCTCAGACCATTCAGCTGTATGTGCGGATTCGACAAAAGGACCCTTCTTGGGCAGATGGCTCTCAAACCACATATTCAGCAAAGGCACACAACAATGGACATTTTCCCCCCTTCTGTTTTCATTCTTATAATGCAAGGAATGATAGAAATCTCCAATCAAGGTAGGCACCGGGTTGCCTGCAGCAAACAAGTGGAATGCATCCAAGTCAACGAACTCAGGCAGATTAGGGAACAGTATAATCCCATAGATGCACAAGGCAAGAACAGCGTTAAACACAATCCAGCAGCCACTTTTGGCATATTCTTGAGCTTTTCCAATCAAGAACTTGAGAGAGAACCCGGAAACTCCATGCCAGGAAGTCAACAACAACTCTGCAGGATCCATCTGCAAGGGAACAGCTAAGTCTTCCAGCTTAGGCTTAGCATCACAGTGAATGAAAGGCACTCTGTTCTGAACTGGCAACTCTAGAAACTCAGCGTACTCCTCCATGGTCGGAGCCAAAACGAAGTCCTGGAACATAAAACACCTCAAGGAGGGATCATATAACTGCATCAATGTGTATAACCCATTCAGCTCATATGTAGTTGGTCTGCAAACCAAACTCAGTAGCTTCTCATAATTCTCTCTAAAGCTTCTCCTCACATCATCGTCAGCTAGAGAAATCAGGCCCAACAGAGAAGTCACATCCGGAGTAGGCAACTTATACGCAACAGTCTTCCTCAAAGTACTCATAATAACAGGTAGAAGTCCGGAGCACTAGAATCGGGAAGTATGCAAATGCACCTGCAGCACAAACACACGTTAATGATATGCACATGATGATGCAAACAATGCAATATGCAAACAATGCAACAAGGGATCACGTGCCCCTGGCTGAGAAATCCAATCCATAACACTGGCCTCGAATAGACCCACAAACTGCTCAAGATCATCCACAATGCTCCAACCTGGTCTCTGACAGATCCAATAATACCGTCCTCAAATATCAACGCCACTGAATCTCAATCAAGAAAACCGGTAATCTGGAGGTCAAGTTACCTGCATGTCCCAACCCCTCTCACAGGTAGGTGTCCTAATAACTGACACAAGGTACGATATCCTATGCGGTCGTCGGCGTCACAGACTTTCAAGACTGATGATACGATACCCAGAAGGTGTGGCATCATCATGTCCTGAAGAGGCCTCACTTAGCCAACTTCCAAATGATCAGTCCCCAGAGTCGACAATCCAACTAACCAACAACCCCTTCAACCCAAAGGGTTGAAAAAGAAGCCAACCAGAAGAACCTCGTCTGAGCGTGGATTTCATGAGACACTAGTACATGCAAAGCATGCACACGCCCACTAATTTCCACTCTAATTCTAGGTGCACTCAAGCCCAGGTCCGGCTTATCTCTCAATCATAGAACCCCCTCATACCCACAACAATAATCACAATAATATAATGTTGAATGTAAAATACAGAAACGTAAATCCATACAAAACCCACGACGGGAAAACAAGCGCTAGGATTGACTCGCGTAGGGAACCGTTGGAGTCCCCAGCAGAGTCGCCAGCTGTCGCTACTGCGAAAATCGGCGCCGGCTGAACAGAAGAGTCGCCACCGTGCGTTATTTATCCCAACATAGGGAAAGGAAACGCTCAGAGTAAACCTACCGCAAAGACGGGAAAGGAATGGTCATCGCAACCAAATCCTGGATTCGGGAGTCGGTTACGCGAGGGGAAGGTATTAGCACCCCTCACGTCCGTCGTACTCGACGGGATCCACGCTTGTTTTCTGGTACGGATTGTTATTCTATCTATTCTACAGGTCTGGGGTTAAAAGAAAATAAAATGACTCGGCAAAGTATCGCACTTTATGCCTACGTATTCCCGTCTGGAACGAGAAATCAGAGTCAACGTAGTTCGCCTACCTACAGGAAAGAAGGGGAAGGTTGCTCGCTAGGATATCGCATCCTATGCCTACGTACTTTCATACAGCATGAAAGATCAGAGCAAACGTAGTTCGGGCCACGTACGACACAAGTCTGTCTTGATTGTTTTTTATCCTTCTGAAAAAGGTTTTCTCCTGATTACGGGTCCAAGCAGACAAAAATGACACTTTGATTGGTTTACAGTCTTTTACGCAAGAACTGTTTTTTATTGATGTTTATCCTTTTATTGTATTTTTCTGATTGTTTTGAGATAGAAGAGAAACATCAACTCTAAAACCTATGGTTGAAAAGGGGATCAAAATCTACCTTAATGTTGTCATGCATGGGTTAACACCTAATGTCTGTCATATTTCTCTCCTGCGCAGAGAGAAACAGAGATCCTAGGGGATAAATGGAAAAGCAACGGCATATATACAGTAAAGCAGTAGAATGCATGAATGCAGCAGTACAAGTGAGGCAAGGGAGTCCCACTCAACCTCGAACCTAGAAAACAATAGGCAAAGTGAAATGGCTTCACTTCAAACCCATGGGGAAAAATTAACAAACAATACAACAAAGAAAATAAACCCCCAAAAACCCAGCTCTGACAGCTCAACAGCTCCTACAGCAGCAGCTCTGAAAAACTTCCAACTCTGACAGTTGATAAACAACAATCTCCTAATGAACCCCAAAAATCCAACTCTGATGATACCCCAGCTACAATAAGCTTCCATCTTCAAAAAAATCACCAAGCTCAAGCAAGCGCAGAATCTTAACCAGTTGACAGCATCAGACAGCAAATAGCTCCAGACAGCAGTAAACCCTAGCTTTAACAGTTGCACAACTTTGACATGAACAATCTTCATCTTTGTCAATCTTTGATCTTCATCTCTATCTTCAATGGCTTCTTTCTTCAAGGCAAGCTCTCTTAGATGAGAATTGATTTATCAGGATAAGTTGAATGTCAAGCAGTTCATTGACAACCAAAGGAAGCCTATAAACAGTTGACATTGTAGCAGACAGTTTCCCTCAAAGTTCTACCTCTAAGGTAAGGCCACTTATCCCTCCAAAGGAGGGAGGTGAATACCATAGAGGGACCTTATGTCATAGAGAGGAATGGAAGCACATGAAGTTATCCATGTTTACACAAAACAATTCAGTCTATTCTAAGGCTCTGCTTATTCCTATTATTTCCTATGTCTTCAATCAGCTCCAAGCTCAAGCAATCTTCAAGCTTCAACCTTGATCTTTGTATTAAATCTTCTCCATTGATTCTTCATGCTTCCACAAGCCCAAACCAAACCCCATACCCCAAATAAAAGCCCAAAAGCCCAAGCAGACAAATAAACCCCAAGTGGGCACACCAGACAACCACACAATTTGCAAAATATACTAAAAATAGTAAAATAGTATTTAAAATCCTAAGATTTATTCTAAGGGGATTTCTACTTCTACCCTACATCCCTATATGTCCCATAACCTAATTCATGCTAAAAACCCAAAAATAAAATGGTAGAATGCACCTATGTTGAGTTTAGACCCTAAAACTATCACCCTAATGTTCTCTAATCAAAACTAATCAAGATTTAATCACAAAAATGTGAAATAAATCTCTAAGGGAATTTAATGCTCTAATCTAGCTAGCACAAAAAGAACGGGATCAAAATACGAATTTAAATTGCTAAACAAAAATCATCAAAATGTATGTACAAACAAACATGAAAATAAAAGCAATTAAGTTTGAAAAATCACCATAAATGGAAAAAAACCTAAAATAATATTTTTATTTTTCTCACAATTTTCTTGACACAATTATGGAAATGGAGGAAAAAACCCCATATTAAAATGAGCATTTTTTGATTTTATATGATTTATTTAAGAACTATATGCAAACTAAAAGAAATAAAAAGAAATTCACATAAAAGGATATAGCAGGGGGGTGTCACCAGCAGTTTTATACTCTTCAGAAACAAACTGGGCCCAAGATGGGGGGTGCAGCTAGCGAAACGCTTGGCCCAGGCAGAAAACACAAAAGAAACACAAAGCAAAACTGAGGGGGGGGGGGGGGGGGGCGAATAGCATCAAAATGCTTTGGTTATCTTGCTGGGCCCCAAACTGGGGGCGCTATTAGCAATTATGCTAGGCCCATATTTTGTTTCAGAAAACAAAAACGAGGGGGGGCGCATATAGTGAGTAATTCACTTGGTTCCAGGTTTGGGCCCTCAATGGGGGGTGTTATTAGCAGTTGGGCTAGGCCCACACGAAATTCACCATGGGGATAAGGGGCGTTAACGGTAAGCCAGGGGTGATGGTTCAGCAAATTACAATTGGGCTTAAGGCTCAAGATCTACACAACCCACATTCAGCAAAAATCAAAAAACCTAAAACTAACTAAACCCTTCAATCGATGATCATTGTTCATCTCCTCTTCTGAAACCCTAGGCGCCGCTGCTCCAACCTTCACCTTTCTCTCGTTTTCAATCTTGTTCGAAGTCCCTCATCAAAAGTTGTTCATCAACCTTACCCTCAAACTAAACCTAGCACTCTCTAAACTTCAAACGCACAAAACCTTTCTCGCTCAATCCGCGTTCAAATTCTCACATTCACTACACTAATTCCTCAGCCAACGAACAAGAAAAAAACCTACAAAGGATGATGAGTTTCAGAACAAAAACCTGGATAGACGACGCAACTGATGAAGACTCGGGCGATTTGAGACGAAGCTTGGCGGAGTTTACGAAGAGCTGGAGAGAGCTACGTTTGGAGAAACCTTTGTTGAAGATTTGAAGATCCACGGCGGCGATGGTGTTCTTGTGACGAGCGGAACAAAGATCAGCGAAGATCTTGCAAACTGACGAACTGAAGGAGTTTGATGACGTTCTTGATCGTTGAAGGCGCTTGCAGATTGATGAGATTCTTGCTATTCGAAGAACGATGAGGATCTCTGAAGAACAAAGAAGGCGATGAATCTTGTTGGAATTTTCTGGGAAAAATTGTTAGAGAATCTTGCTGTTGATGATTCTGAGGAAGATTAATGAAGAACATGAAGTTTCCGGTGAGAATATGGTGTTTCCGTTGAAGATGGATGAAGGTGGAGGATGAAGATCGAAGGGTTTTCTGGAAAAAAATCTGGGTTTTTGCAGCTCCGGCGACGGTTGGCGATGGTCGGAGTTAGTTCTGATGGTCGGAGGTGGTTAGGCAGGGCGGTTGCATGGCCGGCGGCAAGATGACCGGCGAGGTGGCAGGTGGCAAAGGGAGTGGTGAGGGCTAGACACGTGTGTGGGAGTGAGGTCTGAGAGTGGACAAGTGTGAGGTGAGAGGGGGTGAGGTGACAAGCATGCAGAGTGAGAGAGAGTGAGGTGGAAGAGAGAGGCACGCATGCGTGGCGTTGCTATATATACGACACGTGTCCCACTGGACTTGGACTTTTGACTCTGGGCTTGGATACTGGATACTGCATAATGACGGCCCAATTGAGACTAATCCTGGATTAAAGACTAAAACAAAATTAAAATTAAAAATTAAAACTAATTAACCTATTAAAACCTAATTAAAATCTAAAAACGAACATAAAATGGAAAATAATAAAAACCTAATTAAAAAAATCTAAAAATTATTATTTAATTTCTACAAAGTCTTTTTTAAAAACCTAATAAATTCTGAAAAACAAAAATCAAAAATCTAAAAAACATTTAATCTCTCTATATTTTTTTTAAAACTATTAACATTTTTAAAAACAAAATAAATCTAAAAAAAACTAAAACAAACTAATATCCGTATTATTTTTTTTTTATTATTAACCATTCTATTAAAGGAAAATGATAATATCTATTTATCTATCTTTTAAAACCTACTCTTTTAAAAAAAAAACTATTTATCTATTAAAAGCTAATAAAAGAAAATCAATATCTAAAATTATTAAAAACTATAATATCTACAAATTCTTTTAAAAAAAAATCTATTAATTTCTAAAAAATGAAAAGAAAATTTATTTAAACTCTAAAAAATATTAAAAACTCTATTAAATCCAGAAAAATCCATTAAATGCACTAAAAATCCAGAAAATGACAGAAAATCCTAAAAAATGCCAGGAAGCCGATTAAATCGAATGAAATCCAATTACGCAACCGTAGTGAAACCCGGGCACTGAGATGGTCTGAAAACACGGGAGCTAAGCACCAATTCTCAACAGAATTTTATTCTGACTGGCCTGTACTGCCTGAAACGCCAGGGGCTCTAATCCTGATAAAAATCAATCTCGATTGATAAAAATGCAATGCATGCCGTATGAGAATGCGAATGCAAAATGTCTCGAAACATAAACCAGATAGGGAACCCGTTGGTCAAATTTTAGGGTGCAACAAATCCCAAACGTCATTTCTTGTGAACTGATTGAGCTCTTCTTGTATGGCAATTATCCAGTCATTGTCTTGCAGAGCTTCATCCACAGAAGTTGGTTCAATAACTGACACCAACCCAAATAATGACGCTTCAGATGATCTGAGATAGGATCTTGTTCTTCTATGGTCATCTTTCTTTCCAATGATCACATCCTCTGGGTGAGAGACCTTGATTCTGGAAGATGATCCTCTACTATTTGATTCTTCAGAAATATTCAAGTTGTTCATTTGAGACGCTAAAGGAATTGCATCTGGCGTTGCTTTTGGTTCCTTCACTTAAACTTTTTCTGCCTCTGATCCTTCAGAGTCTGTGAGAATTACTTCTCTATCTGCAGAACTTTCAAACTGCTTTGGCTTTTCAATGCAAAGCTTATCATCAAATCTAACATGTATAGATTCCTCCATAATATGTGTTTCAGTATTGTATACTCTGTAGCCTTTAGAGCGTTCAGAATAGCCAAGCATGAAACACTTCTGTGCTTTAGAATCAAACTTGTTTAGATTCTCTTTAGTGTTTAACATGTAACATATACATCCAAAAGGATGAAAGTAGGAAATGTTGGGCTTTCTGTTCCTCCACAATTCATAGGGAGTCTTTTCCAGAAGAGGTCTTACAAATACTCTGTTCTGAATATAACACGATGTGTTTATTGCTTCTGCCCAAAAGTGCTTTGCCAGATTAGTCTCGTTGATCATGGTTCTGGCCATTTCTTGCAAAGTTCTATTTTTCCTCTCTACAACTCCATTATGTTGTGGAGTTCTAGGGCAATAAAAATCATGAGCAATGCCATTTTCATTAAAATATTTTTCAAAATATTTGTTTTCAAATTCGCCACCATGATCACTTCTGACTTTAATAATTTTGAAATCTTTTTCATTCTGGACTTGTTTGCAGAAGTCAAAGAACACAAAATGTGACGCATCCTTATGTTTTAGGAATTTCACCCATGTCCATCTGCTATAGTCATCAACAATGACTAATCCATACTTCTTGCCTATGATGGATGCAATTTTCACTGGTCCAAACAGATCAATGTGAAGTAATTCTAATGGTCTTGAAGTTGAAACAATATTCTTAGTTTTAAAAGAAGGTTTTGAAAATTTTCCTTTTTGACATGCTTCACAAAGAGCATCTGAGTTGAACTTCAACTTAGGAAGTCCTCTGACCAGATTGAGTTTATTAATCTGAGATATGCGTCTCATATTAATATGCCTCAATCTTCTGTGCCAGACCCATTGCTCATCATTAACAGACATAAGGCATTTAACATTTTGAACCTTAAGTTATGAAAGATTGATTTTGTAAATGTTGTTCTTCCTCTTTCCATTAAATAGGATTGAGCCATCCTTCTGACTAACAGCTTTGCAACATTGTTGATTAAAGATTATGTCATAACCGTTGTCACTTAATTGACTTATGGACAATAGATTATGCTTTAATCCTTCTACAAGTAAAACATTAGATATAAAGTGAAGGTTACCATTTCCAATAGTACCAGAGCCAATAATCTCGCCCTTCTGATTCCCTCCAAACTTCACGTCTCCTCCAGATTTAAGCTCCAGGCTTTGGAACATAAACCTTTTTCCCGTCATGTGACGTGAGCAGCCAGAGTCCAGGTACCATGACTGGCGTCTTGACTTTTCTTCTAAATACATCTGCAACAGGGATTATCTTATCCTTAGGTACCCAGATCTTTTTGGGTCCTTTTGGGTTAGTTACCTTAAAAGTTTGTCTAAACTTCTGTCTTTTTAAAACAGTTTTGTTCTGACTCACTTTTGGTTTAAACACAGGAACGTTCTGATCAAAACATGTGTGTTTAATATCATTCGGATGACCAAACTTAAAATGAGAATATAAGGGAGTCTTCTTAATGATAAGTTTATCAACGGGCATTGGATTTAAATCCTTTCCAGTGGAAGATTCATATCTAATTCCTTTCCTGTTGTTTCTGCTAACTCCATAGATCATTGAAGCCATCTTGCTTCTATCTATGCTTTTAGCCAGAAACTTCTGAAAGCTGAAGTCATATTCTTCTAAAATATTTTTGCATTTTGACTTAGTTTCAGATTCAGAGTCTTGTTGAGCTTTTTCAAAATTGTTTTTCATTTTCAAATTGTTTTCTTTGAGCTCAGCAACTTCTGACTTTAACAGATTATTCTCAGATTAAGATTGCATTTAAGCTTCTTGCATTTGAGCTTAATCTGGTTATAGATTTACAGGACTTCTGATAAAACTTTAATAAGTTCTTCCCTAGTGAGATCAGAAAGTACCTCTTCTGAGTCAGATTCAGATCTAGATGATCCTTCATCCTGATCTTCTACGCCTGCCATCAGAGCCATGTTGGCGCATTCTTCTTCAGATTCTGATGAAGATTCAGAATCATCTGAATCATCCCAGGTTTCCATTAGAACCTTCTTCTTTTTGTCAAACTTCCTTTTTGGATTTTCTTTTAGAAGCTTTGAACATTCATTCTTGTAATGGCCAGGTTCTTTGCATTCAAAGCAAACAACCTCCTTCTTTCCAGATTTTTTTGGTTCAGAGGACTCCTTGTGTTGATCTGGCTTCTTGAAGTTCTTGAACTTCCTCTGTTTGTGCTTCCGGAGTCTGTTGATTCTTCTAGACAGCAAGGACAGTTCATCTTCTTCTTCAGAAGAAGAAGACTCTTCATAACTTTCTTCTAACACCTGCAAAGCTTTCACAGATTTGTTAGACTTTAAAGCAATTGACTTACCTTTCTTTTGAGGCTCGTCTTCCTCAAGTTCAATTTCATGGCTCCTCAGTGAGCTGATTAGTTCTTCCAATGTGATCTTGTTCAGATCCTTTGCTAGCTTCAGAGCAGTGACCATAGGTCTCCATCTGATAGGCAAGCTTCTGATGATCTTCTTCACATGATCAATAGTTGAATAGCCTTTGTCCAACACTTTTAGACCAGCTGTGAGGATCTGGAATCTAGAGAACATAGTTTCTATAGATTCAGATTCTTCCATTTTAAACGCTTCATACTTCTGGATCAAGGCCAGAGCCTTGGTCTCTTTAACTTATGAGTTCCCTTCATGTGTCATCTTCAAAGACTCAAACAAATCAAATGCAGTTTCTTTGTTGGTGATCTTCTCATACTCAGTATGAGATATTGCATTTAATAAGATTGTTCTAACTTTGTGATGATTTATGAACTCCTTCTTTTGGGCTTCAGTCATAGATTTTCTATCGATTTTCTTGCCATCCCCATCAGTGGGGTGAACATACCCATCAATGACTAAGTCCCATAGATCAACATCATAACCAAGGAAGAAACTCTCTATTCTGTCCTTCCAATAGTCAAACTTCTCACCATCAAACATAGGGGGTTTTGTGTTGATTCTATCCCTTTCTTCATACCTGTTGTTGCTGTTAGATGTTGAAGCTTCAGCCATAATAACAAACAAGAATATATATCAAAGTTTTCTCACTAGACCTTTTCTGTTCACGGTGAAGTGATAGCACACACAGAACCAGAGCTCTGATGCCAACTGAAGGTGAGAAAATACTTAGAAGGGGGGGGGGGGGGGTTGAATAAGTATATAGAAAATATTATTGCAATAAAAACACAAAGATTTTTATCCTGGTTCGTTCAACTCAACTACTCCAGTCCACCCTATCAAGAGTGATTTGCCTTTCTCCACAAGGACTTAATCCACTATTAATTAAACGGATTACAATAGCAAACACTAAGAGCAACTGTTCTTAGTCTTCTCAAGAACTACTGACCACAATTGGGTATTCTCAAGGAACTTTTACAATCAAATGTAAAACTAAACAAGTGTTTGAATGCTTCTAAGAAAGCTATATCGCAACTGTGATTTACACTTAAGTTTAAGAACGTATGAAATAAATTCAGCAAAGAGAATAATTTGTATGAGAGCTTTTCAATGAATTTCTTTCAATAATCGTCAACTTGAGAAAGATGTTGAAGTCTTGCTTTTATATGCGCAGAAGTCCAAGACATTTGCACTTTGAAGACCGTGTCTGCAAAGTAGTTGTAACCTTTTTGTCTTCACATCACTTGACCTTTCCTAGAAGAAGAACGTTCAGAGAAATCCTTTTTGCATGTGTTCTTGTGTCTAGCATAAAAGAGGAAAGAGTTGTTTGGCATAACCAACGGGTATATCTTCAAACAATCTTCTTCAACAAGTTTCTAATTCCCAACAATTCACATCAGAGCCTTGAGTGATCAGAGTCTTGATGTCTTCAGAATTTGCTGTATCAGACTGTTGCAGCAAGTGTGCTTTAGCGTGAGATTTCATTAGAGCAAAGTTTAGGAATCAGATCCTTAGTACTTGCAGCGTACAATACTATCAGAGTCTTCTGAAAAACTATGCTTGAAACTCTTCATACAGAGTCTTCAGTCTATGCTTCAGATGCTTCTGTAGCTTCTGCTTCAGATCCTTCTATAGGCAGCGCTCAGAGTCTTCTGTAGGCAGTGCTCAGATTCTTCTAAGAGATGCTTCTTACGCTTCAGAGCCTTGCATAGTTCAACGTTCAGATCCAATTTGCTTTCAGAAGAATATTAACTTTAATATCTGCAGCAAAAATACTTGAACAAATTTTAGAGTATATAATTTCTTAATACAAAATTTCGTAAGTGTTATCATCAAAACATAGAGATATAACTAAGAACCAATCTGTGTTCTAACACTCCATTGTATTTAATGGAATACTCCTTCAATTTTAGGGTTAGTGTGTTATTAAGGTATGTTTGCTTATTATTTATCCCTTGTTTAAATATTTACATATTGACAGAAAATTATTTCAATATTTATAAAGAGAAAACCTAAAAATATTTTTTGATTATTTGAACTCGCTAGAGTCTTACAACTTTATGCCTACATACCCTTAAGTTCATTTAAGGATCAGAGCTTCGTAGTTCATTTTAGAAATGTTGGTTGGTTGGTTGTTTTTATCCCTTGAAAAATTCTCACGTATCAGGGGTGGAGAAATATTTAATTAATGAAAAATGTCTCAATGCTCAAGGGCAGAGGACTTACGATTTAAGGCGCGTTGAGTTTATTTTACCCCTTTTAATTGATTACAAAAATCCCATTATTTTGATTTAAGAAAATAAATCCATGATTAAATGTAAAAAAAGTTTAATTAACCTAATATCCTATTCCTTATCCCTGATTTTTTTACCCCAAAACCTTAGAAATTTTATCCCATATTATCCCTAAGTTATCCCATAATTATCCCAAGTACTAACCCTACTTCCCAATTGGTCAATATCCCATAAATGTCCCTATAGATTTTATATTTTTCATATTATTTGTATTAACCCAATTAAAAATTAATCCCTAATACTAATTATACTTTGGTATTTTTATCATAACTATCTTGGTAAATGACTTAATCATTTTTATTCAAACCCCTCATCAAATTATTTAAGTTATAACCCTAATTAATTATTATTGTGTAAAAATAAATCAACCTTAATCAAAATAATTAGTTAAAACACACTCCTAATAATTAATTAAATTATCCAAGTAAATTAAATACCAAGGCCCAGGGGTGTAAGTTTGGTGGAATTAGCAGTTGGGCCAGAAATATAGGTGCTAAAAGGAAATAAAAAGTGAGCCTATAGTCCCTTGGTCCATCATCCAGAAGAAAAAAAAACATAATAACCACGTGAACAAATCTGGGCCCTCTCATTTAAATACTAAGGCCAGTCAGCCACATCCTTGGATCATTGGATCAGTTGACCATCAGGGGGTCAACTGATCAAGGGACATGTACTGAGGGTGCACCGAGGCACAAGTGGGTGAGCACACATCCTAACTGGTTAAAGTAAATGACCGGTAAAATAACAAGTGTACCATTTTTACCGATGTAGTAATAAAGGAAAATTCCCCGAATATCGATCTCTAAGGACTGCGTGTAAATACAAGTTCTATAATAATGCAATTGAATAAAAATTCATAAGGGTTTTGGTATGGTTCTTTAAAATTATAAAGGCCAAAAGGCAAAATCAGTAAAATAAAGGTTTTGGACAGTTATGATAAGCATGCTAGGGTAGGGTGTATGAAAAAACCTTGTAATAACCTTAATCCTTAATTTTCAGAAATCACTGCTCAATTCAATTGTTACCGGTTTTAAAGATTAGTTTACTCTAATTCCTTAGCAGAAAACCCTTTGGTATTCTCCCTTTGCCCCAATTCCTTGGCGGTATAGGAACAATACCAAACAATATATTTTATCTAAAACATTACGGTTACTATAGGGCATCTACATTCCTAGGCAATATCTACTATAGTATTATCGTATAAACGCGTTAACAATTATTTTTCCAAACCTAAGGTTAACTGTAAATCATATTCCCATTTGTCAAATAAGAAAAGCCAGAAAATATTATACGATAACAATGATGATTAGAAAGCAGTGAAATCAATAATTCAAGAAAGCAAGGTCATTACATAGTCAATTCAAGGACACCCCCCTAACATTGGGGGTTTAGCTACTCATAATAATAAAACTAAACTCAACAATAAAATTCAACATTACAAGAGAATTGGTTGCTTTGATCTTCAATCGTTTCCGCTCATGAGGATCTTCCGTTCCCAGATCCTTGATCGCTCCAATCTTTATCGTGAAAATTATTTTCTGTTCAAAAGTTCTTTTTCCTTTCTCCAAACACGTATCAAATAGTCTTAATTCAAACTCAACACTAGGGGAATACCCAAAATACCCTCAGGGATCACAAGTGTCAAAAATATAAGAAAAATAGGTGATAAGGCGTTTCAACCAACATGGGCCGTGTCAGACAACACGGGCGGCTGTGTTGGCTTCTTGATACATTTTTCACGTGAAATTTCCAAGTCCCAGGTGTCCTGACACAGGCCGTGTCGCGTGACACAGGAGGCCGTGTCATACCCATGGTTTCCATCAAACATCAGCTTTTCTGAGCATCTTCTGACACAGGTCGTGTCGCGTGACACGGGCTGCCGTGTCAGGCTACTGGTCCGCTTCAAAGCTCTTCCAAATTCTTGTTGTTTTCCCTCGGTTTTTGCTCTGATTCTCCTTTATTATTTACCTGAACCTCGAGAAAGTGAAAACACCAAACCAACGCGTAAAGTGCAATAAAAACAAATAAAATGCGATAAGATATAACAATTGATTAACTGAAACAAACGGTAAAAGAACGTGTAAAAACCACTGATCAGACTCCCCCAAACTTAAACCATTGCTTGACCTCAAGCAAAAAGCTTGGATAAATACTTTCAAATCAAGCAGCACATCAAGTGAAGGGCTCAGGATGTAAGGCGTATCGATACTCATACGTGAGTTTTAGTTCCGATCGGCACAACTAGCTCTCTCGGTACTCATCTGTTAACGAAGGTATTACATGAACACACACCGCAGTAAACTTAAGGACCTAAGTCCTCCTTTCGGCCACCTCTCCAATTATGCTTAGGGCTTAAGTCTTTTCTTCGATTTTCTACCCCTTTCATTCGGATAATCAGATTAAGGCATGTACACTTTTGCTCGAGACTTTTTCTGTGGCACCTTTATTCTTTTTTTTCTCGCTCACAAGCGTTTATTAGTCCACTTTGGGACGACTATAGAGATTCAACCACCGTTATGCTAAATAACCGAGTGAGGGTTACCCAACTTAGAAGGACAGGTTGTCTTTACCGTCATTATTCAACTCTTTTTTTGGGTGCCACAAGTCATTCTCAAAATCAATATATGCAACAATTTTTTTTTTCATGTCGGACTATCACAATGAACTAATCGGGGTATACTTTTCAAATCCAAGTACTATGGCACAAATCTACACGTTGGACTCGTTTCCTTACTGCGGGGAACCTAGGGTGTTCAAGTTATACCTCAATTTCCAAACTTTCCCAAGTTCCTTAGTTCAAACTCCTCTTACCTTGAACTATAAATACTTTCTTGACTACCTTACACACATACCAATCACAAGAAAAATTTTACGGTCTCCGTAGGGGCGAATTCGATGTGATTTTTACCGAACAAAAAAAAAGGTATTTAAATTGACAATTAAAAATGGTAAAACCTCCCCCAAACTTGAACTAAACATTGTCTCAATGTTCAAGAACAAGAGAAGAAGAGGTATACTCACAGAGATCCTCACAGAGGAGTCGACAGGTAACTCAGTACCTCTTTGCTGCTTACACGTTTTCCTTTCCAAACTCTCGTTTATTCCTGCAAAAACAATAACAAAAAAACAACATCAATTCTTAAAATCCGTGGGTTGCCTCCCACGCAGCGCTTCGTTTAACGTCGCATGGCTTGACGATCAACGCCCCATTGTTATGGGGGGTACTTCAGCCTCCACACTCTATTGCTTGACTTCTTCGCAACAAAATATTTGGCCGATTCAGAGATAAGAGCAACATGAAGTGGTTTTGATCGTTCTTCTTTCTTAGTTGTGTTGATCTTCCCAACTGACGATTTAACATCTTTCTCCTTACCTTTCTTTCTATCCTCGTGAGATTTTAACTTGATTTCCTCCTCAAAAGATTTCAAAGTGATCGTCCCTGTTTCCATATAAATATTGCACCGACTAGTAAGCATGAACGGTCGGCCAAGTATGATCGAAGTCTCTTCATCCTCTGGTATATCCATGATTTCAAAATCAACTGGAAAAGTGAAATTATTGATTTTCACCAGTACATCCTCTGCTAGCCCATATGCCATCTTAGTTGTGTGGTCGGTGAACTTCAAGCTTGTTCTCGTATCGCTTACTTTTCCAATGTCTAGCTTTTCGAAGATCGATAACGGCATGAGACTCACACTAGCACCTGAATCAATTAGGACTTTCTTAAAAGTTCAATCTTTTATAGTACAAGGGATTACAACTGGTCCAGGATCCTTCCTCTTGATAGGGATTCTCTTTTCTTGTGATATTTCCTTACATTGCTCAGTCGTGGTCTTCGGTTCTTCACCCATTGATCTCTTTTTACCTATAACCTCTTTCATGAATTTCTTGTACAAAGGCATTTGCTCAAGTGCTTCAAAGAATGGCATGTTGATTTCCAATTTGTTGAACATTGCACTGAACCTTCCAAAGTATTTCTCTTTCTGATCCTTCTTTGTGACTCTTTGAGGAAACGATAGTTTGATTTTCGGTTTAAACTCCTCTTTCTTTTTCTCTCCAGTTGGTTTTTCAGATAGTACAACTTCTTCTGGTTCGTTCACTTTTTCTCTTACCTCAAGTTCCACCTCTATGCATTCATCCTCCTTTGTTTCTTCTTCTTCTATCATTTTCTGATTTCTTGTTGTGACAACATTAATACTCTCTTGATTTTTCGGATTCGGTACTGTCGCACTCGAGAGGGTTTCTTGAGTGTGTGTTGAGAGGTGTTGGGCTATCTGTCCCATTTGCGACTCAAGATTTTTGATGGAAGCTGTGTTATTCCTTTGAACATTACGGGTCTCTTCTTGGAATTGCATACTTTGAGCTGCCATTCTTTCAATAGCTAACTCCCATTCTGCTTTTTGAGGAGCCTGTTGTTGTTGCGAATATGGAGGTTGGTTTTGGTCTTTCCAGGAAAAATTAGGATGATTTTTCCATCCTGGATTATAGGTCTGAGAATACGGGTTGTTCTGCCTCAAAACTTTTATCTCTTCAATTTGTTGAGCAGTAGCAAGACAATGCGCAGTAAAATAGGGACCATTACACACCTCACAACTCACAGCTTGGACAGGTTGAACCTGAGCCACAATTTCAGTACCCACATTCATTCCCTTAAGCCTTCTTTCCACTTCAGCTTTGATTTGATCTTCCATTTTCACAACTTGTGCGGCCAACTTCAAGTCAACTATTTCTTCCGGTTTACTCACACTCCGGTCATATAATTCTAGATGTTCGTTTGCAGCAATCGCTTCAATAATTTTTCTGATTCCAGTGGCTGTTGTAAAATTGGATGAGCCACCGGCTGCTGTATCGATTAGCTGCTTAGTCTTCATCTTAATACCATTCACAAACATCTGCATCTGTTCAGTTTGATCCAGATTGTGAGTAGGACATGCAACCAATAACCGTTTGAACCTTTTAAATGAGTCCCCGAGTGATTCTCCCTCCCTCTGTTTAAAATTCATAATATCATATCGTTTGCAAATATAAACAGAGGCAGGAAAATACTCATCCAGAAAGGCTTTTTCCATTTCTTCCCACGTAGTAATACTTCCGGCTGGTAAGGATTAAAACCATTCTTCAGCTTCTTCAGATAAAGTGAACGAAAATATTCTTAACCTTTTAGCTTCATTTGTGTGTCCTTCAATCTTTAGAGTAGTGTTCATCGTCAGAAATCTCTGTAGATGTTTATTTGAGTCTTTGCTAACCTTTTCGGTGAAAGGTCTCCTCTCAAGGTGAGTGATTGTGCTCGGATGCAGCTGGAAATTTTCGACATTCACTGGTTGATTCACGATGGTCATTCGGTTTGGTTGAGCATTTGCCCCTCCATAGTCTCCCAAAAGTCCCTCCGCTGGTGGGAGATCCGCCATAGCTTCAGTATCTCTTTCTGATTCCGAACTCGAATCTAAATGAACATCAACTCTTTCCTCTTCTGAAGCTAATAGTATAGCTTGCTTACGTCTTTCACGTAGAGTCCTTTCAATTTCTGCGTCCAAAGAAAAATTAGCTGAGGGATCTCCTTGCATGAAAGTGTTAGACGCAGATTAGTAGTAACAAAATAAAAATAACAAAAATTAAAATTAAAAACTGAAAATAAAATTTTGGTCGCAGAGCAATAAAATTTCAATTGAATTAGAATCAAACTTATATTCTGGCAGTCCCCGACAATGGCGCCAAAAACTTGACCGGTAAAATAGCAAGTGTACTATTTTTACCGATGTAGTAATAAGGGAAAATTCCCCGAATATCGATCTCTGAGGACTGCATGTAAATACAAGTTCTATAATAATGCAATTGAACAAAAATTCATAAGGGTTTTGGTATGGTTCTTTAAAATTATAAAGGCCAGAAGGCAAAAGCGGTAAAATAAAGGATTTGGACAGTTATGAGAAGCAAGCTAGGGTAAGGTGTATGAAAAAACCTTGTAATAACCTTAATCCTTAATTTTCAGAAATCATGCTCAATTCAATCGTTACCGATTTTAAAGATTAGTTGACTCTAATTCCTTAGCATAAAACCTTTTGGTATTCTCCCTATGCTCCAATTCCTTGGCAGTATAGGAACAATACCAAGAAATATATTTTATCTAAAACATTACGGTTACTATAGGGTATCCCCATTCCTAGGCAATATCTACTATAGTATTATCGTATAAATGCGTTAACAATTGTTTTTCCAAACCTAAGGTTAACCGTAAATCATATTCCCATTTGTCAAATAAGAAAAGTCAGAAAATATTATACGATAACAACGATGATTAGAAAGTAGTGAAATCAATAATTCAAAAAAACAAGGTCATTACAGAGTCAATTCAGGGACACCCCCTAGCATTGGGGGTTTAGCTACTCATAGTAATAAAACTAAACTCAACAATAAAATTCAACATTACAAGAGAATTGGTTGCTTTGATCTTCAATCGCTTCCGCTCATGAGGATCTTCCGTTCCCGGATCCTTGATCGCTCCAATCTTTATCGTGAAAATTCTTTTATGTTCAAAAGTCCTTTTTCCTTTCTCCAAACACGTATCAAATAGTCTCAATTCAAACTCAGCACTAGGGGAATGCCCAAAATACCCTCAGAGATCACAAGTGTCAAAAATACAAGAAAAATAGGTGATAAGGAGTTTCAACCAACACGGGCCGTGTTAGACAACACGGGCGGCCGTGTTGGCTTCCTGATACATTTTTCACATGAAATTTCCAAGTCCTAGGTGTTCTGACACGGGCCATGTCGCGTGACACGGGAGGCCGTGTTAGGCCCCTGGTTTCCATCAAACATCAGTTTTTCTGAGCATCTCCTGACACGGGCCGTGTTGCGTGACACGGGCGGCCGTGTCAGGTTATTGGTCCGCTTCCAAGCTCTTCCAAATTCTTGTTGTTTTCCCCCGGTTTTTGCTCTAATTCTCCTTTATTGTTTACCTGAACCTCGAGAAAGTGAAAACACCAAACCAACGCGTAAAATAAAATAAAAACAAATAAAATGTGATAAGATATAACAATTGATTAACTGAAACAAACGGTAAAAGAAGTGTAAAAACCACCGATCAGTAAACCAAATCAACAGCTTACGCTGAGCCATGTGGGGGCAAGCAACGGTGTCAGGAAGAGGGTACAAAAAACCAGTCTTCTTTACTCTCTCTCTCTCTCTCTCTCTCTCTCTCTCTCTCTCTCTCTCTCTCTCTCTCTCTCTCTTCTCAACCCCCTCACCGGGCCTGGCCTCTAGTCTCCATTCTTTCCAGAAAACCGCCTTCCTCCACTTGAACTTCAACCAGAGTTCATCCTCCAAACCCAAAACCCCATGAAGATCATGAACCCTCCCCTAACCCCAAGAACCCTACCTTACCCTAATATTATCCAGATTTGTCCCAAACTCCCTAAAACCACCTAAATTTACACCAAAACCTTAAATCGAAACCTTCTGAACCCTAACCAAACACCACAACAATAAATTATCCAATTAAATTCAAAAACCCTAAATCCATTATAACACAAACCTAAACCCAATCATCACAATATAAGGCAATGTTAAACATCATGAGCATAGGAAAATGGAAATAGAAAAAGGCAACAATAAATGTCTACCAACCTACAGAGAAGAGAGGCTCTCCGCTCAATCGAGTTATATGATCTTTATCCCTTCTCTCCTTTCTTTTGAGTTTCTTTATAGATCTCTTCCTCTGACTCCCTTTTCTCCTTTCTTTTGTCCTCGAGGTGTGATGATGACCAATCTCAGATGGTTTAGGTTTTCAATGTGAAACCCTAAATATCAAATTTCTATTGAGTGTTTAGTGAAGTTTTAGGATCAAGGGTTTCTTGTTGCTTCGTGTGATTTTAGGTTTAAGCTTTCATAGACTAGTCTTTAGGTTTATAAATTAATTATATTTATGTATTTTAGGATTTGATTTTGAAATAGTTAAGTTTGGGATCCGATTGATTATAAATTATGATTTGTTGTAACATTTGTAAATTTATTTACGTTTTTAATTTGATTAGAAAATAGGTTTTAGGATCTGATTAGATTTGGTCCTAATATGATTCTGATTGTAATTGTAATTTTTACAATATATTTGATTTGTTTTAATTTTAGTTCACATCTTTCTAAAGCTTTTTTGATCCACCTCTGATCTTCCTACGCATGAATTAGGGTTTCCACATTTGGGGAGGCTGGGGAAGAACATGGGTCGTAGTTGACCCAATTCAGGTGGTGGACATGGGTCTTACTTGACCTAGTTAGAACTTGGGTCATCCTTTTGACCCTATTGAACTGGAGGTCGGATTGGGCTGGGTCCATCTTATCCTTTAGACAGAAGGCCCAATAAACAACAATAACAACGATCGAAAATAAAAAACAAACCAATTAGACTTATTTTTAAATTTTAATGATAATATTAATAATAATAATCTAGTAATATAATAATATCGATACTCTTAGAAATAATATTAATAATAATAATATCCCTAAAACAAAAATAATTTTAATAAATTAGTTTTGACTATTTAAAAAACTATAAATGGTATTTCTAGAGTTATGTTTGTAGAATAACCAAATAAAAATATTTTAACTAATGAAACAAAGTTATTCAATGAAATTTAAAATCACCTCTTAAAATAATAAAAAGAAAGTCAAAATGGTCCCCTTTGACTTTTTAAGTCTGTGGGGATATCAGGTGACTGTTAGTGTTAGCTAAAAAAGAAAGAACAGGTGGTCAAAATTTGGGGTACGATAATACTCTTTGAAAATAATGGAAATGCTTTAGAAATAATCAAAATAATCTTACAATGTTTTGGATAGAGTGTTATGAACATGTGCCATGAAAATGTATTGAATATACTCAGAATCTTTCACCTTTCTTCAGATGTCATTCGATTTCGCTACCATGTCAATCGAATGGTGTAGTTTTAATGTTCAAAAATTTTTAAAAAAATCACTATGCGAATTGATATCCTATGCCCTATCAATCGATTGTCATTAGTTTATTTTTCAAAATTTTCTTGGTAGTGATATTAAGCAATTGATTGCTTCACCATGTTAATCGATTGCTTCCATGAAAACTTTGAATGTTTGCTTAGTTAAAGATGTAACTTGACAATAGTTTATGCAAAAATTGTTAGGAATAGTTTTGATGAAAGTAGTTGAGCACCTAATATATATACACAAATGAATTGTCATTGATACCTTAAACTTGATGATTCAATCCTTTAATTTCGAAAGTTTATGCAATCTTGATACTTTATTTTAATCTTTATTATTCTTTGATCTTTCTTCATTGATAAACTTTTGTCTTATTCAAAACCAAGGTAAGATATTGAAAAACATATTTTTCACAGATGTAAACATTTTTCTTGTTACTATGCAGAATGTATGAGAAATGAATAGCGGTTCTAGCTTCTAAAACAAGGATTATGGTCAGTCACAAATAATGTTGTTGTGAAAAATATCACGGCTTTATCGACCCCTTGGTCGGACTACTCACCCTTTACTAATGGAATATGGATCCCACTATGCTGAAAGTCGTCAACTCTCTTCTCTGGACGAGGACTATGCTTACTTGGCTAACCTT